>CM076583.1:1293073544-1293673544 GCA_034641835.2 Pinus albicaulis | reverse complement strand
TCAACACCCTTGATCCAACCGATCAAGGATAACCAATCTCTCCCAATCAAATTGATTGGTAACCAACATGCTATCAAATCCTCCAAGAGATTCACCTGTACAAATATAACCCCAATCAACAATACACATTCAAGTATATAATCAAAGAAAACCTTTGGGGTTTCGATGTTTCTCTTCAACAAATATCAGTAGGACTATCAATATAATATTTTAAGAGAAGATTCATCTTCCTACATCACATGTGGCAACATGTCTTTCCAAAATACGATCTCTAACTAGAAAATTTGTTATGATCTCCCTCTTAACCAGGGAGAGTTCTTCTATCCAGGCTTCCTCTTAATGTAGGGAGATTAACTTCTTCTTTTATGTGTTGTAGAATCTTTCATAGCTTCCATCCTTCTCATCATACTAATCAGCTTCTCATCCTTATGATGTACCTGCACATCTTTAGACAACAAGTACAACCAAATATATAGAAGCATGAAGTTAGCCATATCATAATTATGGAAGCATTTTCAACTTTATTCATATCAGATAGCCAAACAAGAGACATATACTCTTTAACATTTTTCTAGGGACTTTTTCATAAACCTTAAACTACTTCATAACATCTTTCATTCTATCTAGGGTTTCAATGTTTCTTTCAAATTTATAAAATACCTTGCTACAACATATAGCAAACCCTAGAACCAATATAGATCTACAAGATATCTAACAACCTTTAAAATTCACATGTTATACTTTTCACTAGGGATTCATGCAAATCCTAGATTTCATAAAAAAGGTTCAATAAAGATAAATCACAGCTCAAACATTATCATGATCAGCTTTCACTAGAGTTAGTTGCAGACCCTAGATTTTCAAAACATATCATGAATAACCTTTACTAGGGTTTGATGTAAACCCTATATTTTCCATTTAAAAATTATGAGCATATATTATATATATTCAGATGAATACTCATACTAGAGAATTTAATCATTGCTAGCATTTAGTTATAAACCCTATACTTTTCAATCATCATCCTAGAACTTTCAAACTTTGACCAGGGCCTGTTTCCAAACCCTAAGACTTATGACCATTGAAATTTGGTCAACTCATATATCTAGGAGATTATCATCATGCATAATCACATCATATGATTAGATAATATTTAATATATTATACATAAATTGACCTAGACTAATCTAGGGATGCAATCAAAGAAGTATATACCTAGGGTTTCATTTATAAGACTTTACATAACAAGGATTTTTCTTGTAGACCTAACCAAAACTCAGGGTTTCAGTTCATTTTCAAATAAAACCATTGTTCCATTCAAATTTTTGAGATTTCAAACAACAAAATTTCAACCCTAATATGTTAGAGCTTCCATGATCATATCAAAATCTCAAACACGACATTATCAACATATCAATTAGCATAGTTGTTTCTTCATTAATATCCTTAAGTAGGTTCAAGGTTTCACATATTATCAACATGCCCTTAGGTTAGGGTTTCCATAGAACCTTTTAAGGTTCCTTTTATGTAGATAATTAGAGATGTATAAGGTGGGTAGATTCATCAGATGATGAATCACCCCAAGCAATAATATTTTAAGATTCATGAGATCTAGACAAAGCAACAGTTAGTAATGTATAATTAATATACTAAAGAAAATTTAAGACATACCTTTGATACTTTGAAAAAACTTTATGATTCCAATGCTTTGTTTGGTAAGAGATTCCTTCTTAATTTTGAAGCCTTCTTCCATAGTTCTTGAATCATGGTCTACTATACCTACAATACATACTTTCAAGCAAACTGTGATATGAAGAGCATATTTTGATCTTTCAAGTTAGATCCTTTGTACAACCATGAGGGATGGAATACTAAAATACCTAGGATCAATTTAATTTGACAACAAGACATTTATTTTATATCTATATTAATTTATAAATCGCAGAGGGAGAGGATTAAGATTCTAATAGTATATTTCTGACCTTAGATTAGACATAAACATGGATTATAGAAATTCAAATGCCTATGTACATACCTTGTGATTTCATACCTTTAGTTTGTAGCATCAATACTTACTTGGTTCCTTATACTATCAACTTAATTTTACATAGGACAAATCTTTATGCATGCAACTATTTCATGATCCTTAAATGTATTATTTCACTGTATAAATCTCTTTATCACTTCACCGAACTGTGATGGAATTGAACCAGTGAGACCCTTCTCACTGTAGTAGCACTGAGTTACGCCGAGACTGTAGTGGTATTATCAAAGGTCGAGATTGTGGTAATAACATTGAATCGATTCTAAACCTGAGCGTTGTGGTTTTTATTTCTATATTGGCCAAAACTTATTGTGATAATTCCTATCCCATATCATTGTAACTTGTGGATTCTACTGAAGGTGTCGAGACTTTCTTTATATCATTGAGACCTTAACAATGGTAACACCGAAACTGTTGTAGCCCTGAAATTTGATCTGAACTTGACTGTGATTTTTATGAACTACAATGGAACTGTAATAAAGAGACTTTCTCTAGATCCGAGTACTGAGAAATTCAAGGATCTTAGGGTTATTTCATGTATCCTTTCTATGCAATAGTAGCAACAAAGAATTGTATCTTAATGGGGTATTTTCACCAAAATTGATTTCATTGAGACATTATAAACTGTAATCATAGTTCCATTAGCCCAGAATTTCCCTTCTTCAAACTGCCTTTGATCATGACCATAGCTCTGATACCATGTTAGAGAAATGGAAGTTAATTAGTTTCTCTTATCATGAAATTTTCTTGTGAGTATTATTATGTGTTCTTGTGTTTTATATTTTATCATCAAGACTAATGAGAAACAAATAGAAGAGAACACAAGATGTAGGCACGTTGCCAGGGAAAAACCCCACTCTTTGGGGAAAACCCAGTCAAAATTATTTCTTCAATAGGTTCAAGATGAGACGACCAAGTCCCTTAAACTATAAACATCATCCATCGAGTCGTCCCTTCATTGTATTAGCACCAAGATCTCCATGACACCAAGATCTCCCTTGTTTGCACCCAAGCTTCATCCTCTTTATCTCGATGGAGGTTGAGATAGCAACATCACACCAAGCATAATAACGACACAACACTTAGAATCATCACAATATGAAAATCATAAGAAATATCACCAAGCAACATCATTAATCATCAAGGTTATATCACCGAGCACCATCAATGATCACCATAAGATATATCATTGATCAACATCACTGATCATCATAATAAATATCACCGAGGAGCATCACTGATCATCAAGGCCTTGTAGCATCATACTGTACATTGAGACAACATCACAGATTACCGAGACCTTCATATGTTAATAAGAGATCCTTTCATCTTGTATTTCATAAGTATTTATTCTTGTGATTATGTGGCTTTAATGATTGTTCTATCATTGTTATTATTCTGGTTATATGTTGGTTATAAGCATGGTTTTATGACATAATTTAGTTATGGCTCTCATCATGTTTTGATTAGTAAATGGATGGTTAATGAATGTATGACCTAATAGATGATAATGCAACTATTATATGAGAGAATCAGAGCTTCTTGACAATCTTCAGATAAGTATGAGATCCATATGTTCAAATATGTTGTTATGACTTGTAGATTACATGTTCATGATGTGTTTGAAAAAATGCTTGTTATGGCTATGCCTTGTTAGGTCATGTTCTTTTCTAAGTTTTGTATGGAAGGCTTTGTTTGGTGTCATTTATCATCTTTGAGAGTTTCAGTAAGTTGTGGGCAAAGGTCTGGATCCTAGCCCTAAAAAAGTGGATTAGATCTCGTGGTTGATGGCACATAACTGAGCAAAAAAGACTAGTTGCTCTCTTGTAAGCATCATGCATGTGACTGGAAGGTTATAATCGAAATCGGGCAGTGTTATGCCAACGTCTATGGGTACATATCAATGAAAAAGAGACTTGAATCAGGGTTTGGGTACCTGAAAGGGCGGTTTAGCTCTTGGGGGTCCTATAGCACCTTAGGGAGGTCAGTAAGGTTTAGGTTGTGTCGATTTCACTTCCTTAATGTGATCTAGGTGGCTTAATCATATCATAGTAACTCTTCATCACATATTTACTCTGGTAGGTCAATAACTTGGGTAAATGTGGGAGGAGGGTGTTCCACAAACATAGATACTATATTGGATCCTACTTCTGTGTTTTACTGCAACATCCTACATTTTGATATTAATTGTTGGCTTAAGTAAATATATCCAACTATATATTAAGAAATATATATAATTATATTTAAAAAAAATTAGACCATTTCTCGATTTGTGTATGTCATCCTTGTGTGGGCCATGGAACTATATATGATGTAAGAAACACCATGAGTATATGTTCAAAAAATTAGGAGAAGATAATTTTATTAATCAAAAAAATAGGAGGAGATAATTTTATTAATCAAAACAATATTAAGTGTGTTATATTTATGTCTATAAATGTGTATATTTTGGAATAGGGTTTTCCAAAATTTAATTTAATTATCAATAATTATTAAGCAGATGGTAGGGATTTAACCTATATTGGATATTATAAAACGATTTTAATAATAGAGACACATGGAAGTTAGTTATTCCTTTTTTATCCTTTTAATTTAATTTAATTGATTAATTAAAAAAATGATATATGAAAAAATGACATGAAATGCATTATGGTTTTTGGGGCATGTGGTATTGATAGACCATGGTATTGTAACAAAACTCATCTATAGGTTAAGAATCTTCATGGTAAAATGGGATGAATCTTATGGTTAAGAAGCTTATTACATTTTTTTTAAATGCATATATGTTTAATTAACATAATACTTATTTTTTATAATGATGCCTTTATGCCTTTACCAACCTGTAATTTATATGAAATAGTGTCTATTTTGGAATAGGGCTTCTAGAATTTTTATTTAATTATTAATAATTATTACGTGGATGGTGTGGATTTAAACTCAGTGAATATTCTAAAACATTCTTTGTAGTAGTCACATATCAAAGATTGAGATTTCTCTCAAAAGCATTTATGTTCTCTTTACCCTTTTAATTAAACTAATTAATTTAAAAAAATGTCATATGAACATGAGTTATAGTTTTTTAGGCATGTGGTATTAGTAAGCCATACTATTGGCCCATGGTACTCCAACAAAACCTATTTACATGTTTAAGAATGTCTATGGTAAAGTGGGGTGAGATGGTTAAAACCTTGTTACATGTTTTTTTTTAATGTATAGATGTTTAACTCATATATTAATTTTTTTATATAATTAATAGTAGCATTAATAATTTAAATAGAGTTATAATTTAGTTAAATTTTATCTTTTTTTTGAAGTTTTATCAATTTGAGATGTATCATGAAGTAAGTGTTTTGATGCCTATTTAGGTTTACCAACCATTTAATTTATATTGTTGCACTATGCCCTCATGTTTACCAACAATTTAATTTATATGGTTGCCCTAATTTAGTTATCTTTTTATGATTTTACTGAATTTTGGCAACATGAGATATATTAAGAAGTGTGTGTTTTGATACTTATCATGGATTGATGACAATAGCCGTTTACCAACCATTTAATTTATATGGTTGAGTCAGTGTAATTACACGAATATATTTTGGAATAGGACTTCTAGAATTTTAATTTAATTATCAATAGGATGGTAGGGATTTGACCTCTATAGAATATTCTAAAATATTTTTAGTAGTATTCACAAATCAAAGTTTGAGATTTTAAAAGTAGTTATGTCCCTTCTACCGTGTTAATGAAATTGATTAATTAAAGAAAAATATAAAATGACAAGTGTTATATGAAATGGATTATGGTTTTTGGAATATGTGGTATTCATAAGCTATAGTATTGGTCCATGGTATTGCAAAAAAGCATATTTATAGGTTAATAATCTTCATGGTATAATGGAAGATGTATAGATATTTAACTTATATATTAATTTTAATAATAATAATAATAAAAAGTTATATTTAGTTTTTTTTATTTTTTTATTTTTTAATCTTAGCAATGTGAGATGTACCATGAAATAGGTGTTTTGATGTTTATTATGTTTTATGCACGTGGGCTTTTACTAGTCATATAATTTATATGGCTACTCTGTAGCTATGTTAGAATTACACATTTAGTTACCATATGCATAATTATCTCCATAATAATTTATTCATGAATCTATCAACCAATATTCATCCCTAACATGTGTCATTTCTCCTCATCTCTCATTGTTACATAAACTTTTTGGATTGCTCCACATTATTACAAACCATCATATAATTTAGATCTTCTTTTTTATTAACAGAGAGGATTTTATCATTCAACACTACCTATTAACATATTGTTTGATTGATTATTAAATTAAAAAGATTTTATCTACTAAGTTGGCTTTCCCATCCCGGTCCTAATTTTTGAGGTAAAAAATTAGGCCTTAAAATACAAATTTTGCTAATCAACATCAAGGGTAAATATGATTCAAGTTGATGATGACAATCACAAGGGTAAATAATTTTGAAGGGAAATAGGCCAAAATTATATTTTTATCATATTTTTTACTTATCTCCTTGTAATTTCACTTGAATTTCAAGTGTAAACGCTCTTTGAATGAAAATTAAATTCCATAGCCAACAAGTACACACTCTGTGTACTTTCAATAAACACATAGTGAGATAAACTAAAAATACATGAGCAAAACATGTTTCTTTATAAAAGAAGAAGAAGAAAATAACTTGTTTTTTCATGTATTTCCAGTTTCTCTCATTGTGGATCTATCAAAAGTATACAACATGGATATTTTTAGGATGGAATTTTTAATTTTGCATCCAACCATCACCACACTTTAAATTTAAGTAAACTTAAATTCAATAATACAATACAAGACTAGTTTTATTTCTTTCACTTTGAAAATTCATGAATCTTATTTAATTATTTTTCTTAGGAGACTCATTTTAGACCTTAATGTTTCTCTAATGGTTGCTAATTTTCACAAGTGCATGTGTGTTAGTTAGTAATAAGGTGAGATGCATGCCTTAGAATCACTTTACAATGATTAAAACTCCCCTCCTCTTGTGCGTTATCTCACATTGGTGGTGAGGTTTGGTTTGTGATAAGTCCTAATGAACTATGATCCTTATGTGAATGAGATTATCCATAGAGGTAGTTCCCTCCTACTAACATAATGGTTTATTAGTTGTGAGATGAATCTGCCATAGGGTCTTCATTCAGTGAACCTATACATAGCATACACATTCATGGGATATTAAAGAATACCCCTAATTAACGTATATATATTTTTGGGGTTGGAGTTATTAACTAATGGAGGAAGATCCACAAATTGAAGATTTTGAGTAGGCGTTTCAGAACCATAAACTAGGTCCATCTTCAAGACTTGAGGATATGAAGAGCAAGACAAGGAATAAATAGTTGATGGTAGCGTTAATTCTAACCCTAATAACCGACCAAAAAATTAGAATGATATGCAAAATAATATATATGAATTGAATACCCCTAATTTTACTAGATATTGAAAAATACCTCCCAAAATCCTTTTGTTGAACCCCCTCCCAATACATATTTCCAATAAAAAAATTTGCCTATTTTTACTAGATACCTCTTTTTATAACCCCTAATACCTATGACCCCGTAACCCCAATTCCCCCTAATACCTACAATATATTGAGTCTATTTTTTATGATTAAGAAAACTCCTTTATGAATGAACGCGGTAAGATATTGATCAACAAGGTGAAGCCCCCATGGAATCAACATGCTTTCTTGACCACCCTCTCCCTTTTTTGTGGGATGTGTTGTGTGGTTATGTGCATAAATAATAAGCATAATAATAAATAGTTACATACATCATATTTGACATCTTGGAATAATTTCTATGACTTAAATATATGTTCTCCTCTTGTGTGCTATCCCACATTTCATTAAGGGGTTTGGTATGCAACAACATATATGTCCCAACACACTATGATCCTTATCTTAACAAGGTTATCCATAAAGGTAGTGGCCATCCTACTAGCATTGCAAGATGAATATGCCTGATTACTCGATGTACCTGACCTTCTTCAAGATATGTGTTACATGGGTGTGTGTGTTTAGATATGTTATGTTTAAAATATGCAAATTGTTTTTATGAATTTAAAATACCCTCTCGTCTTGTGTGTTATCCCATATTGCATATGACATTTACTCTGTGGCAACATATAAGTCACAACATACCATGACCTTCATGATAATAGTGGTTTCCTCATAGGTGTCAACCTTCATGCTAACATACTGGTTTAATAGTTGCAAGATGAATACATGTGTTTTCTCACTCTCTCCCTCCTATTTGGGATGTGTTGTGCAGGTGCAAGCATGTGCTAATAAACAACGAATACTAAACAATCATATACATCATGTTTGGTGACTTGGAATCATTTCTATGACTTTTAACTCTTCTACCCTCTAATGTGTTATCCCACATTGTTTGTGAGGTTAGGTTTGCAACAACATAAATTCTCAACATGGCACAATTACTATGCCAATGAGAGTGTCCTTATAGATAACAACCCTCCTACAAACATAATGGTTGATTTTTTGTTGGATGAATATGCATGCTTGCTCAAGTCTCCCCTCCTATGATATTAGATATGTTGGGTGGGTGCATGTGTATCATAATAAATATGATAATAAAATAATTAGACATGTCATGTTCCTCCTCATAGTGTTAGAAGCATCATGTAGGTATGGGTGTGAAAAATAAACACAATAACAAATAATCAAATACATTATGTTTGGTATCTTATAATAGTTTATACACTTTAAAATATCATATCCTCTCATGTGTTGTGCAACATTGGTTGTGAGATTTTGTTTACAACGTATAAGTCTCAACATTCCACAATACTTATGCCAATGGGGTTGTTGACATAGAAAGTGAGCCTGCTACTAATGTAATGGTTGAATAGTTCTGGGATGAATATGATACTTGCTTGGCCTCATCCCTTGTAACACCCTCCTCCCACATTTACCTAAGTTAACTGGTCCGTTGGGGTAAACATGTGATGAGAGGCTACTATAATATGATTCAACTCCGCATGTACAGTTAAGGAAGTGGAACCAACACAACACAACCAATATAACCTTCTACACATGCTATAGAACCCTTAGGAGCCATCCAACCCTTCCAGCTAATTAACCCCTGAGACAACCTCACATTTTACTGACCTAGAGCCTCAGTCACATGGCATCGGAATGCATGCAACTAGGACCCTCCAATCGCTCTCACAGTAAGGGCATGCAAGCGATTGGGGTTTTTTTCAGCTAGTTCTGAGCTTGTGACCTCAGATGTCGTGCCACTTTTTCAAGGCCAAGACTCAGGTCACTGCCCAGAACTCCATGAGACTTCCAGAAATGAGAAGTAACATCAAAACAATGATACAAACAAGGACTTGAATGGACCCCTACTAGCCATGACAAACATTTCGTCAAACATGTCACAAATATGCATTCTACAGGTTAAAACAACATATATGAGCATAAAGGTCTCATAATTATCTGAAAATCGCTAAGAAGCATTGGTGCCTTATCACATTTGTTGCATTATCATCTATTAAGTCATATATTCATTATTCATTCATTTATAAATCAAAACATGATGAAAGCCATACATCATTACTGTCATAAAACATATTCATAACTAACATAAAAACAACAAAAATGACAAGGATATAACAACCATGAAATCCAATATAAACCAATACATTTGCACATAAAATATCAAGGAAAAGGAACTCTTACAAATGAATGAATAGACCAACTAGGTTAAGGACTTCCACGTTCCACCCGACCATAGATTGGATTAATCAAATCTCTCTTCAACCAATCATCAATGTGCTATATTCCAAGCATGAATGTAGGACTCATAACCAAACAAAAAAAAGAACCAAATAAACATGGATGCCACCGAATTTCTCCACCTACACCGTGATGAATTTTACTGCCTCCTAGTCTCTAGGCTTTACTGGTCGAGGATCCTTCGGCCCACCGATGCACACAATACCTTGCTTTACCGCAACCCACAATTTGGTTCAGGGGTCACTAGGTCAATGGATTTACCACAATCCATAGCCTGGTTTAGGGATTACTAGGCCATGTGTTCTTTCATTCAAATATCCACCTCACTCAGTTCTGGATCCATCTGGAAATCCAACTCAACCAAAACATGAGAACCCCATCACATCATGGCTATCTGGAAATGGCAAGGCTAGGATGAAAAACACTATCACACATGGAAAAAACCATGCCAATGACAACGAGAGAACCAAGAGCACACATGCATAACCATGCATGCCAAATATAGCAAGGAAATCTCACATGCAAATGATACCTGAAAGTAAACTCGTTGTAGCTACTTGATCCTACTCTTCTTTGCTCGATCTTTGCTTCCTCTTTGTCTTCTTTTCCTTTATTGATCCAATATTGAAGTGCTCCAAGAAAAATATAAGTGTCCAAGGGTGTGAGAGAGAGAGAATAGAGAGAGAGCTCCAAAACTGAACTGACAAAAGGTACCAACTGATCCTTAGAAGCCTTTTTATTAACGAGGCCTTTATTTTCTTCAATTTTCCATTATTTTCCTTCACTTTCCTCCTCACATGCAACTTGTGACCTTTCACCTTTCTTTTCTCCTAATTTCCATTATTTTCATAAATAAATTGCCAAAATTTCCATTTTGCCTTTCTTGAGCCTTTACCAATTTCCTTAGTCATAATAAATCAAATGAACACCGACACTAAGATGTTTTTTTCCCAACATTCATCTTGAAATAAGTGTCCCATAACCGTGGTTATTATTTTTCCTTTATTAACATTTATTTACATGGAATTTTTTTATCAGGGATGTTACATAACCCTACCCCTTGGAGGAACACCATCCTTGGTGTTCAATGACACCTATAACTAATAAGACTGTTGAAATAAAAACATACTACCCATGAAGCTTTCTAACTTAGCTCGTTGCAATATTTACAATGATCAACCTGCTGAGAAACAACCCTACATGACAACATAATAATATAGCAATCATAATGACATGACACCCATACCGCTTACTGGAGCTTTATAAAAATTCCGTGGTGGTATTTAAATCCCTATACATATGTACATATTACCAAAACATCATACCAAAGCATATACCAAAAACATATATCAAAGAAATTCGCTCAACCAATAAATAGAGAAGGATACATAGCCCGCATCTGATCTGCCATCTCCCATGTAGCTTCATTGGGCCCAAAGTGCCTCCACTACACTTTAACCTACTCAATTGATCGGTTCCGAAGCATGAGCATTTTTATCTACAATATAAACTGAGGCTTCGACTGGAATTCTCCATCTGGCTCCACCTGCAATACAGAACAATCAATCACATTATAAAAATTTTTAACATACTTATTAAGCAACAAAACATGGAAAACATCATGGAATTTCACTATTGGAGGTAGTGCAAGTCGATAGGCTACTGGTCCAATCCTTTCAAGAATCTTGAAAGGTCCACAAAACCGAGGTGCCATCTTGGAACATGATCCAATCCGTAAGGATCTCTTCTTGGGATTGACATGCAAGTACCCGTACCCCAACCTAAAACTCCTTAAAAAACCTATTCTGATATGCATATATTTTCTGCCTCTCCTATGATGCCTTTAGATTATTTTTGATCACCTGCATTTCCTATTCTATTTCTTCTAACATGTCCGGTCCAATCAATACCCTGTTTACTGGATCACTCGAACTGATGGGAGTATTACAACTCTGCTCGTACAATGCCTCAAACAGACTCATCCTCAATGATTCATGTTAACCATTGTTGTAAGCAAACTCAACCAATAGAAGGTACTCCTCTCATATCCTCTGCTGATGCATCACATACATCCTCAACATGTCCTCCAATATCCTGTTGACCCTCTCGGTTTGTCCATCTCTCCGCGGATGATAAGTTGTGCTAAAGGCCAACTTTGTCCCTAAACCTACGAACAACTCCTTCCAAAACTTGGAAGTGAACTTAACATCCTGTTGTAGCTCCTACAACACCCTCCAAAAATACATAAAATCATAACACACACTTCAAAATTTTTGGAGCCTCCCCCTTAAAACTAAAAGGAAAAGAGATCAAGTAAGTTTCTAGCACCAAGTCGCTAAGTCGCACATACTTTATTTATGACCCAGGCAACCTAGGCGACTCTGCGACCCAAGGTCGCACAGGTCGCACAGGTCGGATATCCCCAATTCGCGACCTTGCGACCTAGCGACCTTGGGGTCGCAAGGTCGCAAGGTCGCGAAATGGAGTTTTAAGGAAATTTGCGACCCAGCGACCTTGCGACCTAGCGACCTGTAGGTCGCGAGGTCGCAAGGTCGCAAACTTGCATCTTGCGACCGCATTAAATAACCACACGTGCGACCTTTTTTATATAAGGTCGGGTCGCTAGGTCGCATTTGTGACTCTCAGCGAAAACCGCGGATTTGCTCTGACAGGTTGACTGGCGCTTTTTTTTTCTTCCGGGTAAGTTGCCGTTTTTCTCCCTACGTTTCCTGCATAAACATCTCCTGCCATTTTTTGAGCCTCCTCACGGTCCTATTTATTTGCTAAGAAGGATGGGGTTTTTTTTTCTTTGGATTGCTGCTGTCTTTGTGTTGCCCACAAAACCCCAAGGTCGCCTACCCCTTGCCTAATCTTCATGGCCATGCATTATGGTAAATTCTGGACCTTTCAGACCGAAATTCTGTCTCATTTGTAAACACTTAGCCGCAAAGTCGCGCGCGCGCAAAACGCAATTTGCGACCTGCGACCTGCGACCCGGTCGCAAGGTCGCAGAGGTCGCAAAAGCCACACTCAGCGACTCTGCGACCCTGCGACCTAGTCGCAAGGTCGCAGAGGTCGCAGTCGCGTGTCCCACTGTCGACTTCGCGACCCCCCGCGACCCAGTCGCGCTGGTGTCGCGGTGAGCCCTTTGCGTAGCCGCGACCCGGCGAGCCTCCCGCAGGACAAGAAATTATGTTTGCATGCTCGTAATTTCTTTTTAGCCATTATCATCATGTCTTTCTTACCCCGTGATCTCCGTTCTCTAAATGCGCTGATCCATCCTGATACTGCGTACTCTGGCCCCCCGTAGCAAGGGCGATATGGCCCCCCGGTATCCCGAAGGAGAAGCGGAAAGTGTGTGGTGGAGGAAGAATCGCACGCGTACATACAAATATCTCCGCCGCCCTGCGCGCAGACACCCTTTGTAACTTTTCAAAGGAGGAAAGCCTCAGGTGGTACGAAGTATACCATGAATTTTCCATGACAGCAGAGGAATTACCAGAAGATCTCCCGGACCGTGAAATATATCCGAAAGTCAAAAAGTCCAGATTACACCTGGTTGGGGCTCATCCTGCCATCTTTCCATGCCCCGAAATGCTGGACTGGATCATACAGAAGACGGATCCGAAAAAGCTTCGCAATCCGAGATAGTGCAGGGAAAGCTTTCGTAACATTGGAAAGTTCAAGAGCACAGGTCTACTATTCCCTACCCAAAGCAGATGTGAACTTCACCCCAAGATGGTTTGCTACAAATGAAGTACCAATGGTTGACACGATCAGGAGATGGTGGGCAGAGCCAGACAAATTCAAGATCAAAAGGGACCAGGAGTACCCGGTGGCCAGTTTGAGGAAAGTCTATAAGCTAGTGGCCGCCATGCTGTGCAGGATATACGGGCGGGCAGACGCCACCACCTTCAATGGAACATGGGCAACCATCATAGAACACGTAACAGTTCACGGCACTCGATTCAATTGGGCGGGAATATTAATGGGCTCCATGCACACAAATTTGGCTTCAGCTTTAGCCCCAGATGAGGGAGCGCCATCAGAATTCTACATGGCTTCGTATCTACTAGATGCTGTCTGTGCCCAGATGCATATTGAGGGATGGCCACATAATTGGAACCCCGAACAGACCCAGGCAATACACTGGCAGACCAGGGTGTTCTGGGACTCTAGGTATAAGCCGGACATCGAGCAAATCTCTCACATATTCATGCCCGCCCTCTACGGGAAATTATTTGGTCAAGATGCCCCCTGCATGTCTTGGCGAGCGATGGACACACTAGGTCAGGTGGCACACTGGTTCCCATTCGCTGAATTCACCATCATCCGAGTATTCGGCTCGTTTAAACCACCACACGCTCTTCCTAAGTTTGTTACCGACAAGGTACTCATGCAAGAGGTGTGTTTTCAGATGACCTTGGGTTTCTCTAACGTCCTTGCCAAAGGGAAGAAGAAACCTTGGCCTTCTCTACCTCTCACCATTGGTTCCTATACGGTCAAAGACTCCAGAGAAGTGGCGCGTGAAGGGGAAGAAGCGAAGAGCTATCACTTCAGAAATCTGGACCGCCGAAATTACGATCCAGTCAGGATAGTTCCCGAACATTGCAAAAGGGCCAATTTCAGAGGGAGTTATCAACACATCGAGTGCCCGGATGAGGATGAGAGAAGAAATTGGTATAACGCAAACCGGCATCTCGCACCAGGAATCGACCATGACCGAGAGGGAACCGAGCACCAGAACATTGGAGTTTCTTCTTCCTCCAAAGATAAAAGAACACAGACGGGTGCAGAACCTGACACCGCGGATCAGAAAAGGGAAGCAGAAGCCCAGGCCAAACTGGAAGAGGAAAAGAAGAGGAAGGAAGATGAAGAAAGACGAAAGAAGGACGCCAGAACAGAACGGAAAAGGAAAAAAGAGGAGGAGAAAGAAAGACAGGAAAAGGAGGCGCAAGCGGCGGCAGAACGGGCACTGAAAGAAGAGCTCGATAAAGTCGATCATCAGAAGAAAGTAGAACAGGCCGCCGCAGCAAAGAGGAAACAGGAACAGGAAAAAGAGGCAGAGGCAGAACGCCGGAAGAAGGAAGAGCATGACAAGGCGGAAGCAGAGCGCCAGCAAAAGGAAAAAGAAAAGGGTCAAACGCAGGATGTAGAAGATGAGCAAATAGATGACATTGATCTATCTCCCCTGAATATCCCTGCAGGTGGCGCGGGAAGTAACCTTAATGTTGATGACTTTCTGGGAGAGCAAGAAGAAGAAGTTTTCGACTTGACCAGATTAACCTTTGACCAATTCTCTTTCAAGATACAGCAAGAGAAGAGGAAATCCTTGACGTCAGGCTATCCTGCCATCTCCACAGTCTCCACCGGAAAGGACATTGTCCCAGACACAAGGACAAATCCGGTTATGATAGCGTCAGGAGGCACCGCTTTTGCCGCAGCCACAGAAGAAAATGTCACAAGGATGAGCAGAGAGATTATTTCTTTACCGAACCAGCTAAAAGCGGCAGAGCAGGAGAAATCAAGGCTAGAAAATGAGATGCTCCAGCTCCAGGGTAGGCCCGCTCAAGTGAATGAGGTCCCACTGGCGGTCAAGAAGGAATGTGATGTATTGGAGATGACAATGAGGCAAGTATACCAGGAAATGTTCACCCTGAAACAAACAGTGGCCCCATTGGCAGAGGCACGGGAAGAAACCAAGCAGAAACACGAACAACTCAAGGAAGCCTCGACAGCCTTGGACAAAATGATGAATTGGACAGCCCAGTATCAGCAAGCTCCAGAACACGTGCCTCGGAAGGATTGGAGTCATACGCAAGAAGCCAAGGTGCAGATTCGGATGAGTATGCAATCCAAAGACAAGCTGTCCAAAGATCTGGACAAAGTCGTGTCTGCATATAACCACCTAATCAGTGGTATCGACTCCATGAATGCCCTTCATCATATTCCATCATTAGGGGCACTAAATGAAACTAAGGGCTGGGAACAGGTAGAGCAAGAAATTCAGGCTTTCCTGCAGCCAGTAAGGCAAGCCGCCGCCGCACCGGAATTCGAAGCATCACAAGAAAATCCGAACCGGTTGCTTGTCACCCCAGTGCAAATTTACACCAAGCTCGCTTCTCTCTCAATGATGATCTCCCAGAAGAAGGAGACTCTGGTGCCGAATGCTCTAGAATGTGAGCACCGGATAAAAGAGGAAAGCCCTCTTGTCGCTCCGATAACGGCAGATTACCAAACTTGGAAAGACTTCATCAAAGGCAAGAAAGTCGACGCTCCTGGAACCACGATTGCGCGACCACCTTCATAAGTGCAAACACCAGGTCGCGGGTCACACTTGCGACCAGGTCGCAGGTCTCATTTGCGACCAGGTCGCAGGTCGCATTTGCGACCAGGTCGCTGGTCGCAATTGTTACTAACAGGAAGTTGAACCGTCGGGAAGTTGAACCGTCGGAAGGCCATAAGTGCGGCTTTTGAATCTATAAATACCCCAGTGGGAAGCATTGTAAAGGGCTGCTCTTTTGTGGACTGAAAGGCATCATTGCATTGTAGCTTAAGAAGCATACTCTTGATATATGAAATACAATACATGTTAAAACCCCTTTGATTGGATGATGTGTTGAGCCGTGACAACATTGTGTGTATTCTGCATGTAGCTTCAGAATATCTTTTGATTAATGAATCTGTGTTATTAATAGTGTCATTCATGCACCATAGTTATCTGTGATTGTGTCGATGATGCTCAAGTTATTATTTACTTCATGATGAATGTTAATGAACTATTTTATTAGCATCTCGTTATATCCTTCGGAAAGTTAAGGGATATTCTTACCACAAAGGATTGTTTCTTTGGCGGTCAGATTATCTCGCATGCATACCTCAGAGATGTGTTGCTAACGACATTTCCTGAGTTTATGCATTCTGTCTATTACCTTGCTATGCACAGTGTCATATATCGGTTTTATTCATCAGTCATGTATTCTATATCGTGTCAATAAGTGTATGTTTACAGTTCCAATCAGGTTGCTCGGAACCGAAGAGATAGTCGTTTAAGTGGTAGCCGGACCCACACCCCGGACGGGATCCCTACTCCAAACGGTTCAAAGTCTAATTGGGACTTTCTACCGGGGAGATCCCATACTGTTGGCTGGACATATTTTCCCGTCAACAGACTTGGCGCTAGAAGGAGGGGCATGGCATCCTCCCAGCATGCAACAGATATCCCATCTCAAACTCCCCGCCGGGAGGTCATAAATAACGAAGTTGCCCTTCCCCCTTTAGAAGATATTCCAACGATGGAAGCCCGATACTTCGAAATCACTAACGAACAGCTGAGAGCCTTACGCCCAGTTGCTCGTAATCTCATCAGGGATTTACGGTATACCCCTATCATGGAATTTCTGGCCCACACTAGGACCCCTGCCGATAACATCACTCGCAATGGTGTGCTAGTCCGTACCGTACCCGAACTTGTTAATACCATGATTGAGGACCTCGCGCGGGCTGTCCAGGAAAATGACCCCGTTACCCACGATAGTGAAGGTTTCCCTGATACTGAACCTTTCCCCGAGCCACAGCCTGACTTACATCAGTGGACCAACAACCAAGTATATTCCCCACGAGAAGGAGAAGGGGAGAGACGAAACGAAAGAGAAGGTAACACAGCCCGAAGGAATACAGAAGAAGTCAATAGGCCTCGAAGAAATGAAGGGAGAGTCAACAGGGGTCAGGGTCGTGGTGGTAGAGGAAATATCATTCACGACCTTGGACACCACGCCAACCATAATCACCACCAAAACCAAAACAGACCCCCCCCCTCACAACTGGGAGCTACTTAGAAACGTGAATAACCGTGAAAGACACCGAGATGAACACTCTCGTCGTCATGAAGGAACCTCGGTGTCAGGGACGGGAAGTGAGTCTGAAGCAGAAACCCGAAACCATCAACGTCCCAGGAGGGTGCAACCTCTGGCCTGGATGGCTCAATCCCCTCTGGCCCTTTTAGGCCCTCTCCATGATATGCCCAGACACCCAGAGAAGCACCTTCCTAAGTTCGATCCAGAAAAGGGCACATCGGCAGAAGACCATATTAGTAGTTTTTATCTGTCCCTACAGATTATGAGAGTTCAGTCTGATGATGTTGCGTGTCGACTTTTCCCACATACTCTTGTAAGCCAGGCTGCCTCCTGGTACCGCTCCCTACCCAGTGCATCTATTGCTTCATGGGACCAGTTCCGTCGTGTGTTCCTGCAAAAGTTTGCGGAAGATAAAACACCCTCTATGCTCCTCACCGAACTAAGCACCATCAAGTGTCATAGAAAAGAGAAAGTTAAAGACTTTAACCAACGTTTCGCAACCATATTGCAAAAATTCCCTCCAAACTTAGCGTTGGACGATTCCATCACCATCGACTACTATACCAAAGCCCTCCCTAGGGATATTGCAGTCTTCGTCAAACGCGAGGCCCGTGCTACTCTTACAGCAAACTACGCGGCCGCTCTCGCAGTAGAAAAAGACATGTTGTCAATAGGTGTCATGGATCATGATGGAAAGGATGATCACAAGTCGACCACTAAAAAAGGTCAGTCTTCCACCCCAAATAGGGAGAGAGAAACTTTTGATTTCGAAAGTATGGCCAAAACCCTCAAACTGCTAACGAATGAGGTCTCTGACCTAAAGAGGAAAGGCGTTGAAACCTCAAATACAAACAAACCTCCCAAACCTTTTTTCAAGAAAAACAATCCCAACGCCAGCAGGCCTCCGTCAAACACTAGTGCCGCTCTCAACGTGGAGGAAATAGGGAAGGACAATTTTTGTTCTTTTCACCAAGCTGCCCATTCTGAAAAGACGTGTCCGCAATGGATCGGCAGCATGACCGCAGTGGTCAACCAGCTTCTGGATGATCAAACTCGAGGGAGCCTGACAGAAGAAGAAGTTTCTGATCAAGACGAAGTTTCACTCCTAGATGGGGAATCGGGAGCCTCCGTCTTAACTTTCGATGTAATCCGCGGGGGAGGGAGTCTCGCTCCTATTGACATCAACATGGCAGGAAGTCCCAAGGCTCAGCCTACTCGAAACTATAGTCTTAGAAGCAAAGGAGCTATTCCCGAACAATCATATGAAGACAAGAAAAGGGCCTTCCTGAGGAAAATTCTCCCCCCTAGTAACGAAGGACCAAATACGCCAGACAAGCCTACCAATAGTAACGGCAAAACAAGTCAAAAAACCAAACTCCCAGTGGAACCATCGAAAACCACTACCGAACCTAGTCCCCAAACTGACACTAGCTACAACAGAGTGGAGGACATGAAAAAGACCAGGGCTAATATCTCGCTCTACGAGTTGGCCCGCATCACGAACCAAAAGGAGCTTATCCTAAAAGCTTTCGCCAACAACCAAAATACGAAGACCATTAGCAACACATCTGCACAAACCAGTCCAGATTTCCAATCTATAGTAAATGCGGTAAACACGAACTCGAGAGGGTCCACCCCTCCTTTCCTCTTATCTTTCGAGATGTTCAACTTCAACGTTCACAATTGCCTCGTTGACTCTGGTGCTTCCACAAATGTCATGCCTTTATCTGTGTGCAAGAAACTCAACATCCTCCCAGAGAAAAGCCGACATTAAGATCATTGTTGAATGAGATCCAAAATGGCGGTCGAGAACTAAACAGTAACTCATTGCTCAGCACTCTCCATCAGGCTCGAGATGAGATCGGTGTATTGATATTGTGCATGTGGTTGTCGACATCCGAGAAACCTATGAGCGTCTTCTTGATGTTGGTCTAGCAAATTACAGAGATGCTTCGCACACGATTGGTCTCATGGTACGCTAAAGAAGGAGAAACAACGGAAATCGGGTTGGCGTGAACCATACATGAAGCACACTGTAACTGATTTGGATGCCACAAATGAACCCATCAGCTTCGCCCAAGAAGAACTTGGTATGTGTTTTCTTGATTCCGTTTTTGGATGTTACCAACCTCCCAGTCTGCAGTAGGCCCCGAGGTCCTTTCTGAAATGACACTCGTCGCAGAGGAACAAGCTCAAACTATATCACACCAACCCAAAATTCCTCCGCAAGACACTGCCCCCAAGGACCCGGAAAATGATATGTGGACATTGTATTACGACGGTTCCAAGAATCTCGATGGTTCTGGTGCCGGCTGCGTTTTGCTTGATCCACATAAGAAGAAATTCCTAGTCTCTTGTCGACTCGAGTTCCAATGCACTAACAACACTGCCGAGTATGAAGCTCTGATCCTTGGGCTTAAGAAGGCGTTGGATTTGAAGGTGAAATGCTTACGGGTTATTGGTGACTCCGAGATTATCACTCGGCAGGTACGCAACACTATTCACTGTTTGTCTCCACATTTGAAGGCGTACCAGCAAGAGGTATGGCGATTAATTTCTTCCTTTGATGCTTTTGGAATTAAGTATGTTCTAAGAATGCATAACGCAGCAGCAGACACTCTAGCTAATGCTGCCGCCAGGTTTACCCCTTTGAGGGACGGGTTTTCTATTGAAGTTATGTATAGACCATCCGTGCCAGACAACATCACTAATCTGCGTGTTTTTGATGATGATCAACAGGTGCTGGAATTTATGTGCAACTCAGAAATATTCAAAGACGCTGCTATAGATGAAAGTGAGCACGACCAGGCTATGCAAAAGGAGTACGAGCAGGTTAAGGGAAACCCCATGCCTAAAGGGGTGGTATCACTGGAAAAGCTGTTTGATCTGCAAAACCGTTTCCGTGGGCCCCCAAATGCAAAAGTGCAGAGCTCGATCTTGGCTCATCGACAAGTGAACTTGGGGTCGGAAGATAATCCTAAATTCATCAACCTGGGGAAAGACTGTACCCCCCAAGAGGCCCAAGATTTTACTCAATTATTTCGCAAGTATCGCGACGTATTCGCTTGGACCTATGAGGACTTACGCACATACGATACGCGAATTATACAACATGTGATACCAATGAAAGAAAATGTAAAACCATTCCGACAGAAACTTAGGAAAGTACACCCTACAATGGAGCCACTAATTCTAAAAGAACTCAAAAAACTTTTAGACGCCCGCATTATCTTCAAAGTCCGTCATTCCACATGGGTGTCCAATTTAGTGCCAGTACGGAAAAAGTCGGGTGAGATTCGATTATGTGTAGATTTCCGGAACTTGAATCGGGCCTCAAGTAAGGATAATTACCCAGTGCCCCCTATGGAGCAGATATTACAAGCAGTGTCCGGCTCAGAGATGTTCTCTTTGTTGGACGGTTTCTCTGGCTACAATCAAGTACTGGTGGCTGAACCAGATCGGTTAAAGACTACCTTCCGGACTAAATGGGGAACTTTCGCATACCGACGTATGCCCTTTGGGTTAATCAACACCGGAGCAACTTTCCAGAGAGCGATGGACATAGCATTCAGAGGTCTGATAGGTCAAAGTGTGGTGGTTTACTTGGATGACGTTACTGTGTTTTCCAAACATCGGGGGGATCACTTGCGTCACCTCAGACAGATTTTCGAAAGATGCAGAAAATACGAACGTGCAAAAGCCATTTCTCAAATTCCTCTCCCCAGCGGTAAGAAAGCAATGCAATCCTTTTTGGGCAAAATCAATTTTGTACGTAAGTTTATCTCAGATTTCGCCCAGATAGTGAAACCACTACAAGGGATGATAAAGAAAAATGCCATTTTCAAATGGAATCAACCCGAAAAGGAAGCTTTCGACCAGATCAAGAAAGCTATAGCCGAAGCGCCTTCTCTCCAGAGCCCAGATTTCGGCAGAGATTTCAGCCTGTACACGTTCGCTTCGGATTCATCCCTAGCAGCCGTGCTCACACAAAAGGACAGAAATAATGACGAGCGTCCCATTTCGTTCATGAGCACTGGTCTACAGGGAGCTGAATTAAATTATCCTGAAATCGAGAAACAGGCTTATGCGGTGTACAAAGCGGTTAAACATTTCAGACCATACATCTTGAAGAACCATGTCACAGTTTACGTTCCCCATCCAGCTGTTCGATCACTATTCATGCAGCAAGAGTTGGGTGAGAGGAGAGGGAACTGGGTTGCGTGTATGCAAGAGTACGACTTAGAGTTTAAGCCGACACGCACGGTTAAAGGGCAAGGTTTATGCCAAATGGCTGCGGAGGCCGCAGATTCCCAAAAAAATGAAGAAGATAATTGGGAGCAAGAGATTGACATGTACCAAACTAACGTCATGCCCCAGGAAAGGAACCCATCTTGGTACTCGGATATCTCGAGATACTTGGCGCACAGGGTATTGGAATCAAATCTAGATGCCCGGCAGAAACGTGCGATCAGACTCAAAGCCGCGTCCTACCGGTTAATCCAAGGGAAGCTCTTCAGGAAACATTCAAACGGAGTAATGCTGCGCTGCCTAGAATAGGATGAAGCTCAGAAGGTCTTAACCGAGCTGCACGATGGACCTGCAGGAGGTCATTTCGCCGGGGATACCACTGCTCATAAAATTATGCGTGCAGGTTATTATTGGCCAACCCTGTTCAGAGATGCTCACGCGTATGTTCGGAAGTGCATTCAATGCCATAAATTTGCAAGCCGAGAAGCACGTCCGGCTGCTCCTTTGTTGTCAGTAGCAGTTGAAGAACCTTTTCAACAATGGGGTTTGGACGTCATTGGTGAGATTCTACCCCACTCTTCTAAGCAACACAGGTACATTCTAACGGCCACTGATTACTTCACCAGGTGGGTTGAAGCGGTACCATTACGTCAAGTCAACGACCAGGAGGTAATGCAATTTGTCACTCACTCCATCATTACCAGGTTTGGCGTTCCAACTTCCTTAGTGTTTGATAACGCAACGTATTTTTCATCTTTTAAATTATATGATTTTGCATTAGAAAATGGCATTGTTCTTAAACACTCCGCGAAGTACTATCCCCAAGGAAATGGTCTAGCAGAATCAACAAATAAAAACCTGATCCGCATCGTCAAAAAGACCCTCCTGTCTCACCAACGAAACTGGCATAACGCTCTCCAAAACGCACTCTGGGCTGATCGCGTCACCCCCAAGTCATCAATAGGCACCTCACCATATTTCCTTGTATATGGGAAAGAAGCCGTCCTCCCGCCAAATTTGTCTCTCCCCGCTTTGCAGTTGTCTCAAGAGTGCCACGGCACCCATTGTCCCGCTTTGCAAATCCGCATCGACACCCTGCTAAAACTAGAGGAGGAAAGGCAGAAAACCCGGGAGAAATTCGCCATCCACCAGAGTCGGATCAAAAAATGGTTCGATAAAAAGTCTGCAGGAGATAAAAAATTTGAAGTAGGAGATCTTGTCCTAAAGTGGGATAAGGCTCATGAAGAGAAAGGAAAACATGCAAAATTTCAAGCACTATGGATAGGTCCCTTTCAGGTTAAAGAAAAGATAGGTTCCCATACTTTCCGATTGCAAACTTTAGAAGGTAAGGTCGAGGTCCTCCCGGTAAACGGGCATGATCTCAAACACTATTTTACTTGAATAGCCCTCAAAGGGCTGTTTTCCCCCTGTACCATAGAAGCTGTTCTAAAAAAAAAAAAAAAAAAAAAAAAGACTTTACCTTGTCTAAAAAATGCCCGCAACCAGATCACTCCTTGAAGAGGTTCTATGCTGATGAAAGGCCTTTCCCGCAAAGCACGGGGTAGTCGTAACTCGCTTGTAATGGGCACCTAAGGATAATACACGGTCTTACCAGGGTCATCGAGCATAAGGAACCACCTAGCAGCTTAAAGGGTGCAGGTAGAAAAGGGTCTTGCATAGACGCAACCGGATCGTGAGGGAACAGGGTTAACTTAAGAGAATTGCAGGTCATCCGGGAAAAAAACCCGAGTCCTCATATGAGACCAGGGGCAACCTCTCTGCAAGCAAAATAAGTCGGGATCCCTCAACCGCCCAGGCAAAATATGCCCATCTAAATAAGTGCCACAGGCACAATTCTCAATAAGTGCAATCGCACACGAATAAAGGGTAAAGGTTCGAGAAAGGCTTCCTGCGCAGAGAGGTGTTGTAACGACTCCGTCGGGGTACTGACCAGGCTCGCTGGCAGCGGAGCAACGTTCACGACCCCTTTAGGCAGTGACTCCGCCGGAGCCGAGAGGTTCGCTGGCAGCAGAGCAACACCATGAGGACGAAATAACTGTACCGGACCCTGCAGTTGTCCAAGGTTTCCCCAACCCTCTCGATCCTGGGGCGTGAAGAATTAAAATTCGGTTGATCTGCACCCAACAAGCCAAAAGGAACAGGTGACTATGCAGGGTGACAAAGGAAGGAAAGTGTAAACTCTAAGGTAAAAAAGCACAAGCAAGTACTAGATACCCTCCCGCCTCCCTCATTGACTTTTCATCAGCAGAGATTCTGAATTCATCCAGTGAATCGCCATTTGTTGTAGCTCCTACAACACCCTCCAAAAATACATAAAATCATAACACACACTTCAAAAATTTTGGAGCCTCCCCCTTAAAACTAAAAGGAAAAGAGATCAAGTAAGTTTCTAGCACCAAGTCGCTAAGTCGCACATACTTTATTTATGACCCAGGCAACCTAGGCGACTCTGCGACCCAAGGTCGCACAGGTCGCACAGGTCGGATATCCCCAATTTGCGACCTTGCGACCTAGCGACCTTGGGGTCGCAAGGTCGCAAGGTCGCGAAATGGAGTTTTAAGGAAATTTGCGACCCAGCGACCTTGCGACCTATAGGTCGCGAGGTCGCGAGGTCGCAAACTTGCATCTTGCGACCGTATTAAATGGCCACACGTGCGACCTTTTTTATATAAGGTCGGGTCGCTAGGTCGCATTTGTGACTCTCAGTGAAAACCGCGGATTTGCTCTGACAGGTTGACTGGCGTTTTTTTCTTCCGGGTAAGTTGTCGTTTTTCTCCCTATGTTTCCTGCATAAACATCGCCTGCCTTTTTTTGAGCCTCCTCACGGTCCTATTTATTTACTAAGAAGGATGGGGTTTTTCTTTGGATTGCTGCTGTCTTTGTGTTGCCCACAAAACCCCAGGGTCGCCTGCCCCTTGCCTAAGTCCTCATGCCCATGCCTTATGGTAAAATCTGGACCTTTCAGACCGCATTTCTTTCTCATTTGTGAACACTTAGCCGCAAGTCGCGCGCGCGCAAAACGCAGTTGCGACCTGCGACCTGCGACCCGGTCGCAAGGTCACAGAGGTCGCAAAAGCCACACTCTGCGACCCTGCGACTCTGCGACCTAGTCGCAAGGTCGCAGAGGTCGCGGAGTCGCAAAAGTACCACTCAGCGACTCTGCGACCCTGCGACCTAGTCGCAAGGTCGCAGGTCGCAGGTGAGCCCTTTTGCAGAGCGGCGACCCAGCGACTCCCAGAGGACAGTAAATTATGTTTGCATGCTCAGACTCTTTTTAGCCATTATCATCATGTCTTTCTTACCCCGTGATTCTGTTCTAAATGCAGCAGGTGAAGTCGGAGCAGAAGCA
The DNA here is from genome assembly GCA_034641835.2 of Pinus albicaulis. Classification (NCBI taxonomy): domain Eukaryota; kingdom Viridiplantae; phylum Streptophyta; class Pinopsida; order Pinales; family Pinaceae; genus Pinus; species Pinus albicaulis. Next base: position 1,293,648,200 of record CM076583.1, on the reverse strand, counting down.
GTACCGGTCCCCTCAGACTCTAGCGATATGGCCCCCCGGGTATCCCGAAGGAGAAGCAGGCAGGTGGTGGAGGAAGAATCAGACGCAGACATACAAATATCTCCGCCGCCCATATACAGAGACACCCTTTGCACCTTCGCAAAGGAGGACAGCCTCAGGTGGTACGAAGTATACCATGAATTTTCCATGACAGCAGAGGAATTACCAGAAGATCTCCCGGACCGTGAAATATATCTGAAAGTCAAAAAGTCCAGATTACACCTAGTTGGGGCTCATCCTGCCATCTTTCCATGCCCCGAAATGCTGGACTGGATCATACAGAAGACGGATCCGAAAAGCTTCGCAATCCGAGATAGTGCAGGGAAAGCTTTCGTAACATTGGAAAGTTCAAGAGCACAGGTCTACTAGTCCCTACCCAAAGCAGATGTGAACTTCACCCCAAGATGGTTTGCTACAAATGAAGTACCAATGGTTGACACGATCAGGAGATGGTGGGCAGAACCAGACAAATTCAAGATAAAAAAGGACCAGGAGTACCCGGTGGCCAGTCTGAGGAAAGTCTATAAGCTAGTGGCCGCCATGCTGTGCAGGATATACGGGCGGGCGGACGCCACCACCTTCAATGGAACATGGGCAACCATCATAGAACACGTAACAGCTCACGGCACTCGATTCAATTGGGCGGGAATATTAATGGGCTCCATACACACAAACTTGGCTTCGGCTTTAGCCCCAGATGAGGGAGCGCCATCAGAATTCTACATGGCTTCGTATCTACTAGATGCTGTCTGTGCCCAGATGCATGTTGAGGGATGGCCACATAATTGGAACCCCGAACAGACCCAGGCAATACACTGGCAGACCAGGGTGTTCTGGGAATCTAGGTATAAGCCGGATATCGAGCAAATCTCTCACATATTCATGCCCGCCCTCTACGGGAAATTATTTGGTCAAGATGCCCCCTGCATGTCTTGGCGAGCGATGGAAACACTAGGTCAGGTGGCACACTGGTTCCCATTCGCTGAATTCACAATCATCCGAGTATTTGGCTCGTTTAAAGCACCACACGCTCTACCTAAGTTTGTTACCGACAAGGTGCTCATACAAGAGGTGTGTTTTCAGATGACCTTGGGTTTCTCTAACGTCCTTGCCAAAGGGAAGAAGAAACCTTGGCATGCTCTACCTCTCACCATTGGTTCCTATACGGTCAAAGACTCCAGAGAAGTAGCGCGTGAAGGGGAAGAGGTGAAAAGCTATCACTTCAGAAATCTGGACCGCCGAAATTACGATCCAGTCAGGATAGTTCCCGAACATTGTAAAAGGGCCAATTTCAGATGGAGTTACCAACACATCGAGTGCCCGGATGAGGATGAGAGAATAAATTGGTATAACGCAAACTGGCATCTCGCACCAGGAATCGACCATGACCGAGAGGGAACCGAGCACCAGAACATTGGAGTTTCTTCCTCCTCCAAAGATAAAAGAACACAGACCGGTGCAGAACCTGACACCGCGGATCAGCAAAGGGAAGCAGAAGCCCAGGCCAAACTGGAAGAGGAAAAGAAGAGGAAGGAAGATGAAGAGAAACGAAAGAAAGACGCCAGAACAGAACGGAAAAGGAAGAAAGAGGAGGAGAAAGAAAGACAGGAAAAGGAGGCACAAGCGGCAGCAGAACGGGCACTGAAAGAAGAGCTCGATAACGTCGATCATCAGAAAAAGGCAGAACAGGCCGCCGCAGCAAAGAGGAAATAGGAAAAGGAAGCAGAGGCAGAGACAGAACGCCGGAAGAAGGAAGAGCATGACAAGGCGGAAGCAGAGCGCCAGCAAAAGGAGAAAGAAAAGGGTCAAACGCAGGATGTAGAAGACGAAATAATAGATGACATTGATCTATCTCCCCTGAATATCCCTGCAGGTGGCGCGGGAAGTAACCTCAATGTTGATGACTTTCTGGGGGAGAAAGAAGAAGAAGTTTTCGACTTGACCAGATTAACCTTTGACCAATTCTCTTTCAAGATACGGCAAGAGAAGAGGAAATCCTTGACGTCAGGCTATCCTGCCATCTCCACAGTCTCCACCGGAAAAGACATTGTCCCAGACACAAGGACAAATCCAGTTATGATAGAGTCAGCAGGCACCGCTTTTGCCGCAGCCACAGAAGAAAATGTCACAAGGATGAGCAGAGAGATTATTTCTTTGCAGAACCGGCTAAAAGCGGCAGAGCAAGAGAAGTCAAGGCTAGAGAATGAGATGCTCCAGCTCCAGGGTAGGCCCGCTCGGGTGAATGAGGTTCCACTGGCAGTCAAGAAGGAATGTGATGTGCTAGAGATGACAATGAGGCAAGTGTACCAGGAAATGTTCGCCCTGAAACAAACGGTGGCCCCATTGGAAGAGGCAAGGGAAGAGACCAAGCAGAAACACGAACAACTCAAGGAAGCCTCGACAGCCTTAGACAAGATGATGAATTGGACAGCCCAGTATCCGCAAGCTCCAGAACACGTGCCTCGGAAGGAGTGGAGTCATACGCAAGAAGCCAAGGTGCAGATTCGGATGAGTATGCAATCCAGAGACAAGCTGTCCAAGGATCTGGAAAAAGTAGTGTCTGCGTATAATCACCTAATCAGTGGCATCGACTCCATGAATGCCCTTCATCATATTCCATCATTAGGGGCACTAAATGAAACTAAGGGCTGGGAACAGGTAGAGCAAGAAATTCAGGCTTTCCTGCAGCCAGTAAGGCAAGCCGCCGCCGCACCGGAATTCGAAGCATCACAAGAAAATATGAACCGGTTGCTTGTCACCCCAGTGCAAATTTACACCAAGCTCGCTTCTCTCTCAATGATGATCTCCCAGAAGAAGGAGACTCTGGTGCCGAATGCTCTAGAATGTGAGCACCGGATAAAAGAGGAAAGCCCTCTTGTCGTTCCGATAACGGCAGATTACCAAACTTGGAAAGACTTCATCAAAGGCAAGAAAGTCGACGCTCCTGGAACCACGATTGCGCGACCACCTTCATAAGTGCAAACACCAGGTCGCGGGTCACACTTGCGACCAGGTCGCAGGTCTCATTTGCGACCAGGTCGCAGGTCGCATTTGCGACCCGGTCGCAGGTCGCAATTGTTACTAACAGGAAGTTGAACCGTCGGGAAGTTGAACCGTCGGAAGGCCATAAGTGCGGCTTTTGAATCTATAAATACCCCAGTGGGCAGCATTGTAAATGGCTGCTCTTTTGTGGACTGAAAGGCATTATTGCATTGTAGCTGAAGAAGCATACTCTTGATATATGAAATACAATACATGTTAAAACCCCTTTGATTGGATGATGTGTTTAGCCGTGACAACATTGTGTGTATTCTGCGTGCATTTTCAGAATATCTTTTGATTAATGAATCTGTGTTATTAATAGTGTCATTCATGCACCATAGTTATCTGTGATTGTGTTGATGATGCTCAAGTTTATTATTTACTTCATGATGAATGTTAATGAACTGTTTTATTAGCATCTCGTTATATCCTTCGGAAAGTTAAGGGATATTCTTACCACAAAGGATTGTTTCTTTGGTGGTCAGATTATCTTGCATGCATACCTCATAGATGTGTTGCTAACGACATTTCCTGAGTTTATGCATTCTGTCTATTACCTTGCTATGCACATTGTCATATATCGGTTTTATTCATCAGTCATGTATTCTATATCGTGTCAATAAGTGTATGTTTACAGTTCCAATCAGGTTGCTCGGAACCGAAGAGATAGCCGTTTAAGTGGTAGCCGGACCCACACCCCGGACGGGATCCCTACTCCAAACGGTTCAAAGTCTAATTGGGACTTTCTACCGGGGAGATCCCATACTGTTGGCTGGACATATTTTCCCGTCAACACATCCTTATCTGACATAATTTTCTTCGGAACACCATGCAATCTGGCCACATCTATGATGAAGACCCGTGCTACATCACTAGCTGAATAAGTAGTCATCACTGGAATGAAGCATGCTACCTTAGTCAGCATGTCCACCAAAACCATGATGGAATCATGTTGTTTAGATGTCCTCGACAAACTTGTGATGAAATCCATAGAAATGACTTCCCATTTCCACTTTGGACTCAAAATCGACTGTAGTAGTCCACCTGGATGCTTACACTCTTTTCTTACTTGCTAACACTCTAAACAGCTAGCCACAAACTCTGCCACATCCTTCTTTAGATTCAACCAATAGTAGAACTTCTTCACTGTTGTCAATGTATTTTGATATCCTAGGTTACCTGAATACGATTTCGCATGAAAATCCCTCAATATAATCTTTTTGAGTTCACCACTGTATGGCACATATATCCTGTCCCTAAATCTGATCAAGCCATCTGTTGAGAGACGATATTCCACATCCTGTGCACCTGTACCTACACCTGTACCACTACTTGTACCTCTACCAATACCTGTACTCTACTATAACTTGTGCCTAAGCTCCATGTACCAATTGTCTTGTTGACCTGCCTATAAGATCCGATCTTGTAGATATGTCATACAAGCTCTGAATTTGAAATCTTAGTTGCCTATGTCTTTCTAAGAGAATACGCAACCACCATTCTCTTTTCCCCGTAATGACGATCACCCTGAATCTCAAAGAGTCTGAACTCAGCAGTTGTGGCCAACCATGTTTGCATGACGATTTCATATTCTCTTCGGTAACCAGTATCCATTTAGTGGCAATTCACTCATCGTTAAACCTCCCTTTCGAAGATAATGCTCACATCTTGATCGTGGACGGTTATACCAACTCAAGATCATGTGTCAGATAATCCCGCTCGTGGTCATTCAGTTTTTGTGACTCATATCATACTACCTGTCCTTCCTATATAACGACTCCAACAAGCCCTTTCTTGTAAGCATCTTTACATACCACAAACTCTTTGTTTGGATATGCAATATTTAACACTGGATCATTTGTCAACAATTGCTTCAACTATTCAAAACTGACTGCACATTCCTCTATCCATTCAAATTTATTACCTTTTTGCTGCAATGATGTGATATGATATGAAATGCGAGAGAATTTCCTGATGAACATCCTATAGTAACTTGCTAGCTGCATGAATGATCTTACGTCATCCACATTTCTAGGAGTTTCCTACTCCATGATATCTCTTATCTTCTCTGGATCTACTGCTATGCCTTCCTTGGAGACCACATGGCCCAAGTAGTGTACCTATGTATGAAAGAAACTGCATTTACTGAGCTTGGCATGCAATTGATGCTCTCTTAGAAATTTCAATATTGTTGTTAAATGCTCAACATGTTCTTCCTCATTCTTAGAATATATCAAGAAGTCCTCAATGAATAGAATAAAAATTTGTCTAGATAGACACTATTTATCAAGGACATAAAAGTAGATGGAGCATTAGTCAAACCAAATGGAACTACAACAAACTCATAATGCCCACACCTGGTCTGGAAAGTTGTCTTGTAAATGTCCTCTTCTTTAATGCGTACCTAATGATATCTGGATATCAAATTAATCTTTGAGAATACTACTGCTCCCTTCAACTGATCAAACAAGTCATCAATCCTCAACAACATATATCTGTTCTTAATAGTCACCTTGTTCAACTCTCTATAATTAACACACAAACTGAGAGTACCATCCTTCTTCTTCACAAACAACATTGGTGTAGCCCACAATGACACATTTAGCCTAATGTATTCTTTGTCAAGCATTTCCTTCAACTGCAACTTCAACTCTACTAAACTGGAGTGCTCATTATGTACGTTGCCTTTGATGCCGATGCTACCCCTAGTACCAACTCAATACAAAAGTCTACTTCCCTGTGGGGCGATAACTTTAAAATATCTGCTGGAAACACATCCTGAAACTATTACAAGATCAGGTACCTACTCAATATCTCTACATCCTCATCCTCCTTACCTTTATCACTAGAAATATGCATTGCAAATAACACACACCCTTTTCTGCCACTGCGCTTTTCCTACATAGTTGTCACCATCCTAACTGTGTTGCCTTCTTCTTACCCTATACGACTCTCTATTCCCTGTTGTCATCCAAGCACTTAATGGATTTGTCATAACAATACACGTTGGTCCTATGAAGATACAACCAATCCATACCCAACAACACACTGTATGATCCCAATGACAATACATTCAAGTGTGCCGATGTAGGCATACCATTCAACTCAAAAGCACAAGCTCTTACCCAACGATGAATTCTCTTCTTTGTACATGTAGCCAACTGCAATAACCAAGATTCTGAACGAACTTCCTTTTTCAAACCACACTTATTACTTTCAAAATCTATTACATCAATAAGCCAAAACTAAAAGCATCAAGCACAGTGCATAAATGGCAACAATTGCAGTGGATAAAGGGCCTACCAAAGGCCACAAGGAACTTGCAACCAACCCGTTCATCTAAAAAACCAACATTTTATAGATTAAATATTTAAACACAACAATAATTGTTACATATCATTTGCAGAAGTCTAAGGCCTAGTCAACTGTACTCCAACTCTCACCATCAATCTCCAATAAGAGTTTGCAAACTAGTCTTCAATAATAAAGCAAAAAAATGCACCAACGATCAATTTTCCACCCAACTAATGTAATCACTCGCACAAGTGTTTGCCCCTGACCATGCTTGAAGCTCAATGAAAATAAGAACCACAAACTCATAGTTTTCTTAAGAATTCCACCTAACAACTAAAAATTAAATCAATAGGGCTACGATCAATTAAGATTAGGTGTGGTGTAGAGGCTTCTAGAGTTGCAAGACCTTCTGGAGGCTTATTAATATATTTCACTGGTAAACTATTAACCATAAACTTCGTTTATAGTGATTTGATTTAAAACCTAATCCCTATCACTCTTAACAAATCACAATTTTTCCACAATTAAGAAAAAAAAAGCAAAATCTTTTTAACAGTGCAAATTTGGGCTCTTTGCACCGTCGAGAGGCCATTGCAATGTCTCCTCTCTTTGGTATCGTGATTTCGGTGTGTAACGGCGTCGTTGAAATAGATTTATGTCTCTCTCTTTCCACGATACGATGCTATAACGTTTGTGATAACTTAACACCTAGATTTATAGAAATCAAAATAGCAGCCGCTAACCAATAAAATCTAGAAATAGGTTCATTTACGTTTCCCTCGTCAGCCTTCGGATAAGATAAATGGCGAGTGAGCAGCCACACACAATCATTTACCTTGCCAGAGCAGTCGACAAGATCTTAAAAAAAATGCATGGAGGGCACGCTCTCTGAGCCACCAACAGACTCGCCATTCCAATGGCCCCAAACATATTGGGAACTTCAACTATAACAAAATGCTCCATGTTAAATCCCTTCTACACCTCAGGAGCTTCCACAGCCAACCAATTTCTCTTTTACAACAAATCCTTCCCACATCAGCCATCTCTAGCCAGTGCATGGTCGTCATCAGCAAAACCCAACTTGAATGTCAGTACAATAGGACTTAAATTCCCTCCAGGCTCCATATTCAAACAATGCCAAAACAGGATACGTTGTTGGACCAGCAGTGAGAGTGGCATTGAAGGGAATGATGGGATTACACCTGCTCTGCTGGAGAGGCCTGCATATGTTCCCAAGGGGGAGGACAGTGAGAGTGTTGTTTTTGGGCCTTCTGATAAGGATGAAGATGGGCCAGAGGAGGAGCAGAGTGTCACCAGCTGGGTTGATTGGGAAGATATAATTCTCAAGGATACTCTCCCTCTTAAGGGTCTTGCGAGGATTATCATTCATACTGACTGGTAATTATGTTATTTATAATGTTGTTTTTTGAGTTTTTTGGCATGCTCTCCAGTCTGATGTTATTAGGTAATAATTAAAACATGAAATCATGTCCACTCTCCTCTCTTCATTGTGTTGTTGGGCATTTCATCAACTTGTTACTGGGTATACTTGAAGAAGTAATCAAGATAAGCTCCAACAGGGTATGTGGACTGGAGAGTTTCCTGGTAAATGGAGCTTCTTCTGCTGGAATTGAGACAATAATTTAGTTGGAGTTTAATTGGGGAAATGATCAAAAGTTCAGTGCGTTTAGAGTCTCCTTTATCTGTGGTTGATCATCTCGGTTATGATATTCCCAGTTCGTTCTTGTTTTCACAAGTTAGATTATTTTGGAGAGAATTATTTGTGCGAATGATGTTGTATTCATATCTAGTAAGTTCGTAGGTTGGGCATTCAAGAAGGAAATGATGAAGAAGCAAAAGTGCTGAAGACAAGCCAAGACACAAGAACACGAGAATATGGCTCAAGCCAGGGAAAAACCCCAAGATTGGGAAAACCCTTGATCGATTTTCTTATTATTAATATCAAATGTTCAGCAGAGAGAGTACAATAATTTAGAGTCAAAAGATTTGCCATTAAGAATATCGATACTGAAGATCAGACACTCTGTCCATAAAGGTCAAATTGTACAACTGAAGGAAGTGGATCAGGTTAAGGCTCATCGCTGTCTTGCACAACAGGTCCAGAAATCCTCCTTTCTACTGCAGCCTTCCTTGCCCTACTAGAGGCTGCCTTTCCAAGGCCCAAAGAGCTGGGCTATGATCAAAACATATATACTTGATTTCTGCGGCCCATCCTGAAACAACAAACCATCAACTAGACTGCGATCATGCCTTCAAACCAACAGCTGTTCTTAAACCAGGATATAGCCTAACAGCTCCCTCCAATCTGTTACAAGGGCTCGGACCCTTCTGCGCTTCCATGAACATAAATGCGGCTATCTCAAGGCTGCTTCCCATATAATATTCGAATCCTGGAGAGAGACAGAAACTCTGGCCCAATCAGATGAGGAATAACCCTCTCAACCGAGCACAAATAGCGCTCAAACAAGCCTTAACTTATGCAGCTCTCAAGCTAGATGACTGCAGCCATTAGCAGCCTTAGAGATGATCCAAAACAGATTTGTGTCTCCGCCTAGATGAATAAGGAGAGCCAAAAACAAAACCCTCCTGCAAGCTGCTCCAAGAATGCGGCAAACTCAGACTTTTCTCCAAAAATTTCGATGTCAAATGAGGGAGAATGCTCCTCTATATATATAATTTGATGGGGTATGAAGGGACGTGACCCTTAGGCTGATTGAGCTGACATATGGGAGAGGCCGACCCTGTTAATTTTGTGTGGAAGAATAAATTCAAAATACCACTTCTACTTGACCAAATTTGACGATCTTTAGATCAATTTTGGTCCTCTCGAAAAGAAGAATTCAATGGAATGAATATCTCCATCAACTGAGATGTTCAAGATGGAATTTGGCCCTGGTTGCCAATTTTAACACTCCCTCTCAAGTAGGGAGAATTCCACTTGTTAATCCATCATCGATCAACATGCCATCTAGTCATCAAAAGCCATCCCTGCATCTCGTCTCTGCTCTATTTTGCATGGCTCTGTTCTGCTCTTCTCTGCATGGCTCTGCTTTGCTTTGATATGAATAATAAAGAAGAATCGATCGAGAGTGAGTCATAAGACCTTGCCACTCTCCACTGACAAAAGCCAATCCATATAACCAAAGAGTTAACTCCAAACGGACTTGATCCCAAGTGATCAAGTTGAAGAATGCCATGCATCCTAGACATAGGGAGTACGGCAGTACGCGATGCGTCCATCGGTAGTGCTATGGTCTCTAATTCCCAACTCATTGGCCAGATGAGAGGTACTTCCCATGTGTCCCAGACAACATGGGTAGGATGATGCAGGAACACTAGCAGGGAAAGAATATATCACATCTTGCACATAATCATATGTAGGGAAAGGACGAACTACATCCTACAAACACACATCACAATCACATGTAGGGAAAGGACGAACCACATCCTACAAACACACATCACAATCACATGTAGGGAAAGGATGAACCACATCCTACAAACTCGCATCATAACCATATGTAGGGAAAGGATAAACTACCTCCTCACTCATGCAAAAACATCGAGAGTAGGGAAAGGATGAACCACGTCCTACACGCTTGCAAACCACAATAGTAGGAAGGATCCCACATGTGGGGAAAGGACGAACCACATCCCACCAACATGTCAACCATCAATCGTAGGGAATGAGCATCCTACATGTGGGGAAAAGATGAACCATGTCCCATCGACATGTCAAAATATGCCTATAAACATCTCTCACTGGGGTATTCGCAGGAGAAAGTGAACCACTCATCCTGCTCATATGCCATAGGAGAAGGTGAACCACTCATCCTATGCATATATTATCACTTGTAGGGGTAGGTGAACCACCCACCCTACACACGTGTGCGTACACATGTCAACCATCATGGGGTATCACAGGGGAAGGTGAACCACGCACCCTATACACAACGCACCGCTAGGGGAAGGTGAACCACTCACCCTATGGTTGCTCATAGCTCAATAAATACCCCTAGGAGCTCCCAGAGCTCAATGTTTAACCACGATATCCAACCTTTTTCCTACTAAAGAACGATAATCTAGACCTTACCAGGAGGCTATGTAAGGATGACAGTAATCTGCTCATCCAACCAGTAATGATGGAGCTTGGTAGCTCTCTAATGTACCATATCCAGAGAAGTACCCAATACTTGGAGTTGTCGTGGATCATGGATTATCAAAAATGAATCCCACTCATAAGTATCACAATGAACAACAATTGTTACCAGCACGTGCTCAGAGAGCTTTAACAACCAATAGGCTTTACAATAATAAGCCACGTATTCAGATTCAATAGTGCTTCCAGAGTAACAAAATCAAGTAATATAGCACTGGATGTGCATTCATCATACTGCCAACTGAGCTAGTATTAGAATATCCATGGAATCTTATATCCCGACAGTGAATTTTTGACTGTTAGTAATAGCATCATAGATATAACTTAACAAGCAGCTATCGCCTATTTGTAGATGCACACAGAGACATATGATAGGTGTTTATCAAGAACACTAGGGATCAACAACTTCTCCATCTCATTAGATCTTAAGTGCATCAGGGCTAGGTCTTCCATCTTAACTTCTACTTTCTATGCAGCCTTTAAGGTAACAGGGATATGAGCCATCATACTCAGCTGACATAAAAAGATATTGGGCAAGAAAAGTCACCAGGGATTTTATAGCTCCCTCTGAAGCCTTGCATCCAATCCACGAGGAGACTTTCTTATTCGAGCATCCATATCCATAAAACCATTCTTATGAGATCTTGGCTCAATGCAACCAAGATGTCAGAGTCAGGGGTTTCTGCTTGTCAGGACATAGAATCTACCATGCACCTTTTTCACGCTGATAAGGGTTATTATAAAGAACTGATCCAAAAGGTCATGTTCTTCTTCTTCTCAGAGTTCTTCAATCATGAAAGCTTCAAGTATGCTGCATCTCTGTAGTTTCTTTTACAAGCAGATCTCAGTAGCTTCTTCATAGTCGATAATTTATCCAAAAGTTACATCTGACATGTTCACAACTTCGTTTGTGAACAAAGCTATATAAACTGTCATCAATTTGCTGAGGCTACAACATACTGCTACAGAACTAAAAAGAAAGTTGAATGTGCTGAGAAGTCATTAGAATTAATGCCATATATAACTGACAAGGTATATGAGCTGTTGTTCCACTTGCTGTCATACGACATAGGATTGCATTCTAAGTCATATCATTGCTGCCAATGGCTTTCTGCAATCCATGGTTTCTGCTAATACTTTACAACATCCACTTCTGGTAGTGCTCTTACTGTCATTCTGATGCAGGGGCATTGGACACTAGCCAACAATGTGAGAGAATTGTCCACATGTTGTGGCTAGAAGAGTTCGAAATTGTTCAAGGAAATGTACCAGCAAAGGTGTCAATACCTTAGCTGGCAGTTACACTTAGGGTAGATAGGATTAGTCTAATAAGTGAGGAAGCTGAATAGTTGATTCGTGTCAGGCTATTTGGTTTCTGTTGATAGAATTACAGTATTATCATGCAATTAGGCTTTTTATGTTAAGAATAAACCGGTCCTCAAGGAGGAGCCGAAGAGTCATGTAATAATCTATAAATATAAACCCCTGATACAGAGTAAAGGGGGGATTTGGTAGTGAAATATTGAATCGAGAAGCATTGTTCTCTGTTGAATAAAATTTAGGCTCATTGTCTATCTGTGTGTGTTATTGGAATTTCTCGAAGGACTCATTCTTTCGATTTGAGAACTCTGTGTATAATTTGAATAAGAATCAATGCTGTGTTAAATCTCCTTGTTTCTCTCTGTCTGTCTTTGAGCTCATATTCCCGGTGAATGAATTATCTTGTATAGAGATTTTGAAGAATGTCGAATAACTGGTTCTGTTGGTTGGCGTGACCACAGTGAGTCTCTGTCCGTTTAATATACTAAACCTCTGTCTAAAGCATCGAAACCCCTGTTTGCTTGGAACACATCGATTGGTATAGAACTCTGTCTGTTGGAGCAATCTCAATTGAGGTAGAAGACTAGTGGTTCGTTGGTTGGTTTAACCGAATCGACGAGGTGGATTAATAGCGCCAAGCAGAGAATTGAAGAAATGCACCAAAATGCAGTGAGAATTTCGAAGTAACACTGTTCAAATACCAGTTTGGAGAGAGAGGTTTTGGAGGGGGATACCACTGGTATCACGCGACAATTTGGGCCAAGAGCGGTTTCACAAAATAAAACCCGATCCAGTTAAATTCCGCCACGTCACCAAGACAAAACCACCCATTTCGCGTTTTTTTTGAGTGCTAAAGTTCGGTCCTTGAAAAAACACGATTTCAATGAGGTCCGTCTGATCTGCTAAGCAACGGATCCAAGGGTGATCGCGCGCAAAGCTGCACGGAGGTTAATTCAAGGTATGGCCCAATGGTTTTAACACTATTAAACATTTATTTAATACATCGGGTTCGTGGGCCCGGAATAGTTAAGGGCTGTTGAAGGTTTTATGTCGGAGATTTAAGAGTCATTCAAGGGGTAAATAGTATAAGCTTAAGGTTTAGATATTTGTTTAAAAAGATATACCCGTCGGTTCATATACCCTCAGTGCAATACTCGAAAAAGAGTTCGCGCAATAGTTAAAGGGCTATTTCATAATTAAAAGGGGTTTGAAATATTGTTGCAAGGAGTAACATATTATTAAAGTGTTTTAAAGTGCGATATAGCTTTGAGTGCTTTATTTAAAAGGAACCACAGGCCATATTATTTGCGGGGTGATATAATATTAGAATATGGTATTTCATTAATCAATTTCCATGAAATTGATAAATGAAATTGAAAAAAGAAAATCAAGAAGACTCCCTTGGTGAAAGAAAATACAGGAAGAAGAGAGACCAGCTCTCCTTAACGCCAGCACACCAATTTTGGTATCACATTCTTTCTTCATCATACTACTGTTCCACTTTTGTCCAATCATGTCTATTGCGTACATTTCTTGACAAATTGTCACAGGCATGCTATCATACAAGGATTCTGTATCTTGAAAATATCAAACATTTGATCAAGCCTTAGACCAAATCTTCATATGAAGATGATTGCTCATAATGTTGAGCGAATGCCTAGAAACAACCAATAAAAAAACCATGAATGTTGACTGGTTGTTTTGTCCAGGTCCTGCTAATTGTTTCACAAATTTGCATGAGGAGCTTTGGATAAGGTTGCCAAATAAAATTTTAAAATACACTTCATTGATTCAGAAATGAGACCAAAAACCCTTTCGCTCAAATTTTAAGCTATAGACAGAGGTTAAAAGGCATTATCAGAACAAGTCTTATAACAGATAGCGAACAGAATACGAGACAGCTTGATATGGAAGAGCGGGAAAATAATTTCAGATGATGAGAATCCTGGAACTAATTGAGTAGTGACAGCCATACATAACTTCCAGAAATAAGACTTTTTCGCTGTTCCAATTGTGAGGTTTTAGACTTCAAATTTGTTTTTCATAAGGGTTACCCTTTATCGTAGCTTCAAGAGGACTGCTGAAGGTGAATTAGAGCTCGAAGAGCTATTGCAGAACTTGCCATCGGGAGTCTCACATCTATATTTTATACAGAGCTTAGTGGTGGGAGGCTATGCATCTCCAGACTTCAGTTATGATAAATTAGATTAACTTCCAACGGTAGATTGGTCATGATCCCTTCATCATATAAGGTCAACTCCTGAATTTGCATAGGATGTTTGGTCTTATGTCCAAACTAAAATTCGTGCTGTTCTAGAAATATATGTACAGAGAAAAGGAGATTAACTTCTGCATTCAGCAAATGATACCCATCTTCTCCCTAAGTAAGAATTTGTTCTCTGATCAAGACAACATGTTTCTCACAGCAGTATCTCGGCCCTTAATGGAGTGTGCTCAATCAATAATGAATAGGAGAAAATCACAGCCCGTAGAGAAGCTAACTTGTCCTCATTAATGGCCAAAACTTCACCTCATTTCAAGGATGAAAAACCTCTACGAATGACCATCCAATATTCATATACATAACAGCGACGCAAAGTCAAGAAATCATATCAATATAGTGATAGGTACCATAAATGAGATATCGTTTCATCAAGAGCAGGGTCATATTCCATCATACGGAGAACGAGATTATGAGATGTTGTATTTGAATCAGACCAGATCGTGACCATATGACATATATGGCAAAGTTTTAAATTGTAGTCATGCGAAGATTTGCACATCACATCATGAAGAGTTGCAGACCAAATTGTGTCAATGAAAGAACTTTCCCAGCAACTCTGAAAAGAGATCCAATTCACATCAGCATATACACCCTTACTTACCTCTGCAAGAGATCTGTGCCAAATTTGTCATGAACCGCCCTTAAGCCTCCTAGATGTCTGCTTTAGAAATGTAGCTTGGTCTTCAAGGAAAGTTCTTAAGCACTTACCTTTCCTGAGAGAGGCTGCAGTCATATTACAGAGAAGAGAGCTAATAAATGCGCCCAGATTTGCAGATGGATGAGACCATGGAGATTTATCTTCAAAACTTCACTTTGTGATTGCTTTTTCTTACCCTCTTGCTTGGGCTTGTCCCCGCCTAAGTTCTGATACCATGTTAATTTTGGATTAACATGTTCTTTGCATAGGTTAGTTATTTAATTCAACCTTGCCCATTAAATCACATCAAACTTTAACTAATGAAAGAACATGAACAATAAGTGCTGAAGACAAGCCAAGACAGAGGAACACGAGAATATGGCTCAAGCCAGGGAAAAATCCCAAGATGGGGAAAACCCTTGATCGATCTTCTTATTATTAATATGAAATGTTCAGCAGAGAGAGAGTACAATAATTTAGAGTCAAAAGACTTGCCATTAAATAGATCCAGTGTCACTGCTCTTAGGCCCAATCAATACTGAAGATCAGGCACTCTGTCCATAAAGGTCAAATTGTACAACTGAAGGAAGTGGATCAGGTTAGGGCTCATCGCTGTCTTGCACAACAGGTCCAGAAATCCTCCTTTCTACTGCGGCCTTCCTTTCCCTACTAGAGGCTGCCTTTCCAAAGCCCGAAGAGCTGGTTGATGATCAAAACAGACATACTTGATTTCTGCGGCCCATCCTGAAACAACTAACCATCAACCAGACTTCGATCATGCCTTCAAACCAACAGCTGTTCTTAAACCAGGATATTACCTAACGGCTCCCTCCAATCTGTGGTACAAGGGCTCGGACCCTTCTGCGCTTCCATGAACAGACCTGCGGCTATATCAAGGCTGCTTCCCATATAAAATTCGGATCCTGGAGAGAGACAGAGACTGCAGCCCAATCAGATGAGGAGGAACCCTATCAACCGAGCACAAAATAGTCCTCAAAGAAGCCTTAACTTATGCGGCTCTCAAACTGGATGACTGCGGCCATTAGCAGCCTTAGAGATGATCCAAAACAGACTTGTGTCTTGGCCTAGATGAATAAGGAAACCCAAAAACAAAACTCTCCTTCGAGCTGCTGCAAGAACGTGGCAAACTCAGACTTATCTCCAAGAATTTCTAGTGAAAATGAGGGAGAATGCTCCTCTATATATATAATTCGATGGGGGATGAAGAGACGTGACCCTTAAACTGATTGAGCCGACATATGGGAGAGGCCGAACCTGTAAAATATTGTGTGGAAGAATAAATTCAAAATACCACTTCTACGTGACCAAATTTGACGATCTTTAGATCGATTTGGTCCTCTCAACAGGAGGAATTCAATGGAATGAATATCTCCATCAACTGAGCTGTTCAAGGTGGAATTTGGCCCTAGTTTCCAATTTTAACAGTTCTACATCTGCCTTCTCAAGGCTGGAAGAATACTCTATCATGGCATCTCACCATACCTGCTTCATTGGAGCAGCAACCTCGGAAGGCCAGCATTTTTAACTTATTTGGCCAAACTGGACCAGATTTAATGCTGTGTTTTTTTAATGTTCATTCGCTGACCATCAAACTCACCAATACATTGTAAGCTTGTCTAGCAAGAAGCCGAAAGAAGAATCTTCTTTATGCCAGAAACATAGAAGGCATCATCTAGATCAAGAACCCTTAAAGGCATGAGGAAGGAGATAGAGTCAGTTCCAATAACTGAACAAGTGGCATCATTGTAGAACTCCACTTGTATGCCATCCTGCTATTCTTGTGATTTGTGGAAAGCCTTCTTGTTAGAGGTCATGTGCTTGGATGTTCCACTGTCCACTTACTTCCCAACACTAGAAACAGTGCTAGTGGAAAGGCACAGTACGATTCAGAAGTTGTTTCAAGTATGGATGCTAACGTATCTTGCTCCAGATGAAGTTTTTGCATTCCCTGCAAACTCCTGTTGCTATTTCTTGGCTCTCTTCTTTTCAAAACATTGAAATGCATAGTGGCCCATCTTATGGCACTTGGACATCCCTTGAAGGCATGAGGAAGGAGACAAAATCAGTTCCAATCATTGGACAAGTGGCATCATTTCCCAACTCCACTTGTATTCCATCCCCTTGTTCTTGCAATCTGCGGAAAGCCTTTTTGTCAAAGGTCATGTGTTTGGATGCTCCACTATCAACATACCACCCTACACTAGAGACAATGTTAGTGGAAAGGAAGGATACTATAGAGAAGGTTGTCTCAAGTTTGGATGTTAACTTATCCACTCTAGCTGAAGTTTATGTACTTCCTACAAACTCCTGTTGTTGTTGTTGCTTGTCTTTTTTCCTCTCAAGACATTGAGATGCATGGTGGTCACTCTTGTGGCACTTGAAACACTTCAAGTGACTCAGTCGCTTTTCCATGGGTCCAAAGAATTTTATTCTTCCCCTTGATTCTTTGACTGCTCCTAGGTCCTCTTTTCTTATTGCCCTTATTCATCCTTTTGATGAGGGATAGATTTTTCTCTTCCTTGTCTATACCTGCAATTGTATCATCTTCTCTCGGACAAAATCATCCCATAGCTTCGCAAAGGTGGGAAGGTTATCTCAGGCATAGACGCACTAGAGAAAAGGTTGCCAAGAAGATGAAAACCCTTTCAAAATTATGGGTACTAATTCTTCATTCTTGACATCTTCTCCAACTGATGCAAGTTGATCATGGAGTTTGGTTATCTTCATCAAATCATTGGCTATGGTATTTGTTTTTCTCATCCGTGTGGTTTTGATCCTATTCTTTAGAAGTCGCTTCCATTGAAGTCCTCACGTTGATGTAGTAACTAAAGCATGAAACATCTCCTCACTGTTCTTCTTCTGATCAGGTGACCCTTAGTAGAGTTGAGGATGATTTGCTTCTCTTGGATATCTTATTTTTATATTGTACCAACAAACCAACATTTGTAGGAAGTGTAACCATTTTTCCACAAGATGGCTGTTACTGCCTAAACTAGCAATTTAGTGGAAAGTCCAACCACAGAGGCTACATTGGGCTACAATATGAGAATCGCAACATGTTAATTTTGGACAACTAGGTCCAAACTCCATGTTGTAATGCTCAGATGAAGATGCCAATATTGTTATTGGACTCCTCTTTCGGAGAGATGCAAGATCGATCTAAAGATCATCTTAATCCGATGAGCAGAACATTTATTTTGAATTTATTCAAAGTATGTGCAGGTCAGCCTTAAGGTTTTGTGCCCCAGCAGTTGTGTCACACACCCTCACTGATGGATATAAATTGGTCAACGTTGGAGGATATTTTCACTCATCTCATCCTCACACATTTCTCTCTCCTCATCTGATTGGATCAATGACCTTGGTGGCTCTTCTCTCCACACGTGGGAAATTCCAAGCAGCAACACATTTCTGATTTCTGTCTAGGGTTTCTGTAGCAAACTTTGACCAGCGTTGACTTTGGTCAACGCAAAGTCAAAAGGACCTGAAACTCTCCCAAAAGTTTGATTTTCCAAATCCGCATTTTTTGGCACAATTCTCGAGGCAAGACGTTGACTTTGACTTTTATGCATTGACCTAGCTGCTGTTGTTGTTTGTGTTGACCGTTGACTGACAACGTTGACTTTTTGGGTTGACTTTTGAGTTGTCCGTTTGGCTGTCCTAGAGGGTTGTGTGACATTGCTGGTTGGCTGACCATATTGAAACTTTGCTGGTTGAAGCATTTTGTTGACAGCCGTAACGCACCAACACACTTATATATTTTTGGCTTTTCTTCTGTCGATCTATTGGTATGTTCTATCAACATTTTACTTTATTGCTTATGTGATTGCTGTCTGATATTGGGAGTAAAAGTAAAGTTGCATCAAGCATAGAACATCTACAAAAATTTACATGGTATCAGAGCTGAGGTGAAGACAAAGCCCTAGTTTGTAGCAATCACCGAATAAGAGGATGGGTTCCTCAAACTACAATGGCTTTAAGGCTGATGACAAATTGACTGGGAAGGATGACTTCCATGCCTGGAAGATGACATTGGATCTTAATTTGGAAGACCAAGATGTCATGGACTATGTGCAGGGTAAAATCCAAGAGCCTCCATCCACTGCAACTGCTGCTGCCAAAACAAAGTACAAGAAGGGGGAAATCAAAGCAAAGTTGATTATCAGGGACTCAATTCATAAGAGTTTGGTTGCCTACATGGTGGGTTGGTTGCAGGTGTTAGAGACAATTTTTCTAATTTCAAGATCACTTGCTCTGTCTCAATTGAAATTTATTCTCGGAACTTCTTTGAAGTCTCGGTCATTCAGTTTTCAAACTTATCTCTTTCGCATTATCAATATTGCGTCTGTTAGTCGAATTATAAAATCCGCATATTTCTATGCGATATCCATTGATCCTGTTCGATCAAAGGCAGGTCGAGGACAGGAAGGATTAAGAGGAGGCAACAATGTTTCATCCAAATCCATTCTTTCTTCGATAGCCATATCTGAACTGAGATCACGCAAATCTTCAGTAAATTTACTTGAATTCTCACAACATTCAACAGCGCAATTATTCCTCCTTTGAATTGCCTCACGAAAATTAACTAGTGGTCCACCAAATGAAATAATATCCCCAATCTAACTCAGTGGTCCAAGGTTTCAAAAAAACTCCACTAATTTGTCATAGAATTCAACCTAGCTTTGATGATTGACCAATTTCGAAGCTTTCCAACTTTCCAGGGTTTAGAAACCCTAATGGACACATATTGAAGTAATTCCATTAAATTTTCCTGGATCTCTTTGATACAAGTAAACCACTGCTAGCTTTTATTTGCCGAATGTAAACCCAATTTATAATACGTTCAAATACAATTTAACTCTCAGAGAAATCAATTTAAACAGATCTCAAACTGGAATCTAACAAACTCAGACATATTTCGAAGGAAAATAAAACCCTCCGGGATTTGACATTCATGCACAGATTAATCAGAGAAAAAAAAATATCAATTTCTGCCATTCCAATCTTCTACAGCCAAAATCCTCATTCACGCTGTCCAAACTTACATAAATAGTCCACACAAAATCAAATTGATCCCATACAAAGGATCATATTTTCCTAAACTTAGATAAAATCACTCTGCATGATATTTTGCCTAAAATTCTCAACTATAACTAAAATACATTGAATCAGATATTAAACAGTTCGAATCCTTGAATACTAGTCAAACCCTATCTACTAAACTTGTAATTGACAACTAAAGGAACCCACTCCTTTTCTTGTAAACTTTTTTTGTATTTTTGGAATAAAATTGAAGTCCTTTTCCTCGAGGTCTCATGCTCCTGCATCAGACTCCTGCGGACAAAATTCTTCATGGGCTCCTGTCCATGAGCTTTCCTACAAAACTGCCCAATTTCTGTAGCATGGTTTCTATCATCCAAGTAGCCTCTGCAATTGGTTGACCTTTCCACTTGACCAAATACTGAAAATACTCATGTCCTCTTGTCTTCTTAGATAATCTTTTGTCTAAAATCTTCTCTGGCTGAAATGTCTTTGCTGTGGGTAACTATTTCAACCAATCAATCTCTTCTTTTCCTTTAGCTGTATCATCTGTGTCTCTGCCTTCATATCTGTACAAATCAACAACATTGAAAATTGGAGATATTCCAATGTCAGGGGGTAATTCAATTTCATAAGCATTTGTAGAAAATTTTCTCAATACTCTGCATGGTCCAATTTTTTTAAATTTCAACTTGTTATACACCCTTTTTGGAAATCTTTCCTTCCTTAGGTGTGCTAGAACCAAATCTCCAACCTCAAAGTTAACTTCTCTCTTCTTCAAATCTGCTCTACTCTTGTACTTGATGTTGCTGTCCTGTATTTGTTGTTTTACCTGTTCATGTATTGCTTGAATTTCTAAAGCAAAATCTTCTCCTTTAGTGCTTCTCATCTTTGCTTTTCCAAAATTTCTTAGTTCATACACTCCTCTTGGGTGCATTCCATAAACTATATGGAATGGACTCTGCCCTGTACTCCTGTTAGGAGAGTCATTATAAGCATATTCAACCTGTGCCAAAATCTGATCCTACTGTTTAGGATGTTCACCTGCAAGGCTTCTCAAAAGATTACCCAAGCTTGTGTTCACCACCTCAGTTTGTCCATCAGTTTGAGGGTGATAAGCTGAGCTGAAACTCAGTTTAGTACCAAGATTTTTCCACAATGTCCTCCAAAAATGACCAACAAATCTGGTGTCCCTATCAGAGACAATGCTTTTAGGTAACCCATGCAACCTTACAATCTCTTTGAAAAACAAATTAGCAACATGAGTAGCATCACTGGTTTTATAACATGGAATAAAATGTGCCATTTTAGAAAATCTGTCAACTACAACATAAATTGCATCATTCCCTCTCTGTGTTTTAGGTAAACCCAAAACAAAATCCATACTTACCATATTCCAAGGTCTATCTGGAATAGGTAATGGAACATACAAACCTGTGTTTTGACTCCTTCCTTTTGCATACTGACAAAATTTACAATTTCGCACATACTTCTCCACTTCAGATCTCATCTTTGGCCAAAAATAAAAATGACTCAGTTGTTCATAAGTCTTGTCTGCACCAAAGTGTCCACCAAGTCCACCACTATGTTTCTCCTTAATTAAATTTTCTCTCATAGAACAATTTGGTATGCACAACTGATTTCTTTTAAATAGCAAACCTTCGTGCAAGAAAAAGTCCAGCCACTTACTGCTGTCCAACAAAAGAAGATTATTGCATGCTTCAAATGCCTCTTTAAAATCCAAATCTGTCTTATACAATTCTTTAAGAAAATCAAAACCCAACGCTTGAATTTGACTTTCTTGAAATAAAATGCTTTTTCTACTTAAGGCATCTGCTACTTTGTTTGCTTGGCCATTTATATGTTTTAATACAAAATTGAAACTTTGAAGATATTCTACCCATTTTGCATGTTTCTGATTCAATTTTGGTTGTTGCATAATATACTGCAATGCATGATTGTCTGAATAAAGCACAAACTCTTTAGACATCAAGTAATGTCTCCACTTCTTTAACGACTGCACAACTGCATAAAATTCCTTGTCATAAGAAGAATATTTCCTTCTTGTCTCATTCAGTTTTTCACTGAAATAAGCTACAGGTGTGTCTTATTGACTTAACACAGCGCCAATAGCTTCCTCACTGGCATCACATTTCACTTGAAATTTTTTGTTAAAATCAAGCAAAACTAAGATGGGCTTTTCTGTTATCTTTTGTTTCAACAACTAAAATTTTTTCTCTGCTTCATCAGTCCATCTAAATGGTTGTCTGTCCTTCTTTATAGTGTCAACAATAGGAGCATTGATCTTACTAAAATTCCTTATGAATTTTCTATAAAAACTAGCAAGACCATGGAAACTTCTTACCTCAAAAACACTCTTAGGTGAAGGCCATTCTATGATTGCTGTTATCTTTTCTGGATCCATTTTCAATCTATCAGCAGAAACAACAAAGCCTAAATATATCAACTCTTTCTTCATGAATGAACACTTTTTAAAATTTACCAGCGACTTTTCCTGATGCAACTTCCTTATGACATAATTCAGATGTCTCATGTGTTCTTCTTTAGATTTGCTATAAATTAATATATCATCCAGATATATTATTACAAATTTACCAATAAATTATTTCAGTACTTCATTCATAAGCCTCATAAATGTACTAGGAGCATTTGATAATCCAAACGACATTACCATCCATTCATACAATCCTTCATTTGTTTTAAAGGCTGTCTTCCATTCATCTCCTTCCTTTATCCTAATTTGATGATAGCCACTCTTTAAATCCAATTTTGTAAAATATCTTGCCCCACTTAAACAATCCATCAAATCTTCAATTCTAGGTAAAGGAAATCTATACCTGATTGTTATTTTGTTGATTGCTCTTGAGTCAGTGCACATTCTCCAGCCTCCATCTTTTCTTGGACTCAACACTGTTGGTACTACACAAGGACTCAAACTCTCTCTGATCAGTCCTTATCTAACAGTTCCTGCACCTGCTTCCTGATTTCTTCATTTTCTGTGGGAGTCATCCTGTATGCTGCTTTATTTGGCAAATTTGCTCTTGGAATTAAATCTATATGATGGCTGATCTTTCTAACAGGTGGTAATTCATCAGGAAAATCATCTACAATGATATCACAGTAATTTCCCCGCATCTCTTGAATTTCAATTGGTAAATCAGAAATTTTAGTGGAAGTAATTACTACTTTGCATTTGCAAAATAATGCAAAGTTTACCTCATCATCTTCAATCTGCTATAGGTATTCTTTTCCACTCAGTAATAAAGCTTTCGGATCATGTCTTTTTGATGCATCTTCTTCATCTATAGGCAACAATGTATGATTGACACCATCTTTACAAAACTTGTATGTGTTCTTTTTTCCAACATGCATAGCTTCTCTATCATACTGCCAAGGTCTACCCAGCAATATGTGACATACGTCCATCGACATCACATCACACATAATTTTGTCTTTGTATCTGCCCAACTGGAACTCCACTTCACAATGTTCATTCACTAATAGCTGATGTCCTTTCTGAAGCCATGATACCTTTTAGGGTGTTGGATGTTTCTTTGTCTTCAATTTCAATTTCTCCACCACTTCTGTAGAGACTAAATTATCAGTGCTGCCACTATCAATTACCATTTGACAGCATTTTCCTTGAACTTTGCACACACTTCTAAACAAAGTTTTTCTCTGTGTTGGTTCAACAACTTCCTTTGTTGGTTTTAATAGAACTTTGTTAACTACCAAAAATTCTCCTTTCTCTGGTATATTCTTTGCTTCTAGCACTTTTGCTGCTTCCTCTTCACTTTGAGCAACAATTACATTTCTCTGATTTGTCCCCACATTCTCTGGACATTCATAATCTTTGTGCCCCAGCTTATTACATCTATAACATCTGATTTCTCTTCCTTTGCCTCTGCCTCCTTTTTCTCTGGAAAAACTCCTTCTGCCGCTTGCATCACCTTCTGTGGCTGTATGCTGACTTGAGCTGCTGCTAGCTCCTTCTCTAGGTGCTATAGATCTTCCTCTACCACCTTGACTTCCTCTTCCTCGGAAAGTACCTCTACCTTTGGCAGGTTGCTTCCTCATGATTTTTTCTAAAGCCTTCAAGGCCATCTGATAAGTCTCTTCCACTGTTTTAGGAGACAACAGACTTATCTCATCTTGTATCTCCATTCTGAGACCATTTATATATCTTGCAATCTTCTTTGCTGTATCTTGAATTTGCCCTTCTCTTATGCTCACTTTGTAAAATTCCTTTGTATATTCTTTTACTGTCATTGACCTCTGTCTAAGATTCTGCATCTGTCTAAATAATGAAAGTTGATAATCACTTGGCAAAAAGTTACCTCTCAACTTTGCCACCATCATGTTCCAATTTTTTATTGGCTGCTTACCAAGTCTCCTTCTTTCTGCCTGCACTCCATCCCACCAAATTGCTGCATGTCCTTTCAATTTTGTGACATCAAATTTCACCCTTTTTCCTTCTTCCATTTCTTCATAAGCAAAGAAGCTATCCATGTCATTAACCCAATCTATCAACTCCTCTAGGTTTAAGCCTCCTGTAAAAACTGAAACTTCAAGTCTGGGTTTAGATGTGGATCCCAACACTGATTTAAAAAATCTCATTTCAGGAGTAACTTTGCAGGTTCCCCCTCTTCTGCAGATTCAACTTCAAGCTCATTGACATCTCCAACATCTGCATCTCTTTGATTTCCCATTTCCACTGCTTCTAATCTAGCTTGTATCTGTTGCATAGCTTCCAAAACTTCAGCATTTGCAACTGGTCTTCTTCTTCTTCGACCAACACCACCTCCTCTTCCAACTCTGTAAGCCATGTTGGATTTCTTTTTCTAATCTTTGAGATCTTGCTCAGTGTCTAAAGGCTGCTCTGATACCACAAATGGTGGGTTGGTTGCAGGTGTTAGAGACAATTTTTCTAATTTCGAGATCACTTGTTCTGTCTCAATTGAAATTTCTTCTCGGAACTTCTTTAAAGTCTCGGTCATTCAGTCTTCAAACTTATCTCTTTCGCATTTATCAGCTATTACGTCTGTTAGTCAAATTATAAAATCCGCATATTTCTATGCGATATCCATTGATCCTGTTCAATCAAAGGCGGGTTGAGGACGGGAAGGATTAAGGGGAGGCAACAACGTTTCATCCAGATCCATTCTTTCTTCGAGAGCCATATCTGAACTGAGATCACGCAAATCTTCAGTAAATTTACTTGAATTCTCATAGCATTCAACAACGCAATTATTCCTCCTTTGAATTGCCTCATGAAAATTAACCAGTGGTCCACCAAATGCAATAATCTCCGCGAATTTAACTCAGTGGTCCAAGGTTTCAAACAAACTCCACTAAGTTGTCATAGAATTCAATCTAGCTTTGATGATTGACCAATTTTCGAAGCTTTCCAGCTTTCCAGGGTTTCGAAACCCTAATGGACGCATATTGAAGTAATTCTATTAAATTTTCCTGGATCTCTTCGATACAAGTCAATCACTGCCAGCTTTTATTGCCGAATGTAAATCCATTTTATAGTACACTCAAATACAATTTAACTCATAGAGAAATCAATTTAAACAGATCTCAAACTGGAATCTAACAAACTCAGACGTATTTCGGAGGAAAATAAAACCCTCCGGGATTTGACATTCATGCACAGATTAATCAGAGATAAAAAAATATCAATTTCTGCCATTCCAATCTTCTATAGCCAAAATCCTCATTCACATTGTCCAAACTTACATAAATAGTCCACAAAATCAAATTGATCCCATACAAAGGATCGAATTTGCCTAAACTTAGATAAAATCACTCTGCATGATATTTTCCCTAAAATTCTCAACTATAACTAAAATACATTGAATCAGATATTAAACAGTTCGAATCCCTGAATACTAGTCAAACCCTATCTACTAAACTTGTAAATTGACAGCTAAAGGAACCCACTCCTTTGCTTGTAAACTTTTTTTTATTTTTATTTTTGGAATAAAATTGAAGTCCTTTTCCTCGAGGTCTCATGCTCCTGCATCGCTACATCTCTGAGTTAGGCACATCCAAGGAGATGTATGATAAGTTGGTCCACATGTTCAAGGCCAACAATGCGAATCAAGTCTTATTCTTCAAGAACCAATTGAACAATTTGAAGAAAGGCAGGGATGAGTCTATTCAATCATATTTTCGGAAGCTAATCGAGATCAGGGATAATCTGCTGGCTATTGGAGAGACAATAATTGATCGAGAGATGGTACTCATCGCACTTGGAGGCCTCTCATCTGAATGGCATGTATTCAACACTACCATTCTCAATAATAATGTCATACTTGATTTTGACGAAGTATTATCGAGATGCATACAAGAAGAGACAAGGATGAAGGAAAATGAAAATGAAGGAAATGTTGCCTTCGCTGCTCATTCTAAGAAGAACTTTGGTGGTCCAAGGAGCAAAGGAAGAGCAAGGGCCGAAGGAAAGAAGGGCAAGTGTTACACTTGTCACAAGCCAGGTCACTATGCTAGAGAATGCCCTTTCAAGAAGGATTATCCTGATGATGATGACGACAACAACAACCGGAGGAATGGCAATCAAAGGAACAACAGGTTCAAGGGGAAGAGGAAGGCTCCCTTTGGCGGAAATGGTCAACCTTTCAAAAGGTCGAGAAATTCTAGGTATGAGGAATCAAATGTTGTTGATAAAAGAAATGAATTCATTCTTGTATCTGCCCTCTTTGCTGCATCTCCACTCGACACTATGGATGTCTGGTTGATAGATAGTGGTGCCTCAAGGCACATCACTGGGTTCAAGTGAGCACTCCTCTCAGATATGGTCGAGAAGGGATACTGGCCATGGAACTATCATTGAGATACGTTACATCTGCAGGCACAGGGACTCGACCCTCCACTTGTCTCAAGGTCAAGTCCTCCGCTTGCAGGATGTACTCTATGTACCTAATTTGAAGAAGAACCTTGTGTCTATATCGGCCATGGAAGACAAAGGTTTCAATGTGGCATTCATTGATGGGAAGGTGCGCATGTGGAAGAAGAGTTTCAAGGAAGCTATCACAATTGGGTTTAGAGTTGATACACTCTACCAGGTTGGAGAAAGTCCACTGGGAGTGATGATGTGTGATACTATCCGACAGTCTAAACTATGGCACCGAAGGTTTGGACACCTTCACTACAAAGCCCTTCCTAAAGCAAGGAAGGTAGCAACGGGGATGCCCGATTTCTCAAATAATTCTTAAGGTGTATGTCAGGGTTGTGCTGAAGGAAAGCATACAAGGGGACCCTTCCCCTCAAGCGTCACAAAGACATCTGATGTCTTGCAATTGATACATTCTGATCTGTCTGGTATGCTGCTCGTGACATCCTTGGGAGGATGGTCTTATTATATGACATTCATAGATGACTTCTCTTGCAAAACTTGGATATACTTCTTGAAGAAGAAGGACGAGGCTTTCATGTGGTTCCATACCTTCAAAGCCTTGGTGAAAAATCTAATAGGGAAGAATATCAAGATATTGAGGACCGATAATGGCACTGAATATGAGACAAACGAGTTCAAGAACTTCTGCAGAGACGCTGACATCAAAAGGGAGACCACAATGTTTGTGGGCTACAGTGAAACTTCGAAGGCGTATAGAGTCTATGTGCTTGGTCAAAGGGAAGTGGAGATGTGCCACGATGTTACCTTTGACAAAGATGCTTCCCTGAGGAAAGTAGTCAATCTTCCGAGATCTGAGGAAGGTCATGAAGCAAGGCCTGGACAGTGGAAACCAAGAGGGACCGAAGGATGATACGATGCCCGATATTGAAGCACTGATGGACCCGATTGATCCACCTCCTTCAATGGGGAAGAGACCATCATGGCTCAGGGACACTCTCGAGGATGCCGAGGGACATATGGCCCCAAGGGGGACATTTCGTGAAAGCAAGAATCCAAATAGATACCAAGGGTATCTAGCAGCCATGAGTACTATTGTACAATCTGAGCCTGGATCCTTTGAGGAAGCCGTAAAGCATCAAGTTTGGAAGGATGCTATGCACGAAAAGCATGAGTCCATAATGAAGAATGATGTCTGGGATGTGGTTCTGAGACCAGAGGACAAAGCAGTTGTCACCTCGAAATGGCTCTGCAAGATCAAGCATGGATCTGATGGAAGTGCTGAAAATTTCAAGGCAAGATTCGTTGCCCGTGGCTTCTCTCAAAAGGAAGGCATAGACTATGATGATATATTTGCACCTGTGGCTCGATATACCACCATCTGATCTATCATAGCCCCTGCTGCTACGCAATGATGGAGTCTTCATCAGATGGATGTGAAGACTGCATTTCTGCATGGTGCGATAAAGTAAGAGGTGTATGTGGAGCAACCTCTGTGGTTCGAAGTCCAGGATTGGGACACTTGTGTCTACAAGTTGAAGAAATCCCTCTATGGGTTGAAGCAAGCACCCAGAGCTTGGTATGAGAGGATAGCTACCTGATGAAGCTGGGATTCACTCGTAGTAATGCTGATCCGAACCTTTACTTCAAGGTTGATAAAGAAAAGCCTCTCATTCTGGTGCTGTTTGTGGACGACCTCTTCCTGACAGGTGCTGACCCTCTCATTCATCAGTGCAAGAGGGAGCTCGCTGTCGAGTTCGAGATGAAGGACCTATGATTGATGCATTACTTCTTAGGCCTGGAGGTCTGGCAGAGACTTGGTAAGATTTTCCTTTCTCAAGGAAAATACGTTGTGAAGCTTCTGGAAAGATTTGGTATGGTGGATTGTAAGTCCATGTCGACACCGATGGAACTCAACTTTAAGAAGTTGAGTGGTAGCGTTGGTGGGCCCATGCTAACAAATCCTACTGAGTATCGTCAGCTTTTAGGGGCCCTGATGTTCTTAGTGAACACCCGTCTGGATGTATGTTTTGCAGTGAACACTTTGAGTCAACATATGGTTGAGCCTCATCACTTTCACTGGGTTGGTGCCAAGAAACTCTTGAGATATCTTTGGGGAACGATAGACCATGGGCTGAGATACACTGTCGGGAGCATGACACTCCATGGATATACTGATGCTGATTGGGATGGCAGTGTGGTGGATCGTAAGAGCACAACTGGATGCTTCTTCACACGTAGGACTGCTTCAGGCAGGAAGTTGGTAGCCTTGAGCACTGCTGAGGCCGAATACATTGCAACATGTATGGCCTGTTGTGAAGTCACTTGGTTGCGAAAGCTCTTTAGTGAGCTATTCGAGGATGTGCTAGATGCCACCGTTATCCTCTGTGATAACCAGAGGGGGATTCGTTTGTCAGAGAATCCCGTGTTCCATGATCGATCCAAACATATTGATATCAGGTACCACTTTATCCGGGATATGGTACAACGAGGCACCGTAAGGCTCGACCATAGAGGAACTGATGAGCAGGTCGCGTTTATTCTCACAAAGCCGCTGGGGAAGGTCAAGTTCCTAACCTTCTGTGAGAATCTTGGTATCGTGGAACGACCCTATTCTGAGGGTCTTGTTGGATGATGAGCTCTGGGAGCTCTGGGGGGCTTTGGGGATAGCTTCTCAGAGCTATAAGCAACCATAGGGCTAGGCTTGCCGAACCTTGTTGGTGTGCTTTTTCCCCACCGTTATGATGTTTGAGTTGGTTCACCTCTCTTATTTGTGCCCTGTATGCATCCTACCCATTGAGTTCAGGGCTCATGGGAAGTACCTCTCATTTGGCTAGTGAGGTGGGAGAAGCTAGAGACTAGTAGCAAATACTGAGGGACGCATCATAGATTGCCGTATTCTCTATCTAGGATGGCACGGTCCAACCACTTGATCTGGGATCAAGTATAGTGAGGTTTCGGACCTCCAACTGACTTCGGTTCAGGTAAACCAACATCGGGTTGGTATGAGACTCTTTGTGAGTCCTATAGAGGTTTCGGACCTCTGGGCTGAATCTGTCAGTCGAGAATGATGTCTTTGTGATTGACCCACTTCTGTTTTGAAATAAAGAAGCCAACAAATAAATTTACAGTGGGATGATGCACGATGTTTGGATTGCACAGGTGGATGGAGTTCTTCCTAGTTGAGAGGGAGTGTTCATTTTGGACAACTAGGTCTAAACTCCATGTTGAGATGCTCAGATGAAGATGCCAATATTTTTATTGGACTCCTCTTTTTTAAGAGGTGTAAGATCGATCTAGAGATCATCTTAATCCGATGAGCAGGACATTTATTTTGAATTTATTCAAAGTATGTGTAGGTCGGCCTTAAGGTTTTATGCCCCAGCAGTTGTGTCACACCCTCACTAATGGATGTAAATTGGTCAACGTTGGAGGACATTTTCACTCACTCATCCTCACACATTTCTCTCTCCTCATCTGATTGGTTCAATGACCTTGGTGGCTCTTCTCTCCACACGTGGGAAATTCCAAGCAGCAACACATTTATGATTTCTGTTTAGGGTTTATGCATCAAATTTTGACCAACATTGAATTTGGTCAATGCAAGGTCAAAAGGACTTGAAACTCTGCCAAAAGTTCGATTTTCCAAATCCGCATTTTTTGGCACTATTCCCAAGGCAAAATGTTGACTTTGACTTTTTTGCATTGACCTAGCTGCTGTTGCTATTTGCGTTGACTGTTGATTGAAAACATTGACTTTTTGGGTTGACTTTTAAGTTGACCGTTTGGTTGTCCTAGAAGGGTTGTGTGACATTGCTGGTTGGCTTGGCTAACCATATTGAGACTTTGCTGGTTGAAGCATCCTGTTGACCACCGTAACGCACCAACACATTTATATATTTCTGGCTTGTCTTCTGTTGATCTTTTTTCACAAAGGAAAAATTCGTAACTTTTCATTAATAGATAAGTTACATGTTACATTTTCTAGTAGTTAAACTACTAAACTGTCTATCAATATAAAAACTATATAGAGCCAACTTCTGGCTACCAAAATAATACATACAATAATGCCGCTGATACAATCATAGATGTTTGCATATAACATCACCAGTAAGTTCGGTGCATAACTTACCGGATAATAGACAAAAAACAAAAAAAATATAATAGCCGATACATAGTCCATGGGAGATAATGCAAATCAAAATAACCTCCCAAATCAGGCTGTTCTATCAAATAGCCCGCTGATCTGGTGCCTCATCCATAAAAGGCCGATGAAAAAACCTGTACACCTATTCGCCAATCTGCTCTGTAATGTGCCATGTGCCCCAAATCAGCTCCGAGGCTTCTTTGGACAGCTTATCAGCCACTTGGTTCCAAGACTTGTAAATGTGAGCCACGGAGATGGAGTCAAATAATAACTTGAGATGATGAACCTCCCTCAGCAGTGCAGACAGTGTGTGCGTGTGACAATGTGCAAGATTATTGAACTAGTTGATCACAAGAAGAGAGTCTCCAAATATTTGTATGGAATTGCAATGTTTTTCTTGCGCAAAGATCAGAAGAAGTCTAAGGCATTGAAGTTCTGCAAAGTTGTTCGATCCAGGGCCCAGTCCCATCCTTATTTGATAATGGTGATGATCATTTATATGTAGAATAGCTCCCCCCCCATAGCCTTGTGGATTTTCCGCACCATCAAAATAAGCCCAGGGTCAGCATCGGTCAATCAATTCAGGGACAACAATCTTAGGAGGTCCCTGGTGCTTGTCTACAGGTAGGAGGTTATAAGTTGCAATGATCGCAGCACAGATGCGATCCCTGTTTATCGGTTGGCCGTTGAATATGAATTTGTTGCAACCTATCCAAACTTCCCAAGAAATGATCAACGGGAGGTTCCGTAGTTTCGGGAGGTTGGCGTATAGCTGCCACCAAGACGTCCAGGCATCTAGTAGTGTGTTCCCCTGCCAAGGATGTTGGCATCCCAAGCAATCGGCAGCCTATACCCATATAGCCAAAATTACATTGCAGCACAGGAAAAGGTGAGATGTATCCTCACTGTTAGACAGGCAATAACAGCATCTCGAGGGCCCATGGATGGCACGACGGTGGAGAAAATCCATGGTGGGGATGCAGTGGTTTAAAATACACCAAAATAAGATTCTGTGTTTATGCGGAGCTTTCAGTTTCCATATGCTACGCCACCATAAGGCTTTTTGAGGTGGTTCCTTGTGCTGAATAAGTGATAGGTAGCCAAGCTTGGGTGTATATTGGCCCTTTGGTGAGCAAGCCCATATCAACTGATCTTCCTGATCTGTGAGCCGGGTGTTTGTAGCTTTTAATGCCCATATGTAGTTGTTCCAATCCAGAAGACCATCCCGTGGGATGTCAAGGTCTGCCACTGTCAACCAACTTTGTCCCTGCCAGGTAGTGTGAACCGGATTCGCGATCTGAGTAAGGAAGGTGATGCCTCTGCGAGCCAAGTGCTCCAATAATGGATCAGATAACAAATAAAATTCACCACTACCAGACCAAGAATTAGTACCAATTCGAATAGATTCCCCAGATCCGATTTGCCACGAAAGACCCCTCTAAATGATATGAGCCGCTTTTGTGATCGCTTTCCATATGATGGATGATCTAGTGGTTGGCCTGATTTTGTCCCTAATCCAATCAAGGATATTCCTGGGCGCGATGTATTTAGCGACTATGACCTCCTTCCAGAGACTATTTCCAGTGATTAAAAGCCAGAGCATTCGAGAAGAGATGGAGATCTTTGATCCCCTAGCCACCCCATTGCTTGGGGATGTTGATGCGGTCCCATGCAATCCAGGAAAATGTGTTATCCTTTTCCTGGTTGCGCCATAAGAAATGTCTGAAAATGCACTTAATACGGTTTGTAACACCAATCGGTAACCAAGCCAGGGTCATCCAATAGACTGGAATGGCCTCGAGTACTGATTTTATGAGGACTAAGCGACCAACTCTGGATAGCCATCTATTGTACCAAACATTGATTCTGCATTCAACTTTGGCTATGAGCCAGTTCCAATCTTTGATTTGGTAATTGTTTGGTTTGATGAGATACCCCAAGTATTTCAGTCCCTCACTGATATCAATACTGACATATGCAAATAGATGCATGGCATCGCCTAGTTCCCAAGCCGAACATCCAGTCATGATAATAGAAGACTTGAGGGAATTTGGGATCATTCCAGTGGCTCTGCAAAAACTTTGGAGAAGTATGTTAAATTGTACAGCATCTTGTTCAGAGCCATCAAGAAAGATTAGCACATCATCCACGAATAATAGATGAGTAAGATGTAATATGTCATTTACCCGGAGACCATGAATGGTCCCCCGAGCCTTAGCATTTTTGATGAGAACTGAGAGACCCTCCATAACCAAGACAAATAATAAAGGTGATAGAGGACATCCTTGGCATAGGCCTCTGCCTGCATGAAAGAAATCAGATGCAGTGCCATTGAGGAGGATGCTGAAAGTAGCATGACAAATGCATCCCATAATCCAGTTGATAAAAGTATGAGGAAAGCCAGTTTGAATAAGAATTAGGTGTAAGTAGCTCCAATTCACCTGATCAAAAGCCTTTGCCAGGTCAATCTTGAGTATGGTGGATTTAAGATGTTTGGTT
Organism: Pinus albicaulis; assembly: GCA_034641835.2. Lineage (NCBI taxonomy): Eukaryota > Viridiplantae > Streptophyta > Pinopsida > Pinales > Pinaceae > Pinus > Pinus albicaulis. The sequence continues at coordinate 1,293,614,799 of CM076583.1, read as the reverse complement.
TTAATGGAGTGGATGGCTTCTTGGGCAGTGCCAATCGCTTCATGGATTTGCCTATGATGAAGAAAGGCAAATTGTTCCTTAGCTATGTGATTAGAAAGGAAAGGCTTAATGCGATTTGCAATGATCTTAGAGATAATCTTGCAGATGCAGTTACAAAGAGAGATTGGTCTGTAGTCTTGAAAGCTGGATGGATGATTGGTTTTTGGAATGAGCACAATGAAAGTGGAGTTAAATCCATCATAAATTTGACCCCTCACTCTGCTGTCTTCTATCATAATCAGTAGGTCATTTGCCATCAACTCGAAGAAATGGATGAAGAACTCAATGGGCCAAACATCAGGCCCAGGACTTTTGTCTCTTTTAAACCATTTCAATACCCCCTCCAGCTCCCCCATGGAGACTGGTGCATTGAGGTCATCCTCCTGCTCTAGTTCCACAAATCTATTGAAGGATTGAGTAATTTGCATAATATCCGGGAGATCAATGTGAAGAGGAGCTCTATAAAGGTTTGTGAAATATTGATTACCCAAATCATGTAATTGTGATTGAGTACGAGCCACGAACCCATGTTGATCAGTAAGTTCCCAAATAGAGTTTGCAGTCCTGCGACCATTAGCATGTTGTTGGAAAAACTTTATATTTTCATCTCCTGTCTGAGACCAAATAGCTCTACTCTTGAGTCTCCAATCCTCCTCTTTTTGTCTCAGGAGCTTTGCCTTTGTAGTTTCAAGAGCTATAAGGTACTCTTTAGTGGCGCTGGACCGATATCCAGTAAGATCAAAGTTATTAAGGTGGGCAAGTTCCAGCTCAATCCGGTTGAGCTCTTCACGTTCCAGACGCTTTTTGTTCTTAACCCATTTGATAGTCAGGCACTTAATGCGAGATAGGTTATTATTAATGATCCGGGCAGGGTCACTATCTGGATGTTGTTGAGAATGCTGCCAGGCTTGAACCACCATCTCATGATATTCTAGGTCTTGTAGCCATCTGGAGTTAAATTTAAATGGTGGTCGCGCCCTGATAGGACCACACTCAAATTCTAAAAATATAGGGGAATGATCAGACATTCCCCCCTACCCCACCCACTGACGAGCACAATCTAAAGTGTTAAGAAGAGGCTACTTGATCAGAAATTTGTCCAATCTGCGAGCTAGAGCCGCATCACCAGTCCTCATATTCCTCCGTGTGCGCTGAATCTTTGTAGTCTGGATGTCCATAAGATCAACCTCCCCGAGTTTAGTACAGAAATACTCAGCAAGTGGATCAGGGATAACATGAGTACCCCAGGATTCATATTTGCCTAATGAGAAGTTCAAATCACCACCCATGATTATATTAGGTAGGGTAAACAATGAGCAGGCCAGTAATGAATTCCAATAGACATCTCTGTTTATGCAGGGTCCATAGACGTTGATCAAGGTAAACACCTGCTCAGAGTGGCCAAATTTTATATCCATGCCAAGTACCCCAGCTCGACCCCAGCAGTTGATCATTCGGGTGGTTCTGCGGTTGATACCCAAAGCGCAGCCACCAGATCTTCCATGAGCATCCAATGTAATGAAAGTCCAGTTAGGAAGAAAGGATTTAAGAATATTAGCAACCGAATCCCCATCCCCTAAAGTTTCTTGTAGGAATAAAATGTCGATAGGCTTCTGTGCAATTAATTCCTTAAGTGCCAATCTCCTATTGGGGTTGGCCAGTCCCCTGCAGTTGTAGGAAAGGTAGATCATGATGTAACCCCTGGATAGGGTCGCCTTGCTCTAAGAACCCGCATAATGGATGATTGTGTACCTGCCTCCACTTCTAGATTGGCCCGTTTAATAGCTTTTGCCATAGCTGATGGTCTGCCTCGCAACTCGGCCCTGGGCCAATACCAAAAGCTTCCGCAGAGTCTGGTATAGTAATAGATCTTAAAAAGTAGTTGTTTTTCGAAGTGGATGACTCCGAGCAGGTGGATGGATGGCAAGAGGTAGGGACAACAGAAGTATGATTTATAATGGGGGTGAAAGATGGTGGGGCTTGTGCAAATGTCCAACAAATTGGTGGGTAACGCTGAGCAGATATAACAGATACAGTAGATAAACAAGGAGAAGTAATGGATGATAAATTGGACGAGATAATTAAATTCAAAGAGTCAGGTGTAGGAATGGTACCCGGAATAGTCAAAGAGCGGTGAGAAGCCGCAGGAGTGGACGACGCATGTGATCTGGGCTATGTAATTGGCCATGTAGGAAACTGTTGGGTCGATACTAGCTCCGCAACAGAAATATTTGGCTCAGCCAGCTGCTCACCCACCGAAACCTGGCAGGTGCTGGTGATGGGCTCTGTCTGGGTGGCCACAAAGTGAGATTTCTTGTGAACCTGCTTGGTGAATCCCATCTTTGGGCATTCCTTATACAAATGCCCCACTTCATGGCATTTCATGCATCTAAACGGCACCCCTTCATAATCAAGAACCTGTTGCCACATCATTCCATCAAAGAGCATAATGAGGTTGTCGTGCAGACCATCCCTAGTGTCGAGGAAGATTAGAGTGCGAGCAAATGCCCTGCTGCCGGTATCCAGATAAGACCTGTCATGGTCAAGATAGAGCCCAAATTGACCCCCAATATTCCGAAGAGCAGTGTCATTCCAGAATTGAACATGCAATCTAGGCAATCGCATCTAGATAGGTCCAGCGCCAACATTTTCTTTGTTGGGATCAAAAAGAGGAACCCATCATTTGAGATGAACAGGGTGCATTTCAATATGCTAGTGTTTCATGAGAGCCCAATCAGATTGTTCCGGCTGAGCAAAGGTGAGGGAAAACCAACCTTTTGTAAGCAGTAATACTTCCAGAAGGGTTTCAAGAGAACCTCCCCAAATCTCACGGGTCTGCTGTTTCAGCCACGCAGTGGAATATTTCCGGCGTCTCACCTTCCCTACTAACATAGTGGCAACAATATGTGCCAGATCTGCCATACCACATTCACGTCCAAAGTTTGTTATCTTGCTGTACTTGTTCTTTGTAATCCTGTGCTTCTTGCCTTTGTTAGCACTCCCCAGGGCCGGGTCTTTAGTATTATCAGAATCCGAGGATGAATTCGGCCTGTCCAAGATAGGAGCATCCTCAGGAATGTTTGAGAAAACCCTTGAAGTGGAGGGAGGTACACACTTCGCACGCTCGTCGATAGTCACACCCCCACAACCCGCTCTGCAAACAGCAGTGCCGCAGAGAGGAACAGACCCACCAATATTCAGATTCTCTAGTGTTAGAGTCATCTCCCTAATACTCTGTAGTGCAGCATCCGCAAATGGCTCCGATGACCCAAAATCACCCTCAGCCAGGCTAGTGTTTCCAGCCAATGAAAAGCCCCATAACCCATGATTCGAGGGTGAGGGTGTGGAAAAAAAAAACTGATTAAATTCCCCAATGGGTGATGAGCAGCCCACCACATCGGAAGGGGTAGGCTGCGTTGGTGCCGAAATAGCCAGAACGGGGACCATGTCATCCATCCCTTCCGCCTCCGCATGAGGATTGTTCCCCCAAATGTCCACGCCAGACAGCGGATCCTCCGTGTAGTCCACCTCATCCTCGTAGGCACTCATGGTTCAGCAAGTCAATCCGGAGCCAAGACCTGTTCAATAAGCAGTGGGTACCAAGGGCCCGCACTGACAGGCCTGTTCAAAAGCCAGTGCAGTAAAAACAAAGGGCACCAGACACCAAGGAAAGATGAAACCCACCTTGAGAGTAGAGCCCGCCCAATCCTTGTGCGATGGCCGACAGGGTTCACGGGACATAGCAAAACCCCACACGACAATAATAAACAAAGCCCGATGCAGCGGGCGAAAGCAGGAAAGCCCTTGTCTACCAACAGGATAGGCCAAACAATACGAAGACAAAACAGATGGTCCGAAAACCAAACAGGTGCCGATTGGTCCCTAAGTGTAGACCGTTAAGATGGAATAGCGAGCTCGATGAAACAGTGGTGCCCAAAAACCGACAGGTAAACCAGGGAGTGCGGCTGCCATGGCTCATCTTCTGTTGATCTACTGGTATGTTCTATTAGCATTTTACTTTATTGTTTATGTGATTGCTGTCTGATATTGTGAGTAAAAGTAAAATTGCATCAAGCATAGAACATCTACAAAAATTTACACAACACTATCACCGCACTACAATATTCCCTTCACTTTAGGTCAGCTCCAAGTGCCAAGGGGGGTGTTACCCTTCATTTTACTAAGGGTACGTACAATCATTGTCAATTTTGACAACACCATTGTAAGTCTGAAAAAGATGCAAGTCAAAAGTCTTGCAGGCCATGTGAGGTTATGTATTATCGTATCCTAGGCCTATCACTGTTGGCCATGCTCGGTCCTCTTAGACTCCACTCTTAGGTTTTTTCATGCTGAATAGGATTGAAGGGCTTAGGATGGATCTACTTGGACACATGGTATAAAGGAGCCATTGTTTTTGTAGGGGTGATAGCAGTTGAGGGCCAGTCCAGCCCGTCTTACACACCTATGTCTTTTCCACATTGTCATGTGTCGTAGAGTATATATGCATCTTTTGGGCCATGATATAGTGTATTTTAGTTTCTCAACATGGCAGTCTCACAGTTCACAACCATCCATGTTTTATGGTAATATTTCATGGATCCCAATGCATAGGGCTCTTGGGACCAAATTTCAACAGTGGCTCAAAATGTTGATCAAGAGGGCATACTTGACATACCATGTTGAAATTTTGGCGAAAAGAGGTTATTTCAATCAAAATCACTTCTCCAAGTTGTCTGCACTCTCTTTCCTAGTCACGTAGGGAGTAAAATAAGGTCATTTCTTGACATGCATGGATAAAATTTACATCAAAGTTGAAGTGAATCACACTCTGGACAAAACCCAGATGCTAGAATCCATCCATCAAGCAGGGCATTATCCATGCAAGCAAAAATCAACCTCATTTTTAGCTATCACGTAGCAAGATTCAATTGGGCCTAGAGGTAACATCGTAGGGCCAAATTGGGCAAGCGACAACTTGTTGGAATCCTTGTGGGATGGCCTACCTCCCTCAAGCAAAACGTTGGACAAAGCAAGTAGGGTGTTTTCTCCATAAGGTAGTTTTTGGAACTAGTCAATTCACATGCAAATTGACACGTGGAGGAAAAGAAGGCGAATTAAGACCTTGACTTGACGTGCATGGAACTTTTTTATGTCAAAAGTTACGTAAATTTTCTCTGGACAAAACCTATGTGTCACATTCTTCAAATCGATAGGGGCATTGAAGATTTAGCAAATCATCCATCCATGCAAGGTGATGTCCCATCCAAGTGAGATGCGTTGGTGGAAACTAATTGTTGGAAAGTCAAAACTAGTTGTTGGTTGTCAAGATGACATTGAAGGTGGTCAATAAGTCAAGGAAAGTTATTTCAAGTCAAATCGGCCCCCTCAACTAGTCATTGCCTCTCCAAGCCAAGTTGAACCTTTTGTGGGTTAATAATTTTTTTTTTGTAATGTAAAAATTATTTTCTCATGAAGTGATTTAGTCTCCAGGTTGTGAATGAAAAGTCAAATAACACTATCTTGTGAGAGTCAAGCAAGCTATTATTTAGCCTTTACCAAAAAAGTTATATAAGGCTAGATCCTCCTCCCATTAGTTGTTGTTGAATTGTGAGATCAATTTATGCCATAATAGTAACTTTTGATTTGCAATTACTTTCATGTGGATTGATTTTTCTATGCCCTTGATCCAGATTGGATCATTATCTTATTTTTCATCCATCTTGATGCTTCAGAATGGAACAAGTGGAGGAATCTATGCACATGACCATATTTACTAGTGATCAAAGTTGGAAAATTTCGGGTTAAAAAATTTACGAGCCATTTTGAGGCTTAAATGAATAGTTTTTGTAGTCCCAACTATTAGATTTTGGGTAGCTCATAAAGTATTTCTGAGAGAGGACAACCCATCAAAAAGGAGTTTGTTGGGCGATTTACCCAAAGTGGGGGTTTGGACCCAAAGTGTGGGTTTAGTACCAAAAGAAAAATAGTTACTTCTTCCAAGGGTTGAGAGGCGAAAACCCTAAGCTCTAGTGGTTTCCTAAATGACCCTAGAGAAAAGTATATAAGGTGCCTAAGGAGAGGCTCATGGGAAACATCAATGAGAAGGACTTCATTCTGTGTGAAGGCTAGAAGAATGTAGCCACAAGACTATTGATTTTTGTAGCATCGGATATGTGCTCTAGCCTTCAGATTTTGTAGAGAGGCTAAGACACATGCATTCTCCAAGACCCACAAATCGTTTGGGAAAATTCCACCTGGAGATGATTTAATTAAAATAATTAATCATTTTTAATGTATTCCTAAGTCTAAACTTAGGAAATGTGATTAATTAAATTGTATTAATTAGATCTGGTGAGAATCTTCTAGATGAAGACAAAGATCAAGTCCAAGCTAATCTTAACCATCGATTATGTTTTAATCTTGGTTGTTGATACCTCAACGAGAGATTATAAGGACCTCGATGGGCACTTGGAGAACACACCAGTGCAGGTACTTAGTTGCCCAAGCAGATCGATTTTCTCAGTGGCTGAAGTTCAACAAGAGAAATTCGAATCAAAGGGAGAGTTGTAGGTGGGAGAGAGAGAGGGATCGCCAATCATTCAAGAGTGCAGGGAAATTCTGGAAGGGGCAGAGCAGAGGAGGGATGCAGATCACCAGTGTAGAGGTAGTGATGCAGGCGCTGCGCAGAGGGTGAGCCAGTGAGGCCAGTGTAAGGACAGAAGGTCCTCTTTGGGGTCAGAAAAACACTGTGAAGTGTGAGAATTTGTTAAGTAAATTTCTCTCAGTGTCTCTTCTATTTTGCTATCCAAAATCTTTGTACATGAATTATTGCTGAAGAATAATAAAGAAACCCTCATCTGCCACACCGGTTTTCTCACATTGGGTTTTTCTGGGGACGATTGTCCAAAAATAACTTTGTCATTGTGGTTATTCTTGTGCTATTATTTTTCCTTGCATTTACTTTCTGCAATATGTTAATTATGAAGGCTGTAGTAGAATTTATTTCAATATTTACTGTGTAACACCGTAAATAACTTGATTCAGAATTAATAAGTAGAAGAAATAATATTAGTTGCTGCAGTAGGGATTTCGATCTAGGAATTTTCACATGGTATCAGAGTACACACAGGAGAAGCAGGAAGAGCCCAACGCTGAACAAAAGAGGGAGTTCGAAAAGACTGCGTAGGCAGCAGATCGAAAACCCAGAGGGGCTGCGCAGTCCATAGCTGGGAAGACAAAAGTTCATGAAAAATTCTTTCTTTGAATGAGTCGACAGAGAAGAAGAGTTTTTTTATTGAGATTTGCTAGAGGCAGAGAGAGCAACGCAACAACTTCACTGCATAGCATATTTTCTGTTGGGTCGCAGTTTTCTGTGGCAATTGCTGGGCAGAAAAATGTCAACGATAGAAAGGGAAGATAACAAAAAAAATTATGGAAAGTCAAGAAGCCTCAAAATTATCTTCCAGATTGGTAGACGAGTTTGCGTGTCTATTACGTTCATTATCAACTGGTATCTGGTATATTGATAGCGGAGCTTCATCTCACTTGACTAGAGTAAGAGAATATTTCTCTAGCTATTAAGAAGAACAGATGAACTTCCAGATCACTATGGGCAACATAACCAAGTGTAATCCAGTAGGGAGAGGCACCATAGAATTTCAGACAGAAGCAGGAACCAGCACTAGCGACATTGATGTATTGCATGTGCCAGCCCAGGATTGGGTATGAACCTGATTTCAATGTCCTAGTTGCGGGACAAAGGTTATGATGTATACTTCGTGAAGAATGAGGTATATGTCAAGCATCCTAGCTGGAAGAGGGTGAGATAGATTGGAGCTAGAAGCAACTGGTTATATAAGTTGCAGATCGGTTCTCTAATGGCACTGATAGGCAGTAATAGTAACAGTGGGAAGGAGTTGAATGAACTTTGGCACAGGAGGATGGTGTTGAGATTTTGGGGTAGCATCGGGTGTGCTCTAGCTCCGAAACTTTGTGGAGGGGCTAAGACACACGAGATCTCCAAGACTTAGAAAGCGTTAGGAGAAATTTCATCTGGTGTAATAGTTATTCAAACTATTAAATTTTTTAATAGGGACCCGAAGTCTAACTTAGGGAAATTGAAAAATTAAAGAAAATTAAATTACATATATGATGAAATGTTCGAAGTGACGTGGATCAAGCTTTCTTTTAATCTCAACCGTTGATAAGAGATTAGATCACGACTATCGGTTTTCCAACGAGAAAAGTATAAAGGAAATGCTTGGGGTTAGTTGGAAAAAACACATACACATTGTAGAGCACCGGTTGCCTCCACCCCTGTGAAGCATTTACGGGAATTCAAAGTGAGTTTGCAGTGCAGTGAGGGGCAAAGATTGGCAAGGGATGATCTGATCCGAGCCCGAGAATACAACAGCAGAGAGGCAACATCGTACTATGGTAGCGCAGAGGCCAGCAGGAGGGATGCAGTCCAGCCAAGCTGACACAGAGGTCATGCAGAGGGTGATGCAGAGGTAGCGCAAAGCCTTCCAGAGTGACGTAGGGGAAGCTTGCGCTGCGCAAAGGCTGGAGAAGATTGCGCTGAGGGTTTCCAGTGGGCTAGAAAGGGCTTGAATTTGTAATTCCCCGCAGAGGGTTGGATCAGCCATATTTTCTGTTTCCGAGTGAAAGGTACAACTACCGTGTATTTTCTTTGTATGGCAGACCATTTCTGGTGCCTAGATTGTTGTATTCAAATTCTGCATAATAATAAAACCCTCTAGAGCTGCTGTACCGGTTTCCCTGCATTGGGTTTTTCCAGGGACATTTATCCGAAAAGCTGTGTAATTTTGTCACATGTGCGTGCTGTTCAGTAAATGATCTGTAGATGTGAGTAGATCAAGACACTGCAGTAGGGTTTTTGTTTTGAAACTTTCACATGGTATCAGAGCATTGCAGATCAAGCTGATCCACCAGCAAAACGACTGAAGATTTTTTGCTGCAGGAAGGGCAGTTGAAGTAGTAGAGATCTAGAAGAAGGCAACATAGCACCAGGAGGGATGCAGATCCTGCAAAGTTGACGCAGAGTCAGTCTGCTCACGCAGCTCCAAAGAGGTGATGTAGAGCCAGTCTACTCTTGCAGAGGCTGATGCAACACCAGGAGAGGGACGCTGAGCTAGTCTGTTCACGCAGAGGCTGAAGCAGCACCAGGAGGGTGACGTAGTCCAAGTTGGGAAGTTGCTGTGCAATTTGCTGAGACTAGAAGTGCTATTTCGGATCTTCAGAAGTTGCTGGTGTGGCATAGGTTTTGTCAGTGCAGAACAGTGCCTAGCAAAGGTGACAAAAGCGAGAGTGGAACAGTCGCTCAACAGATTCTCTAGCCAAGGAATCTGAGTTTGATCAAGAGGAGTGATCATAGAGGATTGATTCGTCAGAATTGGTGAAGGATTTCAGGGAGGGAAATTGTTGGTCAGAGGAAGCACATTCTCTAGAGGGTTCTTTCGCCAAGAAGCCCAGATCCAGTTCTTTGCTGAGTGTAGTAGCAGCGGAAGGGAGAAGAGTTTGTGATTCGACAGATTGAGCAGAGATGGTTTCTCATGGACTGAGACATTATGATAGGTTGGCTGGTGTGTCCAACTTTGTTATTTGGAGGGCCAGAATCCTGACAGTCCTGGATGACTATGGCATCAAGGACCATGTAGAAAATGTCCTAGATGTGCCTACCGATGCAAATTTGCTAAAGAAATTCAACGAGAATCAGGTGCGGGCAAAGCGCTTGATCATGGAGGGAGTAAAGGATCACGTGGTCCCACATATTGCCGGGAAGAACACGTCAAATGAGATGTGGACAACATTGAACACGATGTATCAGGGAAGCTTCGTCCAGAGGAAGATGCTTCTGGAGAATCAGATGCGGTTGTTCTAGATGCAGAAGGGAGAGGAAATCAATCCCTTCCTCTTTAGACTTCAGACTATCCAGGACCAGCTGATTGCTACGGGGTCAACCCCGGATGAAGGGCTCATGGTGAGGACTGCCTTGAATGCAGTCACCGATGAATGGGAAACGTTTGTCCAAAGCTTCTTGGGCAGAGCTGCGTTACCATCCTGGGTGGACATGTGGGCAATCCTCCATCAGGAGGAAATCAGGAGAATAACCAAGAGGCAAAGCAACAGCGGTGGAGTCAAAGTAAAGAAAGAGGAGGAGGAGGATGCATCCCTTGCATCAAAGGGACAGAGGCAGAAGGGGAAGAAGAAGAAGGACCTATCAAAGGTCCGGTGCTTTAAATGTGGCGAACATGGACACTTTGCTAGCTCTTGTCCTAAGAGGAAGGACAAGGAATCTTCTGATTCCAAGGTAGCAACAGCGAAAGAGGACGATGACAGTGACGATGACGTAGCCATGAGTGCTCATGAACCAAGGAAGTGGGGCGATATTGATCTGTAGAGTAGCTACAGATGGTGGCAGGATGCTTGAGGTGCCCAAACTCTTGGATCACATAGAGCTACGAGAGCCCTTAAAGACAGTAGTAGGATGATTGTAGCAGTGAGTGCAGAAGATCACAGTGACGCAGAGGCAGCGCTAGGATGCTGAAGTCTGGAGCAACGCAGAGGAAAGGAAGTAGTAGCGTGGAAGCAACAACGCAAAGGCTAATGGGATTTCAGCAGCGCAGAGGCAGTGCTTACGGAGTGCAGTGCAGTAGACAACGCAATGCTTTAGAGAGACAACGCAGAGAAGCAGCAGAGGGTGCTTCAGTGATGAGATGCAGCCCAATTGACTTGTATGTCAGTAATTGGGTGATGGTCCTACAGTTGCAGTGCAACAGTTAGCAGTGTCAGTGTTATGGGTAGCGTGATGCAATAATTTGAGAGGGAGTTGCAATACAGATGTAGCAGTGTAGGTGGCAATGACATGGGCAACAGTACAGGAGCTGCAATGCAGTGGATGGAGGGCAGCAGGCCAAGCATCAACAACGCAGAGACCGATGCCGAGATCAGGTGATGCTTCAGTGTGGAAGTATTGCTAGAGCACACTCCTCACTAAGAGGGAGTGTTGAGATTTTGGGGTAGCATCGAGTGTGCTCTAGCTCTGAAACTTTGTGGAGGGGCTAAGACAGACGAGATCTCCAAGACCCAAAAAGCGTTTGGAGAAATTTCATCCGGTGTAATAGTTATTCAAATAATTAAATTTTTTAATAGGGACCCTAAGTCTAACTTAGGGAAATTGAAAAATTAAAGTGAATTAAATTACACATGTGATGAAATGTTCTAAGTGCCGTGGATCAAGCTTTCTTTTAATCTCAACTGTTGATAAGAGATTAGATCACGATCGTTGGTTTTCCAACGAGAAAAGTATAAAGGAAAGGCTTGGTGTTAGTTGGAAAAAACACACACAGATTGTAGATCACTGAAGCTAAGTCGAATTTCTAGGGCGGGGTTTGCTGAGAAATTCAAAGTGACTTTGCAGTGCAGTGAGGGGCAGAGATCGGCAAGGGATGATCTGATTTGAGGCCGAGAATACAACAACAGAGAGGCAACATCATACCAAGGCAGCGCAGAGGCCAGCAGGAGGGACACAGTCCAACCAAGTTGACGCAAAGGCCACACAGAGGTAGCGCAGAGCCTTCCAGAGTGACGCAGGGGCAGCCTGCATTGCACAGAGGCTGCGCTGGGCTAGAGGGCTGACGCAGAGGCTAGAGAAGACTGCGCTGGGCTAGAGGGCTGACGCAGAGGCTAGAGAAGACTGCGTTGAGGGTTTCTAGTGGGCAAGAGAGGGCTCGAATTTGTAATTCCCCGCAGAGGGTTGGATCAACCATATTTTCTATCTTCGAGTGAAAGGTACAACTGCCGTGTATTTTCTCTATAGGGTAGATCGTTTCTGGTGCCCAGATTGTTGTATTCAGATTTTGCATAATAATAAAACCCTCTAGAGTTGCTGCACCGATTTTCCCGCATTGGGTTTTTCCGAGGACATTTGTCCGAAAAATCTATGTAATTTTGTCACATGTGCGCGCTGTTCAGTAATGATTTGTAGATGTGTAGGCTGCAGTTTGTATTTGCTTTAATGTTTTTCTGAATACTTCAGATTAATAACTTAATTAATCAAACAAGTAGGCAAAGTAGATTAAGACATTGCAGTAGGGTTTCTATTTTGAAACTTTCACATATGGGACACTTACACCATGGAGCACTTAGGATGCTCAGAGAGACTGTGACGGGAGTTCCAGTCCTCAGTACCGAACATGATGACGTATGCAGAGGATGCGTACTAGGAAAGTACGCAAAGCGGCATTTCCCAAAAGTGATAGCATAGCAAATGTCATGTTGGCATTGACACACTCAAATATTTGTGGTCCAATGTCCACCAAAGCTCTCAGCAGTGGCGAGTATTTTGTCGTATTTATTGATGACCACTCCAGGAAAACCTGGATCTATTTGCTAAAGACCAAGGATGAGGTCTTCGATCGCTTCAAAGGGTTCAAAGCTCTCGTAGAGAACTTGACAGGGAAAAAGATCAAGGTATTGCATTCAGATAATGGCGGAGAGTATACAGATAAAGATTTCACAGATTTCTGCGCAAGGGAGGGCATCAAGGGAGAGTGGACAATTCCATATAATCCACAGCAGAATGAAGTAGCGGAGCGGAAGAACAGAACAATAGTCGGGGCAACAAGGCTATGATATATGACCAGGACTTGCCTAGATTTTTATGGGCAGAGGCATGCAACACAACGATGTACATCCAGAACAGGACTCCTCACAGAGCATTGGGGAAGAAAACGCCAGAAGGGGTCTTCACAGGGAAGAAGCCAGAAGTAAGTCATCTAAGGATTTTCGGGAGTGTGGCTTATTGCCACATTCCAGATGAGAAGCATAGTAAGTGTTAAAGTTTCAAAATAGAAACCCTATTGCTGTATTCTTGATCTACTTCACCTACTTGTTTAATTAATTAACGAGTTATTAATCTGAAGTATTTAGAAAAACATTAAAGTAAATACAAATTGTAGCCTACACATATATAGATCATTTACTGAACAGTACGCACATGCGACAAAATTACACAGATTTTTCGGACAAATGTCCTCGGAAAAACCCAATGCGGGAAAGCTGGTGCAACAGCTCTAGAGGGTTTTATTATTATGCGGAATCTGAATACAGTTATATGGGCATCAGAAACGGTCTACCCTACAGAGAAATTACACGATAGTTGTACCTTTCACTCGAAGACAGAAAATATGGCTGATCCAACCCTCTTCGAGCAATTACGAATTCGAGCCCTTTTTGGCCCATTGGAACCCTCAGCGCTGTGAAATTTTCACTCTGAAAATTTTTACTGCAGTGGTTGATTTATTTCGCCTACTTATTATGATAAGTTATTTATAGATGCTTTAGTAAATTTTGAAATAAACACAGTTGCAGTATTCACTCTAATCAAAAGTAGAAGAACAAATAAAACACATATAGCGCAATAGAAACAACCACATGAACACGGTTATTTTTGGACAATTGTCCACGGAAAAACTCAATGTGGGAAAACCGGTGAAGCAGATGAGGGTTTGTATTAATCTTCAACAGTGAAAAGGTCATTTACAGAATTCATGACGAGCAGAATCAATAGCATACACCTGATATGAATTTTCCAGACAATTTGGAAGGATTCTCGACACACAGGATGTCCTCCTGCACCCTCTACGTCATTCTGCGTAGCCCCTCTGCCCATTCACTGCCTGGACTGCGTAAGTCTGCGTGGAGGGCTAGTGCTGTTGCTCACCGTTTTCTTCCCTTCGTCTTTTGTCTTCCTTCTTCTCCGTCTCTGCTGACTTCTCCTTCCTCCTTCTGTCTCTGCAACCCCGCCTCTACAGACTCCCCCTCTGAAAATCAAATTCTCTTACTTCAAAATCGATTTCCTTCGGGTACTAAGAATATGCTCGACTTACTTTCCAAATGACCCTCAAGCCTTCTCTTATAGTCTTCTCGCTGATGAATCAACGACCCAGATTATATCCTTAATCAATGCTCAGATTAAAAGATGACTTGATCTTCGTTTTCTAGAAGATTCACACTCTGCTTTACTAATACCCTTTAATTATTTAATTTCCCTAAATTTAGACTTAGGGATCACTTTAAAATAATTAATTATTTTAATAAAGCAAAATCCGAGTGGAATTTCCACAAACGATTTTTGGGTTCTCTGGAATACTAATGTCCACGCCTCTCCTCAAAATTTGAGACCTGGAACACTTCTCGATGTTATAAAATCAACACTCCCTCTTAGCGAGGAAAGTGTTCAAGCAAGGTACCAATTATACTGCTCTGATTCTAAAGCATCTGCTGCGCTGCTGATGTCTTGGCTGCTGCATCTCACCTCTGTGCTGCTGCCCTCTGTACTGCTACCTGTAGCACTATCTCTGCCACTGCCTCATTCATACTGCAAATCCCTCTGTCTTTGTAGACCACCCATTCCTCTACTGGAAAGGGTTCTTGACCATCCCCATATTTTCTCTGAAGTAAGTAAACTTAATCTTACCTAGAGCCTTGGTGAGGATATCTGCCACCTGTTCTCCTATAGGAGTGTACCTCAATTGTATAGCTACTCGTTGGACATAGTCTTTGATGAAGTGGCACCTAATGTCAATGTGCTTTGACTGATCATGAAACACAAGATTCTCAGAGAGCTTGATGCAACTTTGATTATCACACAAAATTTTGGTTGGTTCTGTCCTCTTCTTGAGTAAGTTCAAGAGTAGTTTACGAAGCCATATGGCCTCTCACGAGGCTGTGCTTGTTGCCATATATTTAGCTTTGGCTGAGCCCAGTGCGACGGAATTCTATTTCCTATTGCACCAGGAAGTCATTCCTGATCCGAGACTAAAACAATACCCACTGGTACTTTTCTGATCCACTGTGCTTCTAGCCCAATTTGCGTCAGTGAACCCACCCAACTGGATCTCATTGCCCTTAGTGTAATTCAACCCATATTCGACTGTCCCCTTCAAATATCTGAGAACATG
Source organism: Pinus albicaulis (assembly GCA_034641835.2). Lineage (NCBI taxonomy): Eukaryota > Viridiplantae > Streptophyta > Pinopsida > Pinales > Pinaceae > Pinus > Pinus albicaulis. The sequence goes on along the minus strand of CM076583.1, from coordinate 1,293,599,776 downwards.
TTTGGCTGCTGCCCAGTGAGCCCTCCTTGGTTCCACCATGAACTGATTGAGGGTATTCACTGCATAACAGATGTATGGTCTAGTGTTGACCAGGTACATCAATGATCCAATGCTACCTATACAAGGTAGGGTTAGCCTCATCATCCTCGGACGTGTCTATCTTCTTCCAGTTTGTAATCATTGGCGTAGCCATGTGTCTACAGTCCTCCATCTGAAACCTCTTCAGGATCTCTGTAGTGCATCTTCCTTGCCTAAGGAAAATTTTTCCCTTCTATTTCCAGACCTCCAAACCAAGAAAATAGTGCATCTGCCCCAGATCCTTCATGTCGAATTCGGTAGCTAGATTCTCCTTGCAGTCTTTGATGAGCTTAGATGATCCAATAAGGAACAAATCATCTACATATAATACCAAGATCAACGACTCATCCCCTACTCTCAGATAGTAGAGGTTGGGATCTGCGTCACTCTTGACGATCCCATCTTCTGCAGGTAGCTATCAATTCACCCATACCATGCTCTGGGGGCTTGCTTTAGTCTGTACAGGGCTTTCTTAAGCCTGCATACATGAGTCTTTTGCTCATGTGTCTCAAGGTCCTCTGGCTATTCTATGTACACTTCCTCCTCTATCACCCCATTCAAGAATGCTTCTTGACATCCATTTGGTGAATCTCCTATCCCATCTGCGCTGCGAGAGAGATGACGGATCTGATTAAGTGTACCGAGCTACAGGGGCAAAGGTTTCTTCATAGTCAATCCCTTCTTTCTGTGCATACCCCTTAGCCACAAACCTGGCTTTGAACTTCTCTATGCTGCCATCTGCAACATAGTTGGTCTTGTAGATCCACCTTGATCCTACAACCGATTTTTTCTGAGGTCTAGGTACTACTTCCCATACATCATTCGTCATGATGGAGCTATACTCCACCATTGCATCTACCCACACCTGATGTTGAGTTGCCTCCCTAAAACTAGAGGGTTCTCTGACTTGTGCTACGAGTGCCTGTTACTTGTCAGGTTGCCTACGTACCCTCTTTCCATCTCTAGGGGCTTCAACAAATTCTTTTGCATCCCTCAGAATTTGTTGGAGTTCTCTGCTCGTTCTCCCATTGGTAGCGGGTGGATTTGCCTGCTCTCCTGCTTACTCTTCTTCGGAAGAACTTTCCTCAGAATCCTTGTGCCGTGGAGAGGCCCTCAAGCCATCTTCTGTAGGCCACTGGGTTGTACTAGTGGATCCTCCTCAACCTGATCCTCCTCAACCTGCGTATCTATAGCCATTTCCCGATATCTTCTGAAGGCTCTCTCCTCCATGAATTTCACGTCCTGCCTTACTACGATCTTCCTGTTTTCTGGAATATAGAAGCGATATGCCTTTGCATTTTCACTATAACCCACAAGATAACCCTTCTTCGCAGTCTGATCCAACTTCTTCCTCTTCTCATCCGGTACGTGGTAATACGCTATACTGCCAAATATCCTGATATGGCTCACCTCAGGCTTGCTGCCTGTGAACACACTCTCAGGGGTCACCTTGCCCCAATGCTCTATGGGGCACCTTGTTCTGCACATACACAGCTGTATTGCAGGCTTCTGCCCACAGAAATTTGGGCATGTCTTAGTCATATAGCATCGCCCTTGTAGCTTCTACAATGGTCCTGTTCTTCCTTTCTATAACTCCATTCTGCTCTGGATTGTATGGCACTGTCCATTCTCTCTTGATGCCTTCCTTTGCGCAAAAACTGGTGAAGTCTTTATCAATATAATCTCCACCATTATCTGATCGTAGCTTCTTGATCTTCTTTCTGGTTAAATTTTCTACCAAAGCCTTGATTCTTTGAAACCCTCAAATACTTCATCTTTGGTTTTAAGAAAGTAGATCCAAGTTTTCCTGGAATGGTCATCAATAAAGGTAGCAAAATACTTTGCACCACTGAGAGCAGTCGTGGCAATTGGACCACAGATGTCTGAGTGTATCAACTCCAATACACTCTTGGCCCTACTACTGCTTCTTGGAAATGTTGCCTCCTTGGCATAGCAGACTTTATCTTTCCTTGTGCCGAGTTTTGGAGCTCCCATGACAGTATTCTTGAGAATCTTCAAGGCTCCATGATGTAAATGCCCCATCCTTTTGTGCCATAATTCATTCAGATCCCTTTCATCCGTACTGCTTATTAGTGCCATTGGGGACTCAAGCTAGAGCTTATATAATTTATGGCTCCTTACTCCAATTTGTGCCTTCCTTTTCCAGCTAGGGTGTTTGACATAAACTTTATTTCCATTAAAGTATACGTCATAACCCTTGTTTTGGAGCTGAGACACCGAGAGTAAGTTCATCCCCAAACCCGGTACATGTAGAATGTTTGTGGCCCGAAGCTTGTTGCTAGCTTCTATCTGAAATATTATGGTACCTCTTCCAATGGGGGTACACTTGGCCTTGTTTCCCATTGTGATCTAGAAATTCATTTGCTCTTCTCGGTAGCTCGAAAAGCATTCTCGAACTCCCGTCATATGAGCAGATGCTCCACTGTCAATATACCAAACTCCTGGAGAGGCCGTGCCTGACACACAAGCGAAATCCTCCTCTAGTCTGGATGCCAGAACAAATATGTAATGCTCCCTTTGTTTCTCCATGTGCTCTAGAGGATTGCGTGAGCCTTTCCGAACTGTGTTAATGTCGGATCTTGGTTTCATTGCAGAACCTCCCTTTCTATCTTTTACCTTTAACTCTGATACCATGTGAAATTTTCACTCTGAAAATTGTTACTGCAGTAGTTGATTTATTTCGCCTACTTATTATGATAAGTTATTTACAGATGCTTCAGTAAATTTTGAAATAAACATAGCTGCAGTATTCACTCTAATCAAAAGTAGAAGAACGAATAAAGCACATATAGCACAATAGAAACAACCACATGAACATAGTTATTTTTGGACAATTGTCCCCGAAAAAACACAATGTGGGAAAACCGGTGCAGTAGATGAGGGCTTGTATTAATCTTCAACAGTGAAAATATCATTTACAGAATTCACGACGAGCAAAATCAATAGCATACACCTGATATGATTTTTTCGGACAACTCGGAAGAATTCTCGACACACGAGATGTCCTCCTGCACCCTCTTCGTCAATCTGCGTATCCTCTCTACACAGTCACTACCTGGACTGCGTAAGTCTGCGTGGAGGGCTAGTGCTGCTGCTCGGCGCTGCCTTCCTTCTTCTCTATCTCTGCTGACTTCTCCTTCCTCCTTCTGTCTCTGCAACTCCACCTCTACAAACTCACCCTCTGAAATCGAATTCTCTTACTTCAGAATCAATTTCCTTTGGGTACTGAGAATGTGCCCGACTTCCTTTCCAAATGACCCTCAAGCCTTCTCTTATAGTCTTCTCGCTGATGAATCAACGGCCCATATTATATCCTTAATCAATGGCTCAGATTAAAAGATGATTTGATCTTCGTTTTCTAGAAGATTCACACTCTGCTTTATTAATACCCTTTAATTATTTAATTTCCCTAAGTTTAGAGTTAGGGATCACTTTAAAATAATTAATTATTTTAATAAAGAAAAATTCGAGTGGAATTTGCACAAACGATTTTTGGGTTCTTTGGAATATTGCCGTCTAAGCCTCTCCTCAAAATTTGAGACCTGGAACACTTCCCGATGCTATAAAATCAACAAGCGCTACCTCTGCAGCCTCTACGTCAGCTTCTACTGGCCAGTGTACCGACTGCGTCACCTTGAATGGTGCTCCGTTGCCTCTGCGCTGCCTTGGCTGGTCCTGCGTCACCCTGGCTGGGTCTCTGCTGCCTCTGGGCTGCGCTAGCTACGCTTGCGTCACCCTGACTGGGCTTACGTAGCCTCTGTGCAGTCTTCTGCGTGGTGCTGGCTGGCCTCTACATTGCCTAGTACAAGCTGCCTCTATGCTGCTGTATTCTCGGTCTCAGATTAGATCATCCCTTGCTGATCTCTGCCCCTCATTGCATTGCAAACTCGCTTCGAATTTCTCAGCAAACCTCGCCCCAGAAATTCGACTAAGCTTCAGTGCTCTGCAATGTGTGTGTGTGTTCTCCAAATGACCCCAAGCCCTTCTTTTATACTTTTCTCGTTGGCAAACCAACGACTGAGATTAAAAGAAAGCTTGATCCACGTCACTTAGAACATTTCATCACATGTGTAATTTAATTCACTTTGATTTTTCAATTTCCCTAAGTTAGAGTTAGGGTCCCCATTAAAAAATTTAATTATTTGAATAACTATTACACCGGATGAAATTTCTCTTAATGCTTTCTAGGTCTTGGAGATCTCGTGTGTCTTAGCTCCACAAAGTTTCAGAGCTAGAGCACACCCGATGCTACCCCAAAATCTCAATAATAAGTTGGATCAGACTGTAGATAAGGGGTACCTTGTTGGGTATAGCGAGACCTCAAAGGCATACATGATCTACATTCCTAGAAGCAGGAAGATTGTAGTGAGGTGACATGCAAAGTTCATGGAAGATAGGGCTTTTAGAAGATCTTGAGAGACGCCTGCAGGTGATTAGTCAACAGATGTTCCATTAGTCCTACAACAATAGGGACAACAAGGAGGACAAGTAGGAGGACAGACACCAGGATCGAGTACAGTGACGAGCACTAGTATTTCCTCAGGAGTAGGAGATCCAGGTAGCTCTCAGCAGATGGAACAACAGGAACTTGGAGGAGGATTTGATTGAGCCTCCCACCACCAGTGGTAGAACCAGTAGGGAAGTACGCCAAACACTGAGGGACGCAAAGGAGGTTGTCAGAGCTCCTAGAACCGACAAGAGGCAGTGTAGACAACCTGACAGATACCAAGCCTTGGTAGCACAGGTTGAAGAACCCTCCATTTTTCAGGAAGTTGTACAACACAGGTGTGCGTGGATGCCATGGTAGAAGAATACAATTCTATTAAATCTAATGACGTTTGGGAAGTGGTACCTAGGATGTGAAATTTTCAAACCGAAATACTACTGCAGTTATAGGTTTATTTCGCCTACTTATTTATGATAAGTTATTTACAGATTTTCTTCCAGTAAATTCTGAAAATAAACACAACTGTAATATTCACTTAACCATAAGTAGAAAATGGAACAGAACACATATAACACAATAGAAACAATCGCATGAACATAGTTATTTTTGGACAATTGTCCCCGAAAAAATCCAATGCTGGAAAACCGGTGTAGTAGATGAGGGTTTGTATTATTCTTCAGCGAGGAACATCATCTACAAGAAATAGATGAGCAAACTTCTTGATTACCCCTGAGATAAATTCCCCGAATCCTCTAAGAGAATTTCTGGCACCTGGAAGACACTCTATCTCCCTCCGTGTCACTCTGCGTGGTCTTCTGCGCAGTCCTTGCATTGGACTACGTCACTCTGCGTGGGGACTCAGTGCTGCTGCTCAGCGCTGACCTCTGTGACCCCCTGCGTCCTCCTCTTCTTGCCTTTCTCTGCCTCTGCTGACTTCCCCTTCTTTTGCCTCCGCAACTCTGCCTCTGCAACTCTCCCTTTGAAATCGAATTCTATTCCTTCAGAATCGTTTTCCTTCGGGTACTGAGTGTGTGCCCGACTTACTTTCCAAATGACCCTCAAGCCTTCTCTTATAGTCTTCTCGTTGATGAATCAACGACTCAGATTAGATCTCTAATCAATGGCTAAGATTAAAACACGACTTGATCTTCGTTCTCTAGAAGATTCACACTTTGTTTTATTAATACCATTTAATTATATAATTTCCCTAAGTTTAGACTTAGGGTCCCCATTAAAATAATTAATTATTTTAATAAAACATAAATCGTGTGGAATTTCCACAAATGATTTCTAGGTTTTGTGGAATACTAATGTCTAAGCCTCCTCACAAAATATGAGACTTGGAACACTTTCCAATGCTACAAAAATCAACAGAGGATAGATCCGTCGTAGGATCACTGTGGATCTACAAGCTGAAGTACGCTGCAGATGGCAGTGTAGAGAAGTATAAGGCTAGGTTCGTGGAGAAGGGGTACGCGCAAAAAAAAGGGATAGACTATGAGGAGACCTTCGCCCCATTCGCTAGATATACCTCTATCAGATCCATTATATTCCTAGCAACTTAGATGGGATGGGAGATTCACCAGATGGATGTCAAGACATCATTCTTGAACAGGGTGATAGAAGAAGAGGTGTATATAGAACAACTTGAAGGCTTTGAGACTCATGAGAGGAGAACTCATGTATGCAAGTTAAAGAAAGCCCTGTATGGGCTCAAGCAGGCACCCAGAGCGTGGTATGGTCGGATTGATAGTTACTTGCAGCAGTTGGGATTCCTCAAAAGTGACGCTGATCCCAATCTCTACTACTTGATGGTAGAGAATGAGCCGCTTATTCTGGTATTATATGTAGATGACTTGTTTTTAACAAGGTCATCAGGGCTCATAAAGGATTGCAAGAAGAGCCTTGGAGAAAAATTCAACATGAAGGATATGTGGTTGATGCATTATTTTCTAGGATTGGAGGTTTGGCAGAAGAATGGGGAGATCTTCAAGGAAGATATGCTACATAAATTCTAAAGAGATTTAAAATGTAGGATTTCCGACCCATGGCAACGCCCATGATCACCAACTGGAAGAAGATAGATGCATCAGGAGACAAGGAAGTTGACCCCACCTTGTACAAACAACTCATTGGGTCGCTCATGTATCTGGTCAACACTAGGCCAAACATTTGTTTCACTGTGAACACCCTTAGTCAGTTCATGGTGGAACCAAAAAAGGTACATTGGGCAGCAGCTAGGCACATTCTTAGATATGTGTGTGGAACAATTGGATATGGGTTGAAATACACTCGAGGAGATGACGTCAGATTGAGTGGATTTAGAAATGCAGATTGGGCAGGTAGTTTAGTAGATCGGAAAAGTACCTCCGGGTACTGCTTCAGCTTTGGATCAGGGATGATCTCTTGGTGCAACAGGAAGCAAAAGTCGGTTGCACTAAGCTCAACAGAAGCTGAATACATGACAATCAGCACAACTACGTGCGAAGCGATATGGCTTAGAAAGCTGCTTGTGAGTTTGTTGAGAAAGAGGATGGGAGCGACCAATGTTTACTGTGATAATCAGAGCTGTATCAAACTCTCTGAGTATCCAGTATTTCATGATAGATCGAAACACATTGATATCAGATGTTAATGGTCACTTTATCAGACACTGTGTTCAGCGTGGGGTAGTACAGCTGCAGTATTTTTCCATAGGAGATCAGGTAGCAATGGTGCTTATAAAAGCTCAAGGTAGAGCTAAGTTCATCCAATTCAGGGAACAAATGGGTATGGTAGAGAACCCGTTTCAGTAGCAAAAACAAATAGATTCTCAGTTGCAGCAACAACAGATGTGAGGGAGTTGCAATGCAGATGCAATTGTTGGCAGCAGTATGCAGGGTCAGCAGTAGCACAAAATTAGAGTTGCACAGTAGTTGGTGGGCAGTAAGGCCAGACATTGGCAGCGCAACATGAGGTGGTACAGAGTTAGAGTGATGTTTCAGTAGGTTGCAGCACTTGAGCACATTCCTCGCTAAGGAAGTGTTTATTTTTGTAGCATCGGATGTGCTCTAGCCTCAAGATTTTGCAGAGAGGCTAAGACACGTGCGTTCTCCAAGACCCATAAATCGTTTGGGAAAATTCCTCCTGGAGATGATTTAATTGAAATAATTAATCATTTTTAATGTATTCCTAACTCTAAACTTAGGAAATGTGATTAATTAGATCTGGTGATAATCTTCTAGATGAAGATGGAGATCGAGTCCAAGATAATCTTAGCCATCTATTATGTTTTAATCTTGGCCGTTGATACCTCAATGAGAGATTATAAGAAGGAACTTGATGGGCACTTGGAGAACACACTAGTGCAGGGTACTCAGTTGCCCAAGCAGATCGTTTTTCTCTGTGGCTGAAGTTCGGCAAGAGAAAATCGAATCAGAGGGAGAGTTGCAGGTGGGAGAAAGAGAGGGATCAACAATCATTCGAGAGTGCCGGGAAATTCTAGAAGGGGCAGCGCGGAGGAGGGACACAGATCAATGGTGCAAAGGTAGTGACACAGGCACTGCGCAAAGGGTGACGCAATGAGGCTAGCATAAGGATAGAAGGTCCTCTTTGGGGTCAGAAAAACACTGTGAAGTGTGAGAATTTGTTCAGTAAATTTCTCTCAGTGTCTCTTCTTCTATTTTGCTATTCGAAATCTTTGTACATGAATTATTGTTGAATAATAGTAAAGAAACCCTCATCTGCTGCACCTGTTTTCCCAGATTGGGTTTTTCTGGGGACTATTGTCCAAAAATAACTGTCATTTGTGGTTATATTTGTGCTAGTATTTTTCCTTGCATTTACTTTCCGCGGTATGTTAATTGTAAAGGCTGCAATCAAATTTATTTCAATATTTACTGTGTAACACCATAAATAACTTGATTCAGAATTAATAAGTAGAAGAAATAATATCAATTGCTGTAGTAGGGATTCCGATCTAGGAATTTTCACTAGAAACTTTTCATTTGCAATTACTTTCATGTGGATTGATTTTTCTATGCCCTTGATCTAGATTGGATCATTATCTTATTTTTCATCCATCTTCATGCTTCAGAATGGAAAAAGTGGAGGAATCTATGCACATGACCATATTTCCTAGTGGTCAAAGTTGGAAAATTTTGGGTTAAAACATTTATGAGCCATTTTGAGGCTTAATTGAATAGTTTTCGTAGTCCCGACTATTAGATTTTGGGTAGCTCAGAAGGTATTTCTAAAAGAGGACAACCGACCAAAAAGGAGTTTGTTGGGCGATTTACCCAAAAGTGGGGGTTTGGACCCAAAGTGTGGGTTTAGTACCAAAAGAAAAATAATTATTTATTCTATGGGTTGAGAAGCGAAAACCCTAAGTTCTAGTGGTTTCCTAAATGACCCTAGAGAAAAGTATATAAGGTGCCTAAGGAGAGGCTCATGCGAAACAGCAATGAGAAGGACTTCATTGTGTGTGAAGGCTAGAAGAATGTAGCCACAAGACAACCCTAGAGGAGCCAAGTATAGAGGATGAATAGGGTTGGAAAAGGGGTCAAGTGTTGTCCATGAAGATGGTCGAGCATTTCTGTTGTAACGTGACCTAGTTTCCTCTGTGTAGTGACCACAAGTAGAGGAGTTTTTGGCGCTGAGGTTGAATGGATCCAGGCGCAACCATGTGATAGTCCTATCCTATCATTGGTTGAGAAGAGGAGGGGGTTGCAACCTACAAAAGGGTTTGACCTGTAGCAGAAAGGGCCAAAAAGGGCCAACATTAGACGTGTATAGACCTGATCTGAGGTAGTTAGGAAGGGTCGAGACTTATAGGACTTAGATCTATAGGCCAAGGCTCAGATATGGAGGTGTTGAGGGCAGGAGGAACAAAATGTGGTTAGGCTGAGGTCTTAAGCAACTATATGAAGAAAGCCGAGTGCAGGAAGAGGGGCAAATCAAGTAGCTGTAGGGCGATTAAGGCCTAGTATGGCCAAACACTGCCTGAACAGAGGAGCTGAGATTCAGATCTGAAGGTCTATACTGAGATTCAGAGGCCTGGTTAAGGTGAATCTCATGCATATCTATGGCTGTAAGACTGATTTGGGAGGCCGTGGGTTTGAGATGGATAAAGGTGAGTTTGTGGCTTTGTCAAAGGGTGGTCAAATTGCCTGCTTTGGATGTGCAAAACACTAGGAACAAACCAAGAGTGATTTGGTGACCAAGTGAATCAATAAAGATCGAGAAAGGGCTGATCTCAGATTAGTATACTAGCCATAATATGGTTAGTGAAAGATCTTTGTCTGTTCACAAATGCAGTTGTGAACAAAGTGTATTTCGAGGGCTATTATACATTGACCTTGGGGATCTAAGGGACTGTGAGTGCTGATGTACAATCTAAGTCACAAGACACATCCTTAGGGGTCTCATGCCTCGTATTTCGCGTGTCGAACATGACATGACGCATAAAATGCGTCCGACACATTTTTGAACTTGTCCTAAAATCATGACACATGTTTGGGCCGTGTCAGACACATGCCCTAACATGTCCTAATTTTAGGACACGTGTCCCACTAAAATCCCAAAGTAAAAAGTGTCGTGTCTTGATTTTTTTTCATTTTTTTTGTCAATTTTGTGGGGTGTTAGCCAACATGGATCTTACTGATCCAAAGCTAGAGCTAGTCACTTTTGATGGTGAGTCTCTTGAGTGGTCATCCTCCACACCAACAAATGCAGCAGGAAATCTTCGATTGGGCATAGAGGAGGATGGAGCAGAGTTAGATGGCAGTGGTAGTGATGGTGATTATGACATGGAGGAGAACCTGGACTATTAATAGAGTCGTAACTAGTGAGTCATGACCAGTACCATTGACGAGCCAGGATATTCCTATTAGTTTTTGTAGCATCGGATGTGTTCTAGCCACAAAATTTTGTGGAGAGGCTAGAATACATAAGATCTCCAAATCCCAGAAATCGTTTCTGGAAATTCCGCCTAGAAGTGTCTCAATTAGATTATTAACCTATTTTTAATATTTCCTAAGTCTAAACATGGGGAATATGGTTAATTGATAAGTATTAATTGAGATAAGGCGAGAATAGTCTAGAAACTCACACGAATCGACTCCAAGATGATCCTAGCCATTGATTAAGTTTTAATCTTAGCCGTTGGTGCTCCAACAAAGGATTATAGGAGGAGGTCAATGCGGTGATGGAGAATACACTTGGAGAGTTCGAATTTATTGGCAGATCGATTTCCAGAGTAGAAGCAGTCAGTTGTCGGAGAGAGTGAGATCGAAGTAGTGTGAGGGGTAGGGACAGTGATCCAGAGAAAATATTTGCAGATTCGGAGAGGTAGCAACAAGAGGGTTGAGTTATCCCAGAGAGGTAGCGTAGAGGCTCTGCACAGTAGCTTCCGCCAAGCAGTTCGATTTGGAGGAAGGAAAAATCGTTCTTCGTTCTAGAGGTCGAGAAGAAGTCCCAAAGGGTTGGAGAGACGATTTCCTCAACATCCAAAGGAAAAATGACTTCATCAGACCCTAGTCCGAGGCAAGCCGTCCAGCCAGCTACGCAGAGTAGCGCAGACGCTGACGCAGAGCTCCAGGAGGCCGAGTTTTGGTAGGCAAGTTGTGCCAGAAATTTCTTGTGGGTGAAGGGTAATTTTCCCTTCAGTATTTCGCCCATATTTTCTTGTTGTTTGGATTCCCAGTTGGGCATCCATAGATGTACTTAGATTTCACTGCTGCATAATAAAATAAAACCTTCATCTGCTGCACTGGTTTTCCCAAGTTGGGTTTTTCCAGGGACTTTTGTCCAAAAATAATTGCGTAAATTTTGTGTGTGTGCTAGCATTTCTTCCAACATTTATTCTTCCGCAATTTTTATTTGTGTAGATTGCAGTGTCAATATTTGTCGTAGAAAACAACAAATAAATTGTTAAATTAAATTAACAATTAGGAGAATAATTTCTAGTTACTGCAATAGGATTCCAGTTTGGGAATTTTCACATGGTATCAAAGCACAATTGATCAACCGGAGAGCTTAGAGGCGAAGAAGGAATTTCGCTGCTTAGTGTGGGCAACAGGCCGAAATTCCCAGGGGCAGCGCAACCACTTTGTCAAGAGGTCGAGTTGCTTGAGAAAATTCGATTTTTCTGAGAGGCATAAAAATTTGAGCTTTCTAGATTGAGTAGCTCCAGAGGCAGAGGGAGCAATCTAATATTTTTCGATGTGCAGATCTCTAGATGAATGCAGAGGGTTTTTGCAGGAGTTGCTAGAGAAGAACCAACATCGGGTGGAAGGAGAGCACACACAGAGGGAAAATTTCTCTCAGGGAACTTCTGGTCTCGGAAGTTTGAATTTCCAGTTGCAGATCGACAATAGCAGCTAACAGAGCCACACAGTCCAGGAGGGAGTGCGAGTAGCAAAGCAGCAACCAAGCATAGGGGAAGAGGGAGTTTTCGATCATTTTTCAAAGATGGCCACTGCAGGGCTGAGAGATCAGGACAGGTTGGATGGTGCTTCCAATTATGTCATCTGGAAGGCAAGGATCTCCTTCCTTCTAGATGAATTTGGCCTGAAGGCATATATCGATAATGTGGTGGCTGTACCCACTAATGCAGATCAGCTGAAGGAGTACAGAAAGGAGATGGCACGGGCGAAGTGGTTGATCCTAGATGGAGTCCGGGATCATGTAGTGTCGCATATAACTGGCAAGGATATTACCAAGCAGATGTGGGATGCTCTCGCCACGTTGTATTAGGGTACTTCCGAGCAACGAAAGATGTACCTCCAGGAGAAGTTGAGATGCATTCGGATGCAGAAAGGGGAAGGCATAAACCCCTTCCTTACCAGAACTCAGGAGGTCTGAGACCATCTGTTAGCTGTTCAGGCAATGCCTCAACCCACGGAGCTAGTGCGATTAGCTATCAACAACCTCTCAGAGGAGTGGCAAGTCTTTGTACAAAGTATACTGGGCAGAGACACGCTATCAGGATAGGACATGATGTGGGTTGACTTGCAAAAGGAGGAGTTGAGACGAGCTCTTTTGAAGAGCTCCATCAGTGGCAACAACAACGGATCGAAGATGGTAAAGGAGGAGGAGAATGTGGCCGTCGCATCAAAAGGTCCTAGTCAGGGACAAGGGGAGCAACAAAAGAAGAAGAAGGACCTGTCAAAGGTCAAATGCTTTAGGTGTGGTGAGCTAGGCCACTACAGTAGCCAGTGTCCTCTCAGGAAGAAGCAGAAGGAGGAGAAGCAGGACTAGCAGGCAGCTTCTGCAGAGATCCATAGGATTTCCTCCAAGTTGGAGGAAGACTTCGCGATGTTCGCCGATATACTTCTAGAAGTGAGGTGGGGTGACTTGGTTTTGTAGCCCCAGAGCGCTACAGTTGGGCAGGATCCTTGAGGACTCCACCTCTTGGATCAGTACCTGGCTATGGGGGCCTATAGTATTCAGTGTTGATTTCTGGTAGTATTGGATGTGCTCTAAGTTTCAAATTTTGCAGGAAGGCTTAGACACATGTATTCCAAAATACCCAGAGGCAGTGTTGGTAAATTCCACTCGGATGAGGTTTTATTAAAATAATTAATTATTCTTAACAACAGCCCGAGTCTAAACTTAGGGAATTAAAATAATTAAAGTGTATTAATAGAATTGGGTGTGAATCTTCTAGAAAAAGATGAAGAACAAGTCAAGTTAATCTTAGCCCTTGATTATGATTTAATCCGGGCCGTTGATTTCTCAACGAGAAGATTATATGGACTTCGATGGGCATTTGTAAACACACCAGGCAAATACTCAGTTGCTTGAGTAGATCGATTTTCTCACTAGCTAAAGTTAGACGAGAAAATCGAATTAGAGGGAGAGTTGCAGGTTGGAGAGAGAGGGCATCAACAATAGTCGGGAGTGCAGGATTAGACTGGGAGAAGCAGCGTAGAGGCTGTGATGCTGGGACAGGGACAACGCAAAGGCTGTGATGCCGGGACTGCGCAATCACTACGCAGAGGGTGATGTAGTGAGGGCAACATGTTCTCTCCAGAGTCAGAATTTCACTGTGAAGCGTGAGAAAATTGTCTGTAAAATTTCTCACATAAATTCCTCTTCTATTCTATTGGTTGTATTTTGTACATGAGATTTTGTTGAAAAATAATAAAGAAATCCCCATTTGCTGCATCGGTTTTCCCACTGGGTTTTTTTGGGGACAATTGTCCAAAAATAATTGTCATTGTGATTGTACTTGTGCTAGTATTTTTCCTTGCATTTACTTTCTGTAGTATTTTAATTGTGAAGGCTGCAGTAGAATTTATTTCGATATTTACTGTGTAACACCGTAAATAACTTGTTTATGAATTATTAAGTAGAAGAAATAATATCAGTTACTGCAGTCTGCAGTTGGGGTTCTATTTAGGAATTTTCACATGGTATCAGAGCTGAGGCGAAGCAAGAGAGCAAAGCCAGAAGAGCCAATGCTGAACAGAAGAGGGAGATCGAAGAGCTGCGTAGGCAGCAGATCAAATCCCCAAAGGGATTGCGCAGTCTAGTCTAGGGGGTCAAAAATTTCGCGGGAAAATCTCTCTTTGAGTGAGTCGACAGAGAGAAAGATTTCCTGATCGAATTTTGCCAGTGACAGAGGTAGCAACACAACAATTTTAGCGCAGAGCAGTGTTCACGTGGGACACAGTTTTGCTAGGCAGAAAAAGCTTCAGAAATCGAAAGGAAAAAACAGCACAGATATGTATGGAAAATCAAGATGTCTTTAAATTATCTTCTAGATTGGAAGAAGACTTCGCATGCTTGTCAAGTTTAGCATCAACAGGGGTTTGGTATATTGATAGCGGGGCTTTAGCTCACGTGACTGGAGTACGAAAATACTTCTCGAGCTATCAAGAAGAGCAGATGGACTTCTAGATCACTGTGGTAAACGGAACGAAGTGTACTCCAGAAGGGAGAGGCACCATAGCGTTTCAGACGGAAGTAGGAACCAACATCAGAGCCACTAATGTGCTGCATGTGCCCGGGTTAGGAATGAATCTGATTTCAGTTTCCCAGTTACACGACAAGGGATACGATGTATACTTCATTGGAAGGAAGGTGTACGTCAAACATCCAAGATGGAAGAAGATGAGACAAATTGGAGCTCGAAGCAACAGACTATATAGGTTGCAACACGAGTCTCCATTGACACTGATAGGCAACAATCTTAATGGTGTAAAGGAACTAAATGAACTATGGCACAGGCAAATGGGACACTTACACCATGGAGCACTGAGGATGCTTAGAGAGACTATTACAGGAGTTCCAGTCCTCAGTACTGAACATGATGATGTATGCAAAGGATGCATACCAGGGAAGTACGCTAAGGCAGCTTTTCCCAGAAGTGACAACAAAGCGAAAGGCGTATTAGGATTGATACGCTCAGATATTTGTGGCCCAATGTCCACAAGAGCTCTTAACGGTGGTGAATACTTTGTCACCTTTATTGATGATCACTCTAGAAAAACTTGGATCTATTTCTTAAAGACCAGGGATGAGGTCTTTGATCAGTTCAGAGAGATTAAGGCTCTCGTAGAGAACATGACAAGGAAAAAGATAAAGGTATTGCATTCAAATAATGGTGGAGAGTATATGGACAAAGACTTCACATATTTCTATGCAAAGGAGGGCATCAAATGAAGTAGACAACTCCATATAATCCACAACAGAATGGAGTAGCGAAGCGAAAGAATAGAACTATTGTTGGGGCAACAAGGGCTATGTTATATGACAAAGATTTGCCTAGATTTTTATTGGTAGAGGCATGCAACACAACAATGTATATTCATAATAGAACTTCTCATCGAGCATTGGGGAAGAAAACGTTTGAAGGGGTCTTCACAGGGAGAAAGCCAGAAGTGAGTCATCTCAGGATATTCGGAAGTCTGGCATATTGTCACATTCCAGACGAGAAGCGTAGTAAACTAGATCAAACTGTAGAAAATGGGTATCTCGTAGGGTATAGCGATACCTCAAAAGCATACAGAATCTACATTCCTAGCAGCAGGAAAACTGTAGTAAGACGAGATGCAAAGTTCATGGAAGATAGAGCTTTTAGGAAATATCATGAGATGCCAGTAGAAGATTAGTCAACGGATGTTCCATTAGTCCAATAGCAGCAGGGGCAGTAGGGAGGACAAGCATGAGGATAGACACTAGGATTGAGTACAGTGACCGGTACCAGCATATCCTCAGGAGTAGGAGATCCTGGCAGTTCTCCGCAGATGGAACAACAGGAACAGGAGGAGGATTTGAGTGAGCCTCCTACCACCAGTGGCAGATTCAGTAGGGAAGTATGATAGACACTGAGGGACGCAGAGGAGTTTGATGGAGCTCCCAAAACCGACTAAAGGCAGCGTAGGCAACCTAATAGATACCAAGCCTTGGTAGCACAGGTTGAAGAACCTTCTAGTTTTCAGGAAGTCGTACAACACCAAGTATAGGTGGATGCTATGGTAGAAGAATACAGTTCTATCATGACAAATGATGTCTGGGAAGTGGTACCTAGACAAGAGGATAGATCAGTTGTAGGATCAAGGTGGATCTACAAGATCAAGTACGCCGCAGATGGCAGTGTAGAGAAGTATAAGGCTCGGTTCGTGGCAAAGGGGTACGCACAAAAGGAAGGAATCGACTATGAGGAGACCTTCATCCCTGTAGCTAGATATACCTCTATCTAGTAGCTTAGATGGGATGTGAGATTCACCAAATGGATGTCAAGACAACATTCTTGAACGAGGTGATAGAAGAGGAGGTGTATATAGAACAACCTGAAGGCTTAGAGACTCATGAGAAGAGAACTCATGTATGCAGGTTGAAGAAAGCCCTATACGGGCTCAAGTAGGCACCTAAAGCATGGTATGGTTGGATTGACAGTTACTTGCAGCAGTTGGGATTCATCAAGAGTGATGCAGATCCCAATCTCTACTATCTAATGTTGGAGAATGAGCCAATTATTCTAGTATTATACGTAGATGACTTATTTCTTATAGGGTCATCTAGGCTTATAAAGGATCGCAAGAAGAATCTTGAAGCGGAATTCAACATGAAGGATATGGGGTTGATGCATTATTTTCTAGGATTAGAAGTTTGGCAGAAAAATGGGGAGATCTTCCTTGGGCAAGGAAGATACGCTACAAAGGTTCTGAAGAGTTTCAGAATGCAGGATTGCCGACCGATGGCGATGCCTATGATCACCAATTGGAAGAAAATAGATGCATTAGGAGACAGGGAAGTAGACCCCACCTTATACAGACAACTCATTGGGTCACTCATATATTTGGTCAACACTAGGCCAGACATTTGTTTCATTGTCAACACCCTTAGTTAGCTCATGGTGGAGCCAAAAAGGGTACATTGGGCAACAACTAGGCACATTCTTAGATATGTGCGTGGAACAATCAAATATGGGTTGAAATACACTCGAGGAGATGATGTCAGATTGAGCAGGTTCATAGATGCAGATTGGGCAGGTAGTTCAACGGATTGAAAAAGTACCTCCGGGTACCGCTTTAGCTTTGGATCAAGAATGATCTCTTGGTGCAGCAAAAAGCAGAAGTTGGTAGCTCTGAGCTTAGTGTAAGCAGAATATATGGCAACCAACACAGGAACGTGCGAAGCTATATGGCTTAGAAAGCTGCTTGTGAGCTTGTTTTAGGAAGAGGATGGAAGCGACCAATGTTTACTGTGATAATCAGAGTTGTATCAAACTCTTTGAGAATCCAGTGTTTCATGATCGGTCTAAACACATAGATATCAGATGTGACTTTATCAGAGACTGTGTTCAGCAAAGGGAAGTACAGCTGCAGTATGTCCCCACAGGAGATCAAGTAGAGGCATACTCACAAATGCTCTAGGAAGAGCTAATTTCTTTTAGTTCAGGGAGCCAATGGGTATGGTAGAGAACCCATTTCAGTAGCAGAAACAGATGGGTCCTCAATTGCAACAACAATAGATGAGAGGGAGTTGCAGTGCAGATGCAGTATTTGGCAACAGTATGCAGGGTTAGCAGCATCATAGATGCAACAACGTAGTAGTTGGTGGACAACAATGTTAGACATCAGCAACACAGTGGGAGATGTTACACAGTCAGGGTGATACTTCAACAGGTTGCATTACTAGAGCACATTCCTCGCTAAGAGGGAGTGTTGATTTCTGGTAGCATCGGATGTGCTCTAAGTCTCAAATTTTGCAGGGAGGCTTAGACACATGTATTCCAAAGAACCCAGAAAGCATTTTGGGAAATTCCACCCAGATTGTGTTTTTGAAAATAATTAATTATTTTTAATGGGACCCTAAGTTTTAACTTAAGAAATTAAAATAATTAAAGAATATTAATTAAAACAGGGTGTGAATCTTCTAGAAAAAGACAGAGATCAAGTCAAGTTAATCTTAGCTGTTGATTAATGATTTAATCTCGGCTGTTGAAGTCTCAACGAGAAGATTATAAGGACTTGATGGGGAATTTGGAAAACACACCGAGAGAGTCTAGAGATCGAAATTCTTTAGTGAGCGGGGTGCTTAGGGAGAAGATCAATTGAGTTGATTCTTGCAAAGAGGGGCAGAGATAATTTTCCGGTTGAAGATCTTTTTTGAGCTGGGAATACAAAACAGAGTAGACAGAGGGCAGTACGTAGAAGAAGAAGCGTAGCAGCTACACTGAGGCAGCGTAGTGCCACGCAGAGGCAGTGCTGCAACCTTGAGGAGATCCGAGATTCAGTTGAGGATTAGTCAGATCTAGTGCTGGAGTATCGAGGTATGAGACCGGAGGGGCCAGAGATCAGTATCCAGCCAACAGAAGGGCCAACAAGTAGAGGTGACGCAGTCCACACGCAAAGTGATGCAGATCTGCGTAGAGGCAGCATAGGGCTTATCAACTTAGTGTTTGGTCTATTGATTTCTGGTAGCATCGAATATGCTCTAAGTCTCAAAAATTGCAGGGAGGCTTAGGCACATGTATTTTAAAGAACCCAGAAAGCATTTTTGGAAATTCCACTCAGATTATGTTTTATGGAAATAATTAATTATTTTTAATGGGACCCTAAGTCTAAACTTAGGAAATTAAAATAATTAAAGGATAGTAATTAAAACAGAGTGTGAATCTTCTAGAAAAGACAAAGACCAAGTCAGGTTAATCTTATCCGTTGATTAACGATTTAACCTCGACCGTTGAAGTCTCAACGAGAAGATTATAAGGACTTGATGGGGCATTTGGAAAACACATCGAATACACCGAGAGACAGAGTCTAGAGATCAAATTTCCTAAGTGAGCAGTGCTCGGGAGAAGTTAGATTGAGAAGATTCTTGCAGAGAGGGGCAGTGATAGATCCGGTTAGAGATTTTCCTAAGCTGTGAATACATCATAGAGGAGACAGAGAGCAGTACGCAGAGAGGCAGCGTAGCAGCTACGCAGAGCCAACAGAGGCAGCACTGCAGCCTTGAGGAGATCCGTGATTCAGCTGAGGATCAGTCAGATCTAGTGCCGGAGTGCCGTGGGGTGAGACCGGAGGGGCCAGAGATCAGTATCCAGCCAATAGAAGAGCCAACAAGGAGAGGTGACGCAATCCCCACGCAGAGTAATGCAAAGACTGCACAGAGGCAACGTAGGGCTCATCAGCTTAGTGTTTGGCTAGTTTAGATTTTCCAGTGTTAGTGTGATGTAATCTTAGAAGCTCTCTGTCAGTCAGATTCTCTATGTGGATGGCCAGTAAGGCATCACAGATTGTATTAAGATCTTCTGCATAATAATACAAACCCTCGACTGCTTCACCGATTTTCCCGCATTGAGTTTTTTCCAGGGACATTAGTAAAAAAATAACGGTGTTGTGTCTATTGTTTATTCTTGCTCAGATTTTGTTTCTGCACTTATTTATTTTCCGCAGTTTAATTTTGTGAAGGCTGTAGTGTATGGGTTTCAATATTTATTGTAGAAAACAGTAAATAACTTGTTCAAGTAATTAACAAGTAGAAGAATTCTCATCAGTTGCTGCAGTAGGATTCCGGGTAGTGGAATTTTCACATGGTATCAGAGCTTATTTAGCAGTGCAGGAGGAGCAAGAGAGCAGACCAGAAGGATCAAACGTTGAAGAAGAAGCAAGAGATCAAAAAGCTGTGTAAGCTGCAAATTGATTTCCCCAGTGATTACACAGTCCAAGCCAGGAGGGCTAGATTTGCAAGGAAATATCTCTCTGAGTGAGCCGATAGAGAGGTAGGATTTTCCAGTTTGCAGTTCGTCATAGGCAGAGGGAGCAGCGCAGATCAGTAGCTGGTGGGACACAATTTTCTTGTTGGAGCAGTTGTCGGTGTAGGAAGCGTCAGAAGAGAGAAGAAGACTCATTTGGGGATTTATAACCTCAAAGAGTTTCTTGCCCAAGAAACTCTGATTTCCCGTGCAGAAGCAGCGAGATCGTGAATTATTTGGCTTGCTCCAGCAGGGAGTGTGTAGAGCCAGCTGTGAAAAGGGTTAGAGGCAACATATCAACATCTATTGGATGAGATGGAAGCCGGTGGATTGCTCGACTAGGATCGGTTGGAGGGTGCCTCAATCTACGTAATCTGGAAGGCAAGGATCTCCTTCCTTCTAGATGAGCATGACCTCAAGACTTTTATCGAGAGTACATTGGTTGAACCGGTAGATGCTGCACCATTGAGAACCTTCAAGAAGAACATGGCAAAAGCCAAACAGTTGATTCTCGACGGAGTGAAGGATCATATTGTTTCACACATTTCTGGCAAAGGGACAACCAAGGAAACGTGGAATGCGTTGGCCACACTATATCAGGGGTCTTCCGAGCAACGAAAGATGTTCTTGGAGGAAAAGATGCGGACTTCCAGGATGCAGAAGGGAGAACGCGTTGAACCGTTCCTTGCAAAACTTCAAGAGGTCGGAGATTAGCTAATAGTTTTAGGAGCAGCTCCTAAGGCCACATAGATGGTCAGATTGGCCTTAAATTCAGTGTCCGAAGACTATCAGGTCTTTGTCCAGAGTACCTGGGTAGAGACAAGTTGCTGGATTGGGGAGGAATGTGGGCAGCTCTTTAGCAGGAAGAGACGAGGAGAGATCTACTCAAGTGCAAACTTGATGGCAGTAGCAGCAATGGGACAAGGCTGAGGGAGGAGGAGAACACAACCCTTGCATCAAAGGGGCAGCAGGAGCAACAAAGACGAAAGGAGGACGTCTCAAAGATCAAGTGCTTTCGGTGTGGCGATATGGGACATTATGCTACATAGTGTCCTCTCAAGAAGAAGGAAAAAGATGAGAAGCATGATCCATAGGGTGCAGCTGCGAAGATTAAGGAGGAGGAATTCACCATGATTGCCCATATATCACCAGGGGAGCGTTGGGATAATCTGGAGCTGTAGTTCAATAAAATTGCAGTTGGGTAGGATCCTTGAGGTGTCCACCTCTCGGATCATCACCTTGCTACGGGAGCCAAAATCAGAAGTAACAAGATGGACAAGCTTCAGTTGGTGTAGAAGAGTGCAAAAGTGACAACACAGTGGCTAGAGAGTGCCATAGTTTGAGTAGCGCAAAGCAGAGTTGGAAAAAGTGCAGGGAGGCACAATGTAGAGTCAGCAGTAGCGCAACAGCTTCAGAGGGACATTGCAGAGACTAGCAACAGTCATATGTTTAGTACGAGATGCATCCTACTGAACACTTAGTTCATATTTTGGATGTTTTTCTGTTGTAGTGAACAACGGAGTTGTAGTGCAGTGGCAGTTGGCAGAGTATGCAGGGTCAACAACAACACAGATGCAACAACGCAGTGTTGGTGGGCAGCAGTGTCAGACATCAACAGCGCAGAGTGAGATGTTGCAGAATTAGAACAATACTTCAGTTGGATGTATTGCTAGAACACATTCCTCGCTAAGAGGGAGTGTTGATTTCTGGTAACATCGGATGTGCTCTATGTCTCAAAATTTGTAGGGAGGTGTTGTCGCACAGATTGTCAAGGCACCGCGACAACGGCTCAGATTGGGGGCTGTCACCCTTATCCCCAATCTCTCTATTAAAGCTGTCTCTTTGCAAGCTAAGGGAGGTAGACCCTATTATAAATGAAGGACAAATCCAGGAGACGGAGCTAAAACACCAAATACTTGATAAAATTAACAGGATTTCACAAATCTAGATTATATTTCACATTTAAGACCAGGTCCTTATGGAGTCAAACAAAATCCCGTTATGCAATTATAGATAAGTAAGTGATGATTAACTGCTGCTATGAAAACACGATTGATCACAATGATTTTTAATTGAAAATGTTTCAACCATGAATAACTTGAACTCCCAATAATATGAGAATGCCAGATGCTTAAAAAATTTCCGAAATTAAGATATTCCAATATAACCCAGTTCGAAAAACTAAAATGATCCACAATCAAATTTCAGATAAAAATTTAGTGTATTTGACCATAGAAAATTTGAAATTTTTTTATATTTTTGTATTTTCTAAAATTTTAGGATTTTTTTGGAATTTATTTTTATTTTTATTTTATTTTTCTACATTTAAAACAAATTAAAAATCCAAGTCTAAAACTAACTAAATTAAAACTAAAAGCTAATCTAATAAAAATCTAACTACAAAATAAAACTAAAACTAAGTTGAACTAAAAATTAAAACCTAACGTCTAAACTAAACTAACTAAAATTAAACTAAATAAAAAAAAAATCAAAATCTAATCAAATCAAAACCAAAGCTAACTTTTTTTTTAAAGAAATTACAATCTAGACTAAACCAACTAAAAATCGATTTTAAATACAACCTAAAGTCTAAAATTTACGCTAACTTAAAACTCTATGAAAACTAAATCTAAAAAGAAAAATCGAATAGCACTAAGTCTAAACTTAAATGAACAGCACTAAAGAAAATTAACGCATATGTAATGTATGCTGTCGATTCTTCTTGTTTGGTTTTGCAAGTCGAGGAGCGAATATGCCGCGGAGGAGATGGCTTGGACGGCTGAGGAAAGCAATGCTCACGTGAGGTTGTGAAACGAGGGTTAAATCGACGTGAAGGAGCAAGAAAAAAGGCGCAGCGTGAGGAGCAGGTCGAAGGCTCGATGAGGACAGCAACGGACGGGTGCAGAAAATGAAAGCTCGATTTGCATATGCGGCTGAGGGTCGATGCTAAGGAGAGTGCAGACGGCTGAAGAATTGGAGCTAAGGATGACGCGTGAGGGGGGGAGATATTGGAAATTCAACGCGATTCTATATCTTTGCTTGCGGTTTGCAGATCTCAACGTGTAAGGAAATGATAGCAGCAAGAGCAGATAGAAATCGAGAGGCAGCAGAGGTATGGATTCAACGCAGAGAATGATGGGTTTAAGAATTCGTGAGGACGGCGTAAGGAAATGTGCACCAAAAAATAAAACAAATTGAACACGGGCTTTTGATATTCGTGGGAACTGTTTTGTGTATGCAGATTGATGAGAAGAGGGGATGGCAGAAAAAGGGGACGATGGGTCTGTGGCAACGTTGAGAGTTTGACAGTGAACAGAATAGCGCCCAGCAAATTTAAAATTTTCTCTTTCAAAACTCAGATTTTCATATGCTCCTTGAACTCAATAACGTCTAGATCTCGCCCACAGTAGCAATTTGAGGCCAGATCTGGCCTTTGGAGGCTAGATCTGCCTCAGATCCAAATTTTTTTCGATTTGAACCCTAAATCTGCAAGAACCAGCCAAATCTGAAGATGCACACCAGAAAACGATTAAACCCTTACAGAAAAATTACAAATTTACAACTAGTTTACAATTTAAAACCCTCATGGTCAAATTTGAAATCCATTTTAGCACAATTTTCAGAGATTTTTTTTTTTTTTTTTTTTGGAGAGGCACAAGCCTTAGAAAACCCTGCAAAACCACCAATTTCGTAAGATAGACTTGGAATTTAACAAATAATGAGCTTTTCAGACTTATGTTTATTGAGAAGTCGGCCAGACAGATTTCACGCTTCAATCGCCATTTCAAGACTTAGGATTCAACTTAGATAGAGACATCAACATTCTGTATCGTTATTTGAGAACCCAGATATAAAATAATATGCAAGAACCGGCAGTAGCAGAGTTTAGATTCACATCAAAATTTTTAACCCCAAATTTTTTATCAAGAAAAATCAAGACACGAAGACACGATTTGGAGAATGGATACCCCGCTATTTAAGAGTAGACAAAATTTAACGAGCAATTTGATAAATAATTCAGAATCGGCCCAAAAGATCTAACTATCTTTTGTTCGAAGACGAAATTGTAATTTTGGGACCACTTAATTCTAACTCAAAATATTATTTTGAGTTAATTAATTCTAAAATTTTTTAGATTCTCACTCTACCTATGGGAAATCAGGGTTGTGTAACTCACATCTTTTGGGCTAAAATCATTTTCCAAGGACCCACAAATTTTGCCTTTAAATATTTAATCCTAATTTAGGACCCTAAATTAATTAAATTTCTGGTTTAGGATTTTATTAATTAATTGACCAGAAAATTTAATTAATTGACTAAGAGGGGATTATAATTATTTAAAGGCAAAATTTGTGGGTCCTTGGAAAATGATTTTGACAGCCCTAGGCCAAGGGAATATTGAGAATTTTAAGAAATATTGGACCCTTGGGTCTTGGTGGTTAAGTCAGGGTCAAAATTTTGGGGTAATTAACTCAAAAATAATATTTTTGAGTTAATTAAAATTGAATTAAATGATAAATTCGTTTTTTCCCCAAAATTTTAATTTCAACGCTCCGGATTAAAAGATAATTAAATCTTTTGGACGATTGAGATTATTTTGACGAGGATCATCCAAACTAGCCGTTAGAGATTTTGTCCTATAAATTTAGAGGTCTTTGTCATTCTTGAGTCATCCGATCTCAAAATCGTGTACTGGTCTTGGAAGCTCTTGTGAATTTTTCTTGATGAATAAAGCATAAAGACTTTGGGGTTACAAATCTTGATGTTCCTTCTCAAATTTATGTGGTGAATTGTCTCTGAACTCTGCTACTTGGTTTCTTGCATTTTATGGTTGATGGCCTACATGGATTAATCTGCATACAGGTATCTTGTGTAGTTTTTTGGGTTTATAAAATAACATTCTGATTTTCTAAAGGTCTCATGTTGTTTTCTTAAATCTCTATCGATCTAAGATTCAGATCTAAGTGTGCAGGGAAATATTTTTAAGATTGAGCGTCTGGGGAAGTCTTCGGTTGGACCAGCCGACTCTCAATAAACCTAAGTCTGAAAAGCTCATTATTTGTTAAATTCCAAGTCTATCTTACGAAATTGGTGGTTTTGCAGGGTTTTCTAAGGCTTGTGCCTCTAAAAAAAATAAATAAATTTAAATCTCTGAAAATTGTGCTAAAATGGATTTCAAATTTGACCATGAGGGTTTTAAATTGTAAACTAGTTGTAAATTTGTAATTTTTCTGTAAGGGTTTAATCGTTTTCTGGTGTGTATCTTCAGATCTTGCTGGTTCTTCCAGATTTAGGGTTCAAATCGAAATTTTTTTGGATCTGAGGCAGATCTAGCCTCCAAAAGCCAGATCTGGCCTCAAATTGCTACTGTGGGCGAGATCTAGACATTATTGAGTTCAAGGAGCATATGAAAATTTGAGTTTTGAAAGAGAAAATTTTAAATTTGCTGGGCGCTATTCTGTTCACTGTCAAACTCTCAACGCTGCCACAGACCCATCGTCCCCTTTTTCTGCCGTCCCCTCTTCTCATCAATCTGCATACACAAAACAGTTGCCACGAATATCAAAAGCCCGTGTTCGATTTGTTTTATTTTTTGGTGCACATTTCCTTACGCCGTCCTCACGAATTCTTAAACCCATCATTCTCTGCGTTGAATCCATACCTCTGCTGCCTCTCGATTTCTATCTGCTCTTGCTGCTATCATTTCCTTACACGTTGAGATCTGCAAACCGCAAGCAAAGATATAGAATCGCGTTGAATTTCCAATATCTCCCCCCCCTCACGCGTCATCCTTAGCTCCATTTCTTCAGCCGTCTGCACTCTCCTTAGCATCGACCCTCAGTCGCATATGCAAATCGAGCTTTCATTTTCTGCACCCGTCCGTTGCTGTCCTCATCGAGCCTTCGACCTGCTCCTCACGCTGCGCCTTTTTACTTGCTCCTTCACGTCGATTTAACCCTTGCTTCACAACCTCGCGTGAGCATTGCTTTCCTCAACCGTCCAAGCCATCTCCTCCGCGGCATATTCGCTCCTCGACCTGCAAAACCAAACAAGAAGAATCGACAGCATACATTACATATGCGTTAATTTTCTTTAGTGCTGTTCGTTTAAGTTTAGACTTAGTGCTATTCGATTTTTCTTTTTAGATTTAGTTTTCATAGAGTTTTAAGTTAGCGTAAATTTTAGACTTTAGGTTGTATTTAAAATCGATTTTTAGTTGGTTTAGTCTAGATTGTAATTTCTTTAAAAAAAAAGTTAGCTTTAGTTTTGATTTGATTAGATTTTGATTTTTTTTTTATTTAGTTTAATTTTAGTTAGTTTAGTTTAGACGTTAGGTTTTAATTTTTAGTTCAACTTAGTTTTAGTTTTATTTTGTAGTTAGATTTTTATTAGATTAGCTTTTAGTTTTAATTTAGTTAGTTTTAGACTTGGATTTTTAATTTGTTTTAAATGTAGAAAAATAATAAAAAATAAAAAAATTCCAAAAAAATCCTAAAATTTTAGAAAATACAAAAATAGAAAAAAATTTCAAATTTTCTATGGTCAAATACACTAAATTTTTATCTGAAATTTGATTGTGGATCATTTTAGTTTTTCGAACTGGGTTATATTGGATTATCTTAATTTCGGAAATTTTTTAAGCATCTGGCATTCTCATATTATTGTGAGTTCAAGTTATTCATGGTTGAGACATTTTCAATTAAAAATCATTGTGATCAATCGTGTTTTCATAGCAGCAGTTAATCATCACTTACTTATCTATAATTGCATAACGGGATTTTGTTTGACTCCATAAGGCCCTGGTCTTAAATGTGAAATATAATCTAGATCTGTGAAATCCTGTTAATTTTATCAAGTATTTGGTGTTTTAGCTGTGTCTCCTGGATTTGTCCTTCATTTATAATAGGGTCTACCTCCCTTAGCTTGCAAGGAGACAGCTTTAATAGAGAGATTGGGGATAGGGGTGACAACCCCCAATCTGAGCCGTTGTCGCGGTGCCTTGACAATCTGTGCGACAACATTTTTTGGCGCCGTGACCCGGGGATAGAGTTTTTCTGTCCTTGGTCTTAACGACATTTTATAATCTTCTGATCTTTCAACGACATTCATCTCTTTATTCATTTTCAGCTCATATATCTGAGTTAGCTTCCTGTCCTAGTGGCGACTCCATTGGCTTCATCTTCCATAAGGACCTATACAAGAAGGCATCCTAGTAGCTTGGTTAATCCTACTCCAGATCCTGAAAGGGTTTTTAGAGTCCGATTACACAAGCTCGCTTCTCGTACACTCCTTGATAATCTCGGCCAGGAAGCTCTCTCTGATATTCATTCGCTTTTTTGTGATCCACCTCAACCCGATATCATGGATGTTTTTGCCCCGTGTGATTTTACTAATATTCAAGGTTATCCCCATGATGTCCCTCAAATGGATAAATTACCTACTTTTCAAGGAAATGATGCAGTTAGTGTTAAATCTCATTTGTTTGCTTTCACTAACTGGTGGAATAGATTTGCTGTTGCAAATAATAATTTCGATGATGTAAAGATGAAAACTTTTGTTCTTACTTTTGGTGAGGATGTTGCTGAATGGTTCATGGAAAAACCTGATAATTCATTTGATACTTTTGAATCAATTGTAGCTGCCTTTAAGGAAAAATATGGTGATAAAAGGGAAGATAGGCATTTGGTAAGAGAAATCAACACCATAAAGAAGAAAGAAAATGAAACAATTGAAGAATTTAACAGGAGATTTAATGGTATCCTTAGAGAAATATCTCAAACTCATAAACCCCCTGATGGATCTCTTCTAAATTTTTACATTGATGCTTTTAATTCTGAAACTTCATATGAGTTAAGGCGGGCTAAAACTGCAAATTATAAGGCTTGTCAATCTTTAGCTGAAGAGCTTGAAAAAGATAGAAGGGCATCTGGGAAGTCTGAAATTCCTGGTTTTGATAGGGTTGCAACTAAGTTAAAAGCGCCTAAAGTAAAAGAACCTCTAGAAGATGATGATGACCCTATGAAAAAGTTAATGCAAAAACTTGAAAGCATGGAGCTTAGTCATGCTAAGGAAATAAGCACTTTACAGTCTAGGTTGGTTCAAATGGAAAGGGCTCAAACGCATAATTCCCAACTTAGGAATCATAATAATAATAATCGAAATAATAATACTTGGCAGAGAAAGGGTCAGTCGAGTGAGCAGAGACCTCCAAATCCGCTTGAATCTACTAATCTGGTTGATGAATCTCCTCCTTAATGTAGAGTTTGTGATGCTCTTCATGAAGAGGCTACTTGTCCCATTGTCGAAAGAATCATAAATAATAGAATGTTTGGGGCAAGTAATCAGATAAATGTTGTTGGTAAGGAGTTCTCTTTGTCTATGGAAGATTGGATGGAAGTTAAGGAACATAGTCAAGATGTTAGGCCTTTCACATCTTCACATAGCATCAATAATTTTGATTATGAGAATGATTTGATTGTTGAAATGTTTGGTGAAAAGCCTTCTCTTGATCGAGTTTTAGAAATCGCTAAAGACAAAGGATTAACTTATCAAAGAAGGGATAAAGAGCAAAGTCATAATCAAAATCCTCCTCGAATTTTTAATCCTAGTCTTGGTTTGGATATTGATTTGGGTGCATGGTTGAGACATTTTTAATTAAAAATCATTGTGATCAATCGTGTTTTCATAGCAGCAGTTAATCATCACTTACTTATCTATAATTGCATAACGGGATTTTGTTTGACTCCATAAGGCCCTGGTCTTAAATGTGAAATATAATCTAGATCTGTGAAATCCTGTTAATTTTATCAAGTATTTGGTGTTTTAGCTGTGTCTCCTGGATTTGTCCTTCATTTATAATAGGATCTACTTCACTTAGCTTGCAAGGAGACAACTCTAATAGAGAGATTGGGGATAAGGGTGACAACCCCCAATCTGAGCCGTTGTCGCGGTGCCTTGACACTCTGTGCGACAACAGGAGGCTTAGGCACATGTACTCCAAATGAACCCAGAAAGCGTTTTTGGAAATTCCACTCAAATTATGTTTTATGGAAATAATTAATTACTTTTAATGGGACCCTAAGTCAAAACTTAGGAAATTAAAATAATTAAAGGATATTAATTAAAATTGAGTGTCAATCTTCTAGAAAAGACAAAGATCAAGTCAAGTTAATCTTAGCCGTTGATTAATGATTTAATCTCGTTCGTTGAAGTCTCAACGAGAATATTATAAGGACTTGATGGGGCAATTGGAAAACACATCGAATACATCGAGAGACAAAGTCTACAGATCGAATTTCTCAAGTGAGCAGTGCTCAGGATAAGTTAGATCGAGAAGATTCTTGCAGAGAGGGGCAGTGATAGATCTAGTTGGAGATTTTCCTGAGATGGGAATACATCATAGAGGAGACAAAGAGCAGTATGCAGAGAGGCAACGTAGCAGCTACGCAGAGCCAGCAGGGGCAGCATAGCAGTGTGAGACCAGAGAGGCCAGAGATCAATATCCAGCCATCAGAAGAGCCCACAAGGAGAGGTGACACATTCCCCATGCAGAGTGACGTAGAGGCAATGTAGGGTTCATCAACTCAGTGTTTGGCCAGTTCAGATTTTCCAGTGTTAGTGTCAGGATCCTCACAAGCTCTTTGTCAGTTAGATTCTCTATGTGGATGGCCAGTAAAGTATCGCAGATTGTATTCAGACCTTCGGCATAATAATATAAACCCTTAGCTGCTGCACCGGTTTTCTTGCATTGGATTTTTTTTTGGGGACATTAGTCCAAAAATAACTGTGTTGTGTGTCTATTGTTTATTCTTGCTAAGATGTTGTTTCCGCACTTATTTATTTTCCGTAGTTTAATTTTGTGAAGGCTGTAGTGCATGGGTTTCAATATTTATCGTAGAAAACAGTAAATAACTTGTTCAAGTAATTAAAAAGTAGAAGAATTCTCATCAGTTGCTGCAGTAGGATTCTG
Source organism: Pinus albicaulis (assembly GCA_034641835.2). NCBI lineage: Eukaryota > Viridiplantae > Streptophyta > Pinopsida > Pinales > Pinaceae > Pinus > Pinus albicaulis. The sequence continues at coordinate 1,293,570,073 of CM076583.1, read as the reverse complement.
GGTAGCGGAGTTTTCACATGGTTAGTCAAGATTTCCAGTGTTAGTGTGATGTAATCCTCACTTGCTGTTTGTCAGTCAGATTCTCTGTGTGGATGGCCAGTAAGGCATCTCAGATTGTATTCAGAATTACTGCATAATATATCAAACCCTCAGTTGTTGCACTGGTTTTCCTGCATTGGGTTTTTTTGGGACTTAGTCCAAAAATAATGGTGTCGTGTGTCTATTGTTTATTCTTGCTCAGATCTTGTTTCCGTACTTATTTATTTTCCGTAGTTTAATATTGTGAAGGTTGTAGTGTATGGGTTTCAATATTTACTGTAGAACACAGTACATAATTTGTGCAAAAATTAACAAATAGAAGAATTCTCATCAGTTGTTGCAGTAGGATTCCGGTGTAGGAATTTTCACACATAGCGCCTCAGTGTCCACAGAATACATGGTTCATGTAAGATTGAAATGTGGCTAGTGCATTGGTTAGCCCAAAGGGTATCGCCAAAAACTCAAAATGCCCATAATGGCAATGAAATGTTGTCTTGGGGACGTCCTGCTCACGTACCTTGATCTGGCGATATCCCGAATGCAGGTCTATCTTAGAGAAGTACTTAGCTCCTTTAAGCTCATCCCTCAACTCGTCGATCTGAGGAATGGGATACCGGTTCTTCAGCATCTTCTTATTAAGGCCCCGACAATGAATGCACATCCTTAGCATGCCATCTTTCTTCTTCACCAGGGCAACAGATGAAGCGAAAGGGCTAGAACTAGGCCTGATATGCCCCAATGCTGGCAACTCATGAATGGCGCTCTTGATCTCATCTCGATAAGCCTTGGGATGTCGATACGGGGTTGTAATCACTGCTTGCACTCCTAGTTCGAGCTCAATCATGTGCTCAAACCCCTTTTCAGGTGGTTGTCTCAACGAAATGTCCCCAAATACTGCTGGGTACTTGTCTAAAATGACCTGCACATCTGGGTACGGTGGTTGCGGCTTCCCCCCTACATCAGATATCCTCAGCTCCACTAGCCACTCTATTCACCATGTCTCAAATCAAACTCCATCCTGTGCACTGACACTGTCTATGGAGGATATGAGTGCATGCCTCTCAATAAAACCATCTTCCCATCAGGTCCCACGATCTCCATCTCCAGCTTCTTCTAGTCAGTAGTAACGCGTCTAAGTGAGTACAACCACTACACACCAAACACTACGTTGGTGTCGGGAACATTGACCACAAAGAAGTGGTTCGTCATAGAGTAGTTCCCCATCACTAGTATCATCCCAGGGACATATCTGGTGCACTGCATGGTATGGTCTCCCGGTACCAAGGCCAAGAATCCCTCAAAGGATTTTATCTTTATGCCCCTCGTCTCCACCATCTCAGCATATACAAAATTGTGGGTAGCCCCACTGTCCACTACTACTGAAACACATTGCCCATGCACCGTGCCCTTGATCCTCAAAGTGAGGTACTTTGGCACTCCCCAAAGTGAAGCGATGACTCCTGTGGTTGGCAAGAAAGGGGCTCCCCCTGGTGGGGGTGGTGGGCCTCTACCTCCTTCTCTCTCCATAAGCGGACCATCATCTCCAACATCTATCTCCTGCTCCACATCATCCTTTGGCTCACTGTCAGAAAAAACCTCTATGAAGTGGGCCTTGCCCTTGGTACACTGATGCCTCGGTGCCCATGGTCTTGGCAACTGAAACGCAACTTCCTCCGACGGAGGTCTCTCCTAGCCTCCTCATCCAACTATCCACGCCCCTGGGTGTCTCTATGTGGCGGGGCCCTAGTGTCTCTCCCCCTCTGTTGAAACACGGGTCTTGGGGGTATTTGCGTCCTGGTTCTAGGTAGAGCATCCTGCAAGTCCCTGGCTCTGCCAACTGCATCCTGCAAAGTGGTGGGCTTGTTTGACCTCACCAAGCCCCTCAACGGCTTTGCTAGCCCCTCCAAAAACATAAATACCCTCCTGGCCTCCGATAAATATGGCACCATCATTGACACTCTCAGCAAGTGCTTCTCCGTGTCTCTCCTCTCAAAACGCTCCAGTACTCTCCAGGTGAAATCCTCATAGGCCGTAGCTCCCGCATGTCCCATGGTGGTCAACCCATGGAACCACCAATAATGGGCTTCCCCTTCTAAGTGCAGTGTGGCAATTTTGATAGCCTCCACCTTTGTCATTTGGTTGAGCTAGAAGTAGACGTCTAGCTTCTCAACCCATGCTCTGGCTGAGCTCTTAGGTGAGCCATCAAAATTTGAGGTATAACCTGTAATATCCCAAAATGGGAATGCAGCAATACATGAACACAAATCTGGAATAACAATGAGAAATAACTCATAGAATGTGTATGAAACACCTAGCCATCAATTACATGTACAACAACAAGAAATCTGATCCATTTTATCAGCCAAAAGTGGGGAAAAGCAGCTATTTATGCCCTAAAAACATTATATTCAGAAAATTGCATTATAATAGGGGAAAATAACGCTAGGATCCCTTAGCATATGTAATTTGGGACTCACACCCAGAAAATATTCAGAAGCAAATCTCTTTTGCTTATTTAAACAGATCTCCCGGTCCCGATATGGCTTAAAAACACTGAAATCCCATGACTTGACTAAACAGAAGTTTTCCGAAGCATGTACAACATCTTTTAAAGAGGGTTTCTGATACAATATGATGCAAACATCAGATCTGGAGTTTTATTGCTCAGAACAAGAAGAAAAATGGGGATCTAGCTCCTTTATACATCAGAAAGCTAACTCGATAAGGGTTTCATGAAAGCACAAGTACAAGATGCATAGATTTGTAGATCTCGATCTGAAATAACGCAGTTTGCTGAAGCACTGTGTATAAATAGTTGAAGGAAACAAAAATGAAGGAGGATCCTTACAAGTCTTTCCGGGAGAAGGGTTGGCCCTTTCCCTGAGAAAGCAAGACAAGATTGAGGGGATTGACCCTCACACTGCAACACTGCAAAGAATGACGCAGTTCCTGCAAGGGACTGCACTGTAGATGACGGAAGAACTTTGGCCAAGTGCCAAGATATGCAAATCTGCTCCAAGACCTTCCTTACTGATCTCCCAAAGGAATGGAGGCTCCCTCCTTTGAAAAATGAGTGCAAGAAGTGGTGTTGTGAACCCTTACTGCAACACCCTGCAACACAACGTTATACTGCTGCAGAAATAACGCTGTAGTTGAAGGAGGATGCTTGGCCTCAAGCCTGGATGTGAGGCAAATCAGTACAAGCTCCTTCAAGAGGCCTCTCAAGAAAGGAGAAGGATTCCTAAATAGGAGATACTTGTGCTAAGCAGTACAAAAACTCTGCTAAATAGCAAGACAGACACATCAAATTATCATTCACAAGATGTCTTGCTATGGCTGCCTTGCCCTCCTTTTATACATGTGTGAGCCTTCTTGCCTTGGGCTCCACTCAATTAGGGTTTCCTCCACCAAGGAATCTTCCTCCCACTATCTCTGCGCTATCTCACAAGATGATCTCCACCTCCTATTCTAGCGCTGTTGACTTGGTCAAACTTGACCTTGTGGACATGCAAAGTCCCTGTTCACACATGAAGGTGTGAAATCTAGCTTTTATGTTGATCCCTTTTCACATTATGAGGGATTTTATTCAGGTTTTTATTATGCATGGGCCTTCTTACCCATTTATTTATCTCCTAAGTGAAAACAACAAAATTTAATATTCCAATTTGCTGCATGCAAATTTTGGAATATTACATAACCTCCCCATCGTGTGCTGTAGATCAGTGCCATGTGTGTAGCGTCCTCCACTTTGACCCCTGCTCCTATTGTTGCCCTTAAGTTGGCATAAGTCCTTGAAGGTGTTGGCCTCTCTAAATTCAGGCCCATAGGACTGATATTCTACAAAACAGTCCCCCATGGGCATCTCCTCCTGCCCTTGCGGCCCTCCATCACTGAATGCTAGAAATGTGGGGATGGTTGACCTGGGTGGTGTGCTAGAAACAAGAGGTACATTGGGTGGATTTGCTGCATGGTGGTGCGAAATACCCGAGCCTTCACCCAGATTAATTTCTCCCTGAATCCCCTTGCCCTTGTTGTTACTACAGTTTTTCTGCTTCAGCTCATCAATGCCCCTAGAAAAATCATTGATGGCCTTCAAAAGGTGTTGGGCAAATTCCTCTTTTTTACTCAGCTTATCGCCCTCGTTATCCCCCATGATTGGCCTCTTAACCTCCGGCCCAACTATTACTGGATCAACAGTAATTTATAACTGCCTTTCTCTGCTTCTACACCTTTTCCTCCTGTAAGTGATGTTTTGCTTATCCTCTGGTGTCATAGACTAATAACTGCGCCCCCAGGCTGATCCAAGATTACGAGCTCTGATACCACTGGAATATCTCGAAGGAAAATTAACAGTGATAAACAAAGCATGCATAGCACAACACACAAATTTACACAGAATATTAAACACCAAGAAAAACTCCAAAATCTGCATAGAATTGAGACATTTTATTATGATAAATAAGGGGTACAATATGAGATCGAAATGTATGCACCTGGGATTGCCCAAGGCAAGCTAACAAGGCCCAGGTGATGAAATCAACTACTCAACCACTAGGAAATTGTCCCCCACAAATGCTCTGTGCTGGCCCCAGAAAACTGCACTACTGGTTGCAAGAAATGGCTTCTAGAAAATTATGGGAAATTAACCCCGAGCTCTCCACCAATAACCCACAAAAACCCAGAAAGGGTTTGGCCAAATGTGACCTCCAAAATTCAGCCCAATTGCCACTCACTCCTCCAGCTGCTAGGTATATCGACCCACCTGAAAATATCACCGCCGATGGTCCCCAAAATGGTTGCAATACTTAACAATTTCCCTCCTAGAATTACCCCACAAGTCTTAGTGCTTGATTCCTCCTTCTCCCACGCACCCACGTGTGGTACGAAGGTACCACTGGTGACTGCGCAGGCCCACATAGTCCCTAGTGATGGTTGTCTAGCCCAGTAAACTCACACAATTTGGAGCCGCAAAAACACTCCAAATCTTCAGCAAATAATGGCCCTAGACTGTCCCTGAAAGCCCAACAAATCCTCGGCTCCACGACTAGCTCCTCTAAATGCTGTGTATTCCCCTTTTTGGCGTCCCACTTGCTGAACCATCTCCACGAATATGCTTGGAAAACTCCCAGATCAAATCAAATGTGATGCAAGTCACCTCCTTGGGTTGGCACAAGTCCATCGAAGGTAGGGTGAGGTTCTCGCTTGAAAATCTCGTGTTGTCAACAACACATGTAGGCTTGGCTCTCAACTCAAGCGTGCTAGTCAAGTGTGAATGTCAAATGATCGAAGATCCACAAATGATGAGTGCTCCTATTTTAGTCGTTGGGCCTCCAATCTCCCCATTTGGGTCCCATCTATCGATTTCCCTCTCTCTCTTCCCTCCATGAGAGCGTACTAGAGAAGGGGAGCGCATTCCTCTTTAGGGTGGCCCCCACCATCCACTATCAAATCGATTTTTCCCTTTTTCCTATGTTGGAGCCTTCTTTCACCTCAAAATGGCAAGTGGGGCCCCTCAACCCACTTTGTCTAAGTTGCTATCCAAAAATTAACAAAATTGCTCAAAATTGATATTTCGCTTAGCAAGCTTGCTAAGTGGGAATATCACACCATGACAAACCAGAAAAGGTCTAGAGAAACCACCTCGATGAAAAAGCACTTTACATAGATCATCTAAGCGTGGCCCAATACAACACATGGAATACAAATGGTCACACTTTTGGCTGATCATGATACAGCAGTACAATTCATCGTTGTGGCACATCTGATCATGGTACTCTGAACTTTGACATCATCAAGATAGGTACAAGATCTGCCCATATGATGGGTCACACATGGAAAAGAACATGAGGTACACTGAAGTGAAATTGAGGGGTAGCAATGCCAAAGCTCATTCCTCCAAAATCATCTGCACTTGACACTTCCACAGGATGAAGTTGGAAAGGTCTTGCAATTTGTCTTTGTATGAGACTAAAGGAAGTCATATTGTTCTTCTTGGAACAGACCGCTAGACAAAAATGATCAGCAACCTAAAACAATCTATCACATGTCCATAGTGCTTTTCACAAGCCTGGATCTTGGGCATCCCATCCCTGAAACCTTCTGACAACTTTTCCTGCCATCGATATATGTAACTAGAAGGTTTCAGAAATGTGCTCTTATAGCATGTAGAAATTTTCAATTCATGGTATGCAGACCTTCAAACTAAAACTGTAGATAGCTCGAAACTTCAAGAACTCTCAAAACTGTTGTGTTTATGCTAGATCTACAAACACATTGCTAACTGAAAACTGTAACAGCGAGTGGAATAAGTATCTGTGGCACTTGAATCACATTTGTTTTCTTTCTTTGCTGTATAAGTAAACTGTATAAAAGCAATCACTACAGAATCTAGCTGCCGATATTCTAAAAGAGACTCTGCCTACTTGAATAGAGAAGTAAGTTAAATTTTACAATGTACAAGACCTTAACCCTTGGTTCCTAGAATGGGGTGCCGAAGTTGCATGCATGCATGCGCTGGGCTCTTAGGAATCACCTTAACTTGAAAAGCCCAAACCATGCAAATCACCCCATTCTATCTTTGGATCAATGCCCCTTATAAAAATGGAAATACACTTAATTATAAGACTTTTCCTAAAACTGGAAAAGCAAACATAAATTAGAAAAACAACTTCTAAATCTGAACTCAAGCTAATCAAATAATTCTGGACAGCACCTAATCTTGAAAAGACTGAGGTTGGTGCATGCATGTGCCATCTAACTTCTTCAGTTTTGTTTCACTGTTATATAAGTTATAACCACTATTGCACCCTCACTACTCTATCGAGTGTGCCATAAAGGTCTGAAGACTGTTGCAGAAGCTGCTGCTGCCGAATCTGCTCTTCATATTTCTCCACAACACTGTCATCACTATTGCGTCTTGTCCACTGTCCTCGTGACTATATGGATCTGCTGAAGTGCAGCTGAACAAGAAATGCATTCAGAACATGATGTAACTTCTAACAGCTATATAACCCGATCCCATCAGTTGTTGATGAAAACATGTTGTCCCATAAGTAGGAAATGGGATAACAATAATCTTCCCAACTGCAGCTTGTTCACTTGTGTTTGGTCATTCTTGAGAAATTTGTTGTCATTTCATTTCAATCAAAATATTTGTAACCTAAATAAATGTGCATACTGAATTCTCTATCTATTTTGTTTCTACTGCACTATATTTCCAACAAAAGGTACCATGTCTACATTTTTATTGTGTAATAACTGTATGTGGTTAATTTGGTATTGAGGTCTAGTAACTAGCTAATCAGTAATTGAAGGATCCTCTGCTGACAGGTACAAAAATGGGGAGAGGCTGATACCAGAACATGAGACAATTATTCTTGAAAAGCTTCTTCCATATCATCCAGAGTTAGATGAAAAGATTGGCTGTGGTGTTGATTTTATCATGGTACGAGAATTATTCTTTATCTGCAGTTTTGTGAGAACTACTTAAGTGCATAAAAGTAACCTTTTTGTGTATGCAGTGACCTGTTTATAAGAGGCAGCATTTGAGCCATGACTCAAGTGGCAGCATTAGAGTGAAATATGCACATTTTCAGTTACCAGAATGTGTTAGTGAGCAAGTGAACATGCTTTTACAGGTCAACAATAGTCATGGTTAGCAGTTACCATTACTCATAATCATATAAAAATTTAACGGCAGATAAATTTGTGTATCCTGAATGATTGAAATTCTCAACTGATCATTTTTCATGAGTGAGTATTGCATAGTTCCAGATACACATGAAAGCCCTTTTGATGTGATCCACCCTTGACAGATACATAGAACCCATGAAATTAGTATAATATGAGTGGATACTAGATTATGAACTAGACCTTTATTGATACTGAACCATGTTAGAACAGAGTTCCATGCACCATGTGTGAAAATTCACTTAAAATACAGCAACTGGAAATAATTCTTCTAATTGGTACTCATAATCATATAAAAATCTAACGGCAGATAAATTTGTGTCTTCTGAATGATTGAAATTCTCAACTGATCATTTTTCATGAGTGAGTATTGCATACTGTTCCAGATGCACATGAAAGCCCTTTTGATGTGATCTACCCTTGACAGATACGTAGAACCCATGACATTAGTATAATATGAGTGGATACTAGATTATGAACTAGACCTTTATTGATACTGAACCATGTTAGAACAGAGTTCCATGTACCATGTGTGAAAATTCACTTAAAATGCAGCAACTGGAAATAATTCTTCTAATTGATAAATAATTAAGCAGTTTATTTTGTTTATGGCAAAATAACGAATTATTCACACTGCAATTTCTTCACCATAAAAAATACCGCGGAAGCAAAGATAGGAACTGAGAAAATAAAGCACACACACAAAATATATGACACTGGTTTTTGGACAATTGTACCCAGAAAAACCCAATGTGGGAAAACCGGTGCAGTAGTGAGGGTTTTATTATTAGGCAGCAACAAAAATTGTGCGTACAATAAAATGATGCCAAACTGACATTTCTATCTGAGAGAAATACTGACAAAAGTATCTGAGGGAATTTATACTCCTCCTCAAGCAATCCTGAAACAAACTGAGCATCAGAAACTGACTCTCCAAATCCTTGTGTAGGGCCCTCTTCGTGGGCCTACACGCACTAGCTGGAATCTGCCTATGAAGGTGATGTCCTGCCTGTTGCTGCCTCTGGAAGTAATTCTCCCAGTCTCTTGGAAATTTTCCTGGCCACTGGAAGTTGAATCGACCCCTTTCTTGGCTGAATCGAATTGTCTTTCTTGAGGCAGTGCACAGCCTCCTGAAGAATAATTTTGGCCTCCTCTTCTGATTCTTTTGGGACTGGAAACTCCTCCGAAAAAACTGTGTTGCCCCTCTGCCACTTGCTATTCGATCTCTCTTGCTGAAACACCTGCACTGGAAAATCGAACTGTCCATATCACTGAGTATCTGCAATTGGGGTATTGTCCATCTACCCATCGACCTCCTCTTATAATCTCCAGTGGGGACTCCAACAACCACGATTAAAACTTAATCAATGGTTAAGATCATCTCCAAGTCGATCTGTGTGAGTTCTTAGAGAATTCCTGTCCTCCTTAATTAATTACTATTAATTAACCAATTTTTGTAAGCTAGACTTGAGAAAAAATTAAATGATGGTCAATTAATTTAATTGAGCTATCTATAAGTGGAATTTCCAGAAATGATTTCTGGGTTTTGGAGAACTCTTGTGTTTTAGACTCTCCACAAAGTTTTGAGACTAGAACACGATCTGATGCTACAAAAATTAACACTCCCTCTTAGCGATGAAGATGTTCTCTAGTGTTACAGTAGTGCTACAACACCCTGCCTTTGCATCATCCTCCATACATGTTACTGATGTCTGGAAACTGTAGCTGCCTGTGACTATTTATAAACTGTTGCACTAACTCTGATTCATCTGCTACTGACCTAAGCTGAACGATGATGCATTTGTGTTGTTGCTGGCACTGCACTGTACAACCTGTAATGCTGCCAAATCTACATTTGCATTGCAACCAAACTAACATCCCTCTCACTGTTGCTTCCTTTGCTGCAACTGAGAAACATCCAAAATACTTTGTTTGAATCAATTGTCTCTGTCCTAATGATTATCACCTAAGTCTTTGACTGCTACTAGCTTCTGCACTGTCCACTGGGAAATCTATGCTACTGCTGATTCTGCATTGTGCCTCCTACACTGCTATCAACACTGCTCTGCGCCCCTAAGCAGCATACTACAACTAGTCTGCAACTGTCACCTTGGAACTGACTACACCAATTGACATTGATCCTCCTGCTACTGAATATTGTGGGCCCTTGTAGTAAGGGTAATGATCCATGAGGAAACACCATCCGATGCTCACCACGATGGACCTTGCCCAAATCTCTATGCAACTCTGGGACTAAAGCTCATTATCGTCCCACCTCTCACCTAGAGGTATAGTTGCATACATGGCGAAATCTTCCTCTCGCTTAGAGGAAAGATGATCAATCTTTGCTGGAGCTGCCGCTTGATCCTACTTCTCCTTCTTCCTTCGAGGACACGAAGTACTGTAGGGGCCAAACTTGCCACCCCTGAAGCACTTGATTTTGGACAAATCCTTCTTTTTCTTCTGTTCTTCTTGTGAGCCTTGTCCTTGACTGGGACCTTTTGCTTTCCCTTTCGATGCAAGGGCCACATTGTCTTCCTCCTTCACGCCCTTTGATCCTTTGCTACTACTACCGCTGATGGAGCTCTTTACTAGAGCTCGCCTCATCTCTTCCTGTGAGAGATCTTCCCACATCCAATCCCACTCAGGCAATGTATTTCGTCCCAGAATGCCTTGGATGAAATTCTCCCAATCCTTAGTGACACTGTTGAGGGTCAACCTCACCATTTCTGTAGGTGTAGGCATCTGTCCTACCACTGCAAGCAAAACCCGGATATTTTGAAGTGTGGTGAGAAAGGAGTTGATGCCTTCACCCTTCTGCATCCTAGTATTCCTTAGATTTTCTTTCAGGAATATCTTCCGTTGCTCGGAAGGATTCTGATATAACCCTGCAAGAGCATCCCACATCTCTTTGGCCGTATTCTTGGTCGCTATGTGTGAGACTATATGATCTCGAATTCCATTGAGAATCATCCCCTTCGCCTTGGCCATTTCCTTTATGAAATTCATTAGTTGCTGCTGGTCTGTAGGTTCTGCCACACTGTTATCTGCGTAAGTCTTCAAACCATGCTAATCTAGGAGAAAGGACATGCTGTCCTTCCAGATGATATAGTTGGATGTACCATCCAGTTTGCCCTGATATCTAAGCCCTGTTGTGGCCATTTCTGCAAAACTCGACTTGGCGTGGAAGTCTCCCTCTTTCACTTGCTTGGTTGCTAGAATTGCTATACGCACTCCTTCCCGGGGTGAGCATGTTAGATTTTTTTTTGTAGCATCAGATGTTTTCGAGCACGAAATTTGGTGGAGAGGCTAGAATACATGAGATCTCCAAAATCCATAAATTGTTTCTGGAAATTCCACTTAGAAGTGTCTCAATTAGATTATTAACCGTTTTTAAAATATTTCCTAAGCCTAAACTTAGGGAATATGGTTAATTAATCAATATTAATTGAGATAAGGTGAGAATAGTCTAGAAACTCACACAAATCGATCCAGAGATGATCCTAGCCATCGATTATGTTTTAATCTTGCTAGTTGGTATTCCAACAGTGGATTATAAGAGGAGATTGATGTGGTGATGGAGAAGACACTTGAGCAGTTCGATTTCCTTGGTAAATCGATTTCCAGAGTAGCAAAAGTCATTTGCTGGAGAGAGCCAAAGATCGAAGAAGTGAGTGAGGGGCAAAGACAGTGAGGTTGGAGGAAGATTTCCAGATCCAGCGAGTGCATTTGCAGAGAGACCGAGATTTCTCCTGGAGGCTACGCAGAAGCCTCAAAAGGCAATTCGATTTGTTGAGAGGAGAAGACGTCTTCAATTCCAGAGGCCGGGAAGGAGTCCCAGAGTGTTGGAGAAGAATTTTTCTAGCCAGCAACAGGCAAGATAGCTTGATTAGTAGTCAGTTCGGGCAGCACGCAAAGCAGGTAGCTGCAGAGTGACGCAAAGCTTGCACAGACCCAGTTGGACGACTTGATTTTCAGAGGAAGTCCAGTGTCAGAATTTCCTAGAGTGAGGGTAAAATTCCCTCTAGTATTTTTGCCAATATTTTCTCTGCAAGATAGCCAGATTTCAACATCCAGATTCTACTTGGAATTTCTCATTGCTGCATAATAATAAAACCCTCACTGTTGCAACGGTTTTCCCAAGTTGGGTTTTTCCGGGGACATTTGTCCAAAAATAATTGTGTCAAATTTTATGTATGTGCTAGTAATTTCTCAGATTCCAGCGCTATTTATTTTCCGCAGAATTTTATTTGTGAAGGTTGCAGTGTGTTTATTTCGATATCGGATAGTAATAAACTAAATAATTTATTTATCAATTAGGAGAAATAATACCAGTTGTTGCAATAGGATTTCAACAGTAAGTTCAAATTTTCACACGGTACCAGAGCGTGATTGATCAGTTGGGGAGCAAGGAAGTGAAAGAAGGAATTTCGCTATTCAGTACGAGTAGCACGCCAAAATTCCCAAGGGCAGCGCAGTCCATTGCCAGACAGGCCAAGTTGCTTGAGGAAGTTCGATTTTCCAGAGCAGAAAGGCAGAAAAACTTGATTTTCCAGATTGAGTGATTCCATAGGCAGAGGGAGCAGCTCAAGTTTTTCGTTGGGCAGATTTCTAGTTGGACGCAAAGGGTTTTGCAACAATTTGCTAGAGTAAAGCCTAGCGTCAGGTGGAAGAGAGAAAAACAGACACCAAAGGGAAGATTTTCCTCATGGAACTTTGAGTCTCAGAAGTTCGAATTTCTAGGTAGATTGGCAGTAGCATCGAGCAGATCAGCGCATTCCAAAAGGGAGTGCGAATAGCAGAGTGTTGATTTGAGGTAGCATCAGATGTGCTCTAAGTCTTAAATTTTGTGGAGAGGCTTAGACACATGTATTCCAGATAACCCAAAAATCGTTTGGTGAAATTCCACCCGGATTGTATTCTATTAAAATAATTAATTATTTTTAAAGGGACCCTAAGTCTAAACTTAGGAAAATAAAATAATTAAAGGGAATTAATAGAATATGGGTGTGAATGTTCTAGAAAAGGCGGATCAAGTCAAAAGTTAATCTTAGCCATTGATTAGAGATCTAATATGGGTCGTTGAAGTTTCAACGAGAAGACTATAAGAATGGCTTGAAAGGTCATTTGGAAAATACATTTAGCGGAGATTAGAGATCGATTTCTTTAGTGAGCAGTGCTCAAAGAGAAAATTTGATCGTGAGATATTTTGCAGAGAGGGACAGTAATTTCGGTTGGAAGGATTCCTGAGCCGAAGAGTGCATAGCAACAGAGACAGAGAGAGCCATAGTAGTAGCACAAAGCCAATGACGCAATGCTTACACAGTCATTGCACAGACGCTGAAGGGAAGTCGTTTTACATGCTGAGGAGATAGCGTTGGGCTAGTGCTAGATCCAAGAGAGATTTTTCGGAGGCCAGAAGGCGTCAGTTTCCAGCCAAGCCAACAGAGAGACCAATGCAGAGGCAGAGGGCAACCATCGTTGTGACGCAGAGACTGCGTGGCTGACGTAGTCACTGCGCAGAGGCAACGCAAGGCAGTCCAGTTTTGGTGCTGATCAATGCTGGGTTCCTGTGGAGGAGTGAGGTTTGTCTCACAAGATCTCTTTTGTTAGTGTGTTGTCGCACAGATTGTCCAGGCACCGCGACAACGGCTCAGATTGGGGGCTGTCACCTTTATCCCCAATCTCTCTATTTAAGCTGTCTCCTTGCAAGCTAAGGGAGGTAGACCCTATTAGAAATGAGGATGAAGAAATCAGGAGACACAGCTAAAACATCAAATACTTGATAAAATGAACGAGATTCCACAGATCTAAATTAGATTTCACGTTTAAGACCAGTGCCTTATGGAGTCAAACAAGATCCCGTTATGCAATTATAAACAAGTAAGTGACGATTAACTGCTGCTTATTAAAACACGATTGATCACAATGATATTCAATTGAAAACGCCACAACCATGAATTAAAATATCTTAAATCCACAGCGATATTATCACAAGATGAAAATGCCAGATATTTGCAATATTTCTAGATTTATGATGCTTCAATTAATTTCGATCCAGAAAATGTTTCTATAGTCAAAATTTTTTTTTAACACATTTGACTATAGAAAATTTGAATTTTTTTTTTTTATATTTTTTGTATTTTCTAGATTTTTTTAGAATTATTTTTTATTTTTTATTATTATATATATATTTTTTTGAATTTTAAAATCCAAATTTCTAAATCTAAGAGTTAAAATCTAAAACTAAAATAAAAATTAAAACTAAATTAAAAATAAAATTTAAAAAACTAAAAATCGACTTTAAATAAAACTAATGCTAAACATCAACAAGGATTAATTAAAATCTAAAACTAAAAAAAAAAAAACGTTTAACAAATAAAATCTACAAACTAAAATCGCAAAAAAAAACCTAAAGTCTAAAAACTTACGCTAACCTTTATGAAATTACAATTAAACACTAACACTACGATTGCATTGAAACGAACCCGATTAGATAAAAAAAAATATAAGACGCCGGCTTTAAAAAAAATTTAACACGATCTTCTGTTTCTTTGGTTTATCGTTTGTGCAGGTCGACGTAGGATTGAAGTTTGGACGGCGGACAATGGAGAGGATCCAACGGGCAGAGAAGGAAAATTGAACGGCAAGGAGATGGGACATCGAGTTGAGGAGCAGATCTGGACGGAGGGCAGAAGAAAGTGGCTTGGTCAGCGGCTCAATGGCATGAGAAGATAAGTCGAAAAGCAAATGGGTGGCAACATTTGCTCGCAGAGATAAATCTGTTGGATGTATTTCGATGGACGACAAGGAGAGGGTCGATGCAGAGGATAGAGGGACGGCAGGCAGAGAGAGGTTTCAGAAGATTCGATAATAGAAAGCGGGTAAAACAAGTATGAAAATGTGTGGGCAGTTAAGGAGTGGAGAAGGAGATCGATGGCTGGGGGAATAAGGGTAAACTGCAGATTAACGGGAATGAACAACATTCAGAGTCAATAAAACCCTGTACATTTAAATCTCTCCCTTCAAATTCAAAAATATCGCCCAGATTTTATCCACAGTAGGAATTTGAGGCCAGATCTGGCCTTTGGAGGCTAGATCTGCCTTAGATCTAAAAAAAATTTCCAATTTGAACCCTGAAACTGTAAGAAGCCAACCTGATCTGAAGGTACACACCAAGAAACGATTAAACCCTCACAATCCTAAAAAATTTACAAATTTACAACTAGTTTACAAATTTAAAACCCTCATGGTCCGATTTAAATCCGTTTTAGCACAATTTTCAGAGATTTAAAGTTTTTAGTGAGAGGCACAAGCCTTCGAAACCCTGCAAAATCACAAATATCGTAAGATAGACCTGAAATTTAACAAATAAAGAGCTTATCAGATTTATGTTTATTGAGAGTCGGCTGGTCCAACCGAAGACTTCCCTAGACGCCCAATCTTAAAAATATTCCTTGCACACTTAGATCTAAATCTTAGATCGATAGAGATTTAAGAAAACAACATGAGACCTTTGCAGAAAAATCAGAATGTTATTTTATAAACCTAGAAAACTGCATAAGATACCTATATGCAGATTAATCCATGTAGGCCATCAACCATAAAATACAAGAAACAATGTAGCAGAGTTTAGAGACAATTCACCACATAGATCTGAGAAGGAACATCCAGATTTGTAACCCCAAAGTCTTTATGCTTTATTCCTCAAAAGTTTACAAGAGCTTCTAAGAGCGAAGTGCACGATCTAAGATCGGATGACTCAGAAATAGAAAGACCTCTAAGTATAGGACAAGATCTCTAACGAAGCTGGTTTGGATGAGTCCTCGTCAAAATAATCTCAGCGAGTCCAAAAGATTTATGATTATCTTTTAATCAGGCGTTGAAATTAAAATTTTTAGGGGAAAGAACAATTTATCATTTAATTCAATTTTAATTAACAAAAAATATTTTTTTTTTTTTTGAGTTAATTACCCCAAAATTTTGACTTTGACTTAACCACCTAGGCCCAAGGGTCCAAAATTTCTTAAAATTCTCAAAATTCCCTTGACCTGGGGCCTTTAAAAAATCATTTTTTAAGGACCAACGAATTTTGCCTTTAAAGAATTTTATCCTAACTTAGGACCTTAAATTAATTAAATTTCTGGCTTTTGATTTTTTAATTAATTGACAGAAAATTTAATTAATTGACTAAGGATCTCATTATTTTTCTAACCCTCTTTTACATGAGATAATACATTTACATACATGAAGGGGGAATACCCATTCGTATAGACCCTCTAATAAATACCCAATTCTGCGACTCAAAACATGATCTAGTAGATCAAGTAGTTGAAACTACTTTTACAAGGACTCGATAGAACACTAGGACTCACTTAGTATGCTGATGATAAAATCCACCCTAGCTTTGGGGTGAGGCTGGAGGGAAAAACTTTGCCGATCACTTTCGTGAATCAGTGAGACAAAAAATCTCCTAGGATGGAAGTCATCAACAACATACTAGGCTTACCTAGGTTGTTACATACATTGACGGTCTTACTTAGATCATTTACATCATTACATGCAGAATGGATTTACATCATTTATAACAATATCAACTGTCGATGAAATCTGGATGATGGAATCTGAAGGGTGCAACCACGTCGAACATGATGAATCTCACAGAAAAAATGGGGGTGTACTGCTATGGAGTAGTTGACAAAGTGTGGTCAACACAGTGCCTCTGTATGATTTGACGGATGTGTCAATCATAGATTTGTACTCAGAAATATTTACTGCACAATATATAAACCCTCAGATCTGTTGCACCAGTTTTCCTGCATTGGGTTTTTCCGGGGACATTGGTCCAAAAATAACTGTGTCAAATGTGTGTCATCCATTCTTGTTCAGTCTGTTTTCGCACTTATATTTCTTCCACAACTTATTTGTGTAGGTTGCAGTGCGATGTATTCAGTATTTGTCGTAGTAAACTGCAAATATATTGTTAAGTTAGAAAATTAACAATTAGGTGAATATCTTCCAGTTGCTGCAATAGGATTCCAGATTTACGGAATTTTCAAAGAGCAGCAGCCAAGAAGAGGGAAAGAGGAACTTTTCGACTTGATCAGAGATGGCCACTGCAAGTCTTAGTGATCAGGATAGGTTGGACGGATCATCCAACTGCGTCATCTGGAAGGCTAGGATGTCCTTCCTTGTAGATAAATATGGTCTGAAACCCTAAATTGATAATGTTGTGGTAGTTCGTTAGGATGCAAATCAACTTTAGGAATTTAGGAAGGAGATGGCGCGGGCGAAGCTGTTGATCCTCGATGGAGTCCGAGACCATATTGTCTCACATATAGCGGCCATGGGAATGACCAAAGAGATGTGGGATGTTCTCTCCACGTTATACCAGGGAACTTTTGAGTAGTGGAAGATGTTCCTAGAGGAGAAGCTGAGATGCATCCGGATGCAGAAAGGGGAAGCCATAGATCCCTTCCTTACCAGGATTCAGTGGGTCCGAGACCAACTGTTAGCTGTTGGGGCAGCGCCTCAACCCACGGAGCTAGTGCGATTGGCACTCAACAATTTCTCAGAGGACTGGCAGGTATTTGTCCAATGTATCTTGGGCAGGGATACCTTGCCAAGGGGGGATAGGATGTGGGCCGATTTTCAGCAGGAGGAGTTGAGACAAGCTCTGTTAAAGAGCTCTATCAGTGGCAGTAGTAACAGTGGATCGAAGGTGGTGAAGGAGGAAGAGAATGTGGCCCTCACATCTAAGGGTCCTAGTCAGGGGCAGGGGGAGCAAAAGAAGAAGAAGGACCTATCGAAGGTCAAGTGCTTCAGGTGTGGCGAGTTTGGCCTCTATAGTACCCAGTGTCCTCTCAGAAAGCAGGACAAGGAAGAAAAGCGGGACCAACAGACAGTTTCAGCAGAGATCAACAGGCTGATCTCCAGGTTGGAGGAAGACTTCGCTACGATTGCCCATATACCTCCAAGAGTGAGGTTGGGTGACTTGGAGTTGTAGCCCTAGAGAGTTACAGAGATGGGCAGGGTCCTTGAGGAGTCCATCTCATGGATCAGTACCTGGCTACGACTGCCCAAATTATTCAGTAGCAGGATGGATCAATGGCAATAGATGTAGTCAAATACCAGAGTGACAGTTGTAGTGTCTAGTAGCAGTCAAATGCTGGGAAGTGCAATGCAGAGATGACAACAATGTAGATGGCACAGTGCAGGGTTAGCAGCAGCACAAAATCCTTAGTGGACGGTGCAATAGCTAGTAGCAGTCAGAGACTCGGGTGACGGATGAATCATACTGATCACCGTTGATTTAGTATTTTGGATTTTTTCCAGTTGTAGATGTTGTAGTAGCAACAACAATAGAGTTGCAGTGTTGGTAGCAATACAGTGGGTCAGCAACAAATGCGATGTATATCAAAGTTGCGCAGTAGTTGGTGGGCAGTAGCGTCCAGACATCAACAGTGTGACATGAGATGATGCAGAGACGGGGTGTTGTGGCAAGATGTGTAGCACTTGAACATAGTGCTTGCGAAGAGGGACTGTTAGTTTTTTTTTCGTAGCATCGAATTTGTTCTAGCCACGAAATTTGTTGGAGAGGCTAGAATACATGAGATCTCCAAAACACATAAAGCGTTTCTGGAAATTCCACCTAGAAGTGTCTCAATTAGATTATTAACTGTTTTTTAAATATTTCCAAAGTCTAAACTTAGGGAATATAGTTAATTAATCAATATTAATTGAAATAAGGTGAGAATAGTCTAGTAACTCACACAGATCGATCCAGAGATGATCCTAGCCATCGATTATGTTCTAATCTTTGCTGTGGGTGCTCCAACATTGGATTATAAAAGGAGATCGATGTGGTGATGGTGAAGACACTTGAACAGTTCGATTTCCTTGGTAGATCGATTTTCAGATTAGCAGGAGTCAGTTACCGTTGAGAGCCAGAGATTCAAGCAGTGAGTGAGGGGTAGAGACAATGAGGTTGGAGGAAGATTTCCAGATCTAGCGAGTGCATTTGCAGAGAGGCTGAGTTTCTCTAGGAGGCTACGCAAAAGCTTCAGAACGGAGTTTGATTTGTTGAGAGGGGAAGACGTCTTCAGTTCTAGAGGCCGGGAAGGAGTCCTAGAGTGCTAGAGAAGAATTTTCCCAGCCAGCAGCGATAAAGACAACTTCATTAGCAGTCAGTTCAGGCAGCTGCAGAGTGACACAGAGCCTATGCAGGCCCAGTTGGACGACTTGCTTTTTAGAGGCAGTCTAGTGTCGGAATTGCCCGGAGTGAGGGTAAAATTCTCTCTAGTATTTTTGCTAGTATTTTCTTTGCAGGATAGCCAGATTTCAGCATCTAGATTGTACTTAGAATTTCTCACTACTACATAATAATAAAACCCTCACTGCTGCACCAATTTTCCCAAGTTGGGTTTTTCTGGGGACATTTGTCTAAAAAAATTGTGTCAAATTTTATGTGTGTGTGCTAGTAATTTCTCAGATTCCAGTGCTATTTATTTCCCACAGAATTTATTTGTGAAGGTTGTAGTGTTTTTAATTCGATATTGCCATAGCAATAAACTGAATAATTAATTTATCAGTTAGGAGAAATAATGCCAGTTGTTGCAATAGGATTTCAACAGTAAGTTGAATTTTTCACAGAGAAAATATTCCTGCTGCCACTGGAAACTGTTGGATTTCTGAAGCTAGAAACACTCTAAGAGAAACTCCCTCTGTGTGTGCACTTTCTCTTCCTCCCGACACTGAATCTGCTCTAGCAAATTGCTGCAAATCCTCAGTGCCTAGACAAGAAATTTGCTTTGTGAAAATATTGAGCTGTTGCTCCCTTTTTCTGCTGGAATCGCTTCTCTGGACAAATCAAAATTTCTTGCCTACGGCCACTGGAAAATTGAACCCTGTCCAACAATTCACACTGCTTGGCTAGGCAGTGCACAACCTCTGAAAAATTCGTCCTGCTAAATCTTCCCTCTTCATCTCTGAGCCTCGTTTCTGTGAAATATGCTTTGATATCATGTGAAAATTTGCTTGAAATGCAGTAACTGGAAATAATTCTTGTAATTCATAAATTAATTAAGCAATTTTTTTGTTTATTGCAAAATAATGAATTATTCACACTGCAATTTCTTCACAATAACACATACCGTTGAAGCAAAGATATGAACTGAGAAAATAGAGCACACACAAAAAATATGACACTGTTGTTTTTGGACAATTGTCCCTGTAAAAACCCAATGTGGGAAAACCGGTGCAACAGTGTGTGAAAATTCCAAGATCTAACCCGATCTAATGAATCCTATTGCAACAACTGAGTGTAATTCTCCTATTAAGTAAATTACATTACATAATTAATTCAGATCCGAATTATTGAAGCAACTATTGAAGCAACCTACACTAAAATTGTTTCAGAAACAAGGAGACTAGACAAGGAAATCATTCACACATATGACAGTAATTTTTGGACTAATGTCCCCGAAAAAAGTTAAAACCCAATGCGGGAAAACCAGTGTAGCAGATCTTGTAGGAATTTACAAGGTAAGCTTCTTAGATCAAAAACCAAAGGTCACCACCGCTCACAAACAGAACACAAATCAGTACACCAGTATTATCACGTGGTTAAAACCCTCGAAGAGGGAAACAATCCACGGCCTGAGCCAACGCGGCCACTTCAGGCAATTTATTAATATAAAAAGAAAAGTTACATATGTTTCTCTCATAAACGGTTACTGGACAAATGACCCTCCATGCTCTTTAAATAGAGATCATGGACCAATCGAGTGTTAAGCCACAGATCAAGTGTCGTTAATACTGAGGAGAGAGTGAACTGTCAGATCACTACAAATCTTGACCGTCGGATTATAAGTTACAAATGTACATAGTAAAGAAACACACTTTACCTAACTCTACACTAGACTAAGATATTCTTAACTATTTCCTATGTGTCGGAATATCCTAACATCCCCCCTTAAGAACAACTTGGAATAGGATTGAAGGATTTACAAAGGTGACACAAAAGGAGCCTATTTCCTATGTGTCAAAATATCCTAACATCCCCCCTTAAGAACAACTTGGGATAGGATTGAAGGATTTACAAAGGTGACACATTAGGAGAAGGAAGAAGGCATTAGAGCCTATCCCCCCTTAATGATAACTTTCCTGAACTCCAAGCATGGATCGAAGTGTGGTAAACTTCGTTTCTGTGAGAGCCTTTGTAAAGATATCGGCTACTTGATCATTGGTTGGACAATACTGCACTTCAAGAAAACGATCATGAATGAGCTTTCTGGTGAAGTGTATGTGGAGCTCAATGTGTTTCATACACTGATGCTGAACTGGATCTTTACATAGCTGAATGGCACTCTGATTATCACACCAAAGTGTAGTTGGATGCTGCTGATGAAGACCAAATTCAGACAGGATCTGACGAAGCCACATGGCTTCCTTGCTGGCTTCAACTGCACCACGATACTCTGCTTCTGCTGAAGAAAGAGAGATGGCACTTTGTTTCTTACAAGACCAAGTAATAGGTCCTGAACCAAGAGTGAATACATATCCGGCAGTAGACTTTCGATCATCAGGGTCACCAGCCCAATCAGAATCAGTGAAACCAATCAACAATGGAGATGCTCCTGCACTGTAATGAATCCCGAACTGAACTGTACCTCGAATATATTGAAGCATTCTTTTAGCTGCTTTCCAATGACTTTCATGAGGTTTGTGCATAAACCGAGCAACATGTAGGAATTTACAGGGTAAGTTCCTTAGATCAACAACCGAAGGTCACTGCTCACAAATAGAACACAAATCAGTACACCAGTATTATCACGTGGTTAAAACCCTCGAAGAGGGAAACAGTCCACGGCTTGAGCCAACGTGGCCACTTCAGGCAATTTATTAATATAAAAAGAAAAGTTACATATGTTTTTCTCATAAACGGTTACCGGACAAATGACCCTCCATGCTCTTTAAATAGAGATCATGGACCAATCAGGTGTAAGCCACAGATCAAGTGTCGTTAATACCGAGGAGAGAGTGAACCGTCGGATCACTACAAATCGTGACTGTCGGATTATAAGTTACAAATGTACATAGTAAAGAAACACACTTTACCTAACTCTACACTAGACTAAGTTATTCTTAACTATTTCCTATGTGTCGGAATATCCTAACAGATCTGAGGGTTTTATTATTAAGCAGTCTCAATGTATGAATACATCTCTGAATACCCTCAATGGTTATTTACTTAAAGAGAGAAATACTGGCAGAAGAATATGTGAGCAATACCTCACTCAATCACTAAGTTTGCGGCTGATCCGGATGAGGAAGAACCTGCTCTGCGCAGTCCCAGCGCTGCAACTTGCAACCTCTACGTCACCCCCTTCCAGGCTCAACGTTTAGCCCCAGCCAAGTCATTTTGCCTTTGTGGATGCCGAGGAACATCCTCCCGGTACCACTTTCGAATCCCTGCCTCCGAAACTGATCCACCAACAATTTCTGAAAACCTTTCCTTCTGCCTCTACGCTGCTTTTGCATGAGCTTATGCAGTCACTTCGTCAGCCCCTTCCTTCTGAGCTGGCTAGGCTAGATCACCTCTGCCTCTCTCTGACTGATGCTCCACCGGATTGAGAAAATCTCTCTTTGGATGCTATATTTGCCCCTCATTGTTCAAATATCTAGCTCGAATTGTTCAGCAAACCGCGCCCCAGAAATTTCAAACTCTTAGATCAATTCAGTGTCTTTGTGTGTTTCCAAATGACCCTCAAGCCTTCCTTTTATAATCTTCTCGTTGACAAATCAACGACCCAGATTAGATGTTTAATCGATGGCTAGGATTAAAACATGACTTGATCTTCGTTCTCTAGAAAATTCACTCTCTGTTTTCTTAATACACTTTAATTATTTAATTTCCTTAAGTTTAGACATAGAGTCCCCATTAAAATATATAATTATTTTAGTAAAACATGAACCAAGTGGAATTTCCACAAACGATTTCTGGGTTCTTTGGAGTACAAGTGCCTAAGCCTCCACACCAAATTTGAGACTTAGAGCACTATCTGATGCTACAAAAATCAACACTCCTTAGCGAGGAAAGTGCTCTAGCAATAATGCCTGCTGCATACTGCTCTGTCCCTGAAGCATCCTCCGCGTTTTTGAAGTCCATCAATCTCTGCACTACTGCTGCCACTGTACTGCTGCCCATGATACTGCCACTATCATTGCTGCATCTGTACTGCAACTCCCTCTCAAGTGCCGCATCTGCTATCCTATTAACACTGCCACTGCTAACATTACATCTGCACTGCAACTCAGCTCTTGAGAGAAACAACGGAAACTCCCCCAAAACTGAACAAGTGTTCAGTGGATGCACCTCGGTGTTGAAGAATCTGACTGCTGATATCTACTGCATTGTCCCTCTGATGCTCTGCACTGCGCTACACCACTGTGCACTATGCTGCTGCTGGTACATCGTTGCTGCCTTTGCTCTGCGCTACTCCAGAAATGAACGCTGCTACCCTTTGCACTGTTGTCTTCATCACTCCTTGGCTCCACTGAAACTCCTCCATCATGCTACTGCTGATCATGGGCTCCCGTAGCAAGGTATGATCCATGAGGTGGGCTCCTCAAGGATCCTACCCAACTGAAGTTCAAAGAACTACAAGTCCATATCACCCCACTTCTCACTAGGAGAAGCGTGGGCACTCATGGCCACCTCATCCTCCTCGATTCTCGCGGCTGCAACCTTCAGGTTATGCTTCTCATCTTTGTCCCTTTTCTTTAGAGGACACTAAGATGCATAGTGGCCCATCTCGCCACATCTGAAGCACTCGAGCTTAGAAGCATCACGCTTTGGTTTCCGTTGCGCTTGCTGTCCCTTTGATGCAAGGGATACATTCTCCTTTTCCTCCACATATTTCGATCTGCTTCCATTGATGCCATCAAGTTTGCACTTGATGAGGTCTCTCCTCAGCTCTTCCTCCTGAAAAGCTACCCACAACTGCTCCCAACTAGGTAATGCTGGCCGACCCAGTATGCTCTGGACAAACACCTGCCACTCTTCTGTGATACCGTTAAGGACCATTCGTACCATGGTTGCAGCTGTAAGTGTAGCACCTACTGCTGACAGCTAATCACGAACCTCCTGAAACCACATAAGGTATGAAGCCATGTGCTCCCCTTTCTACATATGGATCATACAGAGCTTCTGCCCCAAGTACAAATTCCGCTGCTCGGAGGATCCCTCATATAGGTCGTGCAAATCTACCCACATATCTCTGGCAGTATTCTTGCTAGCCAAGTGTGAGACTATGTGGTCCTTGACACCATCAAGGAGCAACTTCTTTGCCTTCGCCATATCAGCCCTTTACTTTATGAGTTGATCCAGATTTGTAGGTTACCACGTTCTCTAGGAACGCCTTTAGATTATATTCATCCAGAAGAAACATAGTTCATTCCTTCCAGATCATATAGTTGGAGGAACCCTCTAACCGTTCTTGATCACGAAGTCTGTGAGATGCCATATCAACCGAAATATCATCGAATCTGCTCCCTCTTTCTCCCCTCTGCGCAGTCCCTGGCAGGCTTATGCACTCCCTGGTGGAGTTGTAAGTTCTGCAACTCCTCTACTGCTCAACTACTGAGAAATGTTGATTTCCTCGGTTAGGAAACCACTGAGGAAGAAATTCCCCAAATATGTGTCCCTCTGATTCCTTCCGACGCTTTCTTCCCAACAACAGCTTAATAAAACTGCGTCCCTCTGTCTTCTACATGGAGGCTCTGTGCAACTCCCTCTGCCACAACAAAAACTCGAACTGGAAGTCCTACCTCTCTGTCGACTCACTAAGAGAGAGAGAACCTCGAAGCTTCAACCCTCCTTGCTAGATCTGCGCAATCCCGATGGGGATTCTTTCTGCTGCACTACAACAAAAACGACCTTCAGTTCAGAAATAAGACCTGTCCTTCCTGTTTCACATCAATGCTCTGATACCATGTGAAAATTCCAAGATATAACCCGATCTAATGAATCCTACTGCAACAACCGAGTGTACTTCTCCTATTAAGTAAATTACATTACATGATTAATTCAGATATGAATTATTGAAGCATCTACTGAAGCAACCTACACTAAAATTGATTCAGAAACAAGGAAACTAGACAAGGAAATCATTCACATATATGACAATTATTTTTGGACTAATGTCCTCGGAAAAAACCCAATGCGGGAAAACTGGTGCCACAGATCTGAGGGTTTTATTATTAAGCAGTAGCAATGCCTGAATACATCTCTGAATACCCTCAAGGGTTATTCATTTACAGAGAGAAATACTGGCAGAAGAATATGTGAGGAATTCCTCATTCAATCACTGAGTTTCCGACTAATTCGGATGAGGAAGAACTTGCCTTGGGGAGGCTCTGTGCAATCCCAGTGCTGCAACTTGCAGCCTCTGCGTCACCCCCTTCCAGGCTCAACAATCATCCCCAGCCAAGTCGTTTTGCCTCTGTGGATGTTGAGGAACAACCTTTCGATGCCACTTTCCGGATCCCAGCCTCTGAAACTGATCCACCAACAATTTCCGAAAACCCTTATCTCTGCTTCTGCGTGAGCTTACGCAGTCACTGCGTCAACCCCTTCCTTCTGCGTTGGCTAGGCTAGATCACCTCTGCCTCTCTTTAACTGATGCTCCACCAGACTGAGAAAATATTTCTCTCCGGATGCTATCTCTGCCCCTCACTACTCAGATCTCTAGCTCGAATTTCTTAGCAAACCGTGCCCCATAAATTTCGAGCTCTTAGATCAATTCAGTGTCTCTGTGTGTTTCCAAATGACCCTTAAGCCTTCCTTTTATAATCTTCTCGTTGACAAATCAACGACCCAGATTAGGTGTCTAATCGATGGCTAGGATTAAAACATGACTTGATCTTCGTTCTCTAGAAGATTCACACTCTGTTTTATTAATACACTTCAATTATTTAATTTCCCTAAGTTTAAACTTAGGGTTAATTATTTTAATAAAACATGAATCGAGTGGGATTTCCACAAACGTTTTTTGGATTCTTTGGAATACAAGTGTCTAAGCCTCCACACCAAATTTGAGACTTAGAGCACTATATGATGCTACAAAAATCAACATAGTAAGAGTTTTATTATTATGCAACAACACAAATTCTGAGTACAATAAAATGACACCAAACTGACGTTTCTATGTGAGAGAAATACTAGAAAAAATATCTGAGGGAATTCACCCTCCTCAAGCAATCCCGCAACAAACTGAGCCTCAGAAACTGGCTCTCCAAACCCTTGAGAAGGCCTACACACACTAGCTAGAATCTGTCTTTGAAGGTAACATCTTGCCTGTTGCTGCCTCTGGAAGTGATTCTCCCGGCCTCCTGGAAATTTTCCTGGCCACTCGAAGCTAAATTGATCCTTTTCTTGGCTGAATTGCACTGCCTTTCTTGAGGCACTGCGCAGCCCCTGCACAACCTCCTGAAGAATAATTTTAGCCTCCTCTTCTGGCTCTTCGAGATTGGAAACTCCTTTGGAAAATCTCTGTGCTGCTCCTCTACCACCTGTTTCTCGATCTTTGACTTGATCCCTCCTGCTGAAACACTTGCACTGGAAAATCAAATTGTCTAGATCATTTTGTATCTGCAACTGTTGTATTCTCCATCTAACCATCGACCTCCGATTATAATCTCCAGTTGTGACTCCAACGACCACAATTAAAACTTAATCAATGGTTGAGATCATCTCCAAGTTGATCATAGTGATTTTTTGGAGAGTTCTCACATTTCTCAACTAATTGTGAAATTTTCAATCTGAAATACTATTGCAGTGATTGATTTATTTTTCCTACTTATTTTATGATAAGTTATTTACAGATACTTCCAGTAAATTCTGAAATAAACACAATTGCAGTATTCACTTAATCATCAACAAAAAATCAAATAGAACACATATAATGCAATAGAAACAATCACATGAACATAGTTATTTTTGGACAATTGTCCCCAGAAAAACCCAATGCGGGAAAACCGATGCAGTAGTGGAAATCATTTACAAAAATTTGACGAGTAGATGAATAGAATACACCTGAGATAATTTTTCCGAACCCTTCAGAAGAATTTCTGACACACAGGAGGCACCCTTTCTCCCTCTGCGTCACTCTGCGTGGTCTTCTGTGCAGTCACTATGCTGGATTGCATCACTCTGCGTGGAGGACTAGTGTTGCTGCTCAACATTGTCTCCTCTGCGTCCTCCTCCCGCCTTCTTCTTCCTCTGCTGACTTCCCCTTCCTCCTTCTGCCTCTGCAACTTCGCCTCTACAACCTCTCCCTCTGAAATCGAACTCTATTCCTTTGAAATCGATTTCCTTTGGAGTGTAAAAACTCTGGTAAACTTGATAAATATATATTATTGTTGATGAAAGATAAGAGATGATTACAATGGGGAATCACCGAGGCTTTAAATATAGCCTCATGGTGTCCCTTGGTGAAGAGGCATGATCTTTGATCATGCCCTTTCACTTAATAAAACCTAAGATAACTATATCTAACTAATAATTAATAGAATATACATATCATTTCCCCTCTCTTAAAGATGCTTTGTCCTCAAAGCATATGTAATGATGGACAATGTTGACGAACGCCTGGGTTTCTTGAGCGGCGGGCTCTTGCTTCCCACATTTTAAAAAGATTGTGGAGCATCTTCTCGAGCTCCATCTGTTGGTGATGTGGATAGCGACAAGATTTGATATTGACAGGGTCGGGTCCTTTCTTGACTTCTATTGGATGTTTGATTTTCCTATCGGGAGGCACTTTTATGGGTATATCTTGGAATACTTTTTCGTGTTTCCAAACTATTCCTTGTTCTTCTAGTGACTCTTCATGGCTCCTTTTTGAAGATAACATTTCTAACTGATGACATTGTACTGTAGATGTTGGCGCTCCTGTTTGAATCATCTTCGTCATCAAAGATGAAGATACGACTTGATTTTCTGGAACTTGGAATCCATACAACCTGTGTTTCTGCCCTTTCCACTTAAAACTTATAAACTGCTTCTGATGGTTGGCAGAATAAGTGCCTAAAGTTTGTAGCCATTTAATTCCTAAGACCACATCTATTCCTCGTAATGGAACGGTGTAGAATGGAGATTCTAAATGAAAGTTTTTTATCTGTAGTTTGACTTTATGGCATTTCCCTACTTGCTCAATCTTCTTACCATCGGCCACCATTACCTTCATATTAGGCATGGAGAAGGTAAATATGTTAAGTCTTTTTACCATGGTTGAATCTAGAAAATTGTGGGTACTGCCAGTGTCGACGAGAATCATTACGTTGTTGTTCTTGATATGTCCTCTTAACCTTAGGGTTTGAGGTTGTGATATGTCTGTCATAGCTGATAATGACACTTGCGGAATAGTTTCACCATCCACTTCTGGAGAGAACTCTAAGTTGTCTTGTAATCCTTCTATATATGAATCATTATTGTTAGCGTCATTAGTTGCTTCACAACTGTATAGATTTTTCGCTTTTCCATTAGTACATCTGTGCTTAGGGTCCCAGTTTTCACCACAATGCTTGCACTTGCCCTCTCTCATTCTTCGTTTTTCCACATTATATTTTTCTTCTTCACGAACATGGGGTGGGACATATTTTGTGTCATCTACATTTTCAGATTGAGGAAATCTTTGTCTCGAATATACTTTTTCTGGTTTTGATAATCTTTCAAATTTCTTTTCAGCAGCTTTTGCTTTTGCCTTGCTACTTCTACGGACGTAATTTCATGTAGTTTGAGCTCTTCTTGTATGTGGATTTTAAGTCCTGAGATGTAAGACTAGATTAGACGAGATTTCGACAATCCTGGTACTCGTGTTGCCAAGGTCTCCCATTCTCGAGTGTACTCATCCACATCTCCTTTTGGCGTAATTTGATAAAGGTTGAAAAAAACTTTTCTTCTTTTATGCCTTGAAACCTTTTGAAGAATGCATCCTTAAATTTCCTCCAACTGATAGCGAGCGTCATCTTTTTCTACCATATATACCAATTATATGCTTCTCCTTCCATTTTCATGGAAGCATGCTTAATTTTTTCGTCATCACTAGTAATGTCATAAATCTCAAAATATTCTTCCGCTTTATTAAGCTATGCAACGCTATTTTTTTCATTACCATCAAATTTGGGTAGCTCGATTTTGGCTTTTCGCTGATATGCTAATGGTGGAACAAGAAGGGGATATTGATTAGCAAATGCATTCCAGAGCTGCTTATTTTGAAAATCCGCATTACTATCTTCTTGATGATGTGGGGAATCGGTTTTTTCCTAATGCTCTTCTGAGTTCCCTGAATCTGCGGAATTGTTTTGTTGATTTTGTTCCCTATTAGGAGATATTGGGGATTGTGTCTGACTTAACTTATCTATCTTATCATTTAGCTTATTGAAGAGTTCTGTCATATTGTTCATTGCTTCGCTCTGCTTTTCTGTGGCCTCGTGATGATTTAGCCACATTTGTCTTTCTATTCGATTTGTCGTATCATGAACCTTTTTGATATCGTTGGAATGTCCCGCAACTGTACCTTCAAGATCGACTAATCTTTTTTCGAATTCTTCGGAATTACTATTGATTTGTTTCTCAAGATCCACCAATTTCTTCTGGAATTCGGCCATTGACATCGATGAAGACATTGAACGTGTATGAGGTGGGGAATATTTTTCTGCCAGTTTTTTTTTTTTTTTCCTTTTTTTTATTTTAATTAAATTAATAATTTTTTTTTAAAATAAACTATATAATTATTATATATATAATTTATTAATTGAAATTATATAATATATAAATAATTCTATAATTATAATATATATATATATATATATATAATTATCAATTTGAAAACTATATAGTATATAATTATAATATATATTTATATAATGATCAATTTGAAAACTATATAATATATATTTATATCCCTTATACGATTGTTAATAATCGAAAGGTCACGAATGAAATGGAACAACGTAATAGGGAGGACGTGACTGTATGGTTTGATCGCACAGATTCGGATGAGAGGCAACGTTTCCACGGCTGTCTTGAAATGATATACCAAAGATTAAATTCCGGCAAATGCCAAAAATTCGAACTCAGGAAATCAATATGGGTTTGATTCAATATTTGTATCCCTTATACGATTATTAATAATCGAAAGGTCACGAATGAAATGGAACAGCGTAATAGGGAGGACGTGACTGTATGGTTTGACCGCACAGATTCGGATGAGAGGCAACGTTTCCACGGCTGTCTTGAAATGATATACCAAAGATTAAATTCCCTTCAGACTTCAACTTTCAAGTTTTCATTTAATCATTAAATAATAGTTTATTTCAATTATCAAAAGTCACAATGTTTGACTTTTGGATAGCTGTTCCTTTTCGAATTGATTAATGTATGGAACGACGTGAAGAGTGGTCGAGGAAGGCTAAAGAGACGGACAGGTCGGAGAAGATGATTGCAGTGGAAGGGGAAGTGGATATGAGGGTGACGCAGAGGGTTGACGCAAATTATTGCTGTGGAAGGGGAAGGGGATATGAGGGTGACGCAGAGGGTCGACACAACGATTACTGTTTAGATCCGACGGATAGGCCCGACCACAACAGACAGGAGAGTACAGGGACAACGTGAAGAGGACGGACAAGTGAATTTGACAAATACATGAACAAGGTAGCGTAACCTTCGGGTATCACGATGGAAGGCTGCGTGGCTCAATGATTAGCTGTGTAGCTCGATGGGAATGGAACCAGCGTTGAGATTCAAAGGGCAAGGCTGCAGAGCGGTAGGGAGTGTAGTGAGGGGAAGGCTAGACTGTGAGATATGTGAGGGGGAGGGCGTAAGGAATGTGAGAGACGGGGAGTGTATGTGAGCGTAGGGAATGAAGTGTACAATTCTGTACTTGGTTAAAATTTTTTTTCTGAAATTTCCGTCGAAATTCTTTAACCTGATGATCACACAGATCCAGAAGAGCGATGGCTCTGATACCAATGGAGTGTAAAAACTATGGTAAACTTGATAAATATATATTATTGTTGATGAAAGATAAGAGATGATTACAATGGGGAATCACCGAGGCTTTAAATATAGCCTTATGGTGTCCCTTGGTGAAGAGGCATGATCTTTGATCATGCCCTTTCACTTAATAAAACCTAAGATAACTATATCTAACTAATAATTAATAAAGTATACATAACATCCTTCGGGTACTGAGTTTGTGCCCGGCATGTTTTCCAAATGACTCTCAAGCCTTCTCTTATAATCTTCTTGTTGATGAATCAACGGCCCAGATTAGATCTCTAATCAATGGCTGAGATTAAAACATGACTTGATCTTTGTTTCCTATAAGATTCACACTATACTTTATTAATACCTTTTAATTATTTAATTTTCCTAATTTTAGACGTAGGGATCTCTTTAAAATAATTAATTATTTTAATAAAGCATGAATTGAGTGGAATTTCCACAAACGGTTGCTGGGTTCTCTGGAATACTGATGTCCAAGCCTCCTCTCAAAATTTGAGACTTGGAACACTTTCCAATGCTACAAAATCAACACTCCCTCTTAGCGAGGAAAGTGTTTTAAACAAAATGCCAACTGCATCTGCTCTGACTTGAAGCATTCAATGCGCTACTGATGTCTTGGCTGCTGCCCCCCATCTCTGCGCCGCTGTCCTCTGTACTGCTGCCTGTGACACCATCTCTGCCACTGCCTCATCCATACTGCAGCTCCCTCTGAATCTCAAGTCCACCCATTCCTCTACTGGAATGGGTTCTTGACCATCCCCATCTTTTCCCTGAAGTAAGTAACCTTAATCTTACCCAAAGCTTACACAAATCTCTTTCTTTTACACAATATTTAGTCTCTATTTGTTGTGCATTTGAGAAATTTAATTGTTTCAAACCATAGCCTAGTCTAGAAATTGACATTTTTTATTGTAAACTGGACTGGATTAACAGTAAAGCTTGCTGGAATTTACCCTTTTAAATTTCTGTTTTAGCTATAGTGCATTTTTGCACTTATTTCAAAAATTTGAATTTCCAATTAGTTTGTTGACTAATGATCCCCAACTTAGACTGTAAACTAGGTTACTGTCATTTTTTTGTTTGCTTAAAATTCAAATTTAGGTTTCTGATTGTATTTTTATCAATTGTCTTTATCATTTACATTTAGGAGATCAATTTCAGCATTTTCATTTTGCTTAGGAAGTTAATTCTTTGCATCATAATTAAACAAATCTGACTTTTACATTCCAAAATTTACATATAATTTTTGTTTTATTTTAATCACTGTTTTCAGCGATTAACTATTGTAGAAGACTTAATTTCCGAAACTTTTAAGGTTTGAAAATTGCATCTCATGAGCAAATTTTAACCTCAAGTATTAAGGAAATGATTTTGGAATTTCTATTGAAATTTTGCATCAATAAATTTATATATTCTGCATCATTTCTTACTGCTGTAATATATTCCCAGAATTTGTTTTTTGAGCATTCACTTCTCATTTACATAAAATTACTTGCTCAATTCCTTAAACTCACATGCAAATTTGGAATAATACTACATTGAGACATTTTAAAAGTCATATTTGAAAAAATTCTAATAAACTTCAATTAAGAAACCATAACAAGAGTTGTAACTTGTTTTGAAACCTTTCCTTACCTCCACTTGAAAATTACTTCAATGAGATTCCAAAAGAATACATTGATCCACTAAACTTCATAGAATCCTAAGTAATAGGACACGACCCCTAGGGCCTCCGTGTGCATATCCCATGTGTTAGACTCAAACACACTAGGATGTGCCCAACATGTGCCCTAAAAGAACACATGTCGTACATATGTCAAACATGTGTCAAACATGTATCAAACACGTGCCATAGTTGTGTCATACTTGTTTGACTTAAAATTTTTTAATTGCTAGTCTCTCACTTTCAACTTGATGGAAAGAGCTCTTACGACCTTTCATTGTGAAAATGAAGGTAAATTGAGATGTGAAGGGATTCCAAGTGTTTTGTATATGTTTTATGTTTTGTAAATTGATCTTTATGTTTGTATTTCATTTTGTAATTGTAATTTATATATATAAAACATGTTCTTTGTGTCCTATTTTCAGGGTTGACGTGTCCCTATATATATATACACAGAGAAGACAAAAATACGAACGGCAGACACGGGAGACGTCAACCCTGAAAATATGACATGGACGACATGTCTCGTTCCTTGTGTCATGTAACTTAAATTCACATCAGCCTTCTTGGACTTAGTCATTTTCCATAGGGACAGCCCCCTTGAGTTGGAGAGGAACCAACCTCAAAAGAGAGGAAGTGTTACTGTGGTGACAGTGGGTATCTTTCCTTAGTTACACAAACTAACACCTTGTGCTTGGGACTTTCACATGTTTGGGGTGATAGATTTTGTAGTAACAAAGCCTAAGGAGGATCATGTTTGGAGGGCATACCACTATGGGGTCTTGTCAAACTCTAGTATGACACTTGTCATCTTTCTATTTTATAGTGTGTTGAGAAATATAACTCGCATAGGAACTTCCAGATGGGTTTAGTGTGAATGTGTTGGAAGTGGTTCAAGTTATTTTCAGAAAGTAATTCTATTTTGTAATTCACATTAATGAAAAAAGTGAAATGTCTTATATGTAGCTGTTAAGTGTAATAAAATGTGTTTCATATATGCATGATTTAGATTGAGGTTAATCTCAAAAATATATCGAGGTTTTAGCTAAAAGTATAAAGACAAGTCAAGATAGAGGGTTTAGATACAATTGAACAGTTGACTAGTTTGAGAAACTGGGAGACAGGGAGAGAGAGGGTAGGGCTTTAGGAAAGAGGGAATTTGTACAGATTCATATAGTTGTACAAATACGTATATTCCATATTGCATTGTCAATATAGTTGTATTGAATAGTTTCATACAGTCATACAGACAAGTACCACAATTGCACGAACATAGTCATACAGTTTATAAATGATGTTGTACTTTCTCAGGCATGTTGTATCGCTTAATTGAAAGTGATTTGTTGATCGTGCAGTTGTTTGTTTTAGCAAACTGTGGAGATTTCCTTAAGTTTTTTAGAAAGAATGAAAAACTGATTTTGAAGGAGAAATTACCTGTGTATGTCTGAAACTATTTTATGCTTCTACTATTTAATTTCCAGATATTATGTGATTGATGTGATGGTTTCAAATTTAATTTCTTATTAATTAAATTCAACATGTTATTTGTTTAATTGAGATCACAAGGACATTAGTCATCCAAACTTGGAGTTTTTACATGGTATCAGAGCTAATTTCTTTGATTGAGATTTTCAAGGATTTTCAGGACTAAATAAATTGCCTAAAAAACATACTAACAGTTAGAGGGTTTTAAAACTAATTTACGAGTTTGTGCAGTAGATTTCAGAGATGGCATCAACTAGCCTGAGATTTGAAGAGAAATTGGATGGTTCTTTCTTATCATGGAAGGTGAGTGTTACACTTACACCCTTACTAGAAGAGAATGATCTCTTGGATATTGTCAAGGATGTTGTGCCTCCACCTATAGATCTACATCAATTGGCAACTCAAAAGAAAAAGGAAGTGAAGGTCATGTGGATGATCATGGATGCCATAAAGGATCATCTGATCCCTCATATATCCAAGAAGAAGGGAACAAAGGAGATGTTTGATGCCCTGGGTAGCCTCTACCAGAGTGAGAACATAAACATGAAGATGATATTGCTAAACAAAACCAAATCCATGGAGATGACGAGATCAAATTTAGTCACTAGTTACCTTATGAAGGCCATAGAGATTCATGATCAACTTGTAACAGTTGGGGAGAAGGTTGCTGGTGAAGAGCTAGTGAACATAGCATCGAATGGATTCCTAGCTTCATGGGAACCATTTGTCAAAGGTATTTCTGCTCGCGAGAACGTTCCTAACTTGAGAAGCTATGGGATGATTGTATCCAAGAGGATACTCGGATGGTTTCAAAGGCCATAAAAAGGGTGGTGATGAGAATTTAGCTCTATTTGCTTAGTTAATAAGGCTAGAGGTAAAGGACCTAGCAAGGGTAGGGGAAAGAGAGAGGAGTCAACCTCACAAACACGAATGAAGGATTTGAGTAAAATCTAGTGCATCATTTATCATAAGCATGATCATTATGCATCACAGTGTCCAAGGAAGAAGGGTAAAGGGAGGCAGTAAGAGAAGTCGGTAGAAATTCTATAGAAACTTAGATGAGTGATTTTGTTGCCAAGTTCGAGAATGATTTCTTGATGGTATCTTGCCTTTATACTAGCATAGTTTTGAGGAATGTGTGGTATCTGGATCAATGTTGCAAACATTCTGATTTTATCTTGATAAAATCACGAAATCACGATTTTTTGGCCTGTTACCCACCACTAGTGGGTGACCCCTATAGGGGGATTTTTCTCCTAGATTTTTCTTCAGTCGACAGCCAACAACCCCTTGCAGCCACCTGATAGCTCGATGTGCTACTTTTCTCTGCCACCTAAGCCAACCATTGTGTGCCCTCGCTCATTTGTCATGACGTATGTTTGAAGGCGGGTCTTCCAATCCCAAAGGTATGGTTTTCCATTATGTAATTGGGTGTTTATGCTTGCTTTTATTGGGAACACTTGGGCATGGATTAGTGGGGGTTTCGGCGAAAAGAAAGGGCTTTGACTATACTCTTGTTCCCTTGTCTTAGCTTTGGGGGTTAATCTTGTATCCTAGTCCTGTGGGATCTCCTCTATAGGCTACTAGCTTTAGGAGTGGCACTACATGGGAAACCCTGATTTTGGTTGTGTGGCTGCTTCCCGATACCATATATATCATTTCCCTCCTCTCATTGCAAGCCCTTTTCACATTTTCTCCGTTTGGGTCCACACTTGTCCATTGGGTCCACAAGGTGTTAGCCTGCCCCTTCCCTTGTCCACAACTTGGGTCAGGCCTAGAACGATGCCCTAGAGGTTGATGCAACTAAAAAGAAAGATAAAAGCATAATTTGGCCACATACAATAGTAAATGTACCACAAAATGCAAAAGATGGTCGGGACAATAAAATTTAGCATGTGGGAAAAATCCAAACATGAGCTCCACCCCTTATCATTATGGTCGTCACCT
The DNA here is from genome assembly GCA_034641835.2 of Pinus albicaulis. Classification (NCBI taxonomy): domain Eukaryota; kingdom Viridiplantae; phylum Streptophyta; class Pinopsida; order Pinales; family Pinaceae; genus Pinus; species Pinus albicaulis. The sequence goes on along the minus strand of CM076583.1, from coordinate 1,293,534,182 downwards.
TGGTTCCTAGGGCCCCTATGAGTGGTCTTCTCATCATTAAGGAACTATGATTGTCCCAACCCCTGGTGAGCGATGAGCTGCCCCACCTTAGGGGCTTATCACTGCTATATCTCACACATCATGCTCTCATCCCCTTGAACCCCAAGCAGTAAAATCAAGAAAAATTCAATAAAAAAGAAAAAGGAATATGAAGAAGGGTGGAAAAATAAAGGTCGGGGTAACTCATGTACCACAATTTCTCCCTCCTACATTCATACACCCAAGGTGTGGGTCTCTCTCATCACAGCGACCCTTGTAACATGGCATGTGACTTGGAGCCTCCCTTATTGCCCCCACTTCGTTCCATCACTATTTCACATGGCACCTGCTGTTTGATGGGTGTACCACGAACCTGTCATTCCCTTAGAGGTTGAAACCACCTAATAGGGTCCTTTATTAACCTCTCTTGCCAAGGAAGGAAACATTTAGGCATGTCTAAAGCCCCATTTGGAAGGGCATACCGTTATGAAGTGTCCACTTTTGCCCTTGATTAGCAAGCTTACTCACTTGCACTAATGAATTATTGTATTGGAAGGTGAGGAGACACACTGGATCTTATACAAGATTACATGTGGGTTTTTCATCTTGGACTTGGTCTTCCTATACAAGATCCAAGCCCTCCAGAGGGTCATAACGACACTTGCAGGGTGAGTGTAGATATCCATGGGCATCCAACCATGCAAAGTATTGATTTCCACGCCATGGGCTTCTTCAACACCACCACACGCTTGTTCTTGCCCCAGTTATACAAAGATGTTGATGCACTTGGACCACGTTGCCCAGCCGGCTACATATTGCATCCGACACTTAGAAGCTGATCTGGGGCCCAGAGGAGGTTATGTCTTTCCTAGGGAGACATGGAGGGCATGTGTCATCTTCTAGCCCTCATTGATAGAGCAATGACTTGATATTGAGCCATTTGGAGACCCGTGAGACCCATTTGGGGCCCACAGAACCCAAATTGGGGTTTGGAGATGATTTGCAGAGTTTGGAGGGCATCTCCCTCTCATTCACCATTTTTTAGGCGCTCACTCTCATCCTTGGCACATGAGGCCTCAAGGCTACCTTTCTAGGCCTCCACATTAGGCTAGCGTGGCCCTAAGAAGGCTTATTCGATTTATTTTATGAGCTATCATGGTTGGCTTGTAACCATGGGTGCGTTACTAGACATTTTAGGCATTAGAGGGGATTTTTTTCCTTTAGTTTTTGAACTCTTAGATCATGTAGAAATAGATGAGGCCTAGCCTCATTCTAAACATCACACTTAGGATTTTCGATCTTTAGACTTGCAATTAGAGGTGGAATTTGGACGAATTTAATGCATTTTGATGTTTGGAAAATTTCGCTATCCCTCCTGGAGCTTCTCTTTGGCATTCTTGTGGATGGATATATTCTTCATTGTCTTGTAAGTGCTATTTAATGCTATATTTCTGATTTTATGAATGTCTAATGCATGGAATATTGTCTTATGGTCTTTAATGTGCCCTAATGAATGAAATTTTGTTAGAACATTGAAGCTATTGGAAATTTTGCATGTGTTATTCATGGATAATGAATGAATGAATGTTCCTAGAGGTTATGTTGCATTTTGCACCCTTGAAACTCCACTAATAATTGCCATCGAAGTATAAAAATCTAGAAGTGTTGTGTAGCTGCTTCATTAGGGCTAGCGAAGCTGCTTCTAGGTCTCCTTGAAGAGCGAATTACCAAATCAAGGTCATTTTTTTACTCCAATTCTCCCAATTGCTAGGCACTAGTCTTAAATCTTTGGTGATAATTCTTAACTCAACGGATCATCTTTTATTTCACCTTTTTCTCACCTCTTTTCCTCGTCCCTTTAAGGATAAGGAGGCCTTTGTAGGGCTTGGTGCGAATTCCAATAGAGGAGTGTGTTTTCAATTTTGTTTGGATAGATCTATTCTATAGTGTCTCCTCTAGCGATCCTCACATTTTGATGCAATTCCAAAGGTGGGATCTCCGGAAATTTGATGCCCTAGCCATTACACCAAGTGGGAACCCTAGAAGCTAATCCTTCAACTTGCAGATTTCTTTAAGGCTTGTGCTTTAGTACTTGTTGAAGTATATCATTCATATCCCTTTCTCTTATCTACCTTGACCTTGGATGAAATCATATATCATCAAATATCTCAACCCTAGGTCTCGTGTAGTCTTCCTTTCAAGGGTTTTTTCTTGGAAAGTCTTCTCAACTTCTCCCAAAGATCACACTTTCATTGAACCTTTCCATTGAATGGGCCTCCTTGCCTCACTTCAAATCTATCCTTGATATATCCATCATAAGTGGGGGATTCTGGGACTCCTCCTGTCGGTGGAAATCCGAGAAGAGAAGAGAACTTAGGCTGTGGTGACAGTGGGCCTCTGTCCCAGGGTGTTGTTGTGCCCTCTAGCTTTTGCCTCTTTACAAGGCCTCCTAGTTTGTGCAACAACATTGCCTAGCCGATGTTTGCCCATATTTTCTTGATTTTTACGATATTTTGGTTTTCCGAAGCATTGCCGATTTCATCCCGATGCCGATGTTTGCAACATTGATTTGGGTAGTGGGGCATCTCATCGTATGACATCAACTTTGCAATTATTTTCTAGTCTAAAGAATTAGGACTCAAGAGTACAGGTTGAACTTGGTGGTGATACCAAGTACACTAGCAACTTGAGTTAGGTAGTTCTTTCGATTTTGACGATGTCTTGTTTGTTCTAGGTCTCATGTAATATCCCTAAGGAAATTTTACAGTAAATAGCAGGCATGCATAGACTTAAAATTTACAGAAATGAAAAAATAAATCAGATGCACAGTTTCACACCATAATCAGACTGCTGAGCCATTTTATTACTGAATAAAGGTGTACAAGAAGAGGTGCTGGAATGTATGCACCTGGGCTTGCTCTAGGCAAGCTAGCTAAGCCCATAATGAAGTACACATCACCCTTGTCAATTCAATCACTGGGTTGTCCTAGCTCTGCATTGGTATGGCCCATAAATATGTTGTTGCCTCCAAATATCTGCTGCTGGAGCCCTCTCCACTACTCAAAAAATTCTAGGAAATTAATCCCAGCCTCCCCATACAATATCCAAAAAAACCCACAAAGGGTTTGGCCTAAGCTTGACCCCGGAAAATCATTGTGCTTGGGTGGCTCTACTACTGGGTTTAACGCTCCTGCTGTGAAATCTATTGTCCAATGCTCCCTGTTAGAAGGCTTCCCAAGCATCCCCACCACTCTCCAGCTCCAAATCCTCTCACTCCCCAAGCTCCCTGAGTGACTCCTCCAAATACTGCGCAGTCCCTGCGCTGTTGTGACTGTCTCTGCGTTGTAGTACGACCTCTCTGCTGCTAGTACGAATGGGACTTAGGTAGAACTCCCTCCTTGGGCTGGCACTCGAAGTCCACTGAAGCAAGGGCTGGGACATCCTCTCGGAAACACCCATGTGCTGAACACTGCAGACTTGGCACTTGCTCAAGCGTGCTATGTCAAAAGACAAATTCTGAAATGATGAGTGAATGCCCAAATGAGAGCCTCTTTCTCTTTTTATCAAGAGCCTCCAAAATGCCCATGTGGGCCCAGCTCGACTTTCCCCCACCAACTTTGCTCCAATGAGAGTATATTCCACATGTGAGCCGTAATCCTCCATGGAGTGGCCCCCACGCTCCACTAGAGCCACAATATTTCTTTCCTTCCTAATGTTTGGCCCCCCCCTTAATCCCAAAATTCATGTGGGACCTCTAAACCCACATCCCTTAGGTGTAAACATGAAATAAGGCAAAATTGGACAAGATTGATATTTCCCTTAGCAATATTGCTAAGTGGGAATATCACAGTCCTACCCCCCAAAATGTTGCTTGACCTTAAGCAACTGTCGAACAAACGCTCTCTCTATGTTGTCCAAATTACCACTACGAGCAATATCGAGGTACCAATTATGCCACTGAGTCTCTCCTGATCCCTGTGCGAACATGTCATAAAGGAGTCCCAATGGCAAATCTGGGTGGCCTCCCCCTGTGGGAAACCACTCTCCCCATTCCGTAATCCAACTGCTCAGCCCTGCAACTCCCAGGTCCCAAACTAGTCTAGAAAGTGTGCAACCAAGTTGTCGCTGCGCAACTCTGACCATGACAGTTTGCACCTCATGCGCCAGTTGTATCCTCTCCTCCTGGGACCTGATGGCAAAATATCTATGGAGTCTCATTGCATCCAACCCAAGCACCTCCATGATGTCACGACCTACCCATCCAACACTCGCCCTAATCCGTAGCAGTGACAAGGAAAACCTGCTTTGCCAGCGACAAAGGCCTCATTGGCGCAAGGAAGGTCCACCATCCACTGTAGATACTCCTGAGACACCTCAAAATGTCTCACCAAAAGGGGGTCATTCATCTCCCTAAGCGTGGGCTCAAAGGTGGTGCAAGTTCTACCTCTGTAGAAGATTAGACTACCCCCAAGCCTGCATCCACCAACTCGCGTCCGGACCATATGCCACAGTTCAACAACCTCTCTCCCAATTTACCGTGACCCGTCCAACAGCCTTAGATAATCCTCTTGGGTCCTATTTCTCATGATGAGAGCATCAAGAGATGATATCCAAGTCCCTTGTGTCAGTGTGCAATGTTGGAGAGTGATAAATGGAAGCTCACAGTCGGCCTTGTGGTCAACTTGCGCTCCAAATCTGAGTGTGCCAAACCAAATGGTGTGCATGATGTCCTCGTCAGGAGATCTCTCTGGCGATAACACTCCAACAACTTGTTATGTATCATCATGTTTGGTTGCACACAAGTACGTACCCCAACACTCCTCTGCATAACAAGAACTCTGTGGCACAACTCCATGCACCATTTGTTGGCTCGAGGGGTCTTGACCCAGGTTTGGTTTGCAAGGTTTGCCAACAAACCCCTATACTACTGGCCCTTTTGGCAGTGACCTGCTTTCGCAGGTCTAAGTCTCACCCGAAGTAGTATGGGTGGGTGCTGGAACCAGGTTTCCGCACCCTGAGAAAGGATAGGTAAGGCCAGCAGAGCTGTGCTAAGCCCTGTAATTCCCAGATTACTTCGCTTTGCGCAGGGTTAATTAGGTCTCTATTCGCATCCACGTGCGCTAGATCTATAATTATATGCCTTTATGATAGTAACACAACATTGCATAAACAGAACAAAACAGAACAAAACCAATCCAGATACCGAAAACACACTTACACAGATCTTCGCAGCTTAAACACAAAAAATACACAGTGCAACAATTATCAACAATTTGCACAAGAGTACTCACCGATTCAGTTCTCTATCAATCCTTCTTATTCATTCAATCATCAATTCTTCCTTACAATTCCTTTCCCAACCTGCGCACATAGCAGCAGGGTTCGGACACAGCTGGACTTGGATCTCCACGCACACAGCCAGCAGTCCTTTCCTCAAAAACCCAAACCAATAGCTTAAACCACAATTCGCATCAATAGCTTATCATTCCTATCCTTTACAATACAAAATGTCCCTCTATTTATAGCAATCTAGCCTAGACTTTCCTATGGTCTGCAAATAGTGGTTTTCGAACCCCTGGTTTACCCTTTTACCCATTACAACGCTTTCGGGGCTTTGACCCGCCCCAAAACCCCTCCGCTAGACTAAATCTAATCAAAAATATTCAAAATGGACCAGTTTCGCAGCTTGTAGGAGACCCCGTTCCAACAGTCCCCCAACACAATCTTGTGACTCGTCTCGAGTCACTGCAGTGGTGCGGCCTTGATCTGTGCACGCAAGGTATCAAGGGCGCGGATGAGCGGAGGGAGCACTTCCTGACTCTGGGCAGCAGGTCGCTGTGCAATGTTGACAAGTGTCAGGGAGGTAGGGCCGTCTGGAGCAGTGGTAACCCGTTCTAACAGCCGGTGGAGGCGTGCAATGGCGGACTGAGCATCCTGGGAGAGCTGGAGTGCGGTGTCAGCCCAAGGTTTCAACTGTTTTCGAACAACATGCTTGGTGTGACGAAGGTTCTCAACCGTGTCCATGATGGCTAGACGCTGCGCGGAGACGTTGGAGGGTGAGGAAGCTCTTACCTAATCAAGAGCAGCTTCCACCTGTCGTCATTCCTTCTGGATATGCTGAAGCATAGAATGGTGCCAGACTGCTGTCCAGAGTTGCGTAGCGGCTTTGACCAACTGCGCAGCCCGAGTAAGCTGCTCTTGAATAATATTTGTTGCGTCTGTGACCAATGCAACTCTCTGTGCCCGTACTGCTGGAGGTATTTCACCCTTTTGTCGCATAGTCCGGTCTCGGTGACGGACCTCTTGCAACACTTCGGTGTATAATCCTTGTAGTGCTGCATAGGATAGCTGCGCCAAATCTATTTGGATGTCCGTAGCGGTTGGAGCATGATCGTTAACTAGGACATCGCGGGGTAGCGAACAGACGTGGCTTTTGCTGGTTGGTACTCTGGAATTGCGAAGGAGTCGCAACATATCCCTATATCGCATCATTCCTTCCTGGCGCAGAATTAGTCTTGACCTGATTGTGACACTGCTGGTGGGGGATAGCGTACCTTCTTCTGCTGTATCCTTTGAGGCCATCCGGCTAGGTCCCGCGGTCGTCCCTAAGGTGTGAAGATCAGGACCTCCTGTCGCGCAGCTAGGTTGCCGCTCCGTGTGAGGTTCACAGGCAATTCCTTCTGCAGGGGGCCAATGCCCAATCAGTTGATCTAACTCGACATTCCCATGTCCCCTCAATATGATGTCTGTGGGTGTTGAACAGCCAGGGACCGAAACGTTCGGCAGGTTAGGATCTGCCATAGCAACAGAAAGACCTGCGTCCCAGGAGATGTCAATGATCCAAGTAAGCCAGTCGTCGGATAACAGGGGCATGGCGTAGAGACAATAAGTAGCCTATTGCGAAGTTATCCTGCTATCTGTACATCGTCCGGAGCTATTTAATGGTGGGGTAGCCCATACACGAAACTTGCCATCGTTCGTTCGAATCCGGCTTACCATAAATGGCCGCATCGATGGTCTGCTGCCCCTTTTGCATAACGTCAAGGTTCCTTTCCTATCAACATGGGGCGGGCTGATGATCGTTAGTCGTACTGGAGGACTCTCCCATGAATCGTCAGACCTTGGATGACGCCTGCGTGCCGTTCGTGGATCCCGAATTAGGGTTGGCGCCAGGTGTTTTGTAACACGGTTCAAGTACAAACTTAGTAACTTGGCCACCAAACTTCTCGATCGGGGTGCCTCTCCCTTGGACTGGACGTTCCTATATGGCAGGGCTGCATCAAGCGTCCGTGTGCCATCTGTCATTTGAAGTGTTCGCAAATTCTCCCAGATGCGCGTGGTTTGCGTGCCTCCGTAGTCAATCGCAGTCCTAGGTCATTGATAACCCAGGGAGCCTGTTCTGGCGGGGTCCTATCGCACCCTTGAGTGCTGTATGTTAGCAAGTATCTGCATGGGTCTACTGACCTCGGAGCTCGTTTGTCAGCTGGGGTCCTTAAGCGCAGGATCATCCTCCCTTGCTACTTCTCTTGTGTACCCCCCCAATGCGTAGATGCTTTGCACAAGGTTAGCGGCATTGCCCCTAGCCTGCGTTCCTTGGGAATTTGGGTTTCAACCAACGTCATGGTATTACCTGTGTTATCATGGTAGGGTAGGACTCTTACCTTGGTAGAGATGCGGCGGAAATTCCTGGTGGTCCGAAGACATCGTAGCGCTGACACCTCGTGCAATCGTCCTTGCCAATTTTCCAGTTCCTCATCAGAGTTGGAGAAACACTCACTGTCCTTTTCCCAGCAAAGTACTCCTTCGTCCGTGGGGTTAACCCAATCTTCGTCCCGCGCAGTCAATTTGTAGATGTGATCTATTTCCTCCTCCTTGTAGGCTGGCTCTGTATACCGCGCACCTTCTGCTAGGTCTAGTGGTACTATTACGCGTGTACCATTGTTCTCCAACACCATGCTGCGTTTTTTTAGATTGATGACACCCCCCATGTCTATAGCCTAGTCCAATCCTAGGAGCGCAGGGTAGGGATCCCCATCTTCCATAATTTCTATTATTTCGAAGTTAGCTAGGACCCTTGCCCCTGTGATATCAACCATGACTTTTGGTAGCCTACCCAGACGAATGATTTTTTGTTGATTTTCCATTCGCAGTTGGATGGTGGACCATTCTAATTTAGGCTCTCCCATTCGTTGCCATGTCTGCTTTGGTAATAATTCGCATTCGATCCAAGATCTAAGATAACCTGATCCATCTTGTAGTCACCAATCTGCGTAGTCAATCGCATTTATTTTTCGGTGCGTTTCTTATAGCTGTATAGTTTGTGTACATCCTTGGTCCCAGGAATCAAAGTGGGCCGAGCTGCGCAGGTATTTAGTAGTGCTTGGAGATTTCCTATGGCTTGTGGTTTTCGTAGTAGCTTCAGACATGCTTGCAGAAAGGGCTGAATCCCTTCCTCTATCTTGAGGTGCGTCGGCGGCTGTGCGGGGGCTGCCAGTGGCTCTTGTCCTTTGAAGCTCACTCCTTCCCGAGAGGCAAGCTCTTCCTTGGCTCCCTGGGTGACCATCTCGCTACGTGTCATGACCTTTACGCTCAGATCTGCATTCCTTAGTTTGGTTTTAACTCATTAAACATTCTGCGTAGGGGTGGGCTGTTTTTCCTACATCTTGGCTATTAAAATTGGGCAATCCTCCACCACATGGTCCAGCTGTCTACAATACTTGCACGATGGCTTGGTGGGATTTGGGCATTCTCTGGCGAAGTGTCCCATTTCTCTGCAATTATAACAAATTAGCTGCCCACGTCCTCGTCTTGCACTCCCTCCCCGACCTCCTCTGCCTCGGGCTGGAGATCCTCCAAAGTGCGCAGACCCTCTTAGCAACGCAGGGTCTGATCGAACCCTATACAAGTTCCCACTATCTATCATCAAGTCATAAGTACGACAATTCTGCTCATCATGTCCCACCGACCAGCAGAACCTGCACCATTGTTGCTTCAGTTTTGGGACATATGCACCTAGCTGAGGGCAATGGTTCGTATCATGCAGTCCTACTACACGACAGTCGTCACACCATAGCGCAGGTTCGTTCGATCCTGGTCGTGACAGGATGGGTTCCCTACTTGCTCCTGGTCGCACCGGACTAGGTCCTCCCACTTGCATGTAATCCGCCAATAGAGGGCACTGGTCCTTCGTATGGCCAGACACCCGACATTGTCTGCACCATAGATCTGTGCAACCGTCCTTTCCTCGCTCCCTTCGCAGGTTTTGTATTTCCATATGCATAGCCCCAAGCTGTTCCTGGATTTGCTGTACCCCGACCGACGTATCCTCGCGGGGTGCAGCTTCTAGTTTCATAGCGACCTCCACATCTTTCTCCTGCGACTCAAAGGTCTGATGACTCATTGGCGTGCACAGGTGAGGTAACAACATAGCGATGAACCATTCCTTATGCTGTCTATCATCATACTCGAATCCTCCTTCCCTGATTGCCTTCTTCAATCGCTGATCAACCTCCCACACTGACTCAGACACACCTTGTTTGAAGTCCTTTACTTCCGCTACCAGCTGGGAATAAGATTTTGGCTTTCGGAATTGTTGCTTCAGAGCATCCTTGATATCCTGAATGGATGCGCTCCCATTCTGGGCAATGTATCGCATATACCAATCCAGGGCCCTGTCCTCGATGCACCTTCTTTACCGTATCATTTGCCACATTCTGCGCAGTCCAGACGAAGTCTGCAACGAATCAGAATCTGTCCATATCCTCATCCCCTACCGTGTTGAAGGTAGGTAGTTTCAAGTGCGTGACCATATCGCTGTTTAGGGGGGGTGGTGGTATGGGTGAATTCTTACCTCTGTGTAGCCTCGGTGGCGGTGTAGCCGGGGGATCTTGCGCAGCTGGTTCTTGCAACAGATTATAGGCGGATCTCCCTCCGTCGAGGTTGGTCTGATAGTATTTACCACTGTGTGTCGCGCTCCCGTCTATATCCGAGGTCATTCAGTTAGTATGACTACACAGAATGCTCTTTTCACACAGTAATATCTTAATCAACAATGGTAATGTCCTCAAAAATTTGCCCCGGAACCCTTTAAAGAATCGTTGTTGAGCCTCAGAGTATGAGACAAATTGATCGATGGCAAATTTTGTCACAAATCCTCCTAGTACACTGTCCACCCAGTGATTGACCATGCATGTGATAGTATTATCAGCCTTTTCTAGCCGCCGGATCAGCTCCGGGGTCCACTGAGTGACTCGTTCGTCCTTCCAGCACTTCTGGAATTCTACAAGTCTGGCCAGCCACTCCTGGAGCTCGATCGCAAATGTCACAAAAAATATTTCGTAGCTCTCTGTAAGGATGTACCTATTTTTCCACCTTTCCGTTGTTAACCTTCCAGTATTCTCTTGTCATTACCCGATCCCTTTCTCAGACTTCTTCCGGTCCCGGCAACGGAACCATTTGTTGGCTTGAGGGGTCCTGACCCAGGTTTGGTGTGCAAGGTTTGCCAACAAACCCCTATACTACTGGCCCTTTCGGCAGTGACCTGCTTTCGCAGGTCAAAGTCTCACCCGAAGTAGTATGTATGGGTGCTGGAACCAGGTTTTCGCACCCTGAGAAAGGATAGGTAAGGCAAGCAGAGCTGTGCTAAGCCCTGTAATTCCCAGATTACTTCGCTCTGCGCAGGGTTAATTAGGTCTCTATTCGCATCCACGTGCGCTAGATCTATAATTATATGCCTTTATGATAGTAACACAACATTACATAAACAGAACAGAACAGAACAGAACCAATCCAGATACCGAAAACACACTTACACAGATCTTCGCAGCTTAAACACAGAAAATACACAGTGCAGCAATTATCAACAATTCCCACAAGAGTACTCACAGATTCAGTTTTCTATCAATCCTTCTTATTCATTCATTCATCAATTCTTCCTTACAATTCCCTTCCCAACCTGCGCACACAGCAGCAGGGTCCGCACACAGCTGGACTTGGATCTCCGCGCACACAGTCAGCAAGAGTCCTTTCCCCCAAAACCCAAACCAATAGCTTAAACCACAATTCGCATCAATAGCTCACCATTCCTATCCTTTACAATACAAAATGTCCCTCTATTTATAGCAATCTAGCCTAGACTTTCCCATGGTCCGCAAACCGTGGTTTTCGGACCCCTGGTTTACCCTTTTACCCATTACAATGCTTTCGAGGCTTTAACCTGCCCCAAAACCCCTCTGCTAGACTAAATCTAATCAAAAATATTCAAAATGGACCAGTTTTGCAGCTTTTAGGAGACCCCGTTCCAACACCATTGGTTATCAACGCTCAATGCCCTACCCCCATGTACCATAGGGCATCCCATATGTACCAATGCGTCCATCATTCTCCTAGTACAACCACCATGATGTGATCTACACCTCCTCAGCTGCCTAGGTAAACTTGAGCGGCCTAACGCCACACTTGCTAGAGGAAATATCTCTGCTATGCCAATCCTTTGTGCCTCATGTGCCCAATACCCCAATGGGAGAACATCATCTCCATACAAGGTTCGGTTTGGTGGCTTACCCATGCCACGTCCTCCCACCAGCTCCTGCCAGAGCATGCTAATCATCTTGCAACCCCATGCATAACCAACATGCTAATACAACACACGGAGGCTGCTCACAAACCACCTGGACGCTAATGCTGATTGGAACTTCCCTAAGGAATGCATGTGCTCAGTCATTGGGTCGACTACCTCATCAATGCCATAGCCATCTCGCATGTCTAATATCAGATAGGTGGGGCAGATCCCAATGCCAACTCGGACCTCCAGTGCCCTCGGTGTCTAAAAGCTCCCACTATGCTTTACTCCAGACTACGATCATCTCCATGAGTCCAACCCAATCTATTGGGTACCGACTCAGAATCTCTCGCCATCCAACCCTTAGAGAGAAATCGAATGCAAGAATCCCTGCATATAGAACAAGCCCTCCATCCTGCGAGTGTTGCACCGTGCGCAACTCATGTCGCCTCATCTCACCATCTCGGTCAACACCCCAAATCTGTCGAGGTTACTCTGCCTCTCCCTCTCCAATGTGCGGAGGCAACCTGCTAGTGCTACAAGCCCCATCTATGTATGTTTGAAAAGGGTTGCTCAGATGCCCTAATGTGCACTCCAGCTGGACCATTAAGGAATCCAATCGCTCTCCAACGTGAGTCAGTTTGGTTGTTGTCTCAGCACAAACTGCTCTCATGACCTCCAACCCCTCGTTCTGTCGTAGAATAGCCTCTCGCACTGTTGTAGCCTTCTTCTTCAACGCTAGAAGGTCTGTCTGGAACTAATGAAACTACTGTGGGTGACCATCATCTAATACCACTGTATCCCTTGGCACCTCATCAATGGTGGACACGTCTCTAGGTACCTCACCAATCGACTATGTCCTGCTATCACCTGAAAACTCGGAGAGTACGCTAGACATCTCAGTAATGGATATCTCAACAATGGATTACACCTCCTCAACAGTGGACACCTTTGTGTCTCTGGGCACCTCATCAATGGATGGCCCTATGAGTGTATGCTCCACTCTCTCCTATAAGATTTCAATCAAAGCAGTCAAGGGAGTCTCCAACAAGGGTGATTCCTGCGTCACACTAAGTGTATCTACGAGCTCCCCACAATCTTGTGTGCCCTCATCCTCCAAGTGCGAGGTAGCCATTTTGATGGCTTCCTCCTCTGTCATCTGGTTAAGCTGGAAAAAGGCAGTTTTCCACGGGGATGCGTCCCCCAGGGTGGGGGACGTGCTTCCCCGCTCTCCCACGCTGTTGAGATGGGGAAACTCCTGGGGAAACTTTCCCCACATCCCCTTTTTTGGAAAACTTGGGAAAACTCTAGAGGGTGTTTTTCTAGTGACGAAATGCGTCTCTCTTGTGGGGGGCAGGACGAGGGGATGCAAGAGGGACGCGTCCCCGAATTTTTTCGCTAATAACAATTAAAAAAACAATTTTTGTATTTCACTGCTTTCTATGTTTATTTTTAGTTCAGTTTTCTATGGCTGTTTTAGACTACACTTGTCATTGTGACGATGAATTTAAATTTTGATGTGCATTCTGTAGTTTCAATTGTCAAATGATGAATTTAATTTAGATGTACCTTGCATAATATTAATGCCCATTGCCAAATGATGAATTTAGATGGAACATTGCATAATGTCAAATGATAGATTCAATTTAGTAATTTATTTTTAGATTTACATGGATTATTGCAGAAATGTCAAATGATAATTTTACTTCACAATAGTCTAATACGAAATGATGATCATATTTAGTTGTGCATTTCATAATTAATAAGATTTACTATCTACTAATTTAGTTATTAACATATTGTTGGGATTTTATTTTTTTATTTTTATATATTAATTTTTTAATAATTTTATAACTTTTATGGTTCTGACGTCCCATCGTTTCCCCGAAATTTCCCTAAATTTTGGGGTTGCCTATATACGTCCCCCTTGTGCATATCCCCGTTCCCGTGTTTCCTTGTCTTGGAAACTTGGTGAAACATTGGAAAAAGGTATCCAACTTTTCCATATGAGCTTGAGTCGTGCACTTGGTGGATCTGTCATACGTGGGAAAAGGTATCCTCGCAAAGGTACGCTGCAACTCTAAACTCTGCGTGCTAGAACCCTCACTGTTTCTGCCTTTTTCGTCCTGCTTGAGTTGGCAGTAATCTCTAAAGGACAAAGATGCTCTGAAGTTTCCCCCCATGGACTGCCATTCTCAGAAATAATCTCCCATGGGTATTTGATCATCCCGCCTACGTTGCTCACTCGGTACTGAAGGTAAAAATGTAGGCAGCGTGGTCTTGGTTGGCCTACTGAAGGTTGGTGGGTGAGTGGTTGGTGAAGGGTGGTCACACTGTTGTGAGGCCCCTGAAGTCTCCCCAAATAGGAACTCATGATGGATGCTCTTATCCCTATTCTGTTGCTTGAGTCCCTCCAACATCCCCTTCTGCCCTTTGGCTAAATCATTTAGGGCCTTTAAGAGGCTACCAAATGTTGCTTCCCCTTTGCTCCTTGACTCCCCCATATTCTGCCACCTCTACTGCCTTCGATGGATAATGTTTTACCTGATACTACTGTAATATTCCTAACGAAAATATACAATGATACACAGAGCAAACATAGAAAAAATACATATAAAATTTGCACAGAAATCAGACACCCAATATAGAGCCAAACTGCATTGTTCTAAGCCATTTTATTATAAAATCATGGTGTCAAAGTTTGATATTTGGAAAGTTTGCACTTGGGCTTGCTCAAGGCAAGCTAACAAAGTCCAAGTGATGAAGGTAAGGTCCCCAAATCCTGCTGGCTGATCTCTCTCTAGCTCTGCGCTGAATTCCCCAGAAACTGGCTACTTGTTGCAAGAAATGGTTGCTAGGGCCTTCTCCGGTGCTCATAAAATTATGGGAAATTAACCCCAGACTTTCCACCAATAACCCACAAAAACCCACAAAGGAATTGGCCAAATGTTGACCTCGAAATTTCGACCCAATTTTCCCCTAGCTCTTCTAGCTGTTGGTTGAGTTGGGATCTCTGTTTGACCCTTCAAATTTGCCTAGAAAATTCTGCCAAATTAATCTTGGCCTCTCCTCAATAAACCCAGAAAAACCTAGAAAGGAATTGGCCAATGTTTGACCTTGGAATTTCAACCCTCTTTCCCATAATGGCTCTTTTGCTGGGTAATTCGATCCACCTGTGAAATTTGCTGCTAAGGGTCCCCAAAATGGCTACAATCTCCCACAAAATACTCTCCCATACGACTCCTCAAGTTTCAGCCCCTAACTTCCTTCACTCCTCAACCTCCAAGAGTGCCTCCTCCAAGAACTGGCTATCATCCTCATTCATAGAAAAAGATCCCCATGGCTGAGCCAAGAACAAAGCTCTGATACGACTGTAATATCCCTAAGGAAAATTTACAGTAAATAGCAGGCATGCATAGACATAAAATTTACAGAAACAAAAATAAATCAGATGCACAATTCACACCATAATCAGACAACTGAGCCATTTTATTACTGAATAAAGGTGTACAAGAAGAGGTGCTGGAATGTATGCACCTGGGTTTGCTCTAGGCAAGCTAGCTAAGCCCAAAATGAAGTACACATCACCCTTGTCAGTTCAATCACTGCGCAATCCTGGCTCTACTTTGGAATGGCCCAGAAATATGCTGCTTCCTCCAAAGATTTGTTGCTGGAGCCCTCTCCACTAGCTCAAATATTTTTGGGAAATTAATCCCAGCCTCCCCACACAATACCCAAAAAAAACCTATGAAGGGTTTGGCCAAAGGTTGACCCCGGAAAATCGACCACCTTGTGCTTGGGTGGCTCTACCGCTGGGTATAATGCTCCTGCTGTGAAATCTGCTGTCCAATGCTCCCAAAATATCAGCGATCCTTGTTAGAAAGCTTCTGAAACCTCCCAACCAAATCTCCAACTCTAAATCTTCTCACTCCCCAAGCTCCCAGAGTGACTCCTCCAAACATTGCACAATCCTTGCATTGTTGTGTGTAAATTTATGTAGATGTTCTATGCTTGATGCAACTTTACTTTCTTTTCAATATCAGACAACAATCACATAAACAATAAAGTAAAATGCTGATAGAACATACCAGTAGATCGACAGAAGACAAGCCAAAAATATATAATTGTGTTGATGCGTTACGACGGTCAACAGGATGCTTCAGCCAACAAAGTCTCAATATGGTCAGCCAACCAGCAATGTCACACAACCCTCAGGGACAACCAAATAGTCAACTCAAAAGTCAACGCTATCAAACAACGGTCAATGCAAACAACAGTAGCAGCTAGGGCAACGCTGAAAAGTCAAAGTCAACATTTTGCCTTGGAAATAGTGCCAGAAAATGCAGATTAGGGAAATCGATATTTTGGGAAAGTTTTAGGTCTATTTGACCTTGCGTTGACCAAAGTCAACGTTGGTCAAAGTTGCTGCAGAAACCCTAGCTGAAAACAGAAATCCGAAAACAGTTTTCTTCCTTGCTGCACTTTCCCATGTGTGAAGAGAAGAGACTCCAAGTGGTCGAACCAATCAGATGAGGAGAGAGAATGTGTGAGGATGAGATGAGTGAAATGTCCTACAACGTTGACCTTATTTATATCCATCATTGAGGGTGTGTGACACATTTGCTGGGGCACAAAACCTTAAGGCCGACCTGCACATATTTTGAATAGATTAAAAATAAATTCAAAATAAATGTTCTGCTCATCGGATCAAGATGATCTTTAGATCGATCTTGCACCTCTCCGAAAGAGGAACCCAATAAAAATATTGGTATCTTCATCGAGCATCACAACATGAGTTGGACTAGTTGTCCAAAATTAACACTCCCTCTCAACTAGGGAGAACTCCATCCACCTGTGCAATCCAAACATCGTGCGTCATCCCGTTGTAACTTGCTTTGCTGGCTTCTTTATTTCAGAACAAAAGTGGGTCAGTCACAAAGACATCATTCTCGGTTGACAGATTCAACCCAGAGGTCCGAAACCTCTATAGGACTCACAAAGAGTCTCATACCAACCCAAAGTTGGTTTATCTGACCCGAAGTCAGTAGGAGGTCCGAAACCTCACTAGAATTGATCCCAGATCGAATGGTTGAACCGTGCCATCCTAGATAGAGAGTACGACAATCTCTGATGCATCTATCAGTGTTTGCTTCTAGTCTCTAGCTTTTCCCACCTCATTGGCCAAATGAGAGGTACTTCCCACAAGCCTTGAACTGAATGGGTAGGATGCATACGGGGCACAGATAATGATAGGTGAACCAACTCAATCATCACAACGGTGGGGCAGAAGCACATCCACAAGGTTCGGCAAGCCTAGCCCTATGGTTGCTTATAGCTCCGAGAAGCTATCCCCAAAGCTTCCCAGAGCTCCCAGAGCTCATCGTCCAACGGGACCCTCAGAATAGGGTCGTTCCAAGATACCAAGATTCTCACGGAACGTTAGGAACTTGACCTTCCATAGGGGCTTTGTGAGAATATCTGCGACCTTCTCATCAGTTCCTAT
Source organism: Pinus albicaulis (assembly GCA_034641835.2). Lineage (NCBI taxonomy): Eukaryota > Viridiplantae > Streptophyta > Pinopsida > Pinales > Pinaceae > Pinus > Pinus albicaulis. Next base: position 1,293,517,101 of record CM076583.1, on the reverse strand, counting down.
ATGATCGAGTCTTACGGCGCCTCACTGTACCATATCCGAGATAAAGTGGTACCAGCCATCATCATGCTTGGATCGATCGTGGAACATGGGATTCTATGACAAACGAATCCCCCTCAGGTTATCACAAAGGATAACGGTGGCATCTAGTACATGCTTGAACAACACACTGAAGAGCTTTTGCAACCAAGTGACTTCACAACGGGCCATACACGTTGCAATGTATTCGGCCTCAGCGGTGCTCAAGGCTACTGACTTCCGTTTCCTCCCCGAAGCAGATCTACGTGTGAAGCAGCATCTAGATGTGCTCTTGTGATCCACCACACTGCCAGCCCAATCGGCATTAGTACATCCAAGGAGTGTCATGCTCTTGGCAATGTATCTCAGCCCATGGTCTATCGTGCCATAGAGATATCTCAAGATTTTCTTGGCACCAACCCAGTGAATGTTATGATCAACCATGTGTTGGCTCAAAGTGTTCACTGCACAACATACGTCCGGACGGGTGTTCACTAAGAACATCAGGGCCACTACGAGTTGACTATACTCAGTAGGATTTGCGAACACGAGCCCAACAACGCTGCCACTCAACTTCTTAAAGTTGAGCTCCATCAGTGTCGACACGGACTTACAGTCCACCATGCCAAATCTTTCTAGAAGCTTCACAATGTATTTTCCTTGAGAAGGGAAAATCTCGCCAGGTCTCTGCCAGACCTCCAGGCCTAGGAAGTAATGCATTAGTCCTAGATCCTTCATCTCGAACTTAGCAGCGAGTTCCCTCTTGCACTGATGAATGAGAGGGTCAGCACCTATCAGGAAGAGGTCGTCCACATACAACACCAGAATGAGAGGCTTCTCTCTATCAACCTTGAAGTAAAGGTTCAGATCAGCGTTACTACGAGTGAAGCCCAACTTCATCAGGTAGCTATCTATCTTCTCATACCAAGCTTTGGGTGCTTGCTTCAGCCCATAGAGGGCTTTCTTCAACCTACATACATGGGTGTCTCGATCCTAGACTTCGAACCCCAGAGGTTGCTCTACATACACCTCTTCCTTTATCGCACCATGCAGAAATGCGGTCCTCACATTCATCTGATGAAGACTCCATCCTTGCGTAGCAGCAAGGGCTATGATAGATCGAATGGTGGTATATCGGGCCATAGGTGCAAATATGTCAGCATAGTCTATGCCTTCCTTTTGAGAGAAGCCACGGGCAATGAATCTTGCCTTGAACTTTTCAGCACTTCCATCAGATCCATGCTCGATCTTGTAGAGCCATTTTGAGGTGACAACTGCTTTGTCCTCCGGTCTTGGAACCACATCCCAGACATCATTCTTCATTATGGACTCGTACTTTTCGTGCATAGCATCCTTCCAGACTTGATGCTTTATGGCTTCCTCAAAAGATCCAGGCTCAGATTGTACAATGGTACTCATGGTTGCTAGATACCCATGGTATCTACTTGGCTTCTTGCTTTCACAGAATGTCGCCCTTGGGGCCATATGTCCCTCGGCATCCTCGAGAGTGTCCCTGAGCCATGATGGTCTCTTCCCTAGTGAAGGAGGTGGATCAATCGGGTCCATCGGCCCTTCAGCATCGGGCATCGTCTCATCCTTCGGTTCTTCTTGATTTCCAGGCCTTGCTTCATGATCTTCCTCAGATCTCGGAAGATTGACTACTTTTCTCAGGGAAGCATCTTCGTCAAAGGTGACATCGTGGCATATCTCCACTTCCCTTTGACCAGGCACATAGACTCTATAGGCCTTCGAAGTTTCGTTGTAGCCCACAAACATTCCCTGCTTCCCAGAAGCATCCAACTTGCTCCTCTTCTCTTTCGGCACATGAAAATAAATAGGACATCCAAAAACTCTAAAATGTGAGACATCAGGTTTCTTACTAGAGAAAACCTCTTCGGGAGTTTTGGAGTCTAGTGCGGAATGCAGGCACCGGTTTTATATGTACACAGTAGTGTTCGCAACTTCTCCCCATAGAAAATTCGGTAGACCTTGGTCACATAGCATGGCATGGGTAGCTTCCACAATGGTACTGTTCTTTCGTTCAACAACGCCATTCTGCTAAAGAGTATAGATAGTTGTGGTCTCCCTCTTGATGCCAACTTCTCTGCAAAAGTTCTTGAACTCGTTCGTCTCATATTCAGTGCCATTATCGGTCCTCAAAATCTTGATCTTCTTCCTTGTCAGATTTTCCACCAAGGCTTTGAAGGTACGGAACCACATGAAAGCCTCATCCTTCTTCTTCAAGAAATATATCCAGGTTTTGCAAGAGAAGTCATCTATGAACGTCATATAATGAGAACATCCTCCCAAGGATGTCACAGGCAGCATACCAGAGAAATCCGAATGTACTAATTGCAAGACATCAGATGTCTTTGTGATGCTTGAGGGGAAAAGGTCCCCTTGTATGCTTTCCTTTGGCACAACCCTGACATACACTTTCATGATTATTTGAGAACTCGGGCATTTCCGTCACCACCTTCCTTGCTTCGAGAAGTGCCTTGTAGTGAAGGTGTCCAAACCTCCGGTGCCATAGTTCAGTCTGTCGGATAGTATCATATGTCATCGCTCCTAGTGGACTTTCTCCAACTTGGTAGAGTGTATGAACTCTAAACCCAATCGTGATAGCTTCCTTGAAGCTCTTCTTCCACATGCGTACCTTTCCGTCAATGAATGCCACATTGAAACCTTTGTCTTCCATGGCCGATATAGACACAAGGTTCTTCTTCAAATTAGGTACATAGAGTACATCCTCTAAGCGGAGGACTTGACCTTGAGACAAGTGGAGGGTCACAGTCCCTGTCCCTTTCATGGGATATGTGGCATTATCTCCAAGGATAATTTCTAGATTAGTATCCTTCTCAACTATATCAGAGAGTGCTTCCTTGAACCCAGTGATGTGCCTTGAGGCACCACTATCTATCAACCAGACATCCATAGTGTCGGGTGGAGATGCAAAAGAGAGGGCAGATACAAGAATGAATTCATTTCTTTTATCAACAACATTTGATTCCTCATACCTGGAGTTTCTCGACCTTTTGAAAGGTTGACCATTTTCGCCGGAGGGAGCCTTCCTCTTTCCCTTGAACTTGTTGTTCCTTTGATTGCCATTCCTCCAGTTGTTGTTGTTGTCATCACCATCGGGAGAATCCTTCTTGAAAGGGCATTCTCTAGCATAGTGACTTGGCCTATGACAAGTGTAACACTTGCCCTTCTTTCCTTGGGCCCTTGCTATTCCTTTGTTCTTTGGACCACCAAAGTTCTTCTTTCTAGAATGAGCAGCGTAGGCAACATTTCCTTCATTTTCATACTCCTTCATTCTTGTCTTTTCTTGAATGCATCTCGATAGTACTTCGTCAAAGTCAGGTATCACATTATTATTGAGAATGGTAGTGTTGAACACATGCCATTCAGGTGAGAGCCCTCTGAGTGCGGTGAGTACCATCTCTCGATCAACTTTTGTCTCCCCAATAGCCCGTAGATTGTTCCTGATCTCGGTCAGCTTCAGAAAATATGATTGAATAGACTCATCCCTGCCTTTCTTCATATTCTTCAATTGATTCTTGAAGAATAGGACTTGATTCGCATTGTTGGCCTTGAACATGTGGACCAACTTATCATACATCTCTTTAGATGTGCCCAACTCGGAGATGTAGGCAACTAGACTCTTATGAATTGAGTCCCTGATCATCAGCTTTGCTTTGATCTCCCCCTTCTTATATTTTGTTTTGGCAGCAACAGTTGCAGTGGATGGAGGCTCTTGGATTTTACCTTGCACATAGTCCATGGCATCTTGGTCTTCCAAGTTAAGATCCAATGTCATCTTCCAAGCATGGAATTCATCGTCAATTTGTCATCAGCCTTAAAGCCTTTGTAGTTTGAGGAACTCATCCTCTTCTTCGGTGATTGCTACAAATTAGGGCTTTGTCTTCACCTCAACTCTGGTACCATGTAAATTTATGTAGATGTTCTATGCTTGATGCAACTTTACTTTCTTTTCAATATCAGACAACAATCACATAAACAATAAAGTAAAATGCTGATAGAACATACCAGTAGATCGACAAAAGACAAGCCAGAAATATATAATTGTGTTGGTGCATTACGACGATCAACAGGATGCTTCAACCAGCAAAGTCTCAGTATGGTCAGCCAACCAGCAATGTCACACAACCCTCTTGGACAACCAAACAGTCAACTCAAAAGTCAACCCAAAAGTCAATGTTGTCAGTCAACGGTCAACGCAAATAGCAGCAACAACTTGGTCAACGCTGAAAAAGTCAAAGTCAACGTTTTGCCTCAAAAATAGTGCCAGAAAATGCGGATTAGGGAAATCTATATTTTGGGAAAGTTTTAGGTCTATTTGACCTTGCGTTGACCAAAGTCAACGCTAGTCAAAGTTGCTGTAGAAACGCTAGTCGAAAACAGAAATTCGAAAACAGTTTTCTTCCTTGCTGCGCTTTCCCACGTGTGAAGAGAAAAGACTCCAAGTGATCGAACCAATCAGATGAGGAGAGAGAATGTGTGAGGATGAGATGAGTGAAATGTTTTCCAACATTGACCTTATTTATATCCATCATTGAGGGTGTGTGACACATTTGCTGAGGCACAAAACCTTAAGGCTGACCTACACATATTTTGAATAGATTAATAATAAATTCAAAATAAACGTTCTGCTCATTGGATTAAGATGATCTTTAGATTGATCTTGCACCTCTCTGAAAGAGGAACCCAATAAAAATATTGGTATTTTCATCTGAGCATCATAACATGGAGTTTGGACCTAGTTGTCCAAAATTAACATTGTGACTGTCTCTGCGCTGTAGTACGATCTCTTTGTTGCTAGTACGAATGGGACTCAGGTAGAACACCCTCCTTGGGCTGGTACTTGAAGTCCACCGAAGCAAGGGTTGGGATTTTTGCTTGGAAACACCCGTGTGCTGAACAACACTGCAGACTTGGCACTTGCTCAAGCGCGCTATGTCAGAAGACAAATTCTGAAATGATGAGTGAATGCCCAAATGGGAGCCTCTTGCGCTTTTTATCGAGAGCCTCCAAAATGCCCATGTGGGCCCAACTTGACTTTCCCCTACCGACTTTGCTCCAATGAGTGTTGAGATTTTGTGTATTTGGGGTAGCATCAGTTGTGTTCTAGGTCCCAAATTTTGAGGAAGGACTAAAGTTCACTTGATCTACAAGACCCAAAAATGGATTTGGGAAATTTCATCTGGTTTAGGAGATTAAATTAATTAATTATTTTAAGTTTATTTCCTAAGTTAAACCTTAGGGAACTTAAATAATTAAAGTAAATTTAATTAAACATGTGATGAAATTGTCTTAAGTCACACAGATCAAGCTTTCTTTTAATCTTAGCCATTGATTCAAGATCTGATCGTGGTCGTTGATTTGTCAACGAGAAAAGTATAAAGGAAAGGCTTGGGGTCATTTGTAAAGACACGCAGAGGCAGAACACTGAAGCTAAGCTGAGATTCTAGGGCAAGGTTTGCTAAGAATACTCAGAAGTGTTTTAGCTGCAGAGAGGGGAATTTAGACCAAGGGGATGATATGATCCCAGGGTCTAGAATACACAAGAGGCAGAGAAGAGATAATCTCAAGGACAACGCAGAGGAAGGCAGCAACAACAAGGACATCGTAATTTTTAGGAGACCCTTCAGGGGTTACGCAGAGACCCTTTGGGGCAGCGTAGTGACCGCGTCACCCAGTCTGGGGTAACGTAGTCCCTTCTGGAGCAGTGTTGAGGGTTTGGAGGCCATCCAAGGCTGACGCAGAGGCTTTCAGGGGCTTCAGACGCTGACGCAGAGCCTTTCAAGGGCAGTGTTGGGGTTTCTAGGCCTAGATTTGGCCGAGTTTTGTAAATCCCGTTTGAGGGTGTGGATCAGTCATTATTTTGGCCCTAGATCAGCCAGTGAGCTGTAGATCTAGAGGTTTCTTTGTCGGGTTTTCTAGATCTGGAACCCAGAGATGTGTATTAAAAAATATTCTTAATAATAGAACCCTCTAGCAGCCAGAGACCATTTTTCCCACATTGGGTTTTTCCGGGGACTATTTGTACAGAAATAACTGTGTCATTTTGTTAATGTGTGCATGTGCTTATTCTAGATCTGAATTGGTAGATATCTGTTATGTGTTTTGCTTCTATGTTAAATTGAATTTTTTTAGTTGATAACTTATATAAGTAGGAGAAGCATAACCGGATTAACAGTAATAATTTCTGCATAAAGTATAAGATTCAGAAATTTCTACATGGTATCAGAGCAATTGTAGATCTAGAAGGGTCACCAACTGAAGAATCTGAAGGATGTAGTTGCAGAAAGCAGCGGGAAAAGCAACAGAGAAGCAGATTTGAAGGGACAGCGCAGTTTTCAGGAGCAGATTCACGCAGAGGGAAGGGTGACGCTGTCCAGCGATGTGTCCTAGTAAGCCCACGCAATTACTATGCAGAGGCAGCTTAGAAACAATGCTGGTTGGGCCTGAAGCCAGCCGGTGTGATTCAGATCTGAATCTGTCAGATCCAAAAAAAGTCTATAGAAAAGTTGCAGAAATTTAGAAGAGCTGGTGGGGTTAAAACTCTGAAGATTTCAGATTTTTAGCCTTAGCACAAGTGACAAAGACTGGGAAGAGATCAACTTCTCAGAGAGTTTCTTGCCAAAGGAAACTTGTAGTTTGATCAGAGGATCAAAGAAGAAGTTGAATCATAGTTGATTTGGTAGATTTCCAAGGAGGGAAATCAAGTGTCAGAGGGAGCAGAGGGTGCCCAGTGCGTAAAGGACCCTAGATCCAGATCTCTAGTATAGAGAGGAGGAGCTCCGACACATTCTGAGCAGATGGCTCCTCATGGACTGCGGGATCAGGGTAGGCTAGAGGGCCTCTCAAACTTTTCGGTTTGGAAAGCAATGATCTTGATTGTCCTTGAGACATACGGTCTAAGAGACCATGTAGAGTAGACTCTGGCCACACCGACAGATGCGGATCTCCTACGGAAGCATAACGAAGCTGCTGGGCATGCCAAGCTACTGATAATGGACAGTATCAAGGACCATATTGTACCACACATAGCTGAGAAGAGGACAACTAACGAATGTGGAAGGCCTTGACTTCCCTGTATGAGGGAAAATCAATCCAAAGAAAGATGCTATTGGAGGCCCAAATGAGGTCATTCATGATGACCAAGGGAGAAGACATCGAGCATTTCCTCTTCAGATTGCAGTCAATCAGGGATCAGCTGACTGCAACGGGTCCAACCATAGATGATGCAGTGATAGTGAGGACTACCCTCAATTTAGTCACAAATGAGTGGGAAACCTTTGTCCAAAGTATCTTGGGCAGAGCGGACCTCCCAGATTTGGACAGCTTGTGGTCAATCTTGCGGCAAGAAGAACTACACAGATTCACCAAGAAGCAGCACAACCCTGGGTTGAGCAAAGTAAAGAAAGAAGATGAGGAAGATGCAACCTTGGCATCAGAGAAGCAGCTAAAGAAGAAGAAGGATCTTTCAAAGATCAAGTGCTTCCAGTGTGGCGAAATGGGACATTTTGCCAGCCATTGTCCAAAAAAGAAAAAGGACAAGGAAGCATCTTCTTCCAGAGCAGCGGTGGCAGATGATGGGCCAGGAGATGATGTAGCCATGAGTGCTCATGAACCACGGAGGAGAGGTGACATGGACATGTAGAGGAGCTACATGGAAGAGAGGCGGGATCCTTGAGGAGCTCATCTCTTGGATCACAAGCGAGCTACGACAGCCTAAATATAGTAGCGGGACAAGTGGAGCAGTGGGTGCATAGATCACAGATGAGGTAGAGGAAAATCAAATCTGAAGGCTGGGAGGGCCAGCGCAGAGCAAAGCAGCAGCAGCGTAGAAGGAGTAGCAGCGTAGAGGCTGATGTGACTTTAGCAGCGCGGAGCAGTGCTGCTTATGCAGTGCAGAGCTGCAGCAGTGCAGAAGGCTTCAGAGGGACAGCGCAGTGCAGCAGCAGCGTGATAGATTTCAGCACAAGTGGCTGATGTGACTTTAGTAGTGCAGAGGGAGTCTGATTACGCAGGCAGAGTTGTAGCTGTGTATAGTTCTTTAGATGCTAGCACAGATCTGTAGCCTATGGAGCTTCAGTGATAAGGATGTAGCCCATCTGACTTGTTTGTCAAAGCTTGGGCAGAAGATTCAGTTGTTTCTCTCAACAACTGAAGTTGCAGTGCAACAGATCAGCAGTGGCATTGGTATGAGCAGCACAGATGCATCATATTGAGACAGAGCTGCAGTACAAAGGTTGCAGTGGCAGTGGCAGAGTCATGGGCAACAATACAGAATGGCAGTAGCATGCCAAGCTTCAGCAGCACAAAACCAGTACTCAAAGTCATGTAATGCATATTGTGATGTATTGCTAGAGCACACCCTCGATGCTAAGAGGGAGTGTTGAGATTTTGTGTATTTGGGGTAGCATCAATTGTGCTCTAGGTCCCAAATTTTGAGGAAGGACTAGAGTTCATCTGATCTACAAGACCCATAAATGGATTTGGGAAATTTCATCTGGTTTAGGAGATATTAAAATAATTAATTATTTTAAGTGTATTTCCTAAGTTAAAACTCAGGGAACTTAAATAATTAAAGTAAATTTAATTAAACATGTGATGAAATTGTCTTAAGTCACATGGATCAAGCTTTCTTTAAATCTTAGCCATTGATTCAAGATCTGATCATGGCCGTTGATTTGTCAACGAGAAAAGTATAAAGGAAAGGCTTGGGGCCATTTGTAAAGGCACGCAGAGGCAGAGCACTGAAGCTAAGCTGAGATTCTAGGTCAGGGTTTGCTAAGAATAATCAGAAGTGTTTCAGCTGCAAAGAGGGGAAACTTAGACCAAGGGGATGATCTGATCCCAGGGTCTAGAATACACAAGAGGCAGAGAAGAGATCAGCTCAAGGACAGTGCAGAGGAAGGTAGCAGCAGCGAGGACAACGTAATTTTCAGGAGACCCTTCAAGGGTTACACAGAGACCCTTCGGGGCAGCGTAGTGACTGCGTCACCCAGACTGGGGTAACGCAGTCCTTTCCGGAGCAACGCTGAGGGTTTGGAGGCCATCCAAGGCCTACGCAGAGGCTTTCAGGGGCTTCAGAGGCTGACGCATAGCCTTTCAGGGGAAACTCTGGGGTTTCTAGGCCTAGATTTGGCTGAGTTCTGTAAATCTCGTTTGAGGGTGTGGATCAGTCATTATTTTGGCCCTAGATCAGCCAGTGAGCTGTAGATCTAGAGTTTTCTCTGTCGGGTTTTTCAGATCTGGAACCTAGAGATATGTATTCAGAAATATTCTTAATAATAGAACCCTCCAGCAGCCAGAGACCGATTTTCCCACATTGGGTTTTTCTGGGGACTATTTGTCCAGAAATAACTGTGTCACTTTGTCCAGAAATAACTGGGGACTATTTGTGCTTATTCTAGATCTGAATTGGTAGGGATCTGTTATGTGTTTTGCTTCGATGTTAACTTGAATTTATTCAGTTGATAACTTATATAAGTAGGAGAAGCATAACCAGATTAACAGTAATAATTTCTGCGTAAAGTATAAGATTTAGAAATTTCTACAATGAGAGCGTATTCCACATGTGAGCTGTAATCCTCCATGGGGTGGCCCCCACGCTCCACTAGAGCTGCAATATTTTTCCTTCCTAATGTTTGGCCCTCCACTTAATCCCAAAATTCACGTGGGGCTTCTAAACACTCATCTCCTAGGTGCGAACATGAAATAAGGCAAAATTGGACAAGATTGATATTTCCCTTAGCAATATTGCTCGGTGGGAATACCACATCTCGGTAAAAACTTGCTTTCAATTTTGGTGATGGAGGATAAGGGCTTCACAGTGGAGTTCAAGAACTAGCAAGTCCTCATTAGACTGAATGAATCTAGCCTAGATACAACTCATGTAATAGAGGCTAGAGAAGGTAATTTGTAGAGGTTGTAGGGTGAATTTGCTTGAGCCTTGGTGCATAACAGTGACAACTTGTGCGAGATGCGGGCACAAGAGGATGGGGCATTTGCATCATAAGGCATTCCCTATTTTAAAGGAGATAGTCACAACCATTCCAGAGTTTAGTATTGAGCAACATGGTGTATGTAGAGCGTGCACACTTGGCAAGCTTGTCAAGGATGCTTTCTCAATCAATGTGCATATGTATAGGAGGATTTAAACCTTTTATATTCTGATGTTTGTGGAGTGGTGTTAGTAGCATCTATAATAGGAAGCATGCATTATTTCTCCTTATGATGACTTCTCTTGCAAGACTTGGATCTACTTCTGAAAGTCCAAGGATGGGGTCTTTTTCAAGTTTTAGGAGTTCAAATCTCTAATTGAAAATCATCCAAGGAAGAAGATCAAGATCTTGAGATTGGATAATGGGGAGAGTGTACCTCCAAGGAGTTTGAAGGGTTTTGCAAGGAGGCAAGAATAAAGAGGGAACTAACTATTCTGTACAACCAACAATAGAATGGGGTTGCGAGTGAAATATCAATCAATCATAGGGGTTGCTAAGGCCAGGATACATGACTAGGATTTGCGATGTTTCTTTTGGAAGAGACATGCAACACAACAATCCACATCCAAAACAATGTTCTCATAGGATTTTGGAGGTCAAAACACTAGATGAGGCATTCATTGGTGTGAAGCCAGAGGTGAGTCATGTCCACATCTTTGGTTGTACAATTTATATCCATCTTCTGAGAGAGAAGAGCAATATGTTGGAGCCCTCCAATAGCAATGATTTATTTTGGGTTATAGTGGGACTCCAAAGGCTTATAGGGTCTATATTTCGAAGCAAAGTACGATAGTAGTGAGGAAAGATTTAAAGTTTATGGAAGACATTGCATCTAGAGAGTCCCTTGAGACTCCTTTAGTGATAGAGGATGAGGAGAAAAAATCTTCAAAAGTTGAGCCAAGGTCACTAGTGATTTCTAGAGTGGGACAACGACCTTCAATTGAATAGGGGGAGACAATAGCCCCTTCCACTTATGTCAAGAGACCTTGGTGCTTTACTCAAACATCTAGGGATGCTAAGGAGTATGTTAAAACTCCTAGGAGCACAGTTAGAGAGAGCAGAATTTTGAAGAAGTTTCCAAGATGCATGGCATTGATGAGCAACATTATCTAAGTCACCTGACACGTTGCCCCCCTCCCCCCCCTGTGTCTCGAATTCTTCGTGTTGGACATGACACATGGGTCATACGTGTCTGACTGTTGACACAAGTTTGAATCGTGTCAGACACAAGCCTTATGGGTATCCTAAACTTTGGACATGTGTCTTGTGAAATAAACATCCCAAAAGTGATTTATTGCCTCATTCTCATGCAATTCAGTCGTAGTTTTGGAGCTCTCAAAGTTTTTGGAGAGTAGTTAAGGGAAATTATGTGAAAATTCCAAGTCCTAGATCTGGAATCCTACTGCAGCAAACTGAATTAACTTCACGTACTTGTAAATTAGATTAACAAGTTATTTGCAAATTTCTTTTGTAAATACTGAAGCAATTACTGAAGCAACCTTCACTTAATTAAATTAATATGTGAAACAAGAAACTGAGCAAGAGAAAAAATATCACATAGGACACCATTGTTTTTGGACAAATGTCCCCGAAAAAACCTGTGGAAAACCAGTGCAACAAATCTGAGGGTTTTATTATTAAGCAACAATTATCTCTAAATGTCTCTCTGGACAATTCAGTTACAGAGAATATCACTGGCAGAGAAAAATAGTGAGATTACCTCACTCTGCAAGTCCCAGCTGATCCGATAGCTGAAATGACAAGCCCCCAACACCGAATGCGTTGCCTCTATGCAGTAGTTGCGTAGGCCTATGTGGGGACCTCTGAAGGATTGCGTCACCTCCTTCGCTGGATTGATCTGCTCTCAAAAAACCTGATTCTAGCCCTCCCGGCTCAGAATCCAGATCTCCTAGCAAAATCTCGGACTATAGCTCGAAAACGTTGCGCTGCCACTGCGTGGCCTTGCGTCACCCTCTTTGGGTGCTGTGTCACCCTCTCTGGGCTCTGCGCTGCCTCCTCTGCGTCTTTCTCTGCGTCTCTGCTGAGTATTCTTGGCCCCAGAGAAGATCCTCTGACCAAAACTGCTTCTGCCCCTCAACTGTGTGAGAATATCTCGATCAAAGTTTTCCTCTGAGCACTGCTCACTTCAGAAAATTCGATCTCTTGATCTCTCAGCGTGTCTTTTCTAAATGACCCTCAAGTCTTCTTTATAGTCTTCTCGTTGAGACTTCAACGACCAAGATTAGATCTCCAGTCAACGACTAAGATTACATTTTGACTTGATCTGCTTTTTCTAGAAGTTTCACCCACAGTTTAGATTAATACCCATTAATTATTTTAATTTCCTAAGTTTAGACTTGGGGTCTCATTAAAAATAATTAATTTATCAAATAAAACTGTCTCCGAGTGGAATTTTCCAAAACAATTTCTGGGTTATGTGGAATACATGTGTCTAAGCCTCTCCACAAAGTTTGAGACTTAGAGCACATACGATGCTACCACAAATCAACACTCCCTCTTAGCGAGGAATGTGCTCTAGTGAATATGCTCTGCTGCACACTGCTCTGACTCTGAAGCATCTTCCTCTACGCTTCTGATGTCTGACATGCTGTCCACCAACCACTGCGCTGCTGCTGACCCTGCCACGATCAACACTGCATCCGTACTGCAACTCCCTCTCAAATGATGCATTTGCTGCTAGCACTGCCACTGCTAACTTTGCACTGCAACTCAGTTGCTGAGAGAAACAACTGAAAAACATCTATGAATCTGAACAAGTGTTTAGGATGCATCTTGATGTTGAAACTCTGACTCCTGCTAGTCCCACGTTGTCCCTCTGAAGCACTGCACTGCGTCCCTTTGTATTGCGTTGCTTAGATTTTGGCGCTACTAACTACTACATCTGTCGCTCCAACACTCCTCTGCACCGACTGAAACTCCTCCAACCTGCTACTACTGATCTTCGGCTCCCGTAGCAAGGTCATGATCCAAGGGGTGGACTCCTCAAGGATCCTGCCCAACTGAAGTTCTTGTGAACTTACAGTTCAATATCGCCCCATCTCCCTCTTGGAGATGCGTGGGCACTCATGGCATACTCATCCTCCTCGATCTTTCTAGGTGCAGCCTTTGGATCGTGCTTCTCGTCCTTGTCCTTTTTCTTCAAGGGACACTTGGTAGCGTAGTGACCAAGTTCACCACATCTGAAGCCCTTTATCTTCGAGACGTCCTTCTTTCGTCTCCATTGCTCTTGCTACCCCTTGGATGCAAGGGTTTTGTTTTCCTCCTCCTTCGTCTTCGACCCACTGTTGCTGCTGTCGTCAAGTTTGCGCTTGACTAGGTCCCTCCTTAGCTCTTCTTGCTGAAGAGCAAGCCACATCTCTTCCCAACTCGACAAGGTTGTGCTGCCCATGATGCTCTGGAAAAAAACTTTCCATTCTTCTATGACTGCGTTGAGGCCCAACCTTGCCATCGTGATAGGTTGAGGTGTGGACGCCACGACTTCTAGTTGATCATGGATTTTCTGAAGTTCGACAGGAACAAATCAATATGCTCCCCTTTCTGCATCTGCATCATTCTCAGTTTCTCCTCTAAGTACATCTTCCGCTGCTCGAAAGAGCCTTCATACAACGCTGCCAAGGCTTCCCACATCTGCCTAGCTGCGTCCTTGCCGGCTATGTGGGACACAATATGATCTTTGACTCCATCAAGGAGTAGCCTTTTAGCCTTTGCCATATCAGCTGTGTACTTCTTCAGTGAATCTGAATCTGCAGGGACAACTATCGTACTCGTCACGAAAAACTTGAGATCGTATTCATCTAGAAGGCATGTAATTCTCACCTTCTAGATTACATAGTGTTACGAATATAAAATTGTATAAAATAAATAAACATAAATAAATATAAATAATGAATAATCAAATAAGGATTATGTTAAGTAGTCATTAGTTAACCGAAAAGGCATGTCTAAAAGACATGCCTAGTCATGAAAGGTCACCTACGTAGGTATATACGTAGGGCCTCATTGTAACATTTTATAATCACATATACATTCTTATGTATAATAAATTATTATTACAAATATCTCTTGTCTATTTTACAATTAAAGTCAACAAGCGTACAATTTTGTTGCTTTAGTGGTATTAGAGCCATGTTGCACAATATAGTCTCACGAGCCTATGAACGTAGTTTACGAGCCTATGAACATAGTTTACCGTACAATGTGCCATTACATGTAGATTTTGAAGAAATTGAGCATATTAGAAAAATTCAAGAAAAGCTTCAGCAATTAGAAAAGTCATGTGCAGAAGCTACAACCAATTTTAAGAAAGGTTATGAAGAAATCCATAATAAGGAAGATGATAGTGATGGTGAAACGGAACAAGGTGAAACAATAGATGATTATAATGTTGAAGATGAAGATGTTGCGGAAAATGATCAAGATGATGATCCACACGAAGATGAGGATGATCTCAACAATGATGGAAAGACATCTGAAATCAACTTGCCTAAAGGCTACAGTCTTAAAGCTAAAAATAAGGTTGTTGATGTTGAAAGTATTGCTTTAGAAGCATTGGATCCCTCCATGCCAAATGACAAGATTGGAATTGAGGGGATCATGGACAAGAAGTTAGATATCCTACAATATTGGCAAAAATCAATGGAATTACAGGGTTCTTCACAATCTCTGCCTAAGCCCAAGAGCCCACGAATTTCTAAGTCAAATAACAAAATTTTCAGTTGCCATAATATTGTCATGAAATCAAAAGAAAAGGCCCTTCAAATAATCAATACAGAAAAAAAAGGGATATGAGGTTCCAATTCAGTCATCTCAACCACTGGGTTTTAGAGACCATTATTTTTCATGGTTAGTTGGAGGTTTGGAACATGCAGAAAATGGAAGTGGTGGAATAGGACTAGAGATAAGCAAGGGTCATGAATTTGGGACCTATTCTGTACAAGGTTCTTGTTTGCATGGATATATTCCCAATTTTTCACATGTGGGTTTGGAGTGTAGTTTTGACAGTCCTCTTTCTTTTTATTTGGCTTATTCTGAGAAAGACAATTATGAGAAAGACAGAGAGAATCAGCATAAAAACAAAGCCAAATGCAGGGTGATCAGCTGTTCAACATGCACAAAGTGGTACTGTGTTAATTGCATTAAAAGATGGTACCCTCTGTTAACAGAACAATATTTTGGCCAGAGCTGTGCTACTTGTAAGGGAAATTGTAACTACAAAGAACATTTACGTCGAAATCCCGAGGTCAAAGTGCAGGAATTGAGGGTACATGATAGGGTCTGTTTTTTCTAAAAAGTGATTTGCAGTGGCCAGTATGTCGTCACTAAGATTCATGATGAGCAAATGCTGGAACTGGAGGTTGAGGCTGAAATTCAGAAAAAACTTGCACAAGGCTTGGAGATTCCAGAATCTGCTGTTGACCCAGTAGGAGAGTGTCATTGTTGTGACAACTGCAACACTTCTAGCGTAAGTTTCTACCGATTCTACGATGATTGTGAGTGTGATCCTTGCCCTTCTTGCTGTCGTGAGGTTAGGCAAGGGAAACTGCCGGGAGGTTTATTCAACAAAGATCCCGGTGTGTGTTCCCTGTTGTCGTGAGGTTAGGCAGGGGAAACTGCTTGCACATTCCCAGTGTGCGTTGTCTCTCGACCAATGGATCCTCTCCTCTGCAAATATAATTCTCTGTGTACTATACTACTCTGCCATCAAGTGTGAATCGATTTCAGTGAACTACGTCCATTGCGTACTGTCTCCGGCTTACGCTTGGTCAAAGCTTGTCACTTTTTGTCAGCCGAACCCACAACATTCAGAACTACGACTGGTTTTCTATGGCGTTGGAAGATGGATATATTCTCTCGGAAGCTGCATTATCATTGCAAAGATATTGTCGTGGCTGTCACTTGAGCACTTGCCCAGATTTAGCTGTGTCTCTAAACAATGGAATGCTTTAGTTTCGTCAACTGAATTCATAAGTGGTCTTTGGCAAAAGAAGTTTCAAAAGGTTATTGCCAAGATGCCATGGTTGGCTTTGTCATTCAAAGACAAGACTATAAAGAAATTGTTTAGTTGTTGCCAAGTTTCGACTGTGCCCAAGAGTTGGAAGAGCTACCATTTATCCTTTTCCCTTGTAGAGAAAAGAGAGGATGTAGGTTTCTTTGTTTACATCTGGTCCGCTGCCTCCTCTACGCATGCCATGATTCCCTCCGCTACGCAAAAGAACGCAGCTGACAAGCCGACGAACCATTCCTTTGCTGTCAGCGGAGTCACGCATCGACCCTGCATGTGGTGCTGGTCAAGCCACGCACTATTTTGTCAGCCGAACCCCGTTGCTATGAAACCACCATTGTGTCCGCACGTATAGACACGTCGTTTTTGAGGGTTATATTAATTTGTAACTCTTAATACGATTATAATTATATAATTATATTACATAATTTAATAATTATAAGGTTTATATTATGTAATAATTATAAGGCATATAATTATTCAATTATATAGTATATAATTATATAGTTTATAATTGAATCGCTTAATTTATATATATATATATATCACCCTCAAATTTTACATGTGAGGTATCAGTGATCGGTCATAGTTTGAAAAAAAAATGACATGAGAAAAATGAAGAAAATTGTTTGGGGTTAAAATGAGACGTCAAGTTACTTAAGTCATGATAAGCACAAGATGAAGGGAATTGCTAGCAAATTAGCTTTGAGGACAAAGCTTTTGAAGGAAAGGGCAATGTTACGAATATAAAATTGTATAAAATAAATAAACATAAATAAATATAAATAATGAATAATCAAATAAGGATTATGTTAAGTAGTCATTAGTTAATTGAAAAGGCATGTCTAAAAGACATGCCTAGTCATGAAAGGTCACCTGCGTAGGTATATAAGCAGGGCCTCATTATAACATTTTATAATCACATAAACATTCTTATATATAATAAATTATTATTACAAATACCTTTTGTCTATTTTACAATTAAAGTCAACAAGCGTACAATTTTGTTGCTTCACATAGTTGGAGGCTCCCTCCAACCGGTCCTAATCTCTAAGTCTGTGAGCTGCCATGGCCATCAAGAATGTTGAATCTACTCCCTCTTCTTCCTCCTTTACACTGGACTGGCTTATGCACTCCTTGTTGGAGCTTGTAGATCTGCCACCTGGATCTGCTATTTAGATCACGAAAAATGGAATTCCCCGACTAGGAACACCCTAAGGAAGATAATTCCCTCACTATGCATCTTCTTTCTCTTATGACGACCTTCTGCCTAGCAAAAATTGCCTACAGAAAAACTGCTTCCCACAAGCTCTATGTTGCTCCCTCTGGCTCGACAAAATCTCGATCAGGAAGTCCTACCTCTCTGTCGACTCACTCAGAGAGAGACTTTCCGCGAAACTTCAGCCCTTCTGGCCTAGACTGTGCAATCCCTCTGGGGATTTGAACTGCTGCTTTCTGCAGCTATTCGGCTTCCTGCTCAACGCTGGCTCTGCTCTTCCTGTTTCACCTGCAATGCTCTGATACAATGTGAAAATTCCAAGTCCTAGATCTGGAATCATACTGCAACAAACTGAATTAACTTCACCTACTTGTAAATTAGATTAACAAGTTATTTGCAGATTTCTTCTTTAAATATTGAAGCAATTACTGATGCAGCCTTCACTTAATTAAATTAATATGCGAAACAAGAAACTAAGCAAGAGAAAAAATATGACATAGGACAACATTGTTTTTGGACAAATGTCTCTGGAAAAACCCAATGCAGGAAAACCGGTGCAACATATCCGAGGGTTTTATTACTAAGCAACATTTGTATCGCAATATATCTCTGAATGTCTCTCCGGACAATTCAGTTACAAAGAATATCACTAGTAGAGAAAAATAGTGAGATTACCTCACTCTACAAGTCTCGACTGATTCAGTAGCTGAAATGACAAGCCCCCAACAACCTCTCTGCTGCCTCTACGCAGTAGTTGCGTAGGCCTGCGTGGGGACCTCTGAAGGACTGCGTCACCTCCTTCGCTGGATCGATCTGTTCTCAAAAAACCCGATTCTAGCTCTCCCGGGTCAGAATCCCGATCTCCCAACAAAATCTCGGACTATAGCTCAGAAACGCTGCACTGCCACTGCGTGTGGCCTGTGTGGCCTTGCGTCACCCTCTCTGGGCTCTGCGCTACTTCCTCTGCATCTCTCTGCCTCTCTGCTGAGTATTCTTGGCCCCGGAGAAGATCCTCCGACCAAAACTGCTTCTGCCCTTCAATTGCGTGAGAATCTCTTGATCAAAGTTTTCCTCTAAGCACTGCTCACTTCAGAAAATTCGATCTCTTGATCTCTCGATGTGTCTTTTCCAAATGACCCTCAAGTCTTCTTTATAGTCTTCTCATTGAGACTTCAACGACTGAGATTAGATCTCCAATCAAAGACTAAGATTACATTTTGACTTTATCTGCTTTTTCTAGAAGTTTCACCGCCAGTTTAGATTAATACCCATTAATTATTTTAATTTCTTAAGTTTAGACTTAGGGTCTCATTGAAAATAATTAATTTAGCAAATAAAACTGTCTTTCGGTGGAATTTCCCAAAACAATTTATGGGTTATGTGGAATACATGTGTCTAAGCCTCTCCACAAAGTTTGAGACTTAGAGCACATTCGATGCTACCACAAATCAACAAATTAAGCAATGTTAGAAGGGATTCCAAGTGTTGGGAAGTGGATTTGTCCAGTCCGTATTAATGTTATTAATGGTAATGCTAAATTCTTAAAGTAAAAATGACATTCTCCTTTATCTTTCATTTTCATCCTTTTACTTAAATTTTTAACATTATCATTAATTGACTCAAGATGTTTGAGAGTTGTTTCGACCTCATTGGATTTCATACGGAGAAAGTAGAATTTTAAATCATACTGAAATTCCAACAAACCTAACAATTTTCAGGATTTCAGGATTGGGGGGATTACAATGTTTCCGTTGGAGTTTGTCATGTATGAGGGTATGGAACTAGTATTTAATTAAGAAGACGAAGCCCTCTATGTACCTTGATGTTGGTGGCATTGATTGTTGAACTCCTCTATCATGACCCTAGTAAAAATGCACCCATCACTCAAATAGAATCTCAATTTGACATGTTAAGGTTTTTCTATCTTATTTTAATGCTTAGAGGGTGATATTGATTATGAGGATCCCAATATAGACAATGATTTTGTTGATATAGTACTAGTTATTTGTTGTAGAATGATTCTTTTTTGGACTATACAGGCCATTTAGGGCCTCTTTGTTGATGTATTTTTGGTTCAGAGATGGATTGCATCTGCACCCAATGATATTTTGGTTATATGCATTAGTTTTGTGATTGAATTTGTATCATCATCATGTAAACATTTTATATATTTCATATTGTATTTGTAATTCTCTAATTTTCTATATATATATATATATATATATATATATATATATCGTGTCCTCCATGTCCCGTGTCCTCATGTCAAGTGACTTAGAACATTATAGATTCCAAGGCTTCCATCATTCTGTAGGTAGTAGACTAGCAGGCATGGTAGGATTCCATGGTGGAAGAGTATGCCTCCATCATGAAGAATGATGTTTGGGACATAGTGCCAAGATTGGAGGGGAGGCTAGTAGTGAATTTGAGTTGGCTTTACAAGATCAACCATGCAATAGATGGTAGCAAAGAAGTTCAAAATGAGGTTCATGGTGAGAGGGTTCTCCTAGAAAGATGGGGTGGACTATGAGGAGACATTTGCTCTGGTCGCCTAGTACACTTTTGTTAGAGTAGCTATGTCCTTAGTTTCATTCATGGGATGGAGGATACATCAAATGGATGTGAAAAAAAACTTCCCTTTGTTGAGATTTTGTGTATTAGGGTAGCATCGGATGTGCTGTAGCTCCCAAAATTTGTGGAGGGACTAGAGTACACTTGATCTACAAGACCCAGAAAGGGATTTGGGAAATTTCATCTGGTTTGGGAGATATTTAATTAATTAATTATTTTAATTTATTTCCTAAGTTTAAACTTAGGAAAATTAAATAATTAAAGTTAATTAAATTAAGCATGTGATGAAATTGTCTTAAGTCACACAGATTAAGCTTTATTTTAATCTAACCCATTGATTCAAGATCTGATCATGGTCGTTGGTTTCCCAACGAGAAAAGTATAAAGGAAAGGCTTGGGGTCATTTATAAAGACACACAAAGGCAAAGCATTGAAGCTAAGCTGAGATTCTAGGGTGTGGTTTGCTAAGAATTCTCAGAAGTGTTTCAGCTGCAGAGAGGGGGGTTTAAGCATAGGGGATGGTTTGATCCCAGTGCCTAGAATCAACAAGATGCAGAGAGCAACTTCTAGAGGCAGCACAGAGAAGCAGGAGCAGTAGCAGCAGAGAGGGCAGTAGCTGCGCAACACAGGGGCAACTTCAGCTACGCAGTCTCTCCCGGGGCAACGTTGGGCAACAGGAGACTCTTAGGGGTTACGCAGAGACCCTCAGGGGCAGCGTAGGGTTTGTGTCATCCATTCTGGGGTTACGTAGCCCTCTCCAGGCCAATGCAAAGGGATGCAGAGGCTGCAGAGGCTGACGCAGGGGCTTTAGGAGAAGCAGTGGGGTTTCTAGGGCCAAGATCTGGCTGAGTCCTGTAAATCCCGTTTGAGGGTGTGGATCAGTCAATATTTTGGCTTCAGAACAGTAGGTTAGCTGCAGATCTATATTTTCTCTATCTGGTTTTCTAGATCTGGAACCCAGATTTGCTGTATTCAAAAAACTATTAATAATAAAACCCTCCAACAGCCAGCAGACCAGTTTTTCCGCATTGGGTTTTTCTGGGGACTATTGTCCAGAAAATCCTTGTGTCACTTTGTCTATGTGTGCTTGTACTTTTCTGTTTTAGATCTAAATCAGTGAAAGTTTGTTATGTGTTAGCTTCGATGTTAGTCTGAAGTTTCAGCATTAATAACTTAATTAAGTAGGAGAGGCATAACCAGATCTAACAGTAGATTTCTGCATAAGTAACATTCAAAATTTTCACACCCTTGATGGGATTCTTACCCATCCATTTAGTGGGTAAAACCCTAGGAGAATTTTTTTCTCCTAAAATACAGATTTCCAGCTAGCTGCCTCATTCTGATCCACATATAGTTGCCTCAGATTCCTCATTCCCACTATTTAGTCAGCTTATACTGTTGACTAGCCTTTTCATCTAATGAAGCTAGCATCTATTGTGAGGTACATTAACCATTTTTGCATACAAATGCTTTCATTTAATGTTTTTGACATTCTAATATGGATCATGGATTGGGATTGGACGTTAGATCATGATGCTTGGAATGTGTACTTGTTCCCTCATTTCACCTTGGTGGTTATCATTTGTTTATACTTCATAGTTTGGTGTGACCTTCTTTAGGACCTTTCTTTAGTTGTCTAGGAGGGGCACAAATGTGAGGCTTTGATCATGGGAGCATGTCCATGTTATTCATACTTAACACTTGTCATCATTCCCTTACTCATTTGTTGGTTCCCTATATATGTCATCCTATGAGAAGAAGGGGTTGGAAATACTCGAGGTTGATGTCGCTGTAAAAAAAAGGAAAGAGCATAAGCCAAATGTTAAAATGCAAAAGAATGGTAGGGATGCAATGCGAATCAAAAGCCAATTACAGCTTGAGCTCTCCCCCACCTTATATATCCACTCACTCCTAAGTTCCATGCATATTTCATGCCTATCAAAGTAAAAGGAACTTTTAAAAGAACATCTCGACTCTAACGAAGCGATAAACTTCCCATCGTTAAAGGGGGATTTTATCATTATTATGTGATAATCAATGAAGCTTGTTAAACAAGCTAATCAACGCAAGAAAACGGCTAATCAAGGGATTTGAAAAAACAAATGTGAGGGAAGATAACTCAAGCAACTAAGCACTCCCTCTACAAAGGTGCTCATGAATGATGGTTTTATATAACCTAGTATAAGACTATGACACCCTTAATCAAGTAAGCCCCAAAAATTAACACTTATCACTTGCACTTGTCATTTGAAAGGGTTGACTTAGGAACTGCTTCTCCATGTAGGGTTGGAAACACCTAATAGGAACACATGATAACCCTCCCATACCTAAATCTAGAAACTTGCATACAATCATAGGTTAGTAAGACATTTGAAGATGATACCTGGTATGAAGCACCTTGATGGATTTAACATTAGATGTGGTACACCTTGATGCTCCTATAGTTTTTGCACCCATAACATTGATACCACTTAATTCTTTAAGTATGTGCTAGATTGTATTGTTGATTTTTGGGTAGCATCAGATGTGCTCTAGCTCCGAAACTATGGAGGGGCTAGAACACATGAGATCTCCAAGACCCAGAAATCGTTTGGAGAAATTCCACTCGGAGCCTAAGTTATTCAAATAATTACTTATTTTAATGGAGACCCTAAGTCTAACTTAGGGAAATTAAATAATTAAAGTGAATTAATTTAGACATGTGGGTGAGAATGTTCTAAGTGACGAGGATCAAGTCTTTTCTAATCTTAGTCGTTTATTAGAAATTAGATCATGACCGTTGAATGTTCAACAGGAAAAGTATTAAAGGAGGGCTTGGGGTTAGCTGGAGGACATACACAGAGTGGTAGCACTTGAGCTAAGTCAAAATTTTGGGGCGCGGTTTGCTGAGAATTTTCGAGTGAGCTTGTAGTGCAACGAGTGGCAGCCCGGCATGGGATTTCTGAATCCAAGGCCGATAATACAATAGAAGAAAGGCAGATCTGTATCGGAGAGACAGAGCAGGCCAAGGAGGGGTGACGCAGAGCCAGCCAGGCGCACGCAGAGCTGACGCAGAGGCAGCGTAGGCCCACAGGGGTGACATAGAACCAGAAGGGCTCACACAGAGGGATGCAGAGCTGGAAGAGGGTGACGCAGTCACTCAGAGAGCTGCATTGTGGTTTCAGTGGGCCAGATCGGGCTCGTATTCCGTAGATCAGACAGAGTGATGCAGCCACACTAAAGGGTGACGTAGTAACTGCATAGGCACCTGTGGGGTTCTTCATTCTCAGCTGAATCAACCATAATGTCTGTCTCGAAAGATAGAGGTACTTCTGCTGGGATTTTCTTTGTTGGGTAAACCACTACTGGTACCCTAGTTTGTATTCAGAAATTTGCATAATAATAAAAATCCTTAAGAGTTGCCACACCGGTTTTCCCGCATTGGGTTTTTCTAGGGATATTGTCCAAAAAATCTTGTGTGTCCTTTGTAGAATGTGCTTAATTCTTAAGTACTTGATCTATATATTTGTGTAGGTTGCAGTGTATTTACTTTGATGTTTTACTGAATATTTCTTAAAAATAACTTGTTAAGTAAATCAAACAAGTAGGGGAAGTAAATCAGATTACTGCAGTAGGGTTTTTGTTTAGTAAATTCAGAATTTTTCACATGGTATCAGAGCTATTACAGATCATGGAGAGCTAAAGCCATCAGCGAAGAGGCGAAGTTTTCGTTGCAGGAAGGTGGTTGTGACAATACAGATCTAGGAAGAGGCAGCGCAACACCATAGGCATAGCGTAGCCCTAGGAGGGGTGACGCAAAGGCTCACGCAGACCTAAAGGGGTGACGCAGAGCCAGTCTGGCTCACGCAGCGCTGACGCAGAGGCTCACGCAGGCCCAGAAGGGTGACACAGTCCGAGAGGAGGTAACATTGTGCCAGTTGTTGTGGCTGGAAGTGCAGTTTTGTTCTTCGAAAGTCGCTGGTGGGGCATTGTTCTGTCGGTGCAGAACAATGTTTAGCAGGGTTGTCAAAGTAAGGGGAAGCAGTTCCTCAGCAGACTTTCTCGCCAAGAAGTTTGAGATCTGATCAGCAGAGTGATTGGAGAGGGCTAATTCGACAATTGTTGGTGGAGGATTTCCGGGAGGGAAATCACTTGTCAGAGGGAGCGTATTCTATAGAGGGTTTCTAGCGCTAAGAAACGCAGATTCGTGTCTTTTGCTGAGTGTAGCAGCAGAAGTAGAGAGAGAAGTTTTTCAGCTTCGACAACTTCTGAGCAGAGATGGTCATACATGGATTGAGGGATCAGGACAGGTTGGATGGAGTATTCAATTTCGTCGTTTGGAAGGCCAGAATCCTATCAGTTCTAGATGAATATCATATCAAAGATCATGCCGAGAAGGTTGTAGCTGTTCCTGTTGATGCTGATCCATTGAAGAAGTATGAGGAAGTGCAAGAAAGGGCCAAGCGCTCGATTATGGATGAGGTCAAGGATCATGTGGTCCCACAGATTACTGAAAAGAACGCATCAAATGAGACATGAACAACGTTGACCTCAATGTATCAAGTAGCTTCTGTCCAAAGGAGAATGCTTCTGGAGAATCAACTTCGATTATTTCAGATGCATAAGGGAGAGGAAATCGACCCCTTCCTCATCAGATTGAGGGCCATTCATGATCAACTGGCTGCTATGGGGGCCACTCCTGATGAGGGTCTATTGGTCAGGACTACCCTGAATGCAGTGTCTGAGAGTGGGAGACCTTTGTCCAAGGCATTTTGGGTAGAACAACACTTCCAAATTGGGAAGAAATGTGGGAAGCTCTTCGACAAGAAGAGATCCAGAGGATGGCCATGGCGAGCAACACCAATGGTGGAATCAAGATCAAGAGGAAGGAGGAGGAAGATGCGGCTCTCACATCTAAGGGACAACAGGGGCAGTGAGGGAAGAAGAAGAGAGATGTAATATTCCCAATTAGCTTTGCTAATTGGAATATTGCCTTTTTGCTTTATTAGATAGCAATAATAAATAAAGTGAGAAATAAGAGGGGTCACCTCACTTTAGCCACCTCACTTTATAATAAAGTGTTCTTTTTTTCCTAGTAGGTTGACGTTGTGACTTAGAGAGGGCCTTGGGGGTCCACGTAGATGTGATGGGGGGGAGGCATCAGGCTAACCCCAGGTAAACTGCGCAGTTCCAGGGTGAGTTAAGGAGGGAGTTGATGTTATAAAAGGAGAGGCTCTCACCTCATTTGATTCATTCATGATGTGATATTCTTATTGATAGTCAGAATTGTCTGCTTCAGCACGCCGGTTGTTTAGTCGGTCTGCAGCACTGTTTAGTGCACGAGTGTCTCCGGTCGGAGATCTCACCCTTAGCCTCGGGGGACTTCGAGTGCCTGCCCTGGTAAGGTTTTTCTGGTTCTACCCTCAGCTTCGGGGGACTTCGAGTGCCCGCCCTAGTGAGGTTGTTCGGAGTACATTTTTCAGTAGAGCAGCAGCAATTTCTGAAGATTATCTGAGGAGGAGAAAGCCCTCTTGTGGCTGCGCAGAGCAAGAGGAGGGAGGACGCTGAATCTGGAAGGAGAAGGACGCTGTCCCATGCAGAGAAGACCTTTTGTACCTTTCGGGAAGGAGAACGACGCCAAGAAGAGCCTTGATCCCGATCTAGCAGGAGAAAACGCTGTTCTGAGGGGCAGAAGGACGCTGTGAAGCCCTAGAGAGAGGACGCTGTCCATTTCTGAAGGTCAGAGTTGCAGATCTGAAGGTTTATTGCTAGATCCAGTTGTGGAAAGGGTAGATCTTGCAGATCTAGTCTTGTATGTGGCAGATCTAGTCTTGTATATTGCAGATCTGAAGGTTTGGCACAAGATCCAGCTGAAGGAGTGACAGATCTGAGGAGATATTGATAGATCTAGTCCAGATCTGAAAGGGTAACACCAGATCTAGCCCTAGGGGCTGTAGATCTGAAGAGATAGTTCCAGATCTAGTATAGATCTGAGGGTTTGATATCAGATCCGATATTGGAGGACGCAGTTCAGAGAGGGAAGGACGCAGATCTGATTGGAGGCTTCAGATCCATCAGGTGGGACACAGATCTGAGGAGCAGGCTAGTGTGAGAAGGGCTCATCAGCGTTTTCCAGCATCCTGTAGCAGATCCATTTGTCTGGAGGATTGAGGGCTTGGGCACTTTTGTTTACTGCTTATTTGTCACTAGCGAGACGGCGTTTTCCGGCCAGGAGAGGGTTTTGCAGGATCGAAGCGATTCTGTGAGATCATCACCAGTCTCGAAGTAGAAAAACGAGGACGCTGTCATTATTTGCAGCCATTTCTTGTATGGGAGGGTCATCACTTGCCTAGGGCAAGGATAGGTGCACTGATTCTGATCTCTTGTATTACTCTCCATGTACTTTCTGATTAATAAAATGGCTCAGATTCTGGTATTACATGTGTCTTGATTCAGTGATCTGGTTCGGTATTGTTTCCTTTCATAGCTGTCTGGCATATTTCTGTTTATTACTGCTTTTCCCCTTTGGGGATATTACAGTGGTATCAGAGCTCTGATCTGGCTCAGCCTGTGGTGCTAGCACTCTATGGCACCTAGAGGTCACCACACTCTCCTTGGGGGAGGTGATTCTGATTCAGAAGAAGAACGGAGGAATCCAATGGAGGCTATGTTGGCAAGATTGGCTGAAAAGTTGACTGAGAAGATGGATGCAAAGATGGATGCAAAGATGGATGCATTCATGCAGGAGGTACCCAGGAAGGTTGCAGGGGGAACGCAGAAAGAACCCCCTAGGGTCTTTCAGGTAGGGGAAGGATCAGGAACATCTAGTTGCATACCAGATGCTATACCCATTGTGTCAGCACAGAATACCGATTCCATGGACACGCGACCTACCATGCCTACTTTCCCGGTGGAGGAAGTGGAGCAAACGGCCTCAAGAGGTGAGGGTCCCGATCTACATGCAGTTTGGTTTGCAGATTGGCGAAGTTTGGGGCCGGAATTCATGGAGGCTCTCCCTTTCAATCAATATATGCAGTACCGAGGCGGCAGTAAGCCTCATGATCGGAATAAGGGACGGGGTTCCCACCGTGACAGTAACCGTGCAGCCAGCAAATTTCATTTGCCGATGTTTGATGGGTCTCCAAAGACCACGGCCAGGTCATGGGTGGAAAAACTAGACCTCTATTTTCAGCTTAACCAGATGCCGGAGAAGGAGGCCATTAAGATGGCTGCATTACATCTAGAGGGTGAGGCCCAGAACTGGTGGTTTCATGGGTTGACCACACTGGGGCATTCCACAGTGACCACATATGCTGAGTTCACCAGGAGGGTGGTGAAACGTTTTGATCAGAAGGACCCGGATCAGCCTTTCCTCGAGCTAACCAAGCTCAAACAGACAGGTAGTGCCGAAGCATACATCTCAGACTTCTTGAGGGTTTCAGTGATGGTACCTGACATATCAGCAGCTCGGTTGATCACGATGTTTTTGGACGGGCTGTCAGAACCACTCCGTGGTCTAGTCCGGTCAAACAAACCGGCTACACTTCAGGATGCTATCAGCAGGGCCCGTGACCTACAGGATGTGTTGCCCAGGACTCGGCCACCTTATCCCCAGAGACAGGCTTTCCAGCCTAAGGGTAAGGACACGAGGATTCCGCCTCCCAAGGCGAATCCCGGACGAGGACAGTATGATGATGAGGCTAGGAGAGAGCTGAGACGGAAGCGATTGTGCTTCACCTGCCAGGAGCCGTGGGCACCGGGACACAAATGCACCGCCGGTAAGGCACATTTCATAGAGGTCTTCTCCGAGGGCAGCGAAGAAGAGGATGAGTTGGAGGATGAGGAGGCAGGAGAGTGTTATGCAGCGCAGAGTGCCTTACCACCTCCACCACCAGATGCGGGAGAGGCATCATTTGCACCTACTGGGGGAGCTCTAGCAGCATTGCGAGGAGTCCCCAAGTATCTGACATTGCGCGTACGTGGGACAGTACGGGGTCAGCGTGTTTCAGTTCTAGTTGACGGTGGGGCCACCCACAATTTCATCGATGCCCAGATGGTAGCACGGAGAGGCATACCCACAGAGAGCTTTGATGGGTTTTCAGTTTTGGTTCCAGGAGATCAGACCATGGCCTGTGCTCGATATGTACCTGAGTTATCAGTGACGATGGGCACCTATACGTTGACTGATCACTTCTTCGTGGTGGACATTCCGGACACCAATGTGATATTGGGAGTGCAGTGGCTTAGCACTCTGGGAAAGGTCACCACAGATTGGAAGGCCTTGGAAATGGAGTGGGATGATCCCAAGACGGGGAGGCATGAGAAGATCCGAGGTCAGAACACATATCCGCCCCAGACAGTATCGGCACACAGCATGGATGCGACATTCCGCCGGGGAGACATAGAGTGGGCAGTTGAGCTGCGGGCTTCAGAGATGGTAGATACAGGCAGGGCTGTGCACCCTGATCTACAGACTCTTCTTGACAGATATGCAGTAGTGTTTGGAGATATTCCACCGGGACAGCCACCAGATCGGGGGTTTGAGCACACGATAGAGTTGGAGCAGGGGATACAGGCAGTGATCACCACACCTTATAGGCATCCTAAGGCCTACATGGATGAGATAGAGCGGGCCATTCAGGAGCTGTTAGCCCTTGGGCACATTCGGCCCAGTACCAGTCCTTTCGCTTCTTCAGTAGTGTTGGTGAAGAAGAAGGACGGCACATTACGCATGTGCATTGATTACAGGGCACTGAACAAGAAGACGTTGAAGAACCGCTACCCCATTCCCAGGATCGATGAGTTGATGGACGAGTTGAGAGGAGCACGTTTCTTCTCGAAGATTGATTTGAGGTCCGGGTACCATCAGATACGCATGAGGGAACAGGACATTCCCAAGACTGCTTTCAGGTGTCATTATGGGCACTTTGAGTTTCTGGTCATGCCATTTGGACTGACCAATGCACTTGCCACTTTCCAGTCTTGCAGGAACCATATCTTCCGAGATCATCTGAGGAAGTTCGTGCTGGTTTTCTTTGATGATATTCTCATATACAGCAAGACCTGGGAGGAGCACCTCCAGCACATTGAGACAGTCTTGCGCATCCTGGAGGAGCAGCAGTTCTTCGCCAAACTCTCCAAGTGTGAGTTTGGGTTGACGGAGATGTTGTATTTAGGACACATCATAGGAGTGGACGGAGTGCGAGTCCATGACGAGAAGATCCGGGCTATCAGGGACTGGCCAGAGCCGCGGAATGTGACAGAGTGTAGAGGGTTCAGTGGTATCTGTACTTACTACAGGAAGTTCGTCAAGGGCTTCTCACAGCTTGCTGCACCCCTCACAGAGCTGACGAGGAAGGGGGCATTCAGTTGGACGGACACCGCACAGCGAGCCTTTGATAAGCTCAAAGAGGTGATGAGTAGTTGTCCGGTGTTGGCATTGCCTGATTTCACTCAGCCCTTTATCTTAGAGTGCGATGCATCAGGAGAAGGGATTGGAGCAGTTTTGATGCAGGAGGGTCACCCGATTGCATTCGAGAGCCGGAAACTCCTTCCACATGAGAGACTTTATCCTATCTATGATAAGGAGATGTTGGCCATTCTGCATGCATTGGCCAAATTCCGGCAGTACTTGGTAGGCGGCAGATTTAGAGTCAGGACAGATCATAACAGCCTGAAGTACTTTTTGGAGCAGAAACAGTTGCAGGAGAGGCAGCAGAAGTGGATCAGCAAGATCCAGGCTTATGACTTTGATATAGAGTATGTCAAGGGGAAGAACAATGTGGTGGCAGATGCCCTTTCTCGTAGACCAGCTACATTATCCCTCATGAGCTTGGACGCTGATTGGAAGGCTCGACTACTGGTTGAGTATTCCAAGGATAGATTTGCATGCGAGGTGCTGGATGGGCAGATAGCGGATAGCAAATACAGGGTGGCAGATGAGGTCATCTATTACAGGGATCGGATCTTCTTGACTGAGAGATCTCAGCTCAAGGAGAAGATACTCCATGCCTCTCATGATTCACCATTGGCGGGACATCAGGGGTTCACCAAGATGTACAGGGCCATCCGGGAGAGATTTGCATGGAAGGGCCTCAAGGAGGACGTACTCCAGCATGTCAGGGAGTGCGAGGTTTGCCAGCGGAACAAAGGGGAGATGAACCATCCCGCGGGGTTGTTACAGCCGCTTCCCATTCCTGAGGGGAAGTGGGAGAGTGTCTCGATGGACTTCATCACGGGTTTGCCCACAGTGCAGGGCAAGGACTGCATCTTCGTAGTAGTTGACCGGCTAACAAAGTATGCTCACTTCTTTGCCATTTCGGCACACTACACAGCAGCACAGGTGGCAGAATTGTTTTTCCGGGAGGTTTTCAGATTGCATGGTCTACCCAAGACCATTGTTAGTGACAGGGACAGCCGCTTTATGGGTGGATTTTGGCAGGAGCTCTTTCGATTGGTAGGAACTGAGTTGACACCGAGCACCAGCTATCATCCCCAGACGGACGGGCAGACAGAGATAGTTAACAAGTGGCTGGAGGGCTACTTGCGTAACTACGTCAGTGGGCAGCAGCGAGCGTGGCTGAAATGGCTACATCTGGGCGAGTACTGCTACAACACAACCCATCATATGTCTATCGGTATGACACCTTTTTACGCACTGTATGGATATCATTCCTTGTCTTTTGTGGATGTGATGTTTGGGGTTAGCAGGGCGCCGCGAGCCAAACTATGGATCCAAGAGAGCCAAGACATCCTCCGGACTCTCAAGGACAACATGGCTACCGCACAAAATCAGCAGAAACTATATGCAGACAGGGGCCGAGTGGAGAGACACTTTGAGGTAGGGGATTTGGTCTACTTGCGGTTACAGCCATACCGCCAGTCTTCACTCAAACAGAAGGGGGCAGAGAAGCTTAAGCCTCGTTTTTATGGACCATACAGGGTGATTCGTAGGATTGGACACGTTGCATATGAGTTGGAGTTGCCCCCAGGCAGCCGGATTCACAACATTTTCCATGTATCATGCCTAAAGAAGGCACTAGGCCAGCATGTAACAGTCACAGGGGAGCTACCTCCAACAGATGATGAGGGGCACTTGGTATTACAGCCGGAGGCCATTATTGACACCAGGGAGAGACAGCTGCGGAGCAGGAAGATCAGAGAATTCTTGGTGAGATGGAAGAACCTGCCAGATGAGGATGCCACTTGGGAGGATGAGAAAATCTTACAGCACCCCTCACTTCAGTTGCTTGAGGACAAGCAACGTTTTGCCGGGGGAGACTGTAATATTCCCAATTAGCTTTGCTAATTGGAATATTGCCTTTTTGCTTTATTAGATAGCAATAATAAATAAAAGTGAGAAATAAGAGGGGTCACCTCACTTTAGCCACCTCACTTTATAATAAAGTGTTCTTTTTTTCCTAGTAGGTTGACGTTGTGACTTAGAGAGGGCCTTGGGGGTCCACGTGGATGTGATGGAGGGGAAGCATCAGGCTAACCCCAGGTAAACTGCGCAGTTCCAGGGTGAGTTAAGGAGGGAGTTGATGTTATAAAAGGAGAGTCTCTCACCTCATTTGATTCATTCATGATATGATATTCTTATTGATAGTCAGACTTGTCTGCTTCAGCACGCCGGTTGTTTAGTCGGTCTGCAGCACTGTTTAGTGCACGAGTGTCTCCGGTCGGAGATCTCACCCTTAGCCTCGGGGGACTTCGAGTGCCTGCCCTGGTAAGTTTTTTCTGGTTCTACCCTCAGCTTCGGGGGACTTCGAGTGCCCGCCCTAGTGAGGTTGTTCTGAGTTCATTTTTCAGTAGAGCAGCAGCAATTTCTGAAGATTATCTGAGGAGAAGAAAGCCCTCTTGTGGCTGCGCAGAGCAAGGGGAGGAAGGACGCTGAATCGGGAAGGAGAAGGACGCTGTCCCATCTGGAGAGAGGACGCTGTACCTTTCAGGAAGGGAGGACGCTGGCCAAGAAGGACGCAGTCCAGTCTAGCAGGAGAAAACGCTGTTCTGAGGGGCAGAAGGACGCTGTGAAGCCCTAGAGAGAGGACGCTGTCCATTTCTGAAGGTCAGAGTTGCAGATCTGAAGGTTTATTGCTAGATCCAGTTGTGGAAAGGGTAGATCTTGCAGATCTAGTCTTGTATGTGGCAGATCTAGTCTTGTATATTGCAGATCTGAAGGTTTGGCACAAGATCCAGCTGAAGGAGTGACAGATCTGAGGAGATATTGATAGATCTAGTCCAGATCTGAAAGGGTAACACCAGATCTAGCCCTAGGGGCTGTAGATCTGAAGAGATAGTTCCAGATCTAGTATAGATCTGAGGGTTTGATATCAGATCCGATATTGGAGGACGCAGTTCAGAGAGGGAAGGACGCAGATCTGATTGGAGGCTTCAGATCCATCAGGTGGGACGCAGATCTGAGGAGCAGGCTAGTGTGAGAAGGGCTCATCAGCGTTTTCCAGCATCCTGTAGCAGATCCATTTGTCTGGAGGATTGAGGGCTTGGGCTGCACCTGTTTCTGCGCTGTCACTAGCAGGGACAGCGTTTTCCAGCAGAGGGGGTTTTCAGCTTGGGATCAGCCCAGTTTCTGCGCAGATCATCACCAATCTCCAGGGCAGCTTGGACGCTGTCATTATTTGCAGCCATTTCTTGTATAGGAGGGTCATCACTTGCCTAGGGCAAGGATAGGTGCACTAATTCTGATTTCTTGTATTACTCTCCATGTACTTTCTGATTAATAAAATGGCTCAGATTCTGGTATTACATGTGTCTTGATTCAGTGATCTGGTTCGGTATTGTTTCCTTTCATATCTGTCTGGCATATTTCTGTTTATTACTGCTTATTCCCCTTTGGGGATATTACAAGAGACCTTTCAAAGGTTAGGTGCTTCAGATGTGGTGAACTAGGACATTTCGCCACTACTTGTCCTCAAAAGAAGAAAGGCAAGGAAGACTCAGATTCAAAGGCTGTAGCAATGAAGGGTGATGATGGGAGTGATGATGATGTGGCTATGAGTGCTCATGTACCTTGAGAGAAGAGGTGGGGCGACATACATCTGTAGATTAATCTACGGATAGAGGTGAAGGGGGCAGGATCCTTGCGGTGCCCAAACTCTTGGATCACATATGAGCTACGAGAGTCCTTAATGATAGTAGTAGGATGATTGGAGTCAGTTGGTGCAGAGGATTATGGAGGCAGATTGGCAGTGCTAGGACGCTGAGGACTGGAGCAGTGCAGAGCAGAGGCAGCAGTAGCGCAGAGGTTGATGGGATTTCAACAGCGTAGAGGCAGTGTAGAGCAGCAACAGCACATAGGCACCAGAGGGTTAGCGCAGATTAGCAGCAGAGGGTGTTTAGTATCGAGTGCAGCCAGACTGACTTGTCTGTCAAAGTTTTGGGTGATGTTGCTTACTCTCAGCAACTGAGTTGCAGTGCAGCAGTTAGCAGTGACAGTGCTATGGGTCGCATGATGCAGGATTTGAGAGGGAGCTGCAGTACATATGAGGCAGTGATTGTGGTAGAGTCATGGGCAACAATACAGAAGGCATCAATGCAAAGGATGAAGGGCAGCAGGCCAAGCATCAGCAGCGCAGGGGACTGATGCCGTGGATCAGGGTGATGCTTTAGGTTGAAGTATTGATAGAGCACATTCCTCGCTAAGAGGGAGTGTTGATTTTTAGGTAGCATCGGATGTGCTCTAGCTCCAAAACTTTGTGGAGGGGCTAGAACACTTGAGATCTCCAAGACCCAGAAATCGTTTGGAGAAATTCCACCTGAAGCCTAAGTTATTCAAATAATTGATTATTTTAATGGAGACCCTAAGTCTAACTTAGGGAAATTAAATAAATTAAGTGAATTAATTTAGACATGTGGGTGAGAATGTTATAAGTGACGAGGATCAAGTCTTTTCTAATCTTAGCCGTTGATTAGAGATTAGATCACGGCCGTTGAATGCTCAATAGGAAAAGTATGAAAGGAAGGCTTGGAGTCAGTTGGAAGACACACACAGAGTGGCAACACTTGAGCTAAGTCAAAATTTTGGGGCGCGGTTAGCTGAGAATTTTCGAGTGAGCTTGCTGTGCAGCGAGGGGCAGTTCAACAGTGGGATTTCTGAGTCCAAGGCTGAGAGAGGCAAATCTGTACTTGAGGGACAAAGCAAGCCAAGGAGGGGTGACACAGAGCCAGCCAAGCTCACACAGAGCTGACGCAAAGGCAATGTAGGCTCGACAGGCGCGACGCAGAGCCAGAAGGGCTCACATAGAGGGACGCAGAGCCGGAAGAGGGTGACACAGTCACTCAGAGAGCTGCGTTGGGGTTTTAGTGGGCCAGATTAGGCTTGTCTTCAGCAAATCAGACAGAGTGATGCAACCACATTGAAGGGTGACACAATGATTGCGTAGGCACCTGTGGGGTTCTTCATTCTCTCAGTTGAATCAACCATAATATCCGTCTCCAGAGATAGAGGTACTTCTGCTGGGATTTTCTTTGTTGGGTAAAACACTACTGGTACCCTAGTTTGTATTTAGAAATCTACATAATAATAAAAACCCTCAAGTGTTGCTGCACCGGTTTTCCCGCATTGGGTTTTTTCGGGGACATTTGTCCAAAAAATCTTGTGTGTCCTTTGTCGAATGTGCTTAATTCTTCAGTAATTGATCTGTATATTTGTGTAGGATGCAGTGTATTTACTTTGATGTTTTACTGAATATTTCAGAAAAATAACTTGTTAAGTAAATCAAACAAGTAGGAGAAGTAAATCAGATTACTGCAGTAGGGTTTCTGTTTAGTAAATTCAAAACTTTTCATAGGTATTCCAGGTGCAGGTAGGATCCCTTGAGGGATGATGGCGATGCTTCTCCAACGCATCATAGTTGGTGCTCTATCAGTTTCCTAGATGATACAGGGCAATCGATAGAAGATGTTGGGCACCTTTTGAGGAGCATTTCCTATGATGATGACTTGGGATCCATTTAGAAGGGATTTGGCTCCTTCTACCTTGACAATGTCATACCCTAGCATGAGGACATCACCCGAGCACTACAGTTAATGATGATATGCGCCTTAGAGGATGACGTTGGGCTAGAGAGGGCTCATTTCGATGATGAGACACCACTCTTGGATGAGGAGACATGACTTATAGGATGAGACATACTCCTTGAGACAACTATTGCACCTTTTCATGGAGGGGCATGACTTATGAGTATGACGTCACCCTTTGGAAGGGATTTGACTAACATGTGTGGGCTCTTTGAGGCTACTTTTCACGTTTTTTCATTATAGAAGCTAGTTTTGGGGGGCAACTTAATGACCTATCTGTGAAAATTTCGTAATCCCGAATCCCTACTGCAACAATCTGATATTACTTCTCCTACTTGTTAATTCCATGCAAGTTATTTATTATGTTACACTGTAAATATCGAAGTAAATACAACTGCAACCTTCACTAATTAAATTATATGCGAAAACAAGAAGTGAGCAAGAAGAAATAAACACACATATGACACCATTATTTTTGGACTAAGTCCCTGGAAAAATCCAATGCAAGAAAACTAGTGCAACAACTGAGGGTTTGTATTATTAAGCAGTTGTTCAAAATACAATCTTCGAATGCCTTAGTGGCTATCTTATACAGATAATCTGACTGGCAAAAAATTAGTGAGAAATACCTCACACTATCACTGGCAATTCGACACTGATCCAGCCTCTGAATGGCTAGCCCCAAGTTGCCTCTGCACAATCACAACGCTGCCACTACGTCACAACTAATAGGGATTGCGTCACTCCCTCTAGATGATCAATTTGCTGGTTGGATTCTCAATCCTCTGGCCCTCCGGTCTCACACCCAAGCTCTCGACACTGGATCTGATTTGCTCCTCGGTGGATCTACAGATCTCCTCACAGGCTCTGCGCTGCCTCAACATGGCTCTGCACTGCCTAGCATGGCACTGCGCAACCTCTCTGGATCTCTCTCTACCTTCTCTGCAATGTATCCCCGGACCTGGAAATCTCCAATCGGAAAACTATCCCTGCCCCTCACTGCAAGAAATCCCCTCGATGACTTCTCTGACAATTGTTGTGCTGCTCTCTTGAGAAATCGATCTCTTGATCTCACTCGACATGTCTCTCCAAATGCCCATCGAAGTCCTTCTTATAATCTTCTCGTTGATCAATCAACGACCCAGATTAGATTCTAATCGATGGCTCAGATCATAATGACTCGATCTCCATATTTTCTAGAAGTTTCACACCTAGTTTAATTAATACACTTTAATTATTTTAATTTTCTAAGTTTAGACTTAGGCATCCATTAAAAATAATTAATAAATTTAATTAAACCTCCTCCGGGTGGAATTTCCCAAAACGATTTCTGGGTATTATGGAATACATGTGTCCTAGCCTCCCTGCAAATTTTGAGGCTTAGAGCACATCTGATGCTACCAAAAATCAACACTATCCACCTTGTATATTGGATTTCCTAATTTTTTCTTAGGGGCTTTTACCCTAGCTGGAGGGTTGAATTGCTTTTTGGTTGCCCTCATATATATAGCGGAGCAATTCACCTCCTTGGATCATGCTCGCACTTGGAGATTATTTAAATTGGATACTTGTTTTTTCTCTCTTGTGTGCTATGGAGCACTGGTTGAGTGATTGTCCCTTGGGATATTCTTTGTGGATGGCTCTCTTTTCATGGATGAATATTGGTGATCTTTGATGATATGTGCCATGCTATGTAAGTTATCTTCTTCCAATCTTGTTTCTTGTTGATAAATTATGGTTATTTAATATTCACCAAGGTTTTGCCTATGTTTCATATCTCTAAATTCGGTTTTCATCAAGTTCTCTTGACGTGACCTAGGTGTAGCTCCCTCTCTTTATTTGTCCAAGAAGATAGAAGGACACTAGAGTTAGAGGATTAGGGGACACTAGTTTATCTCCCTTGATTCCTTTAAATCCACATTCATCTTTTTCTTCCATAGTTTATTACTCCTAGACTCCATTAGCTCTAGATTGAGAAAGGAACTAGTCTTATCTCATGCCAATTTTTAAAACCCTAAAAGTTATTTTATTTGCTTGTTCTAGGGTAAATCAGGGTTTATTTACAAACTTAAACATTTTCAGGATTACTTGTCTTGGATATTATCATCATAGGGTTAGGGGTTGTTTGCAATTAATCGGAAAAGCGAGTGTCATTTTACATACATTTTCCAGCCGTAATTTAGGGCTGGCATCTAGGGTTTATGGTGTTGTTATATAGCTTTAACCGCAATTTTTTCCATAATTTATTCTCTTATTTATTCATTATTGCAACCTTCATTTTACACCCTATTTTTATCATAAATTCTGGGCTAGTTTTATTGTTGTTATAAACTATTGTATAGCTAGAATTTTTGATTGAAAGAGCTAGTTTATGACAACAAAATGCAATTCCCAGATTCTATATGTTTGAGAACCTATGTGAGCTTCTATTGGTTGACCTAAGGCTTTAGATTGAGCCATAGGTACCTTTGAACTCAAATCTTGAAGTTGCTTTTCTATCCACACTAAACCCTAATTCCTATTCTTGTTCTTGGATGGAATTAATTGTATAAGGTAATTGGTTACTTGATCCCTAAGATCTACTAGGGAAGCCTCTCTCGTGTTAGATTGTGTCCATCACTAAAATGAGGGGAGTTGTTGTTGAGTTGACAATGGTAAAACTCTCATTGATGTACTCAATCTTGGTTTCCTAGTGAGACATCTTGGAGATGGTGAAGTGAAGTTGCAAGGATATTCGAACTTGGATGTAACGTTCCAAAAAAGAAATAATAGTGATAAACAAGCAAAATACACATACAACACAAAAATATTTAGACAACAATTAAACACCCATAAATCGCACCAGAACTGCGCCAAAAATGAGCCATTATAATATATAGAGGTGTGTACAATGCATGGAATGTGTGCACTTGGGCTTGCCAAAGCAAGCTAGACAATTCTAGGTGAGAAAAATGCTGCCCGGAGGCCCTGGAATTTTTGCAACTGCTGCCTGGAAGAAACCC
Source organism: Pinus albicaulis (assembly GCA_034641835.2). NCBI lineage: Eukaryota > Viridiplantae > Streptophyta > Pinopsida > Pinales > Pinaceae > Pinus > Pinus albicaulis. The sequence continues at coordinate 1,293,479,217 of CM076583.1, read as the reverse complement.
CTGTATAATCCTCCAAAGTGCTCAGAAAATTCTGTCAAATTAATCTTGGGCTCTCCACCACAAACCCAAAAAAACACAGGAAGGGTTTGGGCAAATTTTACCGATCACGCGGGACCCAAAATTTAAGCTCACTCCTAACTAGATGCCAAGTAATTCTGCTGTATTGGGGTACCAAAAATCCTCCAAAAATTCTGCTAAATTAGGAGTATGCTCCTTGACCCCTGACCGACAAAACCTATAAATGTTTTGGGATAATTCCAACCTCTCGGAATTAACCAAAATTGGTGCTACACTCTCCTCCACTGGTTCTGCATCTCCCATGAAGAGTAACTGCTGATATACCCTTGTTTCCTCCCTTCGAATGGCTGGGAAAATTCAGAAATGCTTCCTTGGAAATTTAGACCCAAAACCCCAGCTCCACTAGCTCCTCCTTACTGCAAATTTGTCCCACAAATTCTGCCCAAAAAACTACTGCGCAGACCCAAGTGGATGAATTTGGGCTCTCTCTGTAGCTGTAGACTCCACCTCTTCAAATTACCGCAAATTCTCGTCCACCCTCAAGAGATTTTCTCCTAATTTCTCCAACTGAAACTTCCTTGGAAACTCCTCAAATCAATGGTACGAACTTCTGGCCCTGCGTCCTCCTGGAGATTCGAATTGGCTGAATTATGGCTGGAAATGACCCACAAAATCCAACAATCTCCTCTCTAATAAACTCTAAAATTATCTCCTGGGGTGGCACTTTAAGTTTACCGAAGAAAGAGCTGAGATTTCTGCCTGGAAATCTCCTTGCGCTGAAGTTTGAACAACACTGGTAGTCTTGGCTAAGCTGCTCAAGAGTACTCTAAATCAGAAATTTAATTTGTCAAAAGGCCCCCAAAATGATGCCTCTTCCTTCCATTTATCTTTGCTTCCCCCTTTCTCTCCTTGTGGGCCCCACCAATTCGACCTTTTTCTCCCTTGCTCGATTTTCTTAAGGGAATCCAATTCCCCTTTTTGGGTAGCCCCACATCCCCATACCAATTTAATCTTTCTTTTTCTCTGATGTTGGTGGCCTCCATCTCTCCAAAAATTAAGTGGGGACTCCTTCCACCCACTTTTCCTAAGTTTACATGCCAAAATATTTCCTAACACCCAATTGGAAAAATGGGAATTATTCTGAGCAAAATTAATTTAATTGGGTTGGATTTTAAAGGTGGTGCAGCAGATGGGAAGAGTACCTTAGGCTGCTTTATATCTTGAGATCAATGTGTTGATTTTTAATGGCATATGAGAATCTAGGTTAGTGTCTTAAATCTGACATAACCAACTCAAATGCCTCAACCATCCTACTTTGCACAGCGGAAAAATACACATCAGTCAATCAACTAGTGCACATGACAATTTTTAAAATTTTCAACCCTTCTTTGTTATATTAACAATCTATAATACAACTATCTAGGGCTCCCATACCAGGGATAATGACCCTCATACATCCACTGATACAAGAATACAACTATGGCTTGTTGTCAACAACTATGACAACAAATTGCCCTGAACAAGATACACTGACCATCTAGCTAATTTAGTCAATAACCACAACTGCCATGGTTGTACCCTGAACACAACTATTGATCCTGCTCTCAATCTGCAACATTGCCTCTATCAATGGATCCTAGTCCTTTATGTCACTGAACATGGCTGATCAATCTGCCCTCTAGCTGAACATTAGTCCTTCAATGTCTCAACACTTAGGGACATTTGTTGAGTTGTTCACAACTCTAGACTACTCATTGCTGCTCCTCGGCTCCTTTGGGACTTCTTCCCTCTATCGCCTTCCAGCGCTGTTCCAATGAAGACAGATTTTGGGCATGGAGGTTTCCCACTATGACTGTCAAACATCCTTCTTTAACAGTCAACTTAGGGCTATCAATCTGGCTCTCTTGGCTGATTAGACCCTGAGCACAACATCTCTGCCTCTCCTAGTATGCTTGTAGTCCTTCACAAGGCTTGCTCTTAGGGCACAATGGTCAACCATCTAACAGTCCTCCAACCCGTACTTTGGCTGCTAGACAACGTCCCAAATTTGGACTTCTTCCTACATTGCTTCTTGTTTCTGTACTGCCCATCTTCAATCAACTCCTTGACTGACCTTGGGCCCACAAGACTACCCTCTCCTAGGGCTTGTAGATCTGCCCTCTAACAATGATTTGGTTGTCTCCTCATCACTATACTTGGGCTCCCACATACTATCGCTCCATTCCTTAAAATAGACCCATGGATCTACCCTATTCTAGGGCTTCTTCTCATTGTTGTTCATACACTGTGTGAAAATTTGGTTACCCCAAATCCTATTGCAGCAACTGATGTTAATTCTTCTAACTGTTAATTCAATTAAATAATTTACTTGTTGTGTGCTACAACAAACATTGAATTAAATTCATTGCAACCTTCACAAATAAAATACTGTGGAAGAAATAAAAACGCGGGAAAAAATAGAAGCACACACACAATATGACATTGTTATTTTTGGACTAAGTCCTCGGAAAAGCCCAATTGGGAAAACCGGTGCAGCAGTTGAAGGTTTTAATATTATGCAGTAGTGAATATCTAAGTACAAACTATGGATGCCCAAACTGGCAATCCAAACAGAGAAAAACTAGCAAAAATAACGAGTGAGGAAATTCCTCACTCCACAGATGAATCCGACACTGACCTCAACTCGAAATTGAGCCGTCCCCAACTGCCTCTGCGCAGTCTTTGTGTCAATCTACGCAATGTGAAAATTTCTCAATCTAAATCAGAAACCCTACTGCAGTGAATCTGATTTACTTCTCCTACTTGTTTTCTTTAATTAACTAGTTATTTTCTGAATAATTCAGGAAAACATCAAAGTAAGTACATTGCAGCCTACACAATTATACAGATAAAGTGCTGAAAAATAAGTAAAGCACACAAACAAAGGACACAAATTTTTCGGACAAATGTCCCCGAAAAATCCAATGCGAGAAAACCGGTGCAATAGTTTTGACGGTTTATATTATTAAGCAACAGTATTTTGAGTAAATCTAGGGTGCAATAATCCGGCTCACCCAATAGAGAAAATCTCAGCAAGAAAAGATAAATCATGAGTTTTACCTCACTTTGCAAGTCCCGACAGATCCGGATTAGACATTGGTGAAACCCCAGCTGCCTCTACGTAGTCTCTACGCTGCCACTGCGTAACCCTGCGTGGGTCTGGTTGATGGACTGCATCACCCTTCCTATACGCTGATCTACCTTTCCAGAAATCGAGTTTCAGCCCTGTCGGCTTAGAAACCTCTATCTCTAGCTGATTATGGACTATCCCTCGGAGGCTTTCCGCTGCCCCTGAGTGGGACTGCATCACCTCTCCTGGTGGTTGTACTGCCTTCTTTGTGTCTCTTCTACCTTTGCTCTGGCTATGTACTCTTGGTCCTTCGACCAATTACTGCATCTGCCCCTCACTGCTTATCTGTATCATTCAGATATGATCTTCCTCCAAGCACTGCTCCATCAGAATAATTCGATCTCTTAGATCCACTGTGTGTGTGTTCTCCAACTGACCCCAAGCCTTCCTTTAATACTTTTCCTGTTGATGAATCAACCACTGTGATCTAATCTCTAATCGGCGACTAAGATTAGAAAATACTTGATCCTCGTCACTTAGAACGTTCTCACCTAGATGTTTAAATTAATTCACTTTAATTATTTAATTTCCATAAGTTAGACTTAAGGTTCCCATTAAAATAATTATTTATTTGAATAACTTAAGCTCCGGGTGGAATTTCTCCAAACAATTTCTGGGTCTTGGAGATCTCATGTGTTCTAGCCCCTCCACAAAGTTTCGGAGCTAGAGTATATCTGATGCTACCCAAAAATCAACACTCCCTCATAGCGGGGAATGTGCTCTAGCAATACTTCAATACCAGAAGCATCACCCTGATCCACGATATCGGTCCTTTGCGCCGCTGATGCTCGGCTACTGCCCCTTATCCACTGTGTTGATGCTATCTGTATTGCTGCCCATGTCACTGCCACTGATACTGCTACATCTGTACTGCAACTCTCTCTCAAATGTTGCATCATGTTGCCCATAACACTGCCACTGCTAACTACTGCACTGCAACTCCGTTGCTAAAAAGTAAGCAACTGAAAACATCCCAAAATCCTGACATACAAGTCAGTTTGGATGCATCTCAATGATGAATCTCCCTGTGCTGCTAATTCTGCATTGACCCTCTGATGCTCTGCACTACTGCTTCTTTGCACTGCATAAGCATTGCGCTGTTGAAGTCCATAAACCACTGCGTTGTTGCTGCTATCTCTTCTCTGCGCTGCTTCAGTCTTCAACGTCCTAGCTCTACCATTGTTGCTCCATCCTCCTCACTCCAACTGACTCCAGTCATACTGCTACTATCATTAAGGGCTCCCGTAGCTCGTATGTGATCCAAGAATTTGGGCACCTCAAGGATCCTTCCCCTCACTGCATTTCGAAAGAACTACAGATTAATGTTACTACAGATTAATGTTGCCCCACCTCTTCTCCGGAGGCACATGAGCACTCATGGCCACATCGTCATCATCTTCCTTATCGTCCTTAGCTGCGGCAACCTTCGAATCATAATCTTCTTTTCCCTTATTCTTATGAGGGCATTGTGTGGCGAAATGTCCTAATTCACCACACCTGAAGCATTTGACCTTTGAAAGGTCTTTCTTCCTCTTCCTCTACTACCCATGTTGTCCTTTAGATGCGAGAGCCGCATCTTCCTCCTCCTCCTTTATCTTGATGCCTCCGCTGCTGATGCCCACCTTGGTCATCCTCGTGATCTCTTCTTGTCGAAGAGCTGCCCACAATTTTTCTCAACTTGGAAGCGCTACTATGCCCAAAAAGCCTAGGACAAAGTTCTCCCACTCATCGAAAACTGCATTCAGAGCAGTCCTCACCATAAGACCTTCATCAGGTGTGGCCCCCACGACAACTAGCTGAACACGAATCACCTTCAATCTAACGAGGAAGGGGTCGATCTCTTCTCCCTTCAGCATCTGGAATAATCGGATCTGATTCTCAACAATCATCCTCCTCTAAACAGAAGTCCCCTGATACAATGTGGTCAAAGAAGTCCACATCTCATGTGTTGTGTTCTTCTCAGCAATGTGTGGGGCCACATGATCCTCGACTCCGTCCATGATCAAGTGCTTAGCCTTTGCTTGAGCTTCCTCATACTTCTTGAGTGGACCAACGTCAACAGGAACAACAACTGCGCTCTTGGCAAGATGCTTGATACAATGCTCATCTAGTACTGACCGGATTTTGGCCTTCCTGATGACAAAGTTGGATGCTCCATCCAACTTGTCCTGATCCCTTAGTCCATGTGTGGCCATCTCTGCTCAAAAAAAGATGTCGAACTGGTTCTCTTTTCCCTCTTCTGTTGTTGCCTTTGCAAAACTCAGATTTTAGTTTCTTGGCGCTAGAAACCCTCTAAGGAACCACGCTCCCTCTGAAAAATGATTTCCCTCCCGGAAATCCTCTGCCAACTGATGTAGAATCAACCCTCTTCGATCACTCTTTGCTATTGATTAACACTGGGTCTAGACTTCTTGGCGAGAAGTCTTCCGAGGAACTGGTTCCCTCTACTTTTTCACAGCCCCACTAGGCACTGTTCTGCATCGACAGAAACAATGCCCCACCAACAACTCCTAAAGAAAAAATGGACTGCTCTTCCAGCCACAACAACCAGAAAGACAAAGGCTCAAACCTCTGCGTTGGCCCAACAAACACTGCACTCCCTCTACTGTAGCGACGACGTCACCCCAACTAGCTGATGCAGGCTCTGCGTGAGCCCCTTTGGTGATTGTGTCACCCTTCCCTGCCTCTTCCTGGATCTGTGCTGTCACTCGAGACAACTGCCTTCCTGTAGCAAAATTTTCTCTTCTTCTCTTCGCTGATGGCTTCAACTCTACCTAATCTGCAACAACTCTGATACCATGTGAAAATTTCTGAATCTGAACCAGAAGCCCTACTGTAATAAATCTGATTTATTTCTCCTACTTGTTTTTCTTTAATTAACAAGTTGTTTTCTGAATAATTCAGGAAAACATCAAAGTAAATACACTGCAACCTACACAATTATACAGATCAAGTGCTGAAAAATAAGTAAAACACGCAGACAAAGGACACACAAAATTTTCGGACAAATATCCCCAGAAAAACCCATTGTGGGAAAACCGGTGCAACAGTTGTGAGGGTTTATATTATTAAGTTACAGTATTTTGAGTACATCTAGGGTGCCATAATCCAGCTCACCCAACAGAAAAAACCTCGGCAAGAAAAGATAAATCGTGAGTTTTACCTCACTCTGCAAGTCTCGGTAGATCCGGATCAGACAGTGGTGAAACCTGAGCTGCCTCTACGTAGTCTCTATGCTGCCGAGACTATGTTGCCATTGCGTAAGCCTGCATGGGTCTGGTTGATGGAATGCGTCACCCTTCCTCTGCGTTGATTTGCCTCTCCATAAATCGAATTTCAGTTCTGTTGGCTTAGAAACCTCGATCTCTACCTGATTCTGGACTATCCCTCTGAGGCTTTGCGCTGCCCCTGCGTGAGCCCTACGTGGGCTTGCGTCACCTTGTCTGGTGTCTGCATCACCTCTTTTGGTGGTTGCGTTGCCTCCTTTGCGTCTCTTCTGCCCTTGCTCTGCTGTGTACTCTTGGTCCTCCGACCAATTACTGCATCTGCCTGTCATTGCTTCTCTGAATCACTCAGATCTGATCTTCGTCCGAGCACTGCTCCGTCAGAAGAATTCGATCTCTTAGATCCACTGTGTGTGTGTGTTCTCCAACTAACCCCAAGCCGTCCTTTAGTACTTTTCCTGTTGATGAATCAACGACCGTGATCTAATCTCAAATCGACGGCTAAGATTAGAAAAGACTTGATTCTCGTCACTTAGAACATTATCACCCAGATTTTAAATTACTTCTCTTTAATTATTTAATTTCCCTAAGTTGGACTTAGGGTCCCCAGTAAAATAATTAATTATTTGAATAACTTAAGCTCCGGGTGGAATTTCTCCAAACGATTTCTAGGTCTTAGAGATCTCATGTGTTCTAGCTCCTCCACAAAGTTTCGGAGCTAGATCATATCCGATGCTACCCAAAAATCAAAACACAGTCACTGCGTCCCTCCAGCTCGGAACTACGTCACCTCTCATTGTCTCGCTAGTTTTTGTTTGGGAAACTGATTCTCCTGGCCTCTGGAACCTCTGCCCAGCTTCTGGCACAGAATCTCGCTTTCTCTCCAGCAAAACGAAATTTTCCTCTAGAGGGCACTATGTTGCCTTTGCGCTGCCTAACTGTGGAACTCTTTGCCTCTCTGTAAATGTATTCTCCGGATCTCGAAATCTTCCTCCGACTTCACTATCTCTGCCCCTCTCACTGCTTCGATCTCACTGAATCACTTCTGGAAACACACAGCTGCTAATCTGGAAATCGATTTCTCAGCAAAATAGAATGCTCAACTGATTTGGTGTGTCTTCTCCAAGCCCCATCGACTTCTTCTTATAATCCTCCATTCAGACTTCAACAACCACGATTAAATCTTAATTGATGGCTAGGATTAATTAGAAATCGATCCATGCATTTTTCTAGAACATTAGCACCATGACTTAATTAATTCCTTTTAATTAATCATATTTGCTAAGTTTAGACTTAGGAAATATTAAAAACTGACCAATTAATTTAATTAAGTTGTCTCTAGGTGGAATTTCTAGAAACGATTTCTGAGTATTGGAGAATACATGTATTCTAGCCTCTCTGCCAAATCTCGTGGCTAGAACACATCCAATGCTACAAAAAATAACACTCCCTCTTAGCGAGGAAAGTGTTCTAGTACTGAAACTGCTTCTACAATACACTGCCTTTGCACCATCTCCTGTCATGCTGCTGATGTCTGGCTACTGCTACCCACCAACTACTGCGCAACTCTGATATGCGCTTCATTTGTGTTGCTGCTGACCTTGCTAAACTATTGCCAACATTGCATCTGCACTGCAACTCTGTTGCTGCTGCTACTGCAACATCTGCAACTCCTGCTCATCTGTTGTTGCTGCAACTGCAACATCTGCAACTGAGAACTATCCAAAATACTAAACCATCTGTGTTCAGTATGATGCATCTGTCATCGGAGTCCTGATTACTACTAGTCTCTGCGCTGTTACTAAAGCCTCTGCACTGCTGTTGACTCTGCAAATGTGCCAAGTGCATTGCTGCCAACTCTGCACTGCGCTGCCCAACATCTGATCACTACTAGCTACTGCATCTGTCACTCTAGAATCTGAATGCATCGACACTGGTCCATCCTAGTACTGCGTACTGTGGGCTCTCGTAGCAAGGTACTGATTCAAGAGGTGGACCTCCTCGAGAATCCTGCCCATTTGTAGCACTCTGGGCTACAAAACGAAGTCACCCCACCTCACTCTTGGAGGGATGTCTTGCTATCATGGCAAAGTCTTCCTCCAACCTGGAGGATAGCCTATCGATCTCGGCAAAAGCTGCCTGCTGTTTCTGCTTCTCCTCCTTGCCCTTCTTCCTGAGAGAACATTGAGTGTTGTAGTAGCCTAGCTCACCACACCTGAAGCACTTGACCTTCAACGGGTCCTTCTTCTTCCTATGCTCCCCCTACCCCTTTGATGTGAGGGCCACATCCTCCTCTTCCTTCACCTGCTTTGACCCACTATTGTTGCTGCTGCCATTGATGGTGCTCTTCACCAGATCTCGCGTCAACTCTTCTTGCTGCAAATCTGCCCACATTCTGTCCCATCTTGGCAATATTTCTCTGCCCAAAATACTTTGGACAAACACTTGCCACTCCTCGGAGACAAAATGGAGAGCTATATGCACCATCTCTGAAGCTTGAGGTGCTGACCCTACAGCTGCTAGCAAATCTAAGATCTCCTGAATCTTGGTGAGGAAGGGGTTTATGCGCTCCCCCTTCTGCATACGGGTACATCTCAACTTCTCTTCTAAGTACATCTTCCTCTGCTCAGAAGATCCTTGGTACAACGTGGAAAAGGAGTCCCACATCGCCTTAGCCGTTCCCAGGTTCGCTATGTGAGAAACCACATGATCCCAAAATCCATCGAGGATCAATCTCTTTTCCTTCGCCATCTCCTTCTTTTGTACGCCTTTAGCTGATCTAGATCCATGTGGACAACCACCACGTTATCGATATATGCTTTGAGATCGTACTCATCCAAAAGGAAGAAAATCCTTGCCTTTCAGATCACATAGTTGGAGGCTTCGTCCAACCTATCATGATCTCGCACCCCAACTGTTGCCATATCAACAAAATATGCCGAAAACCTCCTCTTCCCTCCTGCTCAGCTGCTGCTAGGCTCTACGCATTCCCTGTTGGAGTGAGTAACTCTGCTCACAACGACTACCGATCTGCAAGAGAAATCAAACTTCTGAAGCTAGAAGTCCCCTGAGGAAAATTTTCCCTCATTGTGTGCTCTTTCTTCCTTTTAACACTATTTTGCACTAGCAACTGCTGCAAAATACTGCGTCCAGGTAGAGATATGCTATGCAAGGAAAATACTGGCTGCTCCCTCTGCTTGTGGTAATCCTTGAACTGGAGAAATTTGATTTCTCTGTCGCTCTCTCAGAGAAGTTGATTTTTCCCCAAGAAATTGACCCTCCTGGCCAAAGGAGGGTTTTGAACTGCTGCTTACGTAGAGCTACAAAATTCCTCTTCCCTTCTGCTACTGAGCTCTCTGGCTTACAATCTGTGCTCTGATACCATGTGAAAATTCGGCTACCCCGAATCCTATTGCAATAATTTATGTTAATTCTTCTAATTGTTAGTTCAATTAAACAATTTACTTGCGACGTCCTACAACAAATATCGAATTAAATTCACTGCAACCTTCACAAATAATATACTGCGGAAGAAATAAAAACACTGGAAGGAATAGATGCACACACACAATATGACACCGTTATTTTTGGACTAAGTCCTCGAAAAAACCCAATACGGGAAAACTGGTGCAGCAGCTGAGGGTTTTAATATTATGTAGTAGTGAATATTTGAGTACAAACTATGGATTCCCAAATTGGCAATCCAAATAGAGAAAATTGGCAAAAATAACTAGTGAGGAAATTCCTCACTACACAGATGAATCCGACACTGACCTTAACTCGAAATTGAGCCATCCCCAACTGCCTCTGTGTAGTCTTTGCGTCAATCTACGTAGTCACTGCGTCCCTCCAGCTCGGAACTACGTCATCTCTCAGACTCTCACTGTCTCGTCAACTGCTATCTAGGAAACTAATTCTCCCGACCTTTGGAAGCTCTGTCCAGCTTCTGGCACTGAATCTCGCTTTCTCCCCAACAAAACAGAATTTTCCTTTAGAGGGCACTGTTTTGCCTCACTGTGGCACTCTGCCTCTTTGCAGATGTACTCGTTGAATATGGAAATCTTCGTCCGGCTTCACTATATTTGCCCCTATCTCACTGCTTCGATCTCATTGAATCACTTTCGACAACACACAACTACTACTCTAGAAATCGATTTCTCAGCAAAATCGAATGCTCAGCTGATTTGGGGTGTCTTCTCCAAGCCCCATCGACTTCTTCTTATAATCCTCCGTTGAGACTTCAACGACCACGATTAAATCTTAATCGATGGCTAGGATTAACTAGAAATCGTTCCATGCACTTTTCTAGAACATTCTCCCCATGACTTAATTAATTCCTTTTAATTAATCATATTTCCTAAGTTTAGACTTAGGGAATATTAAAAACTGACTAATTAATTTAATTAAGTCGTCTCTAGGTGGAATTTCCAGAAACGATTTCTGAGTATTGGAGAATACATGTATTCTAGCCTCTTTGCCAAATCTCGTGGCTAGAGCCTAGAACACATCTAATGCTACAAAAACTAACACTATCAACAAGCCTTTAACTGCAGATATGGACACAACTTCTTGAGGGTACGACCTTCTTGTTCTAAAGCTTCTGTCCTGCTATAAAAGCACCCTAACTCAGCCAATTACCAGACCTCAAGAATCTGTGATAATCCCTTCTTTTAGCTCCTATCCAAGTTGGATTGATTCCTTATTCCATGCAGCCTCATCCCATTAAATTGTCGGCCCTCACGTCAATCCAATCAGGCCTACTTTAGGAAGTTCAACCCTCCTGCAAGGATCAACACTTGTAGCGACTAGATCACTGAGATTAACAACGTATTGTGCCTAGAATTTGCTTCTTTCATTCTGCCCTAAACTAGGGCTCAATAACCTTTGTCATGAATACTTTAGTATTGACCCTTTCTTGCCTTTGCATTTGTTCTGCTTGAGGAAGAAAACGGCTTACCCATTCTAGATGCCTCTTGCACCTTCTTAGGGTCTTAGATCTGAGAAATAGATCTGAAGTTTACAACCTCTTTTATGACTTTTGTAGCAGCTACAGGACTGTCACAACTAGGCCAGAATTCTTCCTTCGCATGCCTCCAGAATGAAGCTCCTCTCTTTTGTTGCCCTTGACATTAATTCGGCCTTGATACTGCTACAATGTAGCTACACTAGACCTTCGTCCAACATTGTTATCAGAGGCTTGGCCTTACTTGAAGGTACATAATCAGACTTCACTAAGGTTCTGCTCCATGTATGCTCAAATTAGCACTTGCAAGCTCGATCTTTAGTGTCTCCTCTCGACCAACTTAGATCTAGAAAACGGAACCCTCATTTGTACTCTTCCTTGCTTGGTTTGGCACCTTAGGACTATGGCTTCTTGAAACTTGCCCTCCTCCCTTGACCGAATGCACTTGAGGCCTCTTTTGCAACCCTCCCGGCCCTCAAACTAGGGCACACTTAGGGCTACATCTCTATCCTCTTTGTCCAGGCAAGCTCCGTCTCACTTGATGCTCTAGCCTTATCCTAAGCCTTGCTTAAATAGATTTCCTAAGCCTTCTTTGGAACCCTCTAGATCTTAGAGGATTTATCCACTTAGACTTAGGATTTATTTTCCTTTTAATTTTTCTTTTTAATTTCCTTTTAGAATTTTAAACCCCATCTGGGTCTACAACCCCTTCACTTGGGTCTGTTGCCCATAATTGTGACCAAACTTCTCACAAACCCCAGATCTAGGCTTGTGGAATACCTCCCAAGCTACACATTTCAACACAATGATGATATTCTGGTTCAATATGAAGCAAACTTTTGTGTCACTTAGCTTAACAAAGACAAAATACAGGGTAGCTAGTACTACTAGTTGTGAGGCTATCTAGCTTTGCAAGTTACTTGTATGATTGTTTGATCAAGAGTTGGAATCGAAGACCATTTAATGTGATAATTAGAGTTTTATCAAACTCTTTGAGAATTCAGTGTTTCATGACAAATCCAAGCATGTAGAGATTAGATATCAAGTCATATAAGACGAGTTTCAAAAGGGAGTAATGAAGCTCTAGTATATTTCCATAGATTCGCAGGTAGATAATATTTTTACCAAGCCCTTGGCAAAAGGGAAGTTTGAGGCATTTAGAGATGGACTTCGATTGGTGCAACATTCCTTTCTTACCAAAAGGGAGTGTTGAGAATATAGTTCATATAGGAACTTCCACACATTTTTAGCATGAATGTGCTGGAAGTGGTTCGAGTAATTTTTGAAAACTAATTCTATTTTGTGATTCACTTTAGTAAAAAAGTGAAAAGCCTTGTGTTTAGTTGTTAAGTCTAATAAAGTGTATTTCTTGCATGTATGAGTTAGACTAGATTAATCTTAAAAATAGATAAGGGTTTCACCTAAATGTATAACAACATGTCAAGATAGAGGTTTAGAAACAGTGGAATAGTTATGTAGGTTTAACAACCAGGAGAGAGAGAGAGAGAGAGAGAGAGAGAGAGAGAGCGCAAGGATTTAGGAGAGAAAGAATTCATACACGATTGTATAGCTGTATGGAATAGTTTCGTTTAATCATATAAATAGGTTGTACAATTGTATTGATTGTTGCTGCAAAATCTAGCAGGTCCAATGAAAAGACTCATTGGGAAATGGACAAACCCTATGGCAACAATGAGGGAGGGTTTCCACTACCACTTGACCAACCTTCATTTTGATATTTAGTGGAATTTCAACCATAAGAGAGGCTTCACTATGCCACCTCTGAAATTTTCACCGTGAAAATTATTACTGCAGTAATTGATTTATTTCGACTACTTAGTTGATAAGTTATTTTCAGATGCTTCAGTAAAATTGAAATAAACATAGCTGTAGTACTTCACTCTAATAAAAAAGCAGAAGAACAAAAATCACGCTTATAGCACAATAGAAACAACCACATGAACACAGTTATTTTTGGACAATTGTCCCTAGAAAACCCCATGTGGGAAAACCGGTGCAGCAGATGAGGGTTTGTATTTATCTTCAGCAGTGAACATATCTTTTACAGAAGCACTGATGAGAAGAATCAAATAGCATACACTTAAAATGAATTTTCCGGACAATCCGGAAGAATTCCCGACACACGAGATGACCTCCTGCACCCTCTGCGTCAATCTGCGCAGTCCCTGCCTGGACTGAGTAAGCCTGCGTGGAGGGCTAGTGCTGCTGCTCAGCGCTGTCTTCCCTTCGTCCTCTACCTTTCTTCTTCTCCGCCTCTGCTGAATTCTCCTTCCTCCTTTTGTCTTTGCAACCCCACCTCTACAGACTCAACCATTGAAATTGAATTCTCTTACTTCGGAATCAATTTCCTTTGGGTACTGAGAATGTGCCCGGCTTGATTTCCAAATGACCCTCAAGCCTTATCTTATAGTCTTCTCGCTGATGAATCAACAACCCAGATTATATCCTTAATCAATGGCTCAGATTAAAAGATGACTTGATCTTCGTTTTCTAGAAGATTCACACTCTGCTTTATTAATGCCTTTTAATTATCTAATTTCCCTAAAAGTTTAGACTTAGGGATCACATTAAAATAATTAATTATTTTAATAAAGTAAAATCTGAGTGGAATTTCCACATACGATTTCTGAGTTCTCTGGAATACTGCTGTCCAAGCCTCTCTTCAAAATTTGAGACTTGGAACACTTTCCGATGCTATAAAAATCAACACCACCTACAAGGTATTCTAATACTATGGCTTAAGGTGACTTATTTTGGAGGTCTAAGGATAGGTAGAGGGCTTGGTAGGGCCAAAGATGACCATGATATTCAAATCTCGGGTTCAAGCTCTATAAGGTGAGACCAATGACAAGGCTGCTATAAGTTGGGGTTTGAATTATGTTCAATTTTAGGGCATGCAAAGGCATATAGGAGCCTTAGAAAAATATTACAAATGATTTTCATCAAGAAGGGGACAAGGGTTTCCAATAGAGACTAGGGCTAGCTTAAGAAAATGAGTTTTAGGGCTGTTATATGTGTATATACTATAAATAGCAATAGATATAGATGATGTCAGCCCTTCTAGGGCATGCAAGACAAATTATGATGCTATATTTTTCTTTTAGAAGGATTATATTAATTGTCCTACAATTTAAAGCCACTCCCATGTGATAAAATAGCACTTTACACAATCTGCTCTTAAAACCCTAACAACTACCCTAGTTGTTTAAGAGAGAGAGGGTTTAAGAAAAAATTGTTTAGTTTAGAGATGATCAACACACTTCTAGACCAATGCCTTAACCTACAAGAGCAAATGGAATTTAAATGGAGCAAAATGCCAAGGAAGGACCTTAATGGAGTAAGGGGGGATGCTCTAGGGCATCCACTTGCTAAACCCTAGCTACTATTCTTTTGAGGGGAAAAATTATAAGGTCTGCAAACTAGGAATTTAAGCAAAGTTTCATCAATTATAAACATTTAGTCATGGAACAATAGAAACCTTACTTAAAACATTTAAAGCATGCAAAATATCAATAATCAACAATAAACTTATAAAATATTCCACAGTAGCTCTTCTTTCAATCCTAAAATAGTGTCTCCAAGCAAAAATCATATTCAAGAACAAGTTGCATACATAAAAGATCACATTATGGTCAAGTAGTGAATAAGGAAGCAAGTCACAATCTTTTTAGAGAGGCCAAATTCACATGTGTGTGATAAAAATAGAAGTGAGGGGGAGCCTCTATTTATATGAGCCTTGTCCCACCCACTTTACAAATTAAATGACTAAAAGCCCTAGAGACAAGTTCACTTTTGAGTGTTCCACAAGAAAGAGGCTACAAGCCAATCTCATAGCTAAAAAGCAAGGCAAATATGGCATAAAATCCCACACGTGGGAATAAATGCTCCAATAGTATAATGTCATCCTCCAAGTGAGCCTAAAAAGCCCTCAAAATGTGAGACAAGGGCCAAGGAGTGCTCCATACTCCAAGAAGTGCCTCAAGAATCATGTGCAAGCCATAAGATGTCTCTCCATGTCAAAATGTCATGCCCAAAGTGCCTTATGTCAACCTCAAAAGAGAAAAAGGGGTGACGTGGCATCAAATATCTCAATCGTTGGGTCTCCAAGGTGATGTACAAGCCCTCATTTTTCATCTCAAGGATGACCATCACCATCTAGGTTTTAGATCAAGTGATTCCCATCAAACAGTGTCAAGGCCAGCCTGGGGGCATCTTGGATACACTGGGCACATCATCAATATCTCCAACACTAAGCATCATGGGCTCAACGTTTTGACATTTGAGGGTCCCTTCAGGGGTCAAGCACCATGTGAAGTCCTCAAATAGCCCAATTCTCTACTCTGGGTAGGCAATGCTCACCATCGAAATCAATCTCCGTGTCTAACCTAGATAATATGGCTTTTGCTACTTTGTTGAGGTTGGGAAATCACCTCTAGAAACCTTTGCTACTATGATGTAGACAACCTAACAAAACCTCCTCAACATCAAGTGTAAATCAATAATCATTAGGTAACTAAAACCATGGATGCATCATAGTGGACCGTACTTAAAAGTTATGGGCAAAACCAATACTTCACACAAAGATCACCTTCAAATATCTAACTAGACCAAGTCCTGCATAGGTGTTTCCTCTCTTATGTTTGGGATGTCTAGATGGATAACCCTCTTTAGGTGTTTCGGTTGAGTTTTCTTGTGTGATGGGGTAGCATCGGATGTGCTCTAGCTCCCAAAATTTGTGGAGGGACTAGAGTACATGAGATCTCCAATACCCAGAAAGGGGTTTGGGAAATTTCATCCGGTTTGGGAGATAATTAATTAATTAATAATTTTAATTATGGACCCCAAGTCTAACTTAGGAAAATTAAATTATTAAAGGTACTTAATTTAAACATGTGATGAAATTATCTTAAGTCACACGGAACAACCTTTATTTAATCTTAGCCATCGATTCAAGATCTGATCATGGCTGTTGGTTTCCCAACGAGAAAAATATAAAGGAAAGGCTTGGGGTCATTTGGAGAAGACACGCAGAGGCAGAGCACTGAAACTAAGCTGAAGTTCTGGGGCAGTATTTGCTAATAACTTTCAGAAGCGTTTCAGCTACAGAGAGGGGTAGTTTAGGCAAAGGGGATGGTCTGATCCTAGTGCCTAGAATCAGCAAGAGGCAGAGAGAAGCTTCCAGAGGCAGCGTAGAGAAGCAGAGGCAACAACAACAGAGAGGGCAGTAGCTGCACAACGCAGGGGCAGCTTCAGCTACGCAGGTGCTACGCAGTCCCTTCTGGGACAACGCTGGTTAGCTGGGGACCCATCTGGGTTATGCAAGGACCCTCAGGGGTAGCGTAAGGTCTGCGTCACCCATTCTAGGGTTACGCAGCCCTCTCTAGGCCAGCACAGGGGCACGCAGAGGCTGCAGAGCTTGATGCAGGGGCTTCAAGGGAAACACTGGGGTTTCTAGGGCCAAGATCTGGCTGAGTCTTGTAAATCTCGTTTGAGGGTGTGAATTAGTCAACGTTTTGGCTTTAGAACAATAGGTTAGCTGCAAATCTATATTATTCTCTATCGGGTTAACCAGTGTGGTGCCCAAATTTGTTGTATTAAGAAAACTACTTAATAATACAAACCCTCTAGCAGCCAGAAGATCAACTTTCCCGCATTGGGCTTTTCCAGGGACTATTGTTCAGAAAATCTTGTGTCACTTTGTTTATGTGTGCATGTACTTTTTCTGTTTTAGATCTGAATCGTTGAAACTCTGTTATGTGTTTACTTCGATGTTAACATTCAGAAATTTTCACATGGTATCAGAGCGATTGCAGATCTAGCAGGGTCACCAGCAGAAGACTGAAGAATCTTGCTGCAGAAAGCAACAGAGAGATTAACATCAACAGCAGAAAGCTAGATCTGAAGGGACAACGCAGTTTCAGAGGGAGCAGAGCCACGCAGAGGTCAGGGTAACGAAGTCCTACGCTGTCTCCATGCAGGCCCACATACTTACTGCACAGAGGCAGCACAAAGATAATGCTGGGACTGTCTGCTCATGCAGAGGCCAGCTAGGGTGACGCAAATATGAATTTGTCTCATTCAGAAGTGCCGGAAGCAGAGCTGCAGAACTTCAGAAGTTGCTGGTGGGGTTAAATTTTTGAAGTTTTCAGAATTTAGCCTAAGCACTGGGAGACAAAGAGCGGGAGGAGATCAACTTCTCATAGGGTTTCTAGCCAAAGAAATCTGCAGATCGATCAGAGGATCGAAGGGAGCTGTTTCGTTTTGATGTGGCAGATTTCCAAGAGAGGAAATCAGTTGTTAGAGGGAGCAAAGGGTGCCTATTTCGCCAAGGACCCTAGATCTAGATCTATAGCATAGAGAGGAGGAGTTCCGACAGATTTGCTAAGCAGATGGCACTTCACGGACTACGTGATTAGGATAGGTTGGACGGTCTGTCCAACTTTGCAGTTTGGAAGGCCAGAATTCTGGTAGTCTTGGAGTCGTATCGTCTAAGAGACCATGTAGAACAAGTCCTGGCCATGCCAACCGATGTAGATCTCCTGAAGAAGCATGAGGAAGCCACGACACATGTCAAGCGGCTCATAATGGATGGATTTAAGGACCATATTGTTCCACATATAGCTGAGAAGAAAACAACTAATGAGATGTGGAAGGCCTTAACAACATTATATGAAGGGAAGTCCGTCCAGAGGAAGATGCTTCTGGAGACTTAGCTACGGTCATTTATGATGACCAAGGGGAAAGAGATGGAGCACTTTCTCTTCATATTATAGACAATCAGAGATCAGTTGACTGCCACAAGTGAAAAGGTGGAGGATGATGTGATGGTAAGGACTGCACCCAATGCGGTCACAGAAGAGTGGTAAACCTTTGTCCAAAGTGTCTTGGGTAGAGTGGACCTTCTCGACTGGGGCAACTTGTGGGCAATCATGCATCAAGAAGAACTCCGCCGATTCACCAAGAAGCAGTACAGCTCGGGATCCAGTAAAGTGAAGAAGGAAGATGAAGATGATGCAGCTTTGGCGTCAAAGAGGCAGCAAGGGAAGAAGAAGCGTGATCTTTCCAAGATCAAATGTTTCCAGTGCGACTAACTAGGACATTTCGCCAGCAATTGTCCACAGAAGAAGAAGGACAAGGAAGCTTTTACTTCCAAGGTTGTTGTGGCGGATGATGGGTCAGAAGACGATGCTGCCATGAGCGCTCATGAACCACGAAAGTGGGGCGACATGGATCTGTAGAGCAGCTACAGAAAAAGGGCGGGATCCTTGAGCATCTCATCTCTTGGATCACATTTGAGCTACAGGAGCCTTAAGACAGTAGCAGGACAAGTGGAGCAGTTGGTGCAGAGAATCATGGATCAAGTAGAGGCGCATTTGAAAGCCGAAGGGAGCAGCGCAGTGCAGATGCAACAGCAGCGTAGCAACAATAGTGTAGGGGCTGATGTGAATTCAACAACGCAGTGCAGAGCTGCAACAACGTGGAGGATTCTGGAGGACAACACAACGCAGCAACAACGTGAAAGATTTTGCACAAGGGGCTGATGTGACTTCAACAATGCAAAGGGAGTTTGCTTACGCAGTGAAGAGTTGTAGCTGTGCATCATCCTCCAGATGTCAGCACAGATCAATAGTCGATGGAGCTTCAGTGATGAGGATGCAACCTAAGTAACTTGTCTGTCAAAGATTGGGTAGGATATTCAGTTGTTTCTCTTAGCAACTGAAGATGTAGTGCAACGGATGTCAGCACAGATGCAACAGATTGAGAGGGAGTTGCAGTACAGATGTGGCAGTGATGGTGGCAGCGTCATGGGCAGCAGTACAAAATGGCAGCAATAACACAGTGATGAAGAGCAGCAAGTCTAGCATCAGTGCAGAGACCCACACCAGAGATCAGTGCAGAGCTTCAGGGTGAAGAAGAGTTTGTATTAGAGCACATTCCTTGCTAAGAGGGAGTGTTGAGTTTTTTTGTGTGATGGGGTAGCATCGGATGTGCTCTAGCTCCCAAAATTTGTGGAGGGACTAGAGTACATGAGATCTCTAGTACCCAAAAAGGGATTTGGGAAATTTCATCCGGTTTGGGAGATAATTAATTAATTAATAATTTTAATTATGGACCCTAAGTCTAACTTAGGAAAATTAAATTATTAAAGGTAATTAATTTAAACATGTGATGAAATTACCTTAAGTCACATAGATCAAGCTTTCTTTTAATCTTATTCATCGATTCAAGATTTGATCATGGCCGTTGGTTTCCCAACGAGAAAAGTATAAAGGAAAGGTTTGTTGTCATTTGGAGAAGACACACAGAGGCAGAGCACTGAAGCTAAGCTGAAGTTCTAGGGCAGGGTTTGCTAAGAACTTTTAGAAGTGTTTTAGCTGCAGAGAGGGGTAGTTTAGGCAAAGGGGATGGTCTGATCCCAATGCCTACAATGAGCAAGAGGCAGAGAGCAGCTTCCAGAGGCAGTGCAAAGAATCAGAGGCAATAGCAATAAAGAGGGAAACAACTACACAACGTAGGGGAAGCTTTAGGTACGCAGTCCCTTCTGGGGCAACGCTGATCAGCTGGGGACCCATCTGGGCTACGTGGAGACCCTCAGGGGCAACGTAGGGTCTGCATCACCCATTATGGGGTTACGCAACCCTCTCTAGGCAAACGCAAAGGCACGCAGAGGCTGCAAAGGTTGACGTAGGGGCTTCAGGGGCAGCGCTGGGGTTTCTAGGGCCAAGATTTGGCTGAGTCTTGTAAATCCCGTTTGAGGGTGTGGATTAGTCGATGTTTTGGCTTCAGAACAACAGGTTAGCTACAAATATATATTATTCTTTATCGGGTTAACCAGTGTGGTGCCCAGATTTGTTGTATTCAAAAAACTACTTAATAATACAAACCCTCCAGCAGCCAGAAGACCAGTTTTCTCGCATTGGGTTTTTCCGGGGACTATTGTCTAGAAAATCTTGTGTCACTTTGTCTATGTGTGCGTGTACTTCTTTTGTTTTAGATCTGAATTGGCGAAAGTCTCTTATGTGTTTAGTTCTATGTTAATCTGAAGATTTCAACATTAATAACTTGATAAGTAGGAGAAGTATAACTAGATCTAACAGTAGATTTCTGCATAAGTAACATTCAAAAAATTTCACAGTTTCCAACCTCCAAGGGGAAGCAATAGGTCCTAGATCATCCCATCAATCCATAGGTGCAAGTGTAGATGGTCGTAATGGAGTGGGCGAGATTTTAGGGCTAGGTTCCATAGCCAAGTGACTAGCTAATGGTGGTCCAACATCCTAGGTGTGTAAGGAGGGAGCATTGTGGAGGCATGAGTTACCCCTTGGCCTGCTTTCCACCCCCCTCTAGTGAACCTTTTACTTCTTCGTGATAATTCTTTGATACAGGTTCATAGCTTAGGGTCCCAATCTTGCATTTAAGAGATTTAGAATTTATTACCCCTTACAATGAGGTGGTTTATTTCTCATTAGGGTTGGGACAATGCAAGGGTTCCTTTTTATGTGTGGAGCATGAAGTGCTGTAGGAACCAGGTGATGGCTAATGAGGTGGGTAGAGCTCATTGTAGGATTTTTCTCACATACTAATTTTAGTCCCGACGATCTTTTTCATTTTTCCTTTTTCTTTCACTGTGGCTTTCTCTGCTTTTATCTTTCTTTTAGCTACATCAACCTATAGGGAAACATTTTCTATTCCAGTCCTACGATGAGGATGATAGAGTGCCAACCCTCATGACTAATGACCACCTGCCTGAATAATGGATGTGGAAAAGAGGGAATGATGGAAAGTGGTAAGTATGTATTATCATAGGCACACTACTTTGATGAGAGCCTCCCCAATATTGTCCTTCCTATAACCCTAAAACCTATGAGGAGATCCCACTAGACTAGGATCAAAGACTAACCACCGAGGTGAAGTGTGGGAACAAGAATACAGTCAAGGTCAATCAATCATTCGGATCACCCCTTGATTCATATTAGCTTGCCTCAAAACAATAAGCAAAAACACATGATTACAAAATGATAACATTACTTGTGGATGGATGACCCACCTTCCTTCAAGAAGGAATGCTAGATGGGAGAAGGAAGTCTGACTAGAGCATATATGTGGAAGGTCCAAGGCATCATGTCAAGTGTTGATCAATAGGGTTGTTGGCTGACTAGCTGCCCATTGAGGAGAAAAAATTCTCCTATGGGTTACACACTTTTTGGTGGGTAACATGGACAAAGCCATATAGTTTGTACAATGAAGCTGTACTTTCCTAGGAAGGCCATACCGCTCAGTTCAAAACTTCAAGGTGATTTATTGACTGTGCAACTGCAGGTTTGCAGTAGATTGTTGATGTTTCCTTGTAATCTTTTTTGAAGGAACAAAATGATGATTTTGAAAGAGAAATTACCTTTGTATGTGTGAAACGGTTTTATGCTTTCACTATTTAATTTTTAGCTATTGTGTGATTGATGCTATGGTATGAAATTTAATTTCTAGTTAATTAATTGCACAGGTTATTTTGTTTAATTGAGATCATAAGGACATTAGACATCTAGGCTTGGAATTTTTACGATAGTGCTCCATTTGGGGTTTTCTTGTTGGTTACTTGTATGGAGCTAAGTCCATGTTTTATGTTGGCCTCCCTCATTTAGTCTATATAAAAGGAAGAGAGAGCCTTTGTTTATAGTATATACATGTTGTCATTGTATTTTTTATTCTATCTTTGTAAGTCTTGGAAGACTCTTGTATAGAGCAAGACTGATCCAGGTGGATATTGGTGGCCACCCGCCTATTCCATTTGGGGCCCCACCATTGTCTCTTTCAGTTTTCAGTTTTGGCGCAACTTACTATTTTTAGCAATTTTTTGGGTTCTGAACTTCCGGAGCCGTTTTGAGGCCCTAAACGATGTTTTTTTGGGCATCGCACCTGCAGCGAATATCATTCTATTCCGAATGATATTTGTGGCGAAAGTTGTAGTCCTCGGATAGATCTTTCTAATGATGTATCATATGCGTCAAACGGAGATAGTATGCCAAAGTTACGTCCTTGGGAAGTTGAAACACCAATTTACCCAAACGGGGCCCATAGTTTTGGCGCTTCATCTCCTAGGGTTAGGTTTTTGGATGTTTAGGGTTCTCCATTATTTCTAAATAATAAATAGGCCCTCGAGCCTCATTTTAACTCAGTTCAGAGGCCCGTAGCTGCCACATCTCTTCTCAGAGATAGCTACCAGCGCCCTAGCTAGTTTTATTTCCATTCTGTCTGTAAGCAAATTTCAGTTCTTTGATATTAATGAAATGAAGTGTTATTTCCGCTGCATCTCTGTATTTATGTTTATATGTTTATTCTGTTGCGTTCCCGCATAAATCCGGATCAGTGGTATCAGAGCGGTCTGCTTTTTCTCGATCCTTCTTTGCATGTCCCCAACGAGGTCGGGGTATAAGGAGCTAGGGCTTGATCTGGTGGAACCTTTGCAAGATCAGCCTCGCAAACCTCGAAGGACGCCCATGGGGGACGAAAAGAAAGATGAGGGAGCAGGAGATCCTATCAAAATATTGCTCGAGGAGGCCTTCGAAAAACAAAGGAACGCGATGATGGATAACTTTGCTCAGATCCTTCAACGGCTGCCCACCGGTGGCGCATCTGCATCCAGCAGCCACTCTGGAGATGCGACTCCTTTTAAAGTACAAGTAAATTTTGACATTCCCATATTTGAGGGTCAAATAGATGCAGATGCCGTAGATAGATGGTTGAATCTATTAGAAGGATATTTCTCGGTTCATGACTTTTCCGATAGGGAGAAGATTATTTTTGCACTCCTCAAAGTTGCCCCCCATGTCAAGGACTGGTGGGAAACCCACTGTGAGAAAAAGGACGAGACAAAACCCTCTCTGTTCTCGGTCGTACCCACTTGGAATTATTTCCAAGACGCCGTCAAGGAACAATACTATCCTGTGGGGAGCTATGAGGACAAGTACATACAATGGACCACGCTGCGACAACAAAGGGATCAAGATGTGCATGAGCTGACGAATCTGTTCCATACCCTGCGCACAAAGTTGGGTATCAAAGATTCAGAGAAACATCTCGTGCTAAAGTATCGCAACTGTCTGCACAGATACATTCAGGAGGAAATGGAGTTCCTCGACATCTCCTCGCTTGGTACGGCATACCGGTATGCTGCCAAGATTGAGCAGAAATTCAAACAGAAGAAGCGAGACTTTGGATTTGCGAATCAAAAGCAAGGAAAAGGTGCTTCCAAACCGCAAAACAAAGGACAGAGCATGGCGGCTAAAGACAACCCATCAAAGCCACAAGACAAGAACAACACCGTAAAGCCAAAGAAGGACACGGAAAAGTGGTGTGAGTTCCATAAGAGCTCCACTCACAACACAAGTGAGTGTCGGGCCAAGCAGTCGCTAGTGGCCGAGATGAGGGCTTCTGAGTCAAATGCATGCTCCGACTCCGAATCAGAACCTGAAAAGGGGAATGAAAAAGGGAAACAGATTATTGATGCGGAGCCCAACGCCACTGTTGCCACTACAAAGGTCCAGAAGGAGGAACCGGAAGATCCCGAGGAGGAGGAACGTTTCTTCCACTCCCAGATGTGGGTAAAGGGCTCCCTGGTACAGTTCATAGTCGACAATGGGAGCCAAAAGAACCTCATTTCAGCAGACACCGTGAAGCGGTTGGGTTTGCCGACCACAGCTCACCCACATCCATACACCATCGGGTGGCTTCACCAAGGACGAGATCTCCGCGTCAGCCAGCAGTGCCGCCTTCCCTATAGCATCAAGCCCTTCAAGGATGAGGTATTATGTGACGTTGCTCCTATTGATGTTTCTGATGTATTATTAGGACAACCATACTTGTGGAAGCGTCATGCTGTGTATGAGTCTCGACCTCGTGCTGTTATTGTTACTTTGGGAAATAAGTTGTACAGGATACCAGAGGTACCACCTCCCGCCACTATCTCTTTGGTTACTGCAAAACAATGCAGTAAGCTCATTTCCCAAACCAGGAAATTCGTTTTCCTGATGATCCGCCCCCAGGGCAAGAAGAAGACTGTGGCCACGACCTCCAGACAGGGCCCCTCTGCACGACAACAACAAATGGATAAGGTCGTGGAGGAGTACGGGGACATTTTCACCTCACCCACAGGGGTTCCTCTGCACTGCCAGGTCAAGCACCCGATTGATCTGACCCCAGGTGCGCCACTACCCAATGGGCCGATCTATCGACGCTCTGTTCTGGAAAATGATGAAATCAAGAGGCAGATTCAGGAGCTGTTGCAGAAAGGTCACATCAGACCAAGTTCATCGCCCTGTGGGAGCCCGATCGTATTGGTACAGAAGAAGGATGGGACGTGGAGACTCTGTATTGACTATCGGGCGCTGAACAAGATCACTGTCCGGAATAGGTACCCAATCCCACGGATTGATGACCTTCTGGACCAACTCCAAGGTGCAAAATATTTCAATAAGATCGACCTGAAGTCTGGGTATCACCAGGTACCAATTGAACCCTCTGATGTGTGGAAGACTGCCTTCAAAGCTAAGGAAGGCCTTTTTGAATGGCTGGTCATGCCTTTCGGGTTGACGAATGCTCCCGCAACTTTCATGAGGATGATGGATGACATCTTGCGGCCATTCACCAACTCATTCGTAGTGGTGTACTTGGATGACATTCTGATCTTCAGCAAGACTTGGGAAGAGCACCTTCATCACATCCGACAAGTCCTCCAAACACCGCGGCAACACAAGTTGTGTGCCAATTTGGAG
Source organism: Pinus albicaulis (assembly GCA_034641835.2). Lineage (NCBI taxonomy): Eukaryota > Viridiplantae > Streptophyta > Pinopsida > Pinales > Pinaceae > Pinus > Pinus albicaulis. Next base: position 1,293,454,053 of record CM076583.1, on the reverse strand, counting down.
AAGTGCACGTTTGGCATGACCCAGGTTCAATATCTGGGATACATTATTGATGAAAGGGGGGTGCATGTGGATCCAGCCAAGATCCAAGTCATTCGGGATTGGCCAGCCCCAACCACTATAACAGAGCTTCGCAGCTTTCTAGGTCTTGCTAATTTCTACTAGAGGTTCGTGTTGGGATTCTCTCATATCACTTGGCCCTTGAGTCAAGTCACCAAGGGAGGAGCGAGAGAAAATTTTTTTTGGTCGGAACCTCAACAGAAGGCGTTCATAGAACTGAAAAACCGCCTCTGTTCTGCCCCAGTGCTCACTTTACCAGACTTGCAATAGCCATTTGAGATCGAGACAGATGCCTCTGACTATGCTATTGGGGCAGTTCTTACTCAACAGGGACACCCAGTGGCATATCACAGTGAGACATTGTCTGACACAGTTCGCAAGTATCCCACTTATGACAAAGAAATGTATTCCATTGTGCAAGCTTGTCGAAAATGGAAGAATTACATTTTGGGGAAGGAAACAATCATCCATATAGACCACCGGCCCCTGCAGTTCATACAGACACAAGGGAAGTTGCAGAATGATCGCCATCAGAAGTGGTTCACATATCTGCAACAGTTTCATTTGAACGTCAAGTACAAAAAGGGTAGCACCAATAATGTTGCAGACTGCCTCAGTCGACCACCGATCGTGGCACTCACCACCATGCTCAACTCTTATGGGCATGAGACTTCTGATTGGCCGCTTCTCTATGAGAGTGACCCAAAATTCGGCCACACTTACAAGGCACTCTTGGGGGTTACGCAAGTTCCAAACTTTCACCTCCAAGATGCACTTTTATGTCACCTGGGACACCTTTGTGTTCCTTCAAGCGAACGTGCCAAGATGATATGGGAAGCACACCACAGTTGAGTTGCTGGGCATTTTGGGGTTGAGAAAACAGTAGCAATCCTGCAGAAGTATTACTATTGGCCGAACCTTCGAAAGGATGGCGAGAAGCACATCAGATCCTGCACTGCTTGTGCCATTGCCAAACCGACCATCAAGAAGCAAGGCCTATATACTCCGCTACCTACCCCTAGTCGACCTTGGGAATCCATCTCCATGGATTACATGTCGGGCCTGCCTTCTACTAAGCAGGGAAACGACTGTGTTTTCGTGGTCGTCGACAGATTGTCGAAGATGGCCATCATGGCGGCTTGCAAGAAGAATATCACAGCAGAACCCACTGCTAAACTCTTCTTTGAACGAGTGTGGGTGCACTTTGGGATCCCACAGTCTATCATATCAGATCGGGATAGCAGGTTCCTCAGCACATTTTGGTCCAGCCTCTGGTCAATGTTCGATACCAAGCTCACCAAGTCCACAGCTTTCCATCTCCAAACAGATGGCCAGACAGAGGTCGTCAACAGAATGATTGTACACATTCTGCGCATGTACAATTCAAAGCATCCACGCACATGGGACGAGAGCCTCCCATATCTACAACATAGTTATAATCGGTCTCTCTATAGTTCAATCGGCCATAGCCCCTTTCAGGTGGGCTTGGGATTCCAGCCACTATGTCCTATTGACGTAGCCATACCATTTGCAGTTGCTCAGGCTGACTCAGCTCATGTCTAGTCTGAATTTGACAAAGCAAGTAGCTTCATCGAGCGCATTCAACACATCCGCCAACAGGTTCATGATATATTGGACAGAGCCAATGCCAAGTACAAGCAACGCCATGATCAACACCGAGTGCCATACAACTTCCAGGTGGGCGACAAAGTATGGCTACATTTGCAGAAGGAGTGCCTCACTGGACCCCACCGCAAGCTTCGCTCGCTCCGATACGGGCCATACACCATCACCAAGGTTGTAGGGAACAATGCCTTCGAGCTCAGTATTCCACCATTCCCACCCGCGCACCCGCCACGTGGACGCCTTCGCCCTACTTCCCACCTCTACCGGACACCTCTCGTACATTGCAACAACTCACAACATCAAGAAAGTTAAACCCGTGACTTCATGGAACAAAGCCACCACAAAACATTGTATCATGTTTATGTATTAAAGAGCACCTCTCAATCAATATTCAATCAGAGTCGGTTGTCGCCGTCAACTCCTGCACCAAGGAAAGTGGTTCACCAGGACCAAGTTCAGCAGAAATTTCCTCATCTCATGGAGGAACTTAACGCAATGGGGACCATTGCTTCCTAAGGGGGGAGGAATGATCCAGGTGGATATTGGTGGCCACCCACCTATTCCACTTGGCCCCCCACCATTGTCTCTTTCTGTTTTTCAGTTTCGGCATAACTTACTATTTTTAGCAAGCCAAGTTCTCAACTTTCCCTTGCCAAGCTGAGGCCCCAAACAAAGTTTTGGGCATCGCGCAATAATATCATTCCATTTCGGAATGATATTCGTGGCGAAAGTTGTAGTCCTCGGATAGAGCTTTCTAATGATGTATCATGTGCGTCAAACGGAGATAGTATGCCAAAGTTACGTCCCTGGGAAGTTGAAACACCAATTTACCCAAACGGGGCCCATAGTTTTGGCGCCTCATCTCCTAGGGTTAGGTTTTTGGGATGTTTAGGGTTCTCCATTGTTTCTCAATAATAAATAGGCCCTCGAGCCTCATTGTAACTCAGTTCAGAGGCCTGTAGCCACCACATCTCTTCTCAGAGATAGCTACCAGCGCCCTAGCTAGTTTTATTTCCATTCTGTCTGTAAGCAAATTTCAGTTCTTTGATATTAATGAAATGAAGTGTTATTTCCGTTGCATCTCTGTATTTATGGTTATGTGTTTATTCTGTTGCGTTCCTGCATAAATCCAGATCAAAGACTTGGGGCTTGTGATGTAAACTTTAGGAATAGATAGACAAACGAGAAAGAGAGAGCACTTGGATGTTCTTGGAGAGATCAATCTTGTGATATGCATGGCTATGGTGTGTTCTATATGCAAGTAAACTGTAGATAAGAATGCAACACAAGAGAAATTGATGGTTTGCGTTGTACAAGTCCTAGCTCTTGTTGTGAAGGAAGAAGAGGTAGCACTAACCTAGAGAAGATATGAAGATAAGAGCTGTTGCCTTGGATGATATTGCAGTCTTGTTCTTGTGTGATGCATGGGGGCTAGGCAAGATTATTGAGCACTTAACTTGATGAGTCTTGAGGTTGATATGATACCTTGCTTGGAACAAGACTTGTTAATTGTACTTTAGATGTTCCATGGAGGTCTTGGTGTTTGTGTTGATGCAAGAGTTGAAGACCTAGGGTTTGAGAACTCAAACCCTAGGATGGACATATAGAGTTGAAGGCTAGAACTAAAGTTGTCTAATGCTAGGTTTTGTGACCCCTAAAGGAAGACAAGTGTTAATATGTAGACCTTTAGAATGGTGAGATGCTTTGCTTAGAGGACTTCAAACTTGATATGATGGCGTGCTAATGGAGCTCACTGAAATGCCTTGCTTGGGCAAGTAGTTGTCATGGGATGTGATGTTGTGCTTGCATGTACACTTGTGTGATGCAATTGTTAAGTGGTCAGTTTTAGTTGGGAGTGATTCTTTGGTAGGTGTTGGTGGCTAGGGTTTTGTTATGGTATCTAGAGTTTGGAAAGCTTGACTTGTACCATCTTGAGATAAGCTGTTGGTATGTACATTTACTTCATCTTCACTCTCTCGCTCTCTCTATATCTCTCTACACACACACACATATGAAGTGTTACGGCTAGGAGTTAGTGGCTAGGGTTTTTTATGGTTTCCCTAGCTAGGGTTTAGAGAGCAGCTTATGTTATTTTCCTGATTGGGTAGATTCTAGCACTGGCTGTGCATATTGATTTGACATAGAATATGGCTTAATTGGTAAGTGATTTATCATTTAACACATATCTAGAAGATAAAGGAGCAGATTTACCTCTAGTATAATCTGCAGTACTATGGCATTACAGATCTGTTATATGCATAGAAAGTGTGCCCAAGGGCTGTAGCTTTGTGGTATTGAAGTGCACTTGATTGGCATTTATTTTCTTGGGCTCCCTTGTGATATTGGGTCAAAGAGAAGTGAAATATTGCTGCTGTAAATTCATATTTTAGATATAGCCCTAAGGCTGAAAGTTCACAGGATATAGGTCCAGAAAACCTTGAGGTTGAGGTGAAATTTTTGAATCTGCTATAAATGCCAGATTTCTGGAGTTTCAACAAAGACAAGAGTCTACCCTATGCGTTACATTAGTTGCATTGTGTGACATCAACACCAATTCCTATGAGGTTAACTATCCTAGTATTATTCCAAGGTGTGTGCCTGCTTCAGGGTAGATATTTTTAATGTAGAATCTTGAACTAACTCCGAAAAATACTCAAAGGTGTCATATTTGGATCAATGTTGTGTTCTTTAATTAGGTAAAACAAAGGATATACATTTTTTAGTAGCAATTAAACACACAATGAATAGCATGGACCATTGGTTTGGAGTGTAGTCTTATATATATTATACATTTTGGATTATTAGAACACATCCCTTGAGTTTACATTCCTTTCATTCAATCTTTCACCATGTAAGTTTGTAGTGAGTCTTGACTTTCAGGTCACTTCTCACCCTAAAGCAGAACAGAGGGTAGCAGTGAGTATCTCAAGACAGCCAAAAAACTATGTAAAGCTTTCTACGAATGGGATTGTAAAATTTCAGTATTCTTAGTTTTATATGCTTTTAAACATGCAAATTTTGCTTGTTTCTGCTAACCCTCTGCAAATAATTATATGTAACAATAATCTTTTCATTTGGTCCCATTTATGTTATTGGTAACCTCTTTGGCCGATACTTATGAATGGTCTTAAAGAAACATCTCCATAATAATTTTTCATATAGGATCCTATTCTTGTGATTTTCAGACAATATGAATTTTCAATTGCCTGAGAATGATCAGTATGAATATTGTTATCAAGCTCTGAGAATGATCAGTATGAATATTGTTGTCAAGCTCTGGTATCCTCGACAATGTTTTAGCATGTTGCTTGTTTTTTATTGTCGTAAAGGTTTTTAATGGATTCGTAAAACTGTGGAAATAGTTGTTGTCATTATTAATGTATAATATTTGTGAACATATTTCACAAACTATCCTTTTGTTGCAGGTCGACCATCACCCAGATTTTGAAGATTCCCGCTGCTTATTCATCACTCGGAAGGATGGACAATCAATAGACTTTTCATACTGGAAATGTTTGAGAGGACTTGTCAAGAAAAAATATCCCTTATATGCGGAATCCTTCATACAAAAACACTTAAGCCGTCGTCGCAGCTGATCTTTTGTTATTCTCCGGTGTCTCTTTGCAAGATTTGGGCATAAATGTGTAAACTTGTCAAGGAGAAATACTCTCATGCACTTTCTTATGTTCGTTCGTGACAGCCATGTGGAAGTGTACTTGCTACCATTCTTTGAAAACATAACCTTGGCAACATTGCTTCCTTGACGTGAAAGAAGGGCAAATATCTGGATGCTGCACTCTACAGAATCACGTCAGCAAGCAATTTGGATAAACCCTTTTTCTTTTATTGTTTATTTAGATGTATTTTTGAAATCACCTGCAAGTAGAATATTTGGAGACTAATCATCAACGATCACCTTTAGCAAGTAGAATAATTGGAGAGTAATCATCAATGACTACCTTTCAGCAAGCCATAACAGATTATGTGAATAAATCTGTCATTTCTATCTAGATTGCTTGGAATATGTAGATTCTCTCAAAACAATTTCCCATTTTAGATATAGAAGATGACTAATGGGTGTAATGTCATGATTGTATACATATTGTATTACCTTTTACTGGGATAAATATCAAAGTTTTAGCCAACAATTGAATCGATTGTGGGATATATATTGAGACAATGACCAATTTTTGTGCTACATGCAAAGAAATATGCAGAACTCCATGAACAGATTGTATTTACAGTTATCTAGAAGATTATTGTTAACCTGTGACCAACACATATCAGAGGCCTTTGTCTCCAGGTCCTATGAGGTGTTTGTAGTGTATAAACCACCTATGTCTCATGTTGACAACAGTTGTGAAGTACTAGGAGCACCAAAAGCTTTTCCAATCCAAACGCTGCATTTGTTGGTTGGGATTTATGTCTCGGGATCAAGGAAGGGGTAAAAGTGCCTAAAATCCCTTCACCATAGGTTCCTGTCCTGTAGGTGCTTAACCTCCACTGTAAGCCCCGTTTCCCTTTCTACAAGCATAAGGGAATAAACCTGCTTGATTTTATTATTGAATTAAATCTACTTTTTACATTTTGTACATGGCAGGAATTAAATCAAAGTGGATGTTTGTTAAATGAAAAGAAGATTTAAAACCAATAAACCAAACAAAAATCCACTGTAAGAGCATTCAAACCTATTAAGTTTGAATTTAAATGGTCAGTAAAACAAAAGAAAACAAGATTTACAACAACTAAAAGAGTCGATGCTAATCTGAATCTCACTGCTATCGAAATTATAGTAGAAAATATAATCAATGAAATCAGATTTATAAAACTGACATTCAGCAGTTATTGCAGAACCAACTTTTGTTCGATTCCAAAAATCATATTAAACATTAGAAATCAACAATGAAAAACAATCAAAAGGATAATGAAAGGATAATGAAAATTCAACTTGAATAAGTAAAAGCAATTATTGATTTTATTAATGCACAATGTTATATTTTGGATAAAAAAATAAGGTCGGAACACAACAAAGTCCCCCCAAGCCTTTCCTCTTGCCAGTAAAGCCTATCTAAACTTATATAAATACAATCACTTTGTATTCTTCATGGCCTTCCCTCTGAGTAACAATGTCTCATATGCCTTGCGTAATTGATGTTTGATAACTGTGCACCTCAATGTTGAATCTGGGTCAAATAGAATGAAAGTTTAGGAGCCCATCCTGTAATCCATATTTAAATTTCATAAGTGAATGGCTATAAAAATGACCCTTTTTAATGGAAGTTCAACATAAATTGCAATCCCTTGTAACCTGCAAAAAGCACAAATGAATATCATTATCATGAAATAAATAGGGTTATTTTTTACCCTCAAACACTATTGTAATTAGTTTAATATCAAAATCCATAAACTCTGTTTCATTAGATTCATCATTTGATATTGAAATTAAAATCCATATGTTCATATGTCAAAATTTCAACTTTAAAGCACTTAAACCAACAGCAAAACTCTTATCAATTTATACATCATCTTTAGGATCATTGAAAACCAAGACTGGTGGCTTGTAGTTTGAAACGATCTAAAAGCTTTAGCTTTACCTCATTATCAGGAAATGCCAAATAATTATAGAAGTATGTAACACATTTTTGCCCAACATTTTAAGATCTTTAAAATTGTTGCGAAAGGCAAATTCAACCAAGAGATTAGGCGATTGTTATTTATATTTTAATCCTTAATGCAATAACATATGCTTCATTTTTAAACTAAATATATTTTTCAAATCTCTTTTGCAATTAATTGTAGGCTTCCATTCCCTGTGGAATGCTCTCCCAACAATGTATAAAAAGACATACCGATTTCATGTAACTCAAAATACTTCCTATAATCAAAACACTGCAAGAAAATCATGTATATATGAACTAAATTAAAAATGTTACTGTTGGTGTGTTACTACTTTTCATCATACAATAACATGAGCCACTTTGCTAGTATTTGAAACTTATGCTTAAAGTAATTTTGTTAAAAAAAATAATAAATTAATATGCATGTCTCAACAATCATAAGTCCAAGTATGTTTTTGACTATTTGTGATATAACGGCTAAAAGCTTGTGCAAGCAATGTGTTACTGTAAAATTGAATTCTTTCTTATGAAGAAATTGTGGATGGAGCTACCAAAACCAAGGTTTGATAATGGTTTGTTCCAATGGTAAATGAATATGGAAAATAATTCAAACTCAAGAGTAAGAGACAACTTTGCATCAACTAATGTCTCCAAAAAATTATCGACCTCATCTAATTTAACTCACAATCTAACATTCAATGTCAAAGGAAATATACATCTTTATTTCATTTTCCCTGAACATTTGAATTTATGAATTGAAAACTATATGTGCTTATGTGAAACACCAAGACTCGTGGCAAATGAGTTTTGATTTTATGCATTTATTTTAAAATGTTTAAAATCTAGTAAAAGCATACATTGCCTACCCATTTATAGTCTTATGTACCTAAACCTTGTTCCAATGTAAAATATTCGTCAACTATTTTCAACACATTTAAAAAAAATCAATGAAGATTGTTATGATATCAACCTTTCTCAAATTTAGATATAAATGGAACAAAACCACACTAATAAAAGCATAGGATTAGAATAAATGCAATTTCATTACTTTTCATTCTAGTTCTATTGCAAGCAATAAAACAAATTTTAAGTTCATATTAACATACCATTATAAATAATTGAACTTATTAGAATTCAAAGCAAACTATTTAAATTATATTTTTGAAGATGAATTATCTTTAATATGTTTTAATTCAGATATTGTCAAACACCATTAAAAACATCACTATGCTTTCAATTTCATAAAAGTCCAACTAGCCTCTCACATATATATTAAAAAAATTTGGCATACAATCCAAACTTAGTTTAACAAATTGGCAAAATTTCTGCCCAAATAAATATTAAAAAGATTCTACATTTTTTATATCCTTCCAATCATCTGTTGGAAAATATCCCGTCATCCTAGATATAAAAAAACCAAAAGGATTGTAGGACATTTTATCATGAAGAAAATTACAATCTACAAATTCAATCTCTTCATTCCATGGACCCTTCAAGGGTAATAGTCTCAGAGCCACTCAATTAGTTGTTGTGGTTGTTCAATCTCTCATGATATCCCTTGCTCATGCTAGTCAAATGTAGATGATCTCCTTATCTTCCCTTAGTTATAAAGCTTCAACTACTCTTAGATGCCTCAACCATAGTGTACCAACTCTCTCTAGCGGCATGTCTTAGGTGACAAATGCACTACTACTTTCATTATACGTTGTCATGATTTCATGGTATGGGTTTGATACTTTAAAGTGTTGTTAAAACTTTTACGTTGGTTATGAATGTTGTAAATGCTATAGTATAATATAATGCTTCTTTATAACACAACATTTCATTTTTTACCTCATCACACATGATGGTCCTTCGATAAGTGTTGGCAAAACTTAGATTAAGTCATACCACTAGTGACCCAATGGAGTTAGTTAGCACACAACGTATCTTAACCATACTTGACACTTTCCATTCCTCCCTCTCTTTCATCTCACTCACGAAAATATATATGCCCACTCATGTTTGGTTTATCATATGTTATCCAACAAAGTCTTATTAAGAAAAAAGAAGAATGATGCAAGTCAAAGTCAAAGTAAAGCCAAACAAAGGCTAAATGTGAAGAGCATGAAATATAACACTTCATAAAAAATGATAACAACCCTAAGTCCTATGCTAGAGATGTATATCTAAGGAAAATGACTAAAAAGAAAAGAAAAGAAAAGAAGCAAAATGAACAATGAATAAAGTGTCAAGGTGAAACTTCTTTTGTAAAGGCTTACATACATAAATAATGAAAATTCATCTCTTGAAATCTAATTAGACTAGTTAAAAGGAACTTTAGTCACCATATATGACTTTGAGAGAAAACATGAAAGATCTCATTCCCCTTTCATTGATACTTGATCAACTTTACCTTTCTCTTAAAAAGTGATCCAGGAAACACCTATTTTCTTAGGATGATCTTTCCCCTTTCACTAATAATTCATCAACTTTACCTTTCTCTTAAAAAGTGATCCAGGAAACAACTATTTTCCTAGGAAATATCACATGTAATAGGGGTAAAAGTGTCTCCCATGGTAAGATTTATGTAATTTGTAAAAATTAACTTTTTCTTTAACGTTGTTGGAAGAGAATATTAGATATACATCACCTAATGAATTGTAAGGAGATTAGACCCATCACTATTAGTGAGCACCCTACCTTGGGATTCATGATAGTGCATTACGATTTGTGCATCTCCACACAACCATATCTTTGAACATTTGGATCTATAACATTTTTCTTGGGATCTGTGTAATTTATTGAGGCATGTATCATTGCCTTAGAATCTATGACAATGCATTGGATGATGACAAAGACTCCACATCATCATCATATATCACATGGACCATTCATGGAGGGCACACTTGTCTTCTTGGAGGAGTATTCTCACACATGTGGGTGGTTAAAGGTGGTTATATATATTTTAACACATTTTTTGAGACTATCTAGCTTTAGGGGTAGTTATCTTTTGCTAGAGTGCCAAATTTTTTTCCAAATTAGTTTCGTTAGATGCATAATGGCCATGGGATTTTTTGAAATGGGTTCATAACAAAAAATTGAGCAAAAATTGACCTAGTTATGATATTGAAATTTGTTGTGCAAACATTATTGATGTGTTTTGGAGCTTTGCTTGTAAACACATGTAAGGTGCATTTTCTCTCTCAACCACATATGTAGGTGTTTAAACTTCTCTTTGACTAGTCCACTCACATGTTTTAATTGGAGGAGGTGGTTATCTCATGGTATATTACTTTATTGGCTCAAATAGTTTTAGACCATAGTATTGAGTGTACCTCTTGGTTTAGCTCATGGTTTTGCTTGAGCATATTGTATTCACACATTTTATTGTACCAACACATGGTTTTCTACTCATGGAGTTATGAAGCTCCTCATTTATATAAGAGACACGTCTTCCTCATTTATAACTAAAGTTTAAAAATAAGAGATCATTTGACTCACTTCTTTTTAGTATTAGCAGTTTAGCTTAGTATTTTCTTCATGAAAATTTTGAGAGGAATCTAGCAAGAGAGTTTTGCTTGTAATAGGTGAAGGTGGATTGAGAAAGCTAATAATGATCCACAAGAGGACCAAAGTGCTACAATTGGAGGATCACGATGATGTAATGGTTTTCCTTATAGTCTTTAGTTTTTTATGCTTGAACTAGACTGTTGAGTGTGACAAGGTTTAATTTGCTTGTCCACTCCTATTGTAGGATAATGTAGAGGTCACCCCATGCTACTTGAAGAGATAATCACACACTCTTATCACTACCAATGTCTAGGAACATCCAAGAATTTTTGGGGAAATTTGATAATTACACTCAAGGGTTGCCTAGAATCCCAAGATTCATTGCAAGAACCAAGCATCAAGGAGTGATAGGTTGACTCCATAACCTAATACGATTAAGGAATTGATGTTTTGTAACTCTACCTCTCAATTTTTTCAAATTTATCTTTTTTTTATTTATTTGTTTGGGCAATCTAGAGATTTAACTTGTTCTATATTTAGATCTAGATTACATTTTCTCAAGTTTCTTAAGCTTATGTTTTAGAACTATTTAGAATTGAACATTACTTGCAAACATTTATTTTTTCATTCTTAGATCACTAAATGCTTTTTATTTTTCTCGGATCTCGTGTTTATATTTTATGGTGACCAAATCAATGATTTAATTAGCTAAATGATTTGATGGTTTGGTCTAATTCTTGAATTTTTCTTTGCTAGAATTTACCATTATGTTGTGGAATTAGAATAAATCTAACACATAGAATTCATAATTTGAGGTAGATTTATGGGTTTAAACACCTAATGAAGTAGATTGATGCTTTATTAGTCCGAACATTTCAATATTTTATTCTCTTTATCTCATTTTTTTAATGGTTCACATATATTTATGCAACTTGAGGGCTAGAAATAAGACCTAGAAACTTTTTTCCTACTATCATAAGACAAAATTAGATGATTCAAAGGCAGGGCATGGCTTACTTTTACATCTTACACCAAACATTTCATTTCACTCACTGGAAATTGATGCTTTACGATTTGAATGTTGTTCACAATATAATATAACACTCTTTAAGGAAAAGTAATACTCCATCTACTTGATCACCTATGGATAATGCTAATGCTTTTATAATGGTTTTTTATTGCTAAATATATGTATCACTTTCACATAAGAATTCTTAACCCTAAGGAATACAACCCACTTGCAACATCATAGAACCCTTAAGGATTAATTCTTGCATAATTGGTGAACTTTTCTTATATCCTTGAACATTCATCTAGTAGATTTCATATTGGAAAATTAAGCAAAAAATTAACCCACTTGTTGAATCATATATGCTCTCTTTTAAAATTGCTATGTTGGTATCTCTTATATGAGAGTCATCATTAGAATGCACTATCTTTCTTGGTTCATATTGCTGATAACATTGCTGGTAGATGAGTGGATGCCATCATTTCTTTAAGGAACATGTTTTACATTGATAACATATTTCATATGTCCATGACATACTTGACTCTTTGATGTGAATTTTGTCCTTTAAGCATTAACTATATAGTTTTGGATCATACCAATTTGAAATTTGCTATCTAGAATTGATATTTTAGTCACGTGGATTATTTTTTTTCTCCAATGCTACATGATTAATATAATTTTCTCATGAATGGTGTATTTACGTTTTGAATTTAAATTCTGAAATTTAGTATCGAAACACTATCGTGTGATTGAAATTCACACTAAAGTTGTCATAATTCACTTCTAGAATATTTTGTGGATGATTCACACTTGCTATATCTCAAATACACTTGTACTATGGAGTTGATTTAACAATCTATTTGCAATACACATCACACTTATTATCACTTAAAAGGTAAATTTATTGATAGAGTTAGTCACTTAAGTCATCGATCTAAGCTAAGATCACTCCCATGTTATAACGATCATACTATGATTGGCCATAGTAACATTATCATTAAGTTAAGAATTCCCTTTCTTAACCTTAAAGTGAGAGACAAAGCCATTGATGTGACAATGGGTGGCTTGCCTAGTAAGTCGCTTCTAGGTTTTCCTACAAAGGTTATGCCTTTTTATTTAGCAAGAGTTTAGGTAGTAACATTTTGGTGTCATTGTCAAGAATAAAGTCCCTACCCTGAGTTAATATCTTTTGAGATTTAGATTTGATGAGATTTGGATAGTTTTGCCAAATTTTTGGAATCTTATGTAGTGATTTCATTAAGGGAAATAAGCCCACTTCCCTTGTATATTTTTAAAGCTTGTTGCTTGTGGGGTGATACGAGCAACATTGTATTAGCATTGAGATTTCACCTTGGTGAATTTGTTTTTGCCTTGTCATGTTGAAATGGGGTTTTAGAAAATTTGTCCCTGACTTAATTTTAGAGAAATTATGGACTATTTGAATGAAATCACTTTAGCCTGGAAAATTAATGTTCCAAAATTTGATGATAATTACTTTCATGTTGCTTAACACATTACATCATTCATGGAATATGCTGTAAATCTTGGCATAATACATGAAGATATCAAGTCATATTTTTTATCTCCTTGGATGGAAGGAAAAAAGATTGGGTAATAAGATGCATTCCACCTAAGACAATATCATCTTATGTAGATTTTTTTCAAACATTTTCAGTATTGGGGCATACCATTGCAAAAATTTGAAGATGCTTTTGAAATCCCATAGGCATCCCCATAGGATGAAGAAGAGGATGGATGTATTAACACCTTTGAGGATCATTAGATTAAAAATCCATTGCACACTTCCATGGAGAGTCAATCACTTGAAAGAAGTATGGATAAAGAATTTTGTTATGATCCCCTTGAAGAATAAGCATCACCTTATGAACACATTGAAGAAGATCATAAAATTCAAATCATGGGTCATTTGGATGTTTGGATTGATATTTTACATGGTTATGTTGAGGTGAAATAATTCTAGGATTTAGTTCTAGATATGAGATTTTCTCACTCCAAAAACACTAATAGTTTCAATGTGATAGAGTTTTATTGGTTGAGAAATTATTTTATAGCATAGGTTGTGGAAGTAGGGGTCAATAGCAACGAGTAATACTCTGAAAACTAGATTTAATGGAAAGATTTTTGAAGCAATCTATAGAATAATTTATAACATTGAAATCATTGTGATAAGCTTAGAGGATGTCAAGCCCAACGCAATTGATGTAACAAAGTTTGCTCAGGAGTTTAAAGGTACCTTTCCAACCCCTTTTTGATTGATGAAGATACCGAGGAAGAGGAAGCAACTCAACAATGATAGTAGGAGGCACGTGTACTCACAGATTATTCACCCTGAGAATAACCAGGAATTCAAATATGCTTGGGGATTGGGAGAGGAAACCAACAATGCTGTTGAAGATTATGCTTTCAACCAAAGGACCAAACAAGCAATGCAATTGAAAATCCAAGAGATCGATGTGATTGGAGATTCTCCCTTCATTCTCTCCCGATTTTTAAATCAAACTCCCCCTAATGATCTTAAGTTGTCCCAAATTATTAAACAAATCCTCAATTTTCTCTGTCTCATCACAAGTTATCAATGTTATTATGTCCTAAGGAAAAAAAATTTAAATGTGGATGCAATGGCTAATATCGGTCTACTCTCCCCAAAGGAGATCTTGTTTGTGGTGACTAGACCCAAAGGGTCCCTCTCCCCTAACATTCTTAATGAATTGTTCCACCTACATAGTTAAAATGGAAAATTAAAAAGTGGCGGGCCACAAAACCTCTCCACGCAGCTTTCATGCACCCCTTCCTTCTCTCATCATCTCCCAAAACCTTCATCTCGAGGCATAAACATCAAGCATACATTAGGAGAAGTGGATGCTCACTCGATCTTAATTCCTCACTTCCAGCCATGATGAGAAAACGAGTAAGGTAATAGAGGATTGTATGTATGGTAATGAATAGGGGTGAAATCCTGGATAATCACATGGCATGAGAAAGTACAATATGGAGGAGAAGTGTCCCTCATCATGTAAAGAGTATGCCAGATTTGCATGGTTGCAAAGATTATAAAGCACCCATTTGATATCTCTATTTTTACGCGATTGCAATTTCACAAATCCATGGTATGCTGCAATTTCTTTAGCGCATTTGTTACAAAGGTAATATTTCCTCTCTCATCTGTCTAGTTTTTTCTATCTTGGTCGGTCTGTCTTTACCCCTCTGTGCTATGAAGTCGTTAGCTATGGACATTGATGATTCAATCTTCTTCTTAGCATTTTATTCCTTCTAGGGTGACCCACCTTGTGTTCCTGTGTATCCCCGACATATATGGTAGCTCTCACCAATCCTTGTGACTACTCAATCCTCTCCATTTGCACCTCTCCCAAGATGTGAAATGGCCTTCCTGAAGTCTCTTTAGTTGTTCTTGGGCTTATTACCTATCAGACATATGATACTGACAATGTCCCTGTCAAATTTCAACAATAGTGTTCACAAGTTTGAGACAATTATAATATGTGTCTTCTCTGATTATTACATCCAAATGCTAATTGCTTCTGTGCAGAATGTGACATCAAAGGGCATAACAAATGACACCTCTCTCAACATGGACAATGAGGAAATCTCCATCAACCAGGAAGGAATACAATTCTACTCATGTGTCTACAACATGAAGATTGAAGTGCACACCATTTTTTAGGACAACCACTCCTCCAAGGATCAACAATTACACAATTAGGATCAATCATCTTATTGAATTGTAAAACTTGCTTTATTAGACTATTTTAATGTTTTTCTGAATACTTCAGTTAAATAACTTGTTAAGTTAATCAAACAAGTAGGCGAAGTAAATCTAGCCACTGCAGTAGGGTTTATGTTTTGAAACTTTCACAATTTTGACTCTTGAGAGTTGAGACTGAGACATGACTCAAGATTCAGGACTTGATTCACTATTTTGATATGTGATGTAGCACTAGACTTCATATACATATTATATATTAGCTTTATTTACATGTTTATGTGGAAATGCATTTATTTGATGCTGTGGATACTTTAGATGTTAATTTTTTAATTTTTTTTAAATGAATATTTTTGTATTTTTTAAAATTTTCCGACTTTTTCAAAAAACTCCCAATTTTATCGAGTTTTTCAATTTTTTGACCCTTGCCTATTTAATCCCGACTTCGACTTTTTCCACATTGCATTTAACACATATCTAGAAGATAAAGGATCAGATTTGCCTCTAGTATAATCTGTAGTACTATGACATTACAAATCTGTTATATGCTTAGAAAGTGTGCCCCAAGAGCTATAGCTTTGTGGTATTGAAGTGCACTTGAATGGAATTTATTTTTTTGGGCTTCCTTGTGATATTGGGTGAAAGAGAAGTGAAATATTGCTGCTGTAAATTCATATTTTAGATATAGCCCTAAAGCTGAAAGTTCACATGAAATAGGTCAAAAAACCTTGAGATTGAGGTGAAATTTTTGAATTTGCTATAAATACCAGATTTCTGGACTTTTAACAAAGACAAGAGTCTACCCTATGATTTACATTAGTTGCATTGTGTGACATCAACACCAATTCCTATGAGGTTAACTCTCCTAGTATTATTCCAAGATGTGTGCCTGCTTGAGGGTAGATATTTTTAATGTAGAATATTGAACTAACTCTACAAGATACTTAAAGGTGTCATATTTGGATCAATGTTGTGTTCTTTAATTAGGTGAAACAAAGGATATACATTTTTTAGTAGCAATTAAACACATAGTGAATAACATGGACCATTGTTTTGGAGTTTAGTCTTATATATATTATACATTTTGGATTATTAGAATGCATCCCTTGAGTTTACATTCCTTTCATTCAATCTTTCACCATGTAGGTGTGTAGTTAGTCTTGACTTTCATGTCACTTCTCACCCTAAAGCAGAACAGAGGGTAGCAGTGAGTATCTAAGACAGCCAAAAACCTATGTAAAGCTTTCCAGTAATGGAGTTGTAAAATTTCAGTATTCTTAGTTTTATATGCTTTTAAACATGCAAATTTTGCTTGTTTCTGCTAACCCTCTGCAAATAGTTATATGTAACAATAATCTATTCAATTGGTCCCATTTATTTTATTTATAACCTCTTTGGCCGATACTTATGAATGGTCTTATAGAAACATCTCCATAATAATTTTTCATATAGGATCTTATTCTTGTGATTTTCAGACAATATGAATTTTCTATTGCCTGAGAATGATCAATATGAATATTGTGGTCAAGCTCTAGTATCCTAGACAATGTTTTAGCATGTTGCTTGTTTTTTATTGTCATAAAGGTTTTTAATGGATTCGTAAATCTGTGGAAATATTTGTTGTCATTATTTATGTATAATATTTGTGAACATATTTCACAAACTATCTTGTTGTTGCAGGTTGACCATCACCCAGATTTTGAAGATTTCCGCTGCTTATTCATCACTCGGGAGGATGGACAATCAATAGAATTTTCATATGGAAATGTTTGATAGGACTTGTCAAGAAAAGATATCCCTTATATGCGGAATCCTTCATTGATTGCTTGGAATATGTAGATTCTCTCAAAATAATTCCCATTTTAGATATAGAAGATGACTAATGGGTGTAATGTCATGATTGTATACATATTGTATTACCTTTTACTGGGATAAATATCAAATTTGTAGCCATTGTAAGGAGATTAGACCCATCACTATTAGTGGGCACCCTACCTTGGGATTCATGATAGTGCATTAAGAGTTGTGCATCTCCACACAACTATATCTTTGAACATTTGGATCTATAAATTTTTTTTGGGATATGTCTAATTTATTGATGCTCGGCTAACCTCTCAATCCATATATAAAATTTCAATTTCATTTTTAAACCCACAATCTTCAATTTCCTTTCCACACAAAACTTCATTCAACATTTAGCCCCAATTAATTTTAAATCTGGTCAAACACTAACACTATGCGGAAGCCTTTCCTCTAATTACAATTTCCATGGTTTAAACCCCATATACATATAACAGATCTGCATATACAAATCAGACCAAAACTCACCTTGCACTTAAGGTCCACCAAGCCTTCGGTCTTCAACTATGGACATGCAAATATATACCTTGCCTTGGATTAAAACCCAAATTATAACTCTTCTTCGCCCCACTTCATGGGATCTCCGACCAACAATTGAACTTCTAATAAAAACCCATTATATAATTTGAAATAACAAATTCAAATTCCTTTTGAGACTCAAATATTAACCGTATTACCTATGGCCCATAGCTTCATATTCGACTTTAATGTTAACAATCTTCAACATATAAGAGCCATGCAAATGTTTCATTTAATTAAGCCTCGACCTTGGTTTTAAGTAAGTGCTTCTAAGACTATGCCTTAATCTTAGAATACTCAACTATCTGACCTCCACGTGAGGAACTTTAAACCATGAACAACCTGTTTCATGAATCAGTCCATAATTCACACTTTGACTTATAACCAAATACATAAACCATACACATTAATATTTATTCGGTACACATTCCAATCAACATTAAAAATTAATTGAAATATCTGTTCGGGCCCATAATATACACGGTTTACCTTTGCATTATCGACCCCGCAACTTGCAATGCGATTGTCCTTGGATCTCCTCCGATAAAGATCGAACGAATATAACGAATATCACATTTTTTTAACCTCCAAAACTTAACGCTAAAAAAAACGCGATAAAAGCGGTTTTACACTTACCACTTATGCCACGCGTCCTTCAAATAATGATATCGCGTTTTTTTTTCGACATTCTGCTTACCGCCTAATAATTATGCGAAAACCATAAATGGATTTTGACTTCCGCTTTCCTCTTGCTCAAGGTTCTGCTTCTCCATTCAACGTTCCACTTCAACGCATGGGTTTGTTACCAACTCTCTGCGTTTTCATTACCATGGCACTTCCGCATAACTGCTGTGATATCAACCCTCAACAGTTCGACTCCTCGTTGCTATTCTTAACCTGCAATTCTATGCCAAGCTCTTCATCAACCGGTTATCGATTTGTGACTTAATTCCTTTGGATTCAATGTATTAACTCCTGCTCATAATTATTATTGTGTTCTTGTTGCTTATACGTTCAAATGGGCGTTCAGATTTACACAGAATGTATATATTTCATTAATCTCAAAAGGAACCGAAGTCCTCCTTCATACATTCAATTCACTTCCAATGCCTTACACAGAGGCATCAAATTCAATAACTCAACGTGATTCCAGTTCGATTTCACTCAATTTGGGAATCCAATTAATTCTCTTTATAATCCCTTATGAAATCAATTCAACTCAGAATGCATTCAACTTGATATATATATATTGAGACAGGAAATTAAACACTTCATTGGAATCGATCCTTTCAGTGATCGATCTTTCTCAAATGATATGAATGCAACATTATATCAACTCTCTAATTCACCCAGGATTCTAAAAATGAATTCTTCATTTATTACAAATGTAGTCAATTACAAAACATCCACTTACAAATCTCTTGTTTGGCCAGATATTCAATTTGATGGCCTCCTACCTCATTACTCCGCGTCTGAACCGCTCTCTCCTTCTATTTGCCCGTAGGCTTACATTTATAAAAATTAAAAACAAATCAGTTCAGCTTCCTTAATAGCTCAACAAAGACTCTTGGAATTCTCCAAGTCCTAAAGTTAGACTCAATTCCTAAAATAACTGAAACTGACTCTTCACATTCCTAACTTAATCAACTTCCCCTCATGTTCTCTAATGATTCGAGAACATTTACAATTCCTCACTATTTTATTCAAAAATACTAATAATTACATGAGAATTTAGAAACATAAGACCCCCCTATGTCTTATAAAAATGCAAAGTATTTCTAGAGCCTAATGCCCCTGCATTAGACTCCCAAGGTTCAAATTGATCATGATCTCCTGATCATGTGCTTCCGTCCTTGCTTTCCTGGATCCCATACTTTGTTTTGCTGCTGTCCATCAATTGCATCATCCAACTACACTTCTCCAGGTCTCCATATCTTGTTCTGCAAATTACCTCCAACTATACTTTCACAATCTCTTCTTGTCTTTCATTTGCTAAAATCCTCCTACTTTCTTGCTGCTGTCTGCTGCGTCTGAGACACATTCATCATCAGTTCTCTGATGTTTTCAATTTCTCGGTCCAGTTTATCTTCTACTTGGAAATCTCTTTGCCTCTTGTTGCTGCCTTCAATTTCTGTTGTTGCCAACATTGTTGCTCTTGCTGTCCCACATGTTACTAACATGTTTACTACTCTTGCAAATGTCACCCCCCATGTTGCTACCTCCCAAACTTCCTGTCCCTCTGCAACATTCTCTTGCTCACCACCTGCAAATTTACTTTTAGAAAACAAATCATCATTTAATTTTCCACCTGCAGTAACATACTCATTTATTTTTCCTTGTATACTAGTAAGCATAATTAAATTCTGCAAACTAGTATCTGCTCCTATTCTTTTCACAACTTCAAGCAATTCCACTCTAGTGTCTGCAATTTATTCCTCTTGTATAATTGCTTCCAGCAAACATTTCAACCACTCAATTTGTACTTGTTTCACATCTTCAATATGCTGCAAATTAATTTCAACATCTTCTTCTTCTTCTTGGACAATCTTCAATAATTGTCTTTCATCCCCTTGATTGATTCTGGCAATCAAATCAAGTTCTTCAAGCTCTGCATTTTCATATTCTATCAGAATAGAATTCTGATTCTTCATCACTGTGTCGGTTTTAAAAATCTGCCCCACAGTCTACTCTTGGCCCATTAGACAAGCCAATTATTCTCTGTCATCAACAGTAACAAGTTTCTGCATATGAGACATGACTGTCTCATCTTCTTTCTTCTGCAACAATTTTTCTTCTCTCAAGACAATTCCAAATGATGGATTGTCTCCTGTAATACCTGTAAGCACAATCAAATTGTCAGTTTCAAAATCACAAGACCCAATGGTCTCAAATGATGATCCAGTCACCAATTCTTATCTCTGCCGTCCCAAGTCTATTTCAAGACTTAGAAAATCTCCACTGTCTTTCTTCTTAGCTTTCATTGTGCCAATCACAATGTTAGAATGATGATCCTCCACTATGTTCTCAGCCAACATATTTTCTCTTTCATTCAATTCTCTGACAATTTTCATTAGTTGTCCCTCTTTGCCTGCATGATTAACACATGAGCCTTTAGCACTAAAATTACAAGGTCTCAATACTTCTTCCTCCTCTGACAACACATCAGTATGTTGCTCTGATTTTCCTTCCAATTCCTCTGTCAGCACATCAGTATGCTGATTTGTATCCCCCATGAGTCTGTCAGCTAGTCTCTCCTTCTCTCCCTCATCTGTTTCATGAATGTCCTTCTGCTGTGATTCACCAAAATGAACCCCTTCATTTTGCTGAATCATTTTCTTATCCTCTGTCCTCTGATTTTCATTCATGACAATTCCTCTGTCTTGCTTCTTCAGAAATTTGTCCTGTGCATAGGTCCTCTGCTTCTCCAATTCTCTTCTTTGGAAATCCAACCTTCTATACAATTCAACAACTTCAATTGGAGTAGCTTTTGGGAACCTCACACAACATTTTATACCTTCACTTGTTCTTGACCGATCATTAGATGGTCCTTCATCTCTTGCCTCAATATTCTGCTGAATATTCCCATTAGACTCCCTTGTCTTCAATTTCTCCTGAGATCTTGCTATCTCAGCATTGATCTGAACAGATTTCAGATTCAATTTCTCCTCCTCAACAAACTTTAAAGCTTGTTCATCTCTCTGTGTTGTACCTGCAAACATACACAACTCTTTAGTTTTAAACCCACAAGAATTTTCAGTGTTGGTTGCTTCATTTATCAGTGCCTCAGACTGATCCTCTTCTTCTGTAGAACCTGTCATCACCTCACAATTTTCAGATTAAAAAATACAAGGCTTTACATCTTCCAGCTGATTTGGACTTGTCTAATAACTTAGGAAATCATCAATGATTTTCTCTTCAGCAAGAAAAACTTCTTGCTGCCTTAAATATTCATCATGATTCACAAGATCTCTTGCAGATCTCCATTCTTCATCTATACTCTGTTCTGCTTCACAAACATAAACTTCTTTTCTCAACTCAGCTGCTTTGAGTTCCTCTTTCAATAAGGTAATCTCCTTTTCCCTCAGCCTTAACTGTAATGGTTTCCATTTCACTCTCTTCTTCATGAGCCAACCAACTCTCTGGCTTTCCTCTATTATCATCTTCAGTTTATCAAACTTTCTCTGATCTCAACTACCTCTTTCCAATATTTTGCATCAGTCAATTTCTGCCTTATGCCATTTTCCTTGGCATCTTCTTTCTCCTTTCTTCTGATGTGGTCTCTCTCAGAACCTATGCTATATCTGCTATGACTATCAATAGTCATTCTTTTCTCCATGAGTTATTCACTCACAAGCTGTATTAAGTCTCTGCAACAACAAGTTCTCCTCCTGCCACTTACCTCACCAATCCTTTCCTCTGGATCTGGGCTTTTGGCAAGTACTGGTCCCCTTCTGCTGGAACCTTTTGAGCACTCTCTTCTGCTCTCTCCAGGCTTCACTATGCAAATTTTCAAGAACAAATATGTTCTTCTTTCATCCAACCTCTGTTGGTAATTCTCCAGGTTCTGCCTCACTTTCTTCTTCCCCTTAGAATCCTTTGCTGGACTCTTTCATCATTTCTCTCAAAGCTGTGATCTGATTTTGCTGAGATTTCTTCAATTGCCTGCAATCTGAATTCTGCAAACAATTCTTCAAACCAGATTTAAACACTGCTCTTCAACTCACCTTCTCTTGAGAACACTGCAATTGTTCTCCCTATCCAACCTTTAGTTGAATATCAGGTTCACTGCCATCATCACCAAAACTCAGTCTGCACTTCTGCAACCATAATCCTTCAATCATAAGTCCAAGTCAGATTTAAAATTATTTTACCTGCAAGATCCCTGCATGATCTTGTTCTTCATCCACTTCTACAAGTCCTGTTCACTGCAAATATGTATCTGCTGCACATCAGATCTAAAAATCTGATCTTCTTCCTTCATTCTCTCATCACATGCACTCATTCAGATTTAATTACAAAAATTTCTTTTACTTCAAACAGAGCCTTTCCTGCTCTGATACCACTTGATGCCCGGGCTAACCTCTCAATCCATATATAAAATTTCAATTTCATTTTTAAACCCACAATCTTCAATTTCCTTTCCACACAAAACTTCATTCAAAATTTAGCCCCAATTAATTTTAAATCTTGTCAAACACTAACACTATGCGGAAGCCTTTCCTCTAATTAAAATTTCTATGGTTTAAACCCCATATACATATAACAGATCTGCATATATAAATCAGACCAAAACTCACCTTGCACTTAAGGTCCACCAAGCCTTCGGTCTTCAACTATGGACATGCAAATATATATCTTGCCTTGGATTAAAACCCAAATTATAACTCCTCTTCGCCCCACTTCATGGGATCTCCGACCAACAACTGAACTTCTAATAAAGACCCATTATATAATTTGAAATCACTATTTCAAATTCCTTTTGAGACTCAAATATTAACCGTATTACCTATGGCCCATAGCTTCATATTCGACTTTAATGTTAACAATATTCAACATATAAGAGTCATACAAATGTTTCATTTAATTAAGCCACGACCTTGGTTTTAAATAAGTGCTTCTAAGACTATGCCTTAATCTCAGAATACTCAACTATCCGACCTCCACATGAGGAGCTTTAAACCATGAACAACCTGTTTCATGAATCGGTCGATAATTCACACTTTGACTTATAACCAAATACATAAACCATACACATTAATATTTATTCGGCGCGCATTCCACTCAACATTAAAAATTAATTGGAATATCTGTTCGGGCCCACAATATACACGGTTTACCTTTGCATTATTGACCCCGCAACTTGCAATGCGATTGTCCTTGGATCTCCTCCGATCAAGATTGAACGAATATAACGAATATCGCGTTTTTTTAACCTCCGAACCTCAACGCTAAAAAAAAACGAGATAAAAGTAGTTTTACACTTACCATTTATGCCACGCGTCCTTCAAATAATGATATCGCGTTTTTTTTTCGACATTATACTTACCGCCTAATAATTATGTAAAAACCATAAATGCTTTTCGACTTCCGCTTTCCTCTTGCTCAAGGTTCCGCTTCTCCATTCAACATTCCACTTCAACGCATGGGTTTGTTACCAACTCTCTGCGTTTTCATTACCATGACACTTCCGCATAACTGTTGTGATATCAACCCTCAACAGTTCGGCTCCTCGTTGCTGTTCTTAACCTGCAATTCTATGCCAAGCTCTTCATCAACCGGTTATCGATTTGTGACTTAATTCCTTTGGCTTCAACATATTAACTCCTACTCATAATTATTACTGTGTTCTTGTTGCTTATACATTCAAATGCGCATTCAGATTTACACAAAATGTATATATTTCAGGAATCTCAAAAAGAACCGAAGTCCTCCTTCATACATTCAATTCACTGCCAATGCCTTACACAGAGGCATCAAATTCAATAACTCAATGTGATTCCAGTTCGGTTTCACTCAATATGGGAATCCAATTAATTCTCTTTATAATCCCTTATGAAATCAATTCAACTCAGAATGCATTCAACTTGATATATATATATTGAGACAGGAAATTAAACACTTCACTGGAATTTATCCTTTCAGTGATCGATCTTTCTCAAATGATATGAATGCAACATTATATCAACTCTCTAATTCACCCAGGATTCTGAAAACAAATTCTTCATTTATTACAAATGTAGTCAATTACAAAACATCCACTTACAAATCTCTTGTTTGGCCAGATCTTCAATTCGATGGCCTCCTACCTCATTACTCTGCCTTTGAACCGCTCTCTCCTTCTATCTGCCCGTAGGCTTACATTTATACAAATTAAAAACGAATCAGGTCATCTTCCTTAACAGCTCAACAAAGACTCTTGGAATTCTCCAAGTCCTAAAGCTAGACTCAATTCCTAAAATAACTGAAACTGACTCTTCACATTCCTAACTTAATCAACTTCCCCTCATGTTCTCTAATGATTCGAGAACATTTACAATTCCTCACTATTTTATTCAAAAATACTAATAATTACATGAGAATTTAGAAACATAAGACCCCCCCATGTCATATAAAAATGCAAAGTATTTCTAGAGCCTAATGCCCCTGCATCATTTATTGAGGCATGTATCATTGTCGTAGAATCTATGACAATGCATTGGATGATGACAGAGACTCCACATCATCATCATATATCACATGGACCATTCATGGAGGGCACACTTGTCTTCTTGGAGGAGTATTCTCACACATGTGGGTGGTTAAAGGTGGTTATATATATTTTAACACATTTTTTTGAGACTATCTAGCTTTAGGGGTAGTTACCTTTTGCTAGGGTGCCCAAATTTTTTCCAAATTAGTGTCGTTAGATGCATAATGGCCATGGAATTTTCTGAAATGGGTTCATAACAAAAAATTGAGCAAAACTTGACCTAGTTATGATATTGGAATTTGTTGTGCAAACATTATTGATGTGTTTTGGAGCTATGTTGTAAACACATGTAGGGTGCATTTTCTCTCTCAACCACATGTGTAGGTGTTTAAACTTCTCTTTGACTAGTCCACTCACATGTTTTAATTGGAGGAGATGGTTATCTCATGGTATATTATTTTATTGGCTCAAATAGTTTTAGACCATAGTATTGAGTGTGCCTCTTGGTTTAGCTCATGGTTTTTCTTGAGCATATTGTATTCACACATTGTCCTGTACTAGCACATGGTTTTCTACTCATGGATTTATGAAGCTCCTCATTTATATAAGAGACACATCTTCCTCATTTATAACTAAATTTTAAAAAATAAGAGATCATTTGACTCACTTCTTTTTAGTATTAGCAATTTAGCTTAGTATTTTCTTCATGAAAATTTTGAGAGGAATCTAGCAAGAGAGTTTTGCTTGTAATAGGTGAAGGTGGATTGAGAAAGCTAATAATGATCCACAAGAGGACCAAAGTGCTACAATTGGAGGATCTTGATGTTGTAATGTTTTTCCTTATAGTCTTTAGTTTTCTATGCTTGAACTAGACTGTTGAGTGTGACAAGGTTTAATTTGCTTGTCCACTCCCATTGTAGGATAATGTAGAGGTTACCCCTTGCTACTTGAAGAGACACTCACACACTCTTATCACTACCAATGTCTAGGAACATCCAAGACTTTTTGGGGAAATTTGATAAGTACACCCAAGGGTTGCCTAGAATCCCAAGGTTCATTGCAAGAACCAAGCATCCAGGAGTGATAGGTTGACTCCATAACCCAATACAATTAAGGAATTGATATTTTGTAACTCTACCTCTCAATTTTTTCAAATTTATCTTTTCTATCTTTATTTGTTTGGGCAAACTAGAGATTTAACTTGTTCTATATTTAGATCTAGATTACATTTTCTCAAGTTTCTTAACCTTATGTTTTAGATCTATTTATAATTGAACATTACTTGCAAACATTTATTTTTTCATTCTTAGATCACTAAATGCTTTTTATTTTTCTTGGATCTAGTGTTTATATTTTATGGTGACCAAATCAATGATTTAATTAGCTAAATGATTTGATGGTTTGGTCCGTTTCTTGAAATTTTCTTTGCTAGAACTTATCATTATGTTATGGAATTAGAATAAATCTAACACATATAATTCATAATTTGAGGTAGATTTATGGGTTTAAACACCTAATGAAATAGATTGATGCTTTATTAATCTAAACATTTCAATGTTTAATTCTCTTTATCTCATTTTTTTAATGGTTCACAGATATTTATGCAACTTAAGGGCTAGAAATAAGACCTAGAAACTTCTTTCCTACTATCATAACACAAAATTATATGATTCAAAGGTAGGGCATGGTTTAATTTTACATCTTACAATTTTTTTTTCATTTCACTCACTGGAAATTGATGCTTTACGATTTTAATGTTGTTCACAATATAATATAACACTCTTTAAGGAAAAGTAATACTCCATCTACTTGATCACCTATGGATAATGCTAATGCTTTTATAATGGTTTTTTATTGCTAAATATATGTATCACTTTCACATATGAATTCTTAACCCTAAGAAATACAACCCACTTGCAACATCATATAACCCTTAAGGATTATTTCTTACATAATTGGTGAACCTTTCTTATATCCTTGAACATTCATCTAGTAGATTTCGTATTAGCAAATTACGCAAAAAATTAACCCACTTGTTGAATCATATATGCTCTCTTTTCAAATCGCTATGTTGGTATCTCTTATATGACATTCATCATTAGAATGTGCACTATCTTTTTGGGTTCATATTGCTGATAACATTGCTGGTAGATGAGTGGATGCCATCATTTCTCTAAGGAACATATTTTACATTGATAACATATTTCATATGTCCATGACATACTTGACTCTTTGATGTGAATGTTGTCCTTTAAACATTAATTATATAGTTTTGGATCATACCAATTTGAAATTTACTATCTAGAATTGATATTTTAGTCACGTGGATTATTTTTTTGCTCCAACGCTACATGATTAATAACATTTTCTCATGAATGGTTTATTTACACTTTGAATTTAAATTCTGAAATTTAGTATCGAAACACTATCATGTGATTGAAATTCACACTAAAGTTATCATAATTCACTTCTAGAATATTTTGAGGATGATTCACACTTGCTATATCTCAAATACACTTGTACTTTGGAGTTGATTTAACAAACTATTTGCAATACACATCACACTTATTATCACTTAAAAGGTAAATTTATTGGTAGATTTAGTCACTTAAGTCATCGATCTAAGCTAAGATCACTCCCATGTTATAACGATCATATTATTATTGGACATAGTAACATTATCATTAAGTTAAGAAGCCCCTTTCTTAACCTTAAAGTGAGAGACAAAGCCATTGATGTGACAATGGGTGGCTTGCCTAGTAAGTTGCTTTTAGGTTTTCCTACAAAGGTTATGCCTTTTTATTTAGCAAGAGTTTAGGTAGTTACATTTTGGTGTCATTGTCGAGAATAAAGTCCCTATCCCGAGTTAATATCTTTTGAGATTTAGATTTGATGAGATTTGGATAGTTTTGCCAATTTTTGGAATCTTATGTAGTGATTTCATTAAGGGAAATAAGCCCACTTCCCTTGTATATTTTTAAAGCTTGTTGCTTGTGGGGTGATACGAGAAAAATTGTATTAGCATTGAGATTTCACCTTGGTGAATTTGCTTTTTCCTTGTCATGTTGAAATGGGGTTTTAGAAAATTTGTCCCTGACTTAATTTTAGAGAAATTATGGACTATTTGAATGAAATCACTTTAGCCTGGAAAATGAATGTACCAAAATTTGATGATAATTACTTTCATGTTGCTTAACACTTTACGTCATTAATGGAATACATTGTAAATCTTGACGTAATACATGAAGATATCAAGTCATATTTTTTATCTCTTTGGATGGAAGGAAAAAAGATTGGGTAATACGATGCATTCCACCTGAGACAATATCATCTTATGTAGATTTTTTCAAACATTTTCAGTATTGGGGCATACCATTGCAAAAATTTGAAGATGCTTTTGAAATCACATAGGCATCCCCATAAGATGAAGAAGAAGATGGATGTATTAACACCTTTGAGGATCATTAGATTAAAAATCCATTGCACACTTACATGGAGAGTCAATCACTTGAAAGAATTATGGATAAAGAATTTTATTATGATCCCCTTGAAGAATAAGCATCACCTTATGAACACATTGAAGAAGATCATAAAATTGAAATCATGGGTCATTTGGATGTTTGGATTGATATTTTACATGGTTATGTTGAGGTGAAATAATTCTAGGATTTAGTTCTAGATATGAGCTTCTCTCACTCCAAAAACACTAATAGTTTCAATTTGATAGAGTTTTATTGGTTGAGAAATTATTTTATAGCATAGGTTGTGGAAGTAGGGGTTAATAGAAACGAGTAATACTCTGCAAACTAGATTTAATGGAAAGATGTTTGAAGTAATCTATAGGATAATTTATAACATTGAAATCATTGTGATAGGCTTAGAGGATGTCAAGCTCAATCCAATTGATGTAACAAAATTTGCTCAGGAGTTTAAAGGTACCCTTCCAAATGCTTCTTGATTGATGAAGATACTGAGGAAGAGGAAGCAACTCAATAGTGGTAGTAGGAGGCACATGTACTCACATATTATTCACCCTGAGAATAATTAGGAATTCAAATATGCTTGGGGATTGGGAGAGGAAACCAACAATGTTGTTGAAGCTTATGCTTTCTACCAAAGAATAAAACAAGCAATGCAATTGAAAATCCAAGAGATCGATGTGATTGGAGATTCTTTCTTCATTCTCTCCCGAGTTTTAAATCAAACTCCCCCTAATGATCTTAAGTTGTCCCAAATTATTAAACGAATCCTCAATTTGCTCTGTCTCATCACAAGTTATCAATGTTATTATGTCCTAAGGGAAAAAAATTTAAATGTGGATGCAATGGCTAATATCGGTCTACTCTCCCCAAAGGAGATCTTGTTTGTGGTGACTAGACCCAAAGGGTCCCTCTCCCCTAACATTCTTAATGAATTGTTCCACCTACGTAGTTAAAATGGAAAAGTAAAAAGTGGCTGGTCACAAAAACTCTCCACGCAGCTTTCATGCACCCCCTCCTTCTCTCGTCATCTCCCAAAACCTTCGTCCCGAGGCATAAACGTCAAGAATACATTAGGAGAAGTGGATGCTCACTCGATCTTAATTCCTCGCTTCCAGCCATGATGAGAAAAATAGCGAGGTAATAGAAGATTGTATGGATGGTAATGAATAGGGGTGAACTCTTGGATAATCACATGGCATGAGAAAGTAAAATATGGAGGAGAAGTGTCCCTCATGGAGGAGAAGTGTCCCTCATCATGTAAAGAGTATGACAGATCTGCATGGTTGCAAAGATTATAAAGCATCTATTTTGATATCTCTCTTTCTATGCGATTGAAATTTCACAAATCCATGGTCTGTTGCAATTTCTTTAGCGAATTTGTGACAAAGGTGATATTTCCTCTCTCATCCGTCTAGTTTTTTATATCTTGGTCGGTCTGTCTTTACCCCTCTGTGCTATGAAGTCGTTAGCTATGGACATAGTTGAATCAGTCTTTTTCTTAGCATTTTCTTCCTTCCTGGGTGGCCCACCTTGTGTTCCTGTGTATCCCCGACATATATGGTAGCTCTCACCAGTCCATATTATCGCTCAATCCTCTCCCTTTGCGCCTCTCCCAAGGTGTGAAATGGCCTTCCTGAAGTCTCTTTTGTTGTTCCTGGGCTTATTACCTGTCAGACAGATGATACCGACAGTGTCCCTGTCAAATTTCAACAATAATTTTCACAGGTTTGAGACAATTATAATATGTGTCTTCTCTTATTATTACATCCAAAGGCTAATTGCTTCTCTGCAGATGATGACATCAAAGGGAATAACAAATGACACCTCTCTCAACATGGACAATGAGGAAATCTCCATCAACTAGGAAGGAATAAAATTCTACTCATGTTTCTACAACATGAAGATTGAAATGCACACAATTTTTTAGGACAACCACTCCTCCAACGATCAACAATTACAAAATTAGAATCAATCATCTTATTGAATTGTAAATTTTTCTTTATTAGACTATTTTAATGTTTTTCTAAATACTTCAGTTAAATAACTTGTTAAGTTAATCAAACAAGTAGGCGAAGTACATCTAGACACTGCAATAGTGTTATAGGTCAATTTGGGCACCATTCCCAATGACCTAGTTAACTGGGCATCATATCTAGGACCAATGATCAAGCGTCTATCATTCTCTATCATTTAAGTTGCTACATGCCCTAAGACAAGAAACAAGACAAATCAAGCAAGACTTTCATCAAGCAAAGGTTTCCATGGTTTTAATCTTATTATATAGCATATGAGATCTCACCAACGCAGGCTCTAAGGGGCCTAAGTGCATTGCATATGCAGGTAGCCCCATGCAAGGTTGCTCTGCAAACCACTTCCCGACATTCACAGGTGCGTTGGTCACATTTGGACTGAAATTCTCATTGTTCCGGAATCTCCACTTGGCCAGTGCCTTCTAAAAGAGTTCACATGTGTCAAGCTTCGGATCCGAGTGTTCATTTGACATCTACATGAATAGAAGCATGTCTTGCCTATTTTTGGAAATTTATTGATTGCAAAACAACCTACAGTTCATCTATAAATTGAGCACTGATCTAAGTGCTTGAGAAGGAAGAATTTGAGTAGAGAAATGCTGGAGAATTTTCAATTGAGAGCTAGATTTGTGAAGCTACTGCTGAAGATATTTATACTATGATGAGGCTTGGGAACGTTGCTGGAAGGTCACTCCAAATTAGTCACTAGGTTGTAACCTCTCCTTCTATCATCAATAAAGAGTACTGCTTATTTTTCCCTATATGCATCTGTATTGGCTTTGATTTTCCATATTGCAAGATATTAGTTGATGTATATGGTTTATGCTTTACTGATTTAGCTAACTAGCTTGAATAGATATCTATATTATTACATCTTCTGTTGTTTCAGTGTTCTTTCTTGCAGGAAGCATTCAGCTCACAAACCGTTTGAGTTTGAAGCTGCAACGAAAGTGACAGAAGCAACCATTTGGAAGCGACTGAACAAGTAAGCCTCCAATCCTCTCCATGTATCTGTTTTGAGTTAGGAGAAATAGTCGTATAGTCTTTTACCTGTTGTTCTAGACTAGCACCTGTATAGGGAAGCGTGATTTATCCGTAATTCACAATTCTAGCCTAACAATTAGGGTTTATGTTTTGAAACTTTCACAATTTTGACTCTTGAGAGTTGAGACTGAGACATGACTCAAGATTCAGGACTTGATTCACTATTTTGATATGTGACGTAGCACTAGACTTCATATACATGTTATATATTAGCTTTCTTTACATTTTTATGTGGAAATGCATTCATTTGATGTTGTGGATGCTTTAGATGTTAATTTTTTTTTTAAATGAATAGTTTTGTATTTTTTAAATTTTGCTAACATTTTCAAAAAACTCCCAACTTTATCGAGTTTTTCAATTTTTTGACCCTTGCCCATTTAATCCCGACTTCGAATTTTTCCACATTGCATTTGTTATCACTATAAAAAATCTTTGAAACTTGGTTAGTTACATTTTTACTAAGTCCTAGTGTTAGATAGGGTTAGAGTCATTTTGATATTTTTCAAGGTCTAGATCATGGTTAAAGGTTTCATACCATCATTAAACATTGTTTATTAGCCTCATTTCACTCTCCACAAGTCTCATGCCACGTTTTAAAACCCATTTGTAAAGTCTGTTTCGAAAATTTGATTGAATAAGCCTAGAAACTGCATTTTCGTAGCGCGCCTAGTGTAAAAAGTCCATTTTGCGCTACGAAAACGCTGGTGAATTCGTAGCGCAAAAAACAGAATTTGCACACCATGCGCTACGAAATCGGGAATTCGCAGATTTTTCTCTGAGCTGTCATATCCGTCAAATACAATTAAATTTTCCATCATTGGGTGTCCTTCATGAGTTGTTCTCCATGCATGCAACCATTATTTGTCATCATTAGAAGTCATTTGTCATAAATTAGAGGTCAGTCATTATTGGTCCTTTCAAAATTTCAAACAATTGGCCGTTTTCATTTGTCTCATGCAAGAAAACACTGCATGCATTCTTAAGTGTTGAAAGAAAGAATTTGTGGTGAGATTCCTAGTTATCAAGCGAGGCTGTGTTGTCTCATTTCTAATTGAGACAGAGGTTATATTTCAAGCGAGGCAGAACTGATTCAAATTTAGGTTATATTATCCATTACTATGAAACCTAAGTTCTTATCAAGCTAGGATGGTTAACATAAAACTGAGGGCTAATAATAGAAGGCTCAAGAGGAGAATTGAAGATTTAGAGATACAGTTAAATCAGTTTGGAGATGAGCTACAACCTAAACAATAAGTTTCATCTTTGAAATAAACTTTGAAGGTTATATAGTAATGCTCCATTTTTGAAACTGCTCAAAGTTGATGGTTATTGTTATAAGAATGGATCTACACCTCAAGACTAAGTTTTAAAGGTTTCTGATTTGAAATTTCGAGGGAAAAAACTGAGAAAGATGAAGACTCAGCAATTTCGTAGCGCACTATGAAACTGCTGAAGCAGACTCAGCAGTTTCGTAGCGCGCTATGAAACTGCTGTAGGATGTAGTTTTGTGAATTTTTGTAAATTTCAAAGAAGAAATGGTTTAGTTTTGAAGCCTTGATGCTGATGGGAGATATATATTGAATATCAATGAATATTCAAAGGGTTTTGGCACATTTAATTGGATTCTAAAGCATGTTTCTCAAAAGAAAGGTCTGGGCTACGAAAACACATACAATTTCGTAGCGCAGCATTATGGCAGTTTCCACATCATTTTTGAAAAGTTGACACATACACAGATGGAAGGTCAAATCTCTATAAAGACTTTAAGACATTTGGCACATGTCTTGAGTTCAAATTATGTAGCAAATGGTTCGAATTGGTATTAATGAAGCACTCAGCTACTACACAGGAAGCACTATCCTATTTTACAGGGGTAGATAAGGAAGAGTTAAAGGGGGTCTAATAGCAAGAAGATAGACATGATCATGGTCGAAGACTGGAAGATGCAACTGTCAAGTGTTGTTTTAAGTATTTAGATAAGGTTGTTATGTTTTAATAAATGATGTTTTAGTCCTAATTGTATTAGGAGTCTAAACGAACAGTTTAACTGTCAGTTGTAAATGCAGTTTGTTTTATGAAAAGTGTTAGGTGTTAAATTTCAAATTCTCCTCAAAGGATTGGAGATAATCCTAAGATGTAATGAATACTCTATAAAAGGGAGGAAATCGAATAGCATAGGGTTGGAAAATGTAATCAGAAAAGCTACTTTTGTAAATGCTTTGAGCAGATTGATATATACAGAAACAGAGTGACTTTTTCTGAAGCTGAGATTCTTATTATACTTCAGTGAGCTTTATTTCTTCTCTCATATGTTTTACTTCCATAGTTTTGATGCTTAATAATCAGAATTCATGGGAACATGCTCTGACTTCCTTTAAGTGTTGATTTATGGTGAATTGAGT
Organism: Pinus albicaulis; assembly: GCA_034641835.2. Taxonomy (NCBI): domain Eukaryota; kingdom Viridiplantae; phylum Streptophyta; class Pinopsida; order Pinales; family Pinaceae; genus Pinus; species Pinus albicaulis. The sequence continues at coordinate 1,293,419,983 of CM076583.1, read as the reverse complement.
TCTTAGGTCCTATATGTGGATGGTTTATTCAATGTTTGATACTTATTACTCAGAATTCATGGTCATTCATGCTCTGACTTCCTTTAAGTGCTAAGCTTGGGTAAATATCTGTTAGATACTTTCCTTTCACTGTCTTAAGGTATCACGACTCAGAATTCATGCACGCATGCTCTGATTTCCTTTGAACCTCAAGATAGTGAGACTTTCCTGAATGTGTCATCCTTTGATTGAAGTATATACAAGCCTCAGTTTTTTAAGAAGAGATATTTTGTTATCTTATCCCTATCACTGAATCCATAGCCCAATGTTAGCTTGTCTTCATCTTTCAACCTGCAAACATACAAAACCACAAACCATAGAGTTAGCCATCTATCTTCATACAAAATCATTAACCCTTGAGAGAGCCCCTCAGGCTGAGGAGGCTAAGCCTCAACTAAAAGGTTGGTTTGAAATAGTTACACTGAGGTAGTTTGATCAGCAGCCTATCAGGGTCCTATTTTGGTGATATCATTTTGGTGCATCTGTCGGGAGTTTGAAGAAATACATCTCCCAAAAATCATGAAGATGAACTCTTGAAGGTAGCAGGAGCTCAGAATCTGTTCGAGGCTGTAGAACTACCTTGGCGACTCCATTGTTGAAGAATTCAAAAGTCATAGATTCATGGTGATTCCACTGGAGTTATGAAGAACTCAGATGCTTCCATTCTTATTTCAAAGTATGCATGCATAAATTTTTCAGGGATTCATGGTTTCCCAAATCATTTTCCCAGGGATACATATTTTTTAAGGAATGGTCCAAAAGTTAATGGAGATGATATGAGTTTGACTTTGAAGCATATATCAGATTTCTGTGATTTTACCGAGCTTCTTAGAGTCAAACATGAAGATGTTTGCATTATGTCGTTCTATGATTCATTTCAAGGGAAATGTAAACAGTGGATTGAAAGTTTTCCTGTCAGATCTATTAAGTCATTTGCAGACTTTTGGCTTATGTTTTTGGAGGAATGGATAGATAGAGAAGATTTGGTGGGAAACTCTCCTTCAGTTCAAGGTTTCAACCAATGGAATAATGATCATATTAATGAAGAAATAGATGGAAATTTTTCTTTGTCCTTGTCTTCTTATCTAAAATCATTTGAGTGTAATACACAAGATATGATGAAATTTTTGGATGAAGTTGCTAAGAACATTGAGAAAGACAGTGAAGGTTTACAAGGTCAAATTCAATCATATAGTCTTCATGATCATGATTATTCTTTTCAAAAGCTTTCTATGGCAGAACACAAAGAGAGGGTGTTGCTTCCTTTCTCTTTTGAGATCAAGGAAGAATACACTATTTTTGAAGATCAGTTTGAAAAGCCAGAATGTTATGAGAATCATCAAACTAATCATGTCTTTTTTGACCCTATAGCTGACTACATGGAAAATATTTACTGTTCAGATTTCCAGTTATATTTTCATCTTGAAGATCAGTTACATCTCATGTTGCCTCGGTTGTTTCAGTATCATGTTTATTTTTGGTTCAAGCATAGTCAAGAGATTCAAGTGTCAGATCAGATCAATGATTCGCTTCATTGGAAGTTTCATGTTCCTTGAGTTACAGATGGAGATTGAGCTGATAGGGTAGGTAGGAGTGTGTGAATAAGCTCAAAGATGATTGAGCATCTTTTCAGTAGGTACAGATTTGTTTCTTCTACAGTGATCATCAAGCTTGAGCCCGAGGTGAAGGCCATAAGAGTTTGAAAAAGATTTGGAAAATTTTCAGAGTTTTTATTTCCAAGAAGATAGATGGCATTGGAACTACCGGTTCTTAGTGTACCACAGGGGCACACTATCCCAAGTGGAGCCACTGTTATCCCTATTAAAAATCTCTAAAACTTGGTTAGTTACATTTTTTCCTAAGTCCTAGTGTTAGATAGGGTTAGAGTCATTTTGATATTTTTCAAGGTCTAGATCATGGTTAAAGGTTTCATACCATCATTAAACATTGTTTATTAACCTCACTTCACTCTCCACAAGTCTCATGCCACATTTTAAATCCCATTTGTAAAGTCTGTTTCGAAAATTTGATTGAATAAGCCCAAAAACCGTGTTTCCGTAGCACACCTAGTGTAAAATTTCCATTTTGCGCTATGAAAACGCTGGTGAATTCGTAGCGCAAAAACCAAAATTTTCACACCATGCACTATGAAATCGGGAATTCGCAGATTTTTCTCTGAGCTGTCATATCTGTCAAATACAATTAAATTTTCCATCATTGGGTGTCCTTCATGAGTTGTTGCAACCATTCTTTGACATCATTAGAGGTCATTTGTCATAAATTAGAGGTCAGTCATTATTGGTCCTTTCAAAATTTCAAACAGTTGGCCGTTTTCATTTGTCTCATGCAAGAAAACACTACATGCATTCTTAAGTGTTGAAAGAAAGAATTTGTAGTGAGATTCTTAGTTATCAAGAAAGGCTGTGTTGTCTCATTGCTAATTGAGACAAAGGTTATATTTCAAGCGAGGCAGAACTGATTCAAATTCAGGTTATATTATCCATTACTGTGAAACCTGAGTTCTTATCAAGCAAGGATGGTTAACATAAAACTGAGGGCTAATAACAGAAGGCTCAAGAGGAGAATTGAAGATTTAATGATACAATTAAATTAGTTTGGAGATGAGCTACAGCCTAAACAATAAGTTTCATCTTTGAAATAAACTTTGAAGGTTATATAGTAATGCTCCATTTTTGAAACTGCTCAAGGTTGATGGTTACTGTTATAAGAATGGATCTACACTTGAAGACTAAGTTTTAAAGGTTTCTGATTTGAAATTTTAAGGAAAAAAATTGAGAAAGATGAAGACTCAGTAGTTTCGTAGCGTGCTACGAAACTGCTGAAGCAGACTTAGCAGTTTCGTAGTGTGCTATGAAACTGCTGTAGGATGCAGTTTTGTGAATTTTTGTAAATTTCAAAGAAGAAATGGTTTAGTTTTGAAGCCTTGATGCTGATGGGAGATATATATTGAATATCAATGAAGATTCAAAGGGTTTTGGAACATTTAATTGGAGTCTAAAACATGTTTTTCAAAATAAAGGTCTGCGCTACAAAAACACAGACAATTTAGTAGCGCAACATTATGGAAGTTTCCACATCATTTTTGAAAAGTTGACATATACACAGATGGAAGGTCAAATCTCTATAAATAATTTAAGACATTTGGCATGTGTTTTGAGTTCAAATTATGCAGCAAATGGTTTGAATTGGTATTAATGAAGCACTCAGCTACTACACAAGAAGCATTATCCTATTTACAGGGACGTATAAGGAAGAGATAAAGGGGGTCTAACAGCAAGAAGATAGACATGATCATGGTCGAAGACTAGAAGATGTAGTTGTCAAGTGTTGTTTTAAGTATTTAGATAAGGTTGTTATGTTTTAATAAATGATGTTTTAGTCCTAATTGTATTAGGAGTCTAAACAGACTGTTTAACTATCAATTGTAAATGCAGTTTTTTTTATGAAAAGTGTTAGGTGTCAATTTTCGAATTCTCCTCAAAGGATTGGAGAGAATCCTAAGATGTAATGAATACTCTATAAAAGGGAGGAAATCGAATAGCATAGGGTTGGAAAATGTAATCAGAAAAGCTACTTTTGTAAATGATTTGAGCAGATTGATATACACAGAAACATAGTGACTTTTTCTGAAGCTGAGATTCTTATTATACTTCAGTGAGCTTTATTTCTTCTCTCATATGTTTTACTTCCATAGTTTTGATGCTTAATACTCAGAATTCATGGGAACATGCTCTGACTTCCTTTAAGTGTTGATTTATGGTGAATTGAGTTCTTAGGTCCTATATGTGGATGGTTTATTCAATGTTTGATACTTATTACTCAGAATTCATGGTCATTCATGCTCTGACTTCCTTTAAGTGCTAAGCTTGGGTAAATCTCTGTTAGATACTTTCCTTTCACTGTCTTAAGGTATCATGACTCAGAATTCATGCACGCATGCTCTGATTTCCTTTGAACCTCAAGATAGTGAGACTTTCCTGAATGTGTCATCCTTTGATTGAAGTATATACAAGCCTCAGTTTTTTAAGAAGAGCTATTTTGTTATCTTATCCCTATCACTATCTCCATAGCTCAATGGTAGCTTGTCTTCATCTTTCAACCTGCAAACATAAAAAACCACAAATCATAGAGTTAGCCATCTATCTTTATACAAAATCATTAACCCTGGAGAGAGCCCCTCAGGCTGAGGAGGCTAAGCCTCAGCTAAAAGGTTGGTTTGAAATAGTTACACTGAGGTAGTCTGATCAGCAGCCTATCAGGGTCTTATTTTGGTGATAACATCATTTAACACATATCTAGAAGATGAAGGAGCAGATTTACCTCTAGTATAATCTGTAGTACTACGGCATTACATATCTGTTATATGCTTAGAAAGTGTGCCCAAGGGCTGTAGCTTTGTGGTATTGAAGTGCACTTGAATGGAATTTATTTTTTTGGGCTCCCTTGTGATATTGGGTGAAAGAGAAGTGAAATATTGCTGCTGTAAATTCATATTTTAGATATAGCCCTAAAGCTGAAAGTTCATAAAAAATAGGTCCAGAAAACCTTGAGGTTGAGGTGAAATTTTTGAATTTGTTATAAATGCCAGATTTCTGGACTTTCAACAAAAACAAGAGTCTACCCTATGCTTTACATTAGTTGCATTGTGTGACATCAACACAATTCCTATAAGGTTAACTCTCCTAGTATTATTCCAAGATGTGTGCCTGCTTGAGGTTAGATATTTTTAATGTAGAATCTTGAACTAACTCCACAAGATACTTAAAGGTGTCATATTTGGATCAATGTTCTGTTCTTTAATTAGGTAAAACAAAGGATATACATTTTTTTTAGTAGCAATTAAACACATAGTGAATAGCACATACCATTGGTTTGGAGTGTAGTCATATATATATTATACATTTTGGATTATTAGAACGCATCCCTTGAGTTTACATTCCTTTCTTTCAATATTTCACCATGTAGGTGTGTAGTTAGTCTTGACTTTCAGGTCACTTCTCACCCTAAAGCAGAACAGAGGGTAGCAGTGAGTATCTCAAGACAACCAAAAAAAACTATGTAAAGCTTTCCAGTAATGGAATTGTAAAATTTCAGTATTCTTAGTTTTATATGATTTTAAACATGCAAATTTTGCTTGTTTCTGCTAACCCTCTGCAAATAATTATATTTAACAATAATCTATTCATTTGGTCCCATTTATTTTATTTATAACCTCTTTGGCCGATACTTATGAATGGTCTTAAAAAAAATCTCCATAATAATTTTCAGATAGGATCCTATTCTTGTGATTTTCAGACAATCATGAATTTTCAATATGAATATTGTTGTCAAGCTCGGAGAATGATCAGTATGAATATTGTTGTCAAGCTCTGGTATCCACGACAATGTTTTAGCATGTTGCTTGTTTTTTGTTGTCATAAAGGTTTTTAATGGATTTGTAAAACTGTGGAAATAGTTGTTGTCATGATTTACGTATAATATTTGTGAACATATTTCACAAACTAACTTTTTGTTGCAGGTCGACCATCACCCAGATTTTGAAGATTCCCGCTGCTTATTCATCACTCGGAAAGATGGACAATCAATAGAATTTTCATAATGGAAATTTTTGATAGGACTTGTCAAGAAAAGATATCCCTTATATGCAGAATCCTTCATACAAAAACACTTAAGACGTCGTCGCAGCTGATCTTTTGTTATTCTTCAGTGTCTCTTTGCAAGATTTGGGCATAAATGTGCAAACTTGTCAAGGAGAAATACTCTCATGCACTTTCTTATGTTCGTTCGTGACAACCATGTGGAAGTGTCAACATGGTGAGAAATACTCTCATGCACTTTCTTATGCTACCATTCTTTGAAAACATAACCTTGGCAACATTGCTTCCTTGACATGAAAGAAGGCCAAATATCTGGATGCTGCACTCTACAGAATCACGTCAGCAAGCAATTTGGATAAACCCTTTTTATTTTATTGTTTATTTAGATGTATGTTTGAAACGCCTGCAAGTAGAATATTTGGAGACTAATCATCAATGATCACCTTTAGCAAGTAGAATATTTGGAGAGTAATCATCAATGACTACCTTTCAGCAAGCCATAACAGATTATGTGAATAAATCTGTCATTTCTATCTATATTGCTTGGAATATGTAGATTCTCTCAAAACAATTTCCCATTTTAGATATAGAAGATGACTAATGGGTGTAATGTCATGATTGTATACATATTGTATTACCTTTTACTGGGATAAATATCAAATTTTTAGCCAACAATTGAATCGATTGTGGGATACATATTGAGACAATGACCAATTTTTGTGCTACATGCAAAGAAATATGCAAACTCCATGAAAAAATTGTATTTGTAGTTATATAGAAGATTATTGTTAAACGATGACCAACACATTTCAGAGGCCCTTGTCTCCAGGTCCTATGAGGTGTTTGTAGTGTATAAACCACCTATGTCTCATGTTGACAACAGTTGTGAAGTACTAGGAGCACCAAAAGATTTTCCAATCCAAACACTGCATTTGTTGGTTGGGATTTATGTCTCGGGATCAAGGAAGGGGTAAAAGTGCCTAAAACCCCTTCACCTGTTGTTCTAGACTAGCACCTGTCTAGGGAAGCGTGATTTATCTATAATTCACAATTCAAATTGGCGACTCCGCCGGGGAAGATTTTCTCTTAGTTCTAGGTGTTTTAGCCTCTGATTTGCTTTGTTTATCCACCCAGTAGTTGTTACACATAAAGATTAAATTTTTTCAGAGCCTAATTTGCAAAGACAGTGAGTGAAACAATAATATTTTTCTTTGTATACTACGCCCAACGCACCCTTAGACTGGAGACATTGCTTTCCAGAGCACTGTCTCCCTTCCTAGCCTGCGTTGCAGAGCACTGTCTCCCCTTGGAGACTGCGTTGACTCCTGAAAGTACCCAAATTCCCTTGAATTTGACTTTGCAACTTGCTTCAGTTTTGTTTGCTGCTATGTTTTGAAAATTTTGATGCTCAATTGACTAGTGAATCTATATACTTCTTTCTCCTTTGGCTGAAAATTTGTTCAATGTTTGTTTAAATTTTTTTTTTCTTTATCATTGACAAGTTGATTTCAAAGTATTTTTTATGGTCGCATTAAGAATCATTTGCTTTCGAAATAGAAAATTGTCGTAAAATCTTCATTTCTTTGATAGGAGAAATTGTTGTTGAAATCCTCGTGTTTCCTTCAAAAGAGAAATTTTTGTTTGTATTCTTCGTTTCTCGAAAGTAAAAGGCATTTGAATTATTGATCTAGTGCACCTAGTTTCTTTTCTGCATTCATAAAATTAAGGAAACTGAAAAGAAAAACGTGCATTTGCATGTAGGATTGTGTGTGTTTTGCAAAAGGAACATTAGGAAATCTGCATTTATTTTGTGATTCATTGATTTTGTTTTTGTTCATTGATTTGTTCGCTCACAAATTATTTGCTCTCTTCCCTTAGTAGCTAGGTTCTTCATTGAAAAAGCTGAAAGTGAAAGTTTGTTTATCATTCTTAGCTTGCATTTTAGGAATTTCATATACATCATCGTGGTGAACCTTTGAAAGGAGAATTGTTAAGCAAGATCAACATAAAATTAATCTCAATTTACTTAACAACGCATTGGAACCATAACGATAACATTTAGAAGGTCTAGGCTAGAGACGTGTTCCGACGTCGTAAAACATAGCAACTGTCATTAACTTGTCTGTGATACATTTCGAGTGTGATACCTCACTCCACGTACGTAAGTATATCGTAGCTCGTCCACGTACCTTCGGGTATATCGGGCGGTGTTATAGTACGGTAAGTATAAAGGGGTGCTCTCACTGTGTGGTTTTGCATTAGATAGCGCTAATACAAACTTGGGCCTCCACGTACCTTCAGGTATATTTGGGAGGAAAAATTTTAGGTGATATCCATCCATAGTGAACCGAGTCGGCTGCCTTGAAATTGTGATACATCGAACACAACATTCGGAGAGATTACCTGCCCATACTTCTTGGTTCGCCAGGAGGTATTTTGCAGTTCATAGTTTCCTGGTAAACCCTTTTGCCTAGCATTACCCTCTTTTTGTTTATTTGTTTTTTGGATAAAATAAATCAGTAATCGTGGAAGAACGAAATCCTATCCCCCGTTGTTCACATAGATTAGCTTTAAAACCACCTTTACCACTGGAAGTTATTTCTGGTAGGCAAAGGCGATCACGATTTGTCGAATCAAGTAAAATTCGTACCTCTGGCGAAACATCATCTTTTAAACCAAAGTTAGCTCAAATTGTTTCCACACATCCTGGTTCGTCTACTGTTGTCGAAACAGAGTCTTCACAACTACCCGTGGTCACGATCCATTCAATCACTAAGACCATACCTCTTGGACCCGACGTTTTTCAATAAAAAATTGATCCAGATCTTGTCTCTTCTTTGCCAGAAAATCTGAATCCTGAAGTTGAACAACTGGAAGTTGTTCCTACCTTGGTCATCCCACAAATTTCTGTAGCTATTGAAACTCCTATATGACATAGTCAACTGTTTGAAATATATTTTGGGCCTGACGGTGAAGTTCTTCCTCCAGGTTTAATTGTGATTGAAGAAATCCCACAAGACGATACACCTTTAACTGCAACCCATTTTGGGAGGGGGGGACCTTTACCTATACGAGTATTTTCCTTAATCGTTTCCATCTGCTTTTGTTGATCCTATTGCCATTCAATCTCTCGTCGATTTTAGAGGGTATACATTTGGTCACACAACCATGTCTAAACAAACATCTTCGGTTGGGTATATTGTTCCAATTATGTCAGCTCCTACCCTCGCTACTCCGTCGATGTTCACTACCTCACCAGAGTCATATTTGCACGGTGGCCCTTCGACCCCAACAGGCTACAAATCATTGTCTGGCACTTTCTCTGGTGCATCTTCACGTTCATGGTCTTTGCCAATGTAATCATCTGGTATTTTAACTGGTAGTCCTATCGTTAGTATTGAATGACTTGATTCATTACATGCATCATCAGGGCAACATCAAGTTGGTCCTTTTGGGTCAATTCCTTCAAGTACCATATCAACTAGAATCCGAGCATTTGGAAAAAGTTATTTTCCATCTTATTATCCTCCTTATGTTGGGGGGAAACATTTGGTCACCCAATATGATAGTAATCAGTCACTTTTTGGTCAAACTAATGTTGACATGAATGTTTGTCAATGGCAGCCCACTCTGCCCATCCAACCACAAACGGTTGTACACTCGTATCAACCGGTTCAACCTGTTACACCCACTTCATTACCACTTGTTAACACATCTATACCCTTGTTACAGAATAAAAATATTGTACATAAACCTTATCAGGCAAGTTCTTCGACTCAAATGTTGGGTCCAAAGACTCAAAATACTTTGGTTAATTTACAACAACCTGTGTCAGGAATCATTTATTCACAAGCTGGTGTACCATTTTATGGGATGCCACAAACGCAGCCTGGTTATACATATCAACCGAATCCATCTTATACTAATTTGGGTTATAACATTGGTGGACAGACCCCTTGGCTGCCACAAGCGCAAATGCCTCAAACTTCATTTCAACAAGTATCATATCCATGTTTTGGTCAACATAATTCTCCAGTGTTTGCTATGCAAAACAACCCCTATTTGGGTTACCAGCAACAAATTCCATATGTTGGTGCTCAAAGATCTGTTTCCCAAGCAATTCCATCTTACCCTGGCTATGCTCAACCTGACCTTAATTGACAGTTGTATTTTGTTGCAACCTTATAATTACCAGATTTAAACCGATTAACCAATGATCCTATAAATTATGCTCCTTAGTGGTTGGTGATACCTCATAAATTACCCTCCGACATTCCTAAATACAATGGAAACCCTGGAGAAGATCTGTCGACTCATGTCATGAATTATCATTTATGGTGTTCATCAAATTCCCTGAATAATGATTCTATTCGACTACGTCTTTTCCAGCATACGCTCACAGGTTTGGCTGCTAATTGGTACATTGAGTTACCTAGAGCTTCTTTCGACAATTTCACTGCTTTAGCTACTATATTTTTGACCCATTTCTAGTTACTGATCAGATATGAAACTGGAATGGAACTCTTGACCAACTTCAAATAGACTAATGCTACTCACATTTTCGATCATATTCATGAGTGGCGTTTCCATTGACGAATGGTTAAGACATTTGCTCCCGATCAGCTCCTTGCTGAATGGTTCATTAAGTCCCTGTTACCATCTATAACTGAGGATGTGGCTAAAGGTGGCATCGTCATAGAAGAGCAAGTTATCACTCGTGCCCAATATTTAGACTTTATTTACACTCAGTCTGGCACGCTCTATGAAAAAATTCCTAATGCGCCACGATCTAATTTCAATGTTCCTCCTCAAATAAAGGACTCTAATGCCGAAGATGGCTTGATAGGCACTGCAAACACACACCACACTATTGCATCTGATCCTGATCCTACTTCCGAAATTAATGCCGTGTCATTTGACAAAGGAAAAAGTGACAAGCAACCAGGAGGTAAGAAAAAGGGGAAATCAAAGAAAAAGCAAAGTTCTAACCTGCAGGAAAGATCATTTGATCAACCGTATGGACCATGGAAACCTCGTTATCCATGCATAACCTGTAACGAGGAACACTTTGTTAGGGATTGTCCTCACCGTGCTGAAGTCTAAAAAATAATCAAGACGACTCATGCATCAGCTGTGTTGACAGACCCATTTCCAAATCCAGACACTAATTTGGTTGTTACGGATCCAACTCCTAGTTTCCAAGTGTTAATGTTATCCACCACAAAACCTTCACAAGATATTTTGGTGTCGACGCGGAATAAAGACTATGGTAGTCCGACTATTGATCAACCTACTACCTCGACAACGAATCCATCTATTGAATCAGTACCACCTACTGTTATTCCTGAATTGACAATTAAGCCACCAAAGGGAGTAATTCATAAATCGAAATATAATCCTTGAGCAAGAGCTGCACAAAATTATAATATAGTTGAAGATTTGGCTCAATCCCCTTCAGCGATATCTGCTCTTGAGGTATTACAAAATTGTCCCTCCCAGAAGCAGGATTTATTGTCGGCCATTGGTGGAATTGATCCGACTGATTCTAATCTTGTCGTCTTTAATCATACAGGCTATGTGCCGCAATTACCAGCAGAATTGGCATTCTCCATACAAGTAAATGTTCTCAATCAACTTGTTCATCGCACTATTATTGATGAGGGAGCATCTACGTGCATTATGTCTCTAAACTGTTGGAAGTCACTTGGCTCGCCGTGATTATCGCAATCATCAACGATGTTGAAGGCTTTTGATGGAAGAACATATAAAACTTGTGGTATTATCAATAACCTGCATGTTGAATTAGGGGGAAAAATAGTAAGTATTGATGTTGAGTTTGTTGACGGACCCCTTGAATATAATATTTTACTCGGAAGACCATGGGTATATGCAATGACTGCCATTGTTTCTACAAATTTTAGAATGATTTCCTTTCCACATAAAGGTACAATCAAAGTCATTAATCAATTATCCTTTTTTGCCTCCGCTTCACAGGTAACTGGAAGCATTCTGTTTGTTCACTTACCCCAACTAGAAATCCAGAACATTGGTGTAGGACCCTTAAAGGATTCCAATCTTATGGGAACCTTTGAATTACCGCCGCCCCCGACGTCGACAGAAATTGCAAGCATAGAGACCTACTACATGATCTATTCCACTCTATCTGGCTTAAGGGAGAGTACGAGCGATTCTGATATTTCTATATTGGATGATGTTTTACTGCCCAGCCCTATTGAGTTGGCATAGCAATCAATCTATTTGGCTTGGGCGGAAAATCCAAATCAGCGTCGCCGAGCATTTGGGTTGATCGTTCATTGGATTTTGGTACTCCATCTGATCCATTTTCCTCACATTTTTTGATAGATGAAAATATTTTGGAAGCTATGATGTCAAAAGGAGAACCATGGGAATATTATCATCATCGTTCCCATCTTCTTGATTATGAAGAAAACAATCTCAGTGAACTATATCACCCACCCATCAAAACTTTCTTTTTGAATTCTTTACCGATTAATGCAATTGAATCTGAGCGAAATTTATCAAATATCGAAGAAACAATTTCTATCGATATTTCGACCAAACCTGGCGCTGTAGAAAATATTCATGTCGGTGTATCTTGTTCTCCATCAGAATTTGATTCATATCACTCTCTTTTTCGTGAATTTCGTGACATGTTTGCTTGGTCTTACGAGGAAATGCCAAGCATAGATACTAGTATAGTTGAACACACTATTAACATGTATCCTGATGTCAAACCAGTGCGCCAACGGCTTCGTCCTGTTCATCTAAAGAAAGCCGCTGCCATCAAAGCAGAAGTTGAAAATTTTTTGCGTGCTGGTTTCATTTACCCTGTTCTGCTAACTGAGTGGGTTTCCAATATTTTTCCTGTTATGAAAAAACAAGGAACCATTAGAGTGTGCGTCGATTATCGGGATGTCAATCAGGCTTTTCCAAAAGAAAACTATCCTACTCCCTTTATCAACCATATTATTGACGATTGTGCTGGATGCAAAATATTTTCATTCATGGATGGATTTTACGGCTACAATCAAATCAATATCTGCCCAGATGACCAACATAAGACAACATTCATCTGTCCCTAGGGCACATTCACATATAGGAAACTTCTGTTTGGTTTAAAGAACGCTTGGGAAACTTTTCAGAGAGCAATGGATTATGCTTTCAACGACATCAAGCACATTGTTCAACCATATCTAGATGATTTACCAACGCATTCATGAAATCGGACTAATCACCCGATGCATTTGAGAGACATTTTATTACGCTGCTGACACTACAATATACGCCTCAATCCACACAAATGTGTGTTTTGTGTTGATTCTGGTCGATTGCTCGGATTCGTAGTCTCAAAAGAAGGAATTCGAATAGAACCATTGAAGGTACAGGCCATTCTTGATTTTCCCGCACCATCAAACTTACTTCAGATACAAAAACTTCAAGGAAAGGCTAACTTCCTGAGAAGTTTCATTCCAAACTACGCCGAAATGGCTAAAGGATTTAATCCATTATTGAAAACAGGGGTTCACTTCCATTGGGACCAAGTTGCACAAGCTTATTTTGATGCTTTCAAGGACCATCTTGTCCGAACATAATTAATGTATCATCCTAATTATCAAAATTATTATTTCCTATATATCACCGTGGCTGAAACGACCATCACTGTGGTTTTGGTCCAAATAGAAGATGGAATTGAACATCCGATCCATTATTTGAGTCATAATCTCAATGATACAAAAGTTAATTACTCATACATGGAAAAGCTTTCCTTGGAAGCTATTCAAGCTATCCAAATATTTTTCCATTATATCCTGCTCTGAAAAACAACAATAGTTTCAGATTGCAACCCCATGAATTACATCTTATCACTGGCTGGGGGACAAATATTCAAAATGGATTGTCATTTTTCAGGAATTTGATTTGGAAATCATCAAATCCAAGTCAAAGAAGTCTTTATTTTTTGCTGAGCTTCTCTATGACCTTCCCTCTGATAGTACTACTACTACGTCAGAACCATCTATTCCAGACGAGTCTCTGTTTCTGATCGGATCATCTGATCCTTGGTATGGGGATTTCATCATTTATCTCCAAACCCAAAATTTTCGACCTAATATCTCTCGCTATGATCAGCAATGTATTCGATACCAAGCCAAAGATTATCTGATCGTCGGCAATACACTTTATCGTCGTGGTTTCGATACCATTTTAAGGAGGTGCCTCACCCATGAGGAGGCCGAAAAGGTATTAAATGATTGTCATGCTGGGGCTTGTGGTGGGCATTTATCTGGATTTGATACTACGTAGAAGATACTCCGCGCCGGTTACTTTTGGCCTACTATTTTTCGAGATTGCATCCTCGCAGTCAGAAGTTGTCATGCATGCCAGATTTTTTATCGTAAAATCTGCAAACTGCCAGCGCCAATGAATCCTGTTGTCTCTGCTGGACCATTTATGAAATGGGGTATTGACTTCATGACCTGTAACCCTCCTTTGTTCGGGGGGCATGGTTATATTATTGTCGCAGTCGACTATTTTACCAAATGGGCCGAAGCGATGCCTACATTCAACAACACATGACAGACAACTGCATTGTTTTTCTTCAACCATGTTATTGCACGGTTTAGGGTCCCAAAGGCTATAGTTACGGATCATGGGAAGCATTTTCGCAACCATATGATGTCTGAATTGACTGCCAAGTTAGGATTGTCACATGATAATTCTACTCCTTATTATCCACAATCAAATGGACAAGTTGAGGCTATTAACAAAATTCTTAAACGAATGCTTCAATGAATGATAACAGTCCGTAAAAGGAAATGAAACTTGATCCTGTACTCTGCTTTGTGGGCGTATCGAATCTCGGTGATAAACACAACTGGATTTACTCCTTTTCAATTGGTGTATGGTCTGGAAGCTATCTTACCAATCCAATGTGAAATATCATCTTTAAAACTCGCGATAGACTTGTTACCTGACACCTCAGAAGAAGAAGCGTGTCTCCTTAACCTCATCCATCTTGATGAAATGCGTCATGAAGCCCAATTGGCCAACGAAGCGCATAAGAGACGTATAAAGGCGCAATATGACAAAAATGTCCAGCCTCGCATCTACTCAGAGGGCGACTTGGTCCTTCTTTATGATCAAGAAGCTGATGTAATAGGTGCAGGGAAATTTGAACCATTATAGCATGGCCCCTATATTGTCAAAAGAGTTATTGCTAAGGGTGCCTACGAGTTAGTTGATTACGATGGAATTCCATTGGCACAACCTAGAAATGAGTTGTATTCGAAACGTTACTATGCTTAATCATGGGTGTAGTAATTTTTTGTATTATATTTGTTATATGATGTTGATTTGCATTCACTATCTTAATTTGTTTTTAGAGTTTTCTTGACGTTAGTAATCCGCTTTACATTTTATCGCAGATGACTGAATCTTCGAAACCATTTGTTGGATATGCTGATGGTGCTAGTCATAGTACGCAGAATCTATCCTCTGCAGCGTGGGCCATTCTCGCTCCGAACGGTGAGTTAGTGAGTTTTCAAGGGATTTGTATCAGTAGAACGACAAACAATATCGCTGAGTATAGCGTGTTGATCGAACTTCTCTTTGATGCCATTTCATTTGGTATTAGCCACATAATCATAAGGTTAGACTCACAACTTGTGGTATTACAACTTACTAGTATTTATACTTTTAGAAATCCAACACTTCTTAGATTGTTCCTAAGAGTTCGACTTTTGGAGAGACATTTTGATTTAATTCAATATCAACATATTTCCAAAAATTTGAACATTTTAAACTGATTCATTAGCGAATCAAGTTTTAGACAGACATTTGTGACATAGGTAAAGAAAACATTCACATAATTGAATAGGATTGCACATTAAACATAGGAAAAAAACTGAAATCATATAGATAGATAGTTATAGGTTTTTACAAAATTTGTACCCAAGACAAATTGGTCATATGACCTCAAAATGTATGCAAAATGTCACAAGTAAACTAGTGGTGCTCATGGTAACATGTTATAGATCTAGCAATCCTACGGAGCAACCGCATCCAATGGTTAGGAACCCCAATAGTGTGTCGCTACAGTCGCATGGGAAGCTCTTTGATCCGAAAATGTGGAATCCCGAAGGTCAATCCCTCTATGTGTTGCTGAATCTAAGCCAGAGTCTTAGCCATATCAAGGTCCTGAAAGACTGCTCTCCCGACAGCCCTCTCTGCTGGCGCAACTGCTTCACGCTTTGGTTCCCTTACTAGTTGAACATGATCAATATCTGCATTACATCAAACATTTAGTTTAGTATTGGAAAGAAATAAAAACACAAAACATTGTATAAAACTTAGAAAAATAAAAAAACATGGTCAAATAATTCTTACCTATTGCACCCCACTGAGCGCCTTCTGGTAATACTAGATCTGGATCTCCTTGAAAATCAACGCCTGCATATGCATAATCATCAATGGCGAAAATATGTCGCTGGAACCAGGTGAAGAATGCAGTAGAGAATTGGCCTTCATGCCGACCCATGAGTTCTACCCATCTTTGCATTCGAGGATATTTAGGACTAGATATATCCAATGTTACATGCTGTGGCTGCATCAGTGGAATCCGTTCCAAAGCGAAGGAGATAAGGATTGAACCACAACTGAAATTTTTCTTCCTTCCTCCCTTTGCTTTATTCAATTGTTCATTTATCTAAGATAGAACAGCTTTAGACCAGTTGAAGACTGTTGGCTCTAAGCACTCTAGTTCATACTTCATATACGATTTTTTCGCTACATGTAGTGTAACGGTGCCAACAAGTTTAGCGATTGTGAAAAGGATGGTTCTCAAAGGAAAATCCCTGATATCCTGGATGTTTATTTTTCCATCTTTGCTAGGTTCTACCCCTGGATAGCAATACTGCATAACATAATCCCTCACTGTCTCTTCTCCAACGACAGACCCTGTGAGAGAAATGGGCAAACCTCTCCTCGACAAACCTATGAGAAAATACACGTCCTCAACTGTTATGGGAACCAATTTGTTCTTAATGTGAAATTCCTCTATCGCCGGATCCCATGCTCGAACTAGGAACTCCAAGAGTTCTATTTGTTGCCTCATTCCCAACAATTTGAAGTAATTAAGTAGTCCACAATCTCTTAGGGCTCTTACAGTACCCAGATCATTCAAGGCAATCATATCTTGTTCTTCATGTTCTCTTTCTCTCCATGTAATCATCATTATAATCCGATGGAATCTTGAAATACAACCATAAGACCCATTAGATTCCAATCATTGCAAAAAACTAGGCAAATTTTGGGCACAACTTGAAAATAAAAAACTTGAACTGCGCTCAACGCACTCGCTGGGCCGAGACAGTGTGTTGCACATGTAGGTACCCTTCACTGTACCTACTATGCAACACAGGTTTCGACATTCAGGGGTGCGTTGCCCTCATTTTGGGCAGAATTTACCCTAGGGGCCTCAAAACCCTAAAAATTTGCAAAGAATGGAAATGAAATGAATACTAAAGGGAAGAGGAGGTTCATGGCACTAACCTGGATCAAACGGTGATGAAATCTGTCCACAAAAACGACCGTAATCAATGACTGAATTTCGGGGGAAAAATCAGGTTCAGAGCTCCAAAATGCAAATGGTAACTATGGAATGGTAAAAATGAATAGTGAAACTACTTTTTCTAGTCATTTAATTGTTTTGACTATAGTTTTATTATGCTTTTATCATGAAACAAGTATTTTTAATCCATTTGATGTTGTTCTGAACAGGAAATACAACTGATGAATAGATTAGTCGTGCATATTTATTCAAAGAATGACTTAACCACAAAGCATACTTTTTCTCCTTATTTTTCGAGCTTTGTTAAAAATGAAAAAATATTTGAAGCGCACTTTTATCTCTTTTTCAAGCTTCAATAACAGCGAAAAAGGAACCCTTGGAGTCTTCTTTCGGCTCTTTTCAGACTCCGATAATGTGAAAAGATTTCCGAGCACTTGTCTTTTCAAGCTCGTTAAAGTAAATGAATTGATATCTACTCAGTATATATTTAACCCTTTTCCAGACTGAGATAGATTATTTACGAAAAAGGAATACCTTGGTTAAACATGACCAAAGAGGTTCTCTCAGATATTATTTTACACTTTTTCGGGTCTGAGAGACAAATTTACGAAAAATTACTTATGGAGTTTTCTTTCGTCCTCTTTTTCAAACTCTCTAAATATGAAAAAGGACCAGGCTATCACTGTCGTTAAGCTCGTTAAAACATAAAATAGAGACGGTCTTGTCGATCATGGCAAGAATCGAGTTTCATTCATCGCTAGACTCATTAAATTATTAAATAGCGATACTTTATTCACTCGAAGGGTTGAATTATAGATCAAGAAAATGTTATCCTCCTCAAGCTTGTTAAAAAATAAAGAGGTACTGGTTGAAAAATGACCGAGAAAAATTTGGGAAATGTAAGAAAAGTTTCTTTTTGGTAGCAAGTCGCTCTTGAACATGACACTTCTTTCACTCCATGTCTGTGATTGTTTGGGTTGGGTAATCATCTTGACGGTTCATTCGCACCTATGGTTCATCATACCTTCACTTCGGTTTTGGGTCAATGCTGCCAACTCATCACAGTGTCACCGATATGTTCAAGAGAAGTCATCCAGTGATTAAAAACTCATCCTTATGCAATACTCATAAACCTTCATTTTCATGACCGCCATCCTTGAAAATTGCTATATTAAGTCATACCCTTGTCTCTGAAATCAGTAACTCCTTTTTTGCAATAAGGTGACTTCCTGTCGACGACAAATAAATATCTAGGAAGTTCAATTAGAAACGTTAGATTCCAATACCATGAGGCTTGTTACAGCATCAACAAGATCCTCGCTTCTGGACCTTTGATTGAAAGATTTTGTTTGGCATTCGACATCAAATCATATGTTCACGCCTTAAGAAACGTAATGTAGTACCTTGAGGGCCATTGACACTAATGGTGGTTCTCTTGTGTTTGTTAATAGCTCACATCATTGGCTGGTAATCAAACAATGTCTTTCCATGTTCGACTACAAATCATATATTCGCATGGCTAGACTTGTACCCGAATGATCGAGTGAACGAGATAAGAAGACCCCAGATCTAGTTTCATCCATCCAGGATGCGATTTCAGGATTTTTGTACACATCATTTGTATGGTGACATTACATAAATATTGTCATCCAAACATGGGCCTATATCTGTAGGCATGTCTGCATCTGGGCAACATTCCAACGAAGACGACTTTCTGAATTATGTACATGTTATTAGATTGTTTTATGTGCTGAATATGGGAATGCCTACCCTCAGCAATTATGATCAAAATAGGATATATCATGATGTAATGTATTGTAATATTGATGCAAGTGACCACTCCGCTTCGTTTCCATACTCATGACAGTGTAAAGCATCTCAATCAAATGTTCTTATTATTTGGATTTCATGCTTTAGGGGGAAATTGTTATAGGTCAATTTGGGCACCATTCCCAATGACCTGGTTAACTGGGCATCATCTCCAGGACCAATGATCAAGGGTCTATCATTCCCTATAATTTCAGTTGCTACATTCCCTAAGAAAAGAAACAAGACAAATCAAGCAAAACTTTCATCAAGGAAAGGTTTCCATGGTTTGAAGCTTATTATATAGCATATGAGAGATCACCAACGCAGGCTCTAAGGGGCCTAAGTGCATTGCATATGCAGGTAGCCCCATGCAACGCTGCTCTTCAAAGAACTTCCTGACATTCACAAGTGCGTTGGTCACATTGGGAGCGAAATTCTCATTGTTTCAGAATCTCCACTTGGCCAGTGCCTTCTAGAAGAGTTCACATGTGTCAAGCTTCGGATCCAAGTGTCCATTTGACATCTACATGGTTGGAAACATGTCTTACCTATTTTTGGAAATTTATTGATTGCAAAAAAACCTACAGTTCATCTATAAATTGAGCACAGATCTAAGTGCTTGGGAAGGAAGAATTTGAGTAGAGAAATGTTGGAGAATTTTCAATTGAGAGCTAGATTTGTGAAGATGTTGCTGGAGAGATTTATACTTTGATGAGGCTTGGGAATGTTGCTGGAAGGTCACTCCAAATCAGTCACTAGGTTGTAACCTCTCCTTCTATCATCAATAAAGAGTACTGCTTATTTTTCCCTATATGCATCTGTATTGGCTTTGATTTTCCATATTGCAAGATCTTAGTTGATGTATATGGTTTATGCTTTACTGATTTAGCTAACTAGCTTGAATAGATATCTATATTATTACATATTCTGTTGTTTCAGTGTTCTTCGTTGCAGGAAGCATTCAGCTCACAAATTACTTGAATTTGAAGCTGCAACGGAAGCGACATAAGGAGCCATTTGGAAGCGACTGAACAAGTAAGCCTCCAATCCTCTTTGTGTATCTATTCTGAGTTAGGAGAAATAGTCATATAGTCTTTCACCTATTTTTCTAGACTAGCACCTGTCGAGGGAAGCACGATTTATCCGTAATTCACAATTCTAGCCCAACAAGTAGGGTTTATGTTTTGAAACTTTCACAATTTTGACTCTTGAGAGTTGAGATTGAGACATGACTCAAGATTCAGGACTTGATTCACTATTTTGATATGTGATGTAGCACTAGACTTCATATACATATTATATATTAGCTTTCCTTACATGTTTATGTGGAAATGCATTTATTTGATGTTGTGGATACTTTAGATGTTAATTTTTTTTTTTTTTTTTTTTTTTTTTTAATGAATAGTTTTGTATTTTTAAAATTTTGTCGACTTTTTCAAAAAACTCCCAACTTTATCAAGTTTTTCAATTTTTTGACCCTTGCCCATTTAATCCCGACTTCGAATTTTTCCACATTGCATTTAACACAAATCTGGAAGATATGGGAGCAGATTTACCTCTAGTATAATTTGCAGTACTACGGCATTACATATCTGTTATATGCTTAGAAAGCTTTGTGGTATTGAAGTGCACTTGAATGGCATATATTTTTTTGGGCTCCCTTGTGATATTGGGTGAAATAGAAGTGAAATATTGCTGGTGCAAATTCATATTTTAGATATAGCCTTAAAGTTGAAATTTCATAGACAGAAAACCTTGAGGTTGAGGTGAAATTTTTGAATTTGCTATAAATGCTAGATTTCTAGACTTTCAAAAAAGACAAGAGTCTACCCTATGCTTTACATTAGTTGCATTGTGTGACATCAACACAATTCCTATAAGGTTAACTCTCCTAGTATTATTCCAAGATGTGTGCCTGCTTGAGGTTAGATATTTTTAATGTAGAATCTTGAACTAACTCCAAAAGATACTTAAAGGTGTCATATTTGGGTCAATGTTGTGTTCTTTAATTAGGTAAAACAAAGGATACACATTTTTCAGTATCAATTAAACACATAGTGAATAGCACGGACCACTGGTTTGGAGTGTAGTCTTATATATATAATACATTTTTGATTATTTGAACGCATCCCTTGAGTTTACATTCCTTTCATTCAATATTTCACCACGTAGGTGTGTAGTTAGTCTTGAATTTCAAGTCACTTCTCACCGTAAAGCAGAACAGAGGGTAGCAGTGAGTATCTCAAGACAGCCAAAAAAACTATGTAAATATTTCCAGTAAGGGAATTGTAAAATTTCATTATTCTTAGTTTTATATGCTTTTAAACATGCAAATTTTTCTTGTTTCTGCTAACCCTCTGCAAATAATTATATTTAACAATAATCTATTCATTGGTCCCATTTATTTTATTTATAACCTCTTTGGCCGATACTTATGAATGGTCTGAAAAAAACATCTCCATAATATTTTTTCATATAGGATCCTATTCTTGTGATTTTCAGAAAATCATGAATTTTCAATATGAATATTGTTGTCAAGCTCTAAGAATGATCAGTATGAATATTGTTGTCAAGCTATAGTATCCACGACAATGTTTTAGCATGTTTCTTTTTTTTATTGTCAAAAAGGTTTTTAAGGTTTTTATTGTCATTATTTATGTATAATATTTTTGAACATATTTCACAAACTATCCTTTTGTTGCAGGTCGACCATCACCCATATTTTGAAGATTCTTGCTGCTTATTCATCACTCAGAAGGATGGAAAATCAATAGAATTTTCATAATGGGAATGTTTGATAGGTCTTGTCAAGAAAAGATATCCCTTATATGAAGAATCGTTCATACAAAAACACTTAAGACGTCGTCGCAACTGATATTTTGTTATTCTTCAGTGTCTCTTTGTAAGATTTGGGCATAAATGTGTTAACTTGTCAAGGAGAAATACTCTCATGCACTTTGTTATGTTCGTTCATGATAGTCATGTGGAAGTGTACTTGCTACCATTATTTGAAAACATAACCTTGGAAACATTTCTTCCTTGATGTGAAAGAAGGCCAAACATCTGGATGCTTCACTCTATAGAATCACATCAACAAGCAATTTGGATAAACCGTTTTTCTTTTATTGTTTATTTAGATGTGTTTTTGAAATCACCTACAAGTAGAATATTTGGAGATGTTGATGGGAAAATTTGTCTGGCCAACAGTAAGGGATCTCCCCGGTAGAAATTCCCAATTAGACTCTGAACCGTTTGTGATAGGGATCCCGTCCAGTGGTGTGGGTTCGACTACCGCTAAATACTCCTTCTGGATGAAAATGAGCCCTGCAGAATTAAAGGTGTACAGTTATCGAATGATACAAGACAAATATCGATGATTGTTAATGAGCATAAACACTAAAAATAGCAAGATATAAAATAAAACACACAACTGAAGGAGATGCTGTTAGCAACATATCATTAAGGTCGTGTTTGTAAGATTGTTCAAACCATAGAAGAAACAGTTCTGCCTGGTAAGAACAACCTATGCATACTGGGCATTTTCGTGAATGAGATAGATGTCAATAATAAAGTTACTGACATTTCCTATGTAAATAACATAACATCATATACACATAAAGTAAGCTGAAATGCATAAAGAGTATAATCAGAAGAAAAAGATCAATTAATCATAAGATATCAGACATGTATAAAGAAATACTCATAGTATTGACACATTGATTTCCATCAGATCCAATAGTGGATTTAAAACAAATGCTTGTATTCATTCATAATAGGCTGTTTAATGCTTTACAACTATCTTCTCTCCTTTGGAGTCCAAAAAAAAAGGTCCTTTTACAAGTCCCCGAATAGGGTATATATAAGACAAAATTGACCCTTGGGGGCCCTGACTCTTCACCTTCTTTCTTGTTGGGCTGCCTTGCGACCTGAATGGAAGATGCGACCTACGACTTGATCATGGAAGGTGCGAGCTACGACCCCTCTTGTGGACTGTGCCTTGCAATCTAAATCATGGGAGCGTGTGCGCGATTGCGAGGTCGGTTACATCAACTTGATGCTCTTTGAGGAAATTCTGCCATGCACGATAATCTGCAGCGACTGGGGAGATTAGAGGAGTATCTTACCTTAACTGGTGCAGGCATTCTAAGGAATTCAGAATAAGAGTTTCTCTCTTGATTTTGACCTGGTTAGATAAGGAAGCCAATTTGGTGTAAATCCAAACTGGTGTTACGACGAACTTAACCAAGTTCTCCTGTGATGCAAGAAGATAAGGTGTAGTGGCGGCTTGTCTGATAGGCTGTAGAAATGCCTGAATCTCTTGATCTACCTGTCCCCATGTATTTTCCTCGCTCAGTGCACCTAGAAAAGGAATATGGTGCAGTTCATGCATCGAGTCAATGCCACTGATCAAATGCTACTACACAGTCATCACCTTCTCTAGATCTTTAAATAATTTCTCCTTGGATTGCACCTTCATGCGAATTTGGACCTTGTCATTCTGAGTGTGAATCTAGTCTTTCTTGGGCAAGGTTTCCGGAGCGTGTGGGTATCTGCTTGTCCATTATATCATTCTATCGAAGGCGGTGGAGGCTTCTTTCAATTGCTCATTTCTCTTCTTTGTCTCTACTTGGGATCTTAGTAGAGGTGCGACTGTTTTCTTTATGGTGAACATCTCCCCGTAAACCTGTCTCATGGTGGCTTCCAGCGTCACCAACTCTCTCTGGATGGTAAGCGGTACTTCGTTAATAAGATTATTTTTGTCTTGGAGCTGTTGGATTTCTTCCCTTAGTGCTTTCTTTTCTTGCTCTAACCTAACTTCCCTTTGTTCAGAGTCCTGTAATCTATTTTGTAGGGAAAGTATTTCCCTACTCATCCGGCTCACATTTTCTTCAGTGGCTATAGAAAAAGCAGTGCCGGCTGATGCTATCATCACTGGGTTGGTCCTAGTGTCTAGGACTATATCCTTTTCTGTCGTGGTTGTGAATGGGGCGACAGGGTTCCATGCTAGGCATCTCCTCTTTTCCTGCCGGATTTTGAAAGTGAATTGATCATAAGTGAGTTTTGTTAGGTTGAACACCTCCTCCTCCTATCCTTCAGAGGAGCCTGGCTATGAGAGTGCAAAACATGTGTTAATTGCAGGTACTTCGATGGGCGGCAACTCGGTCTATACTCCTGTTACCAGAGGAGGTGTCTCAACGTCTTTTGATCTTTGATCCTCTTCCTATTTTCTCTTTTGTTCTTCTTCCTCTTTCAGAAGCCGCTACGCTTCTGCCTTATCTTGTTCTGCCTTTTGCCTGCACTCTGCTTCCGCTTTGGTTTCCTCTTCTTCCTTTCTTCTCCGTTCATCTACTTCTCTTGATTCCTCTTCTTCCTTCCTTTTTCGTTCAACTTTTGCTTTTGTTTCTTGCTCTTCCTTCCTTTTCCGTTCGGCCTCCACCTGATCCAATTATTTCTTGAGCTACCGTTCAACTTCTGATTTTGCTTCCTACTCTTCCTTCCTTTTCTAGGCATCCTCCGCTTATTTCTTTCTCTGTTCTGCCTTCAGGTATTTCTTACTCTTATCTTCATCTTCTTTTGCTTTCTTTTCAGCTTCTAGCTGAGCTTCTGCTTCCTTTTCTTTCTGTT
Organism: Pinus albicaulis; assembly: GCA_034641835.2. Taxonomy (NCBI): domain Eukaryota; kingdom Viridiplantae; phylum Streptophyta; class Pinopsida; order Pinales; family Pinaceae; genus Pinus; species Pinus albicaulis. The sequence goes on along the minus strand of CM076583.1, from coordinate 1,293,395,305 downwards.
GGGCGGCAGAGTTGTGGCCTGTGCTAGTTCGAGGTTTCTTGGCCTGGGGAAAAGATGCGCCTCCCAGTTCGCGGATTCTTTCCTCCAGGGTATGATCATCTTGATCCTCCTAATCAGACCATGCTCCTGGGGCGAGTTCCCTATCCATGTTATACCAGTTTATTTTTGCATCCTCAGATGGGCATAAAATGTGTTGGTAGCTCCATTTGAACTTGGCCCGTTTGCAGTGGTCAGGGACTATCCTCTCAGGATTTTATGTCCGGTGATCCAAAGGCCCCAGGAAGAATCCTTTGATTTTTTCAGCTTCCACCTCTACCTTCCTCAAATCCTTGACTGTGTAAGCACCAATGGTGAGCGGAAATGTAGGCCACGACTTTTTCTTACCTTTGGTAAGGACCTTTGAGAAGCTGGAAGTCATCTGATAACATACTTCCTGAAGAAGCATCTTGTCCGTGATGAATTGGGGCAGAGCATGGGAGGTATTGAATGAATCAAAGACTCGAATAAAGGTGTATTCTGCAAATGGAAACCAATGTGCTACCTTGAATAACGTTTCCATGGCTCGCCAGGACATGCATGGGGTATCCTGACGGAACAATTTCCCGTAGAGTGCAGGGATGAAACTTTATGAGATTGACTCTATATACTGCTTGTATTTAGAGTCCCAGAATACTTGCAATTCTTTGTGAAGTGGGCGTGCCCGCTCCTGATCCCAGTTGTGAGCCCATCCCTCAAAGTAGCACCTAGAACAAACTGCATCCAATAGATAGGAGGCCATGTAAAATTCAGAAGAGTATCCCTCCTCTGGTTCCAGTGCTGCAGATATGTTTGTTTTGAGAGCTGCCATTAGTAAGCTAGCCCAATTGAAACGGGTGCCATATACAGTGACAAAGTTCATCAGGGATACCCAAGAACCACTGAATGTGGTGGTATCAGGGCGACCATATATCCTACAAAGCATAGCTTCCACCAGCTTGTATACCTTTCTGAGGCCTGCCACTAGATACTCCTGATCCTTCTTGATATTGAACTTCTCGGGTTCTTCCCACTATCCTTTCAGGGTGTCTGCTACGGGGACCGCATGGGTGGTGGCCCATTCCTTTGTGAATTTCTTTTCCCATTCTGGAAGTGCATAATAATACTCTGCATCCGAGCCTTTTAGATTTGCAAAAGCCTTTCCCTCGTAGTCTCGAATTACCCACTTCCTGGGGTCGATCTTCTGTATGATCCATTCAATAATTTCCACACATGGGAATATAGCTAGGTGGGCACTTGCGTAGTGAAGCTTCGACCTCTTAACTTGTACATATACTTGCCAGTCAGGGATGTCCTCTGGAAATTCTGGTTGTGCGAATTCTCGGTATACTTGATACCAAATCATGCTTTCTCATTTGCTAAATGTACATGCGGTGTCCCCATAGATCAGGGGAGGAGACATTGGTATTTCACTTTTTGTGATTTCTATCTTTGGGCTCTTTTTTTTATTGCGAACTGTTGGAGGTCCCATGTCGCTTGAGGCTGAAGAGATGGAGACGCACTCTAACTCTGCTTCGAGGTTCCATGGCATGTTCATAAAACAATCCCAGGATAAGACAGATGCCATAATAGTAAATGCCTAGGTAATGCTTTTAACCTTGACCAACTGAGACCCAGGAAAGGGTGGATCTACGACTTAGTGACCTATTTCTTGGGTCGCTGGGTCACAAAGGTTTAAAATTTAGAAGGGAGCGACCCTGTGACTTGGAAACCCTGCGACAAGGTCGCGAGGTCGCTGGGTTGCATTGGTTTAACAATTCACGAGGGTGAGACCTTGCGACTTAGCAACTTGTGACTGGGTCGCAAGGTCGCAAACGTCCAGTTTTGAGCGGGATGCAACTTAGCGACTTAGTGACCGAGGTCGCTGGGTCATGGGGGTCGTGAGGTTGTGGGGTCAGAGGTTGCGCTAGGGCTGGCCGGAAGATTTTGACAGTGGCGTGGTCCTTTGTTTCATTTTTTAACTTAAAACAATACAAGGACTGAGTGAGGAAAACCATAAATGAGGATGAAGTGGTCATTGGGGGAAGAGACAAACACAGCGGAGGCTGGTTGGCTCCATTTATAAATCTGTGTTAGGAATGGCTGTGGTTTGGATAATTGAAAAAGAATCAGGTTAAAAAGGATCTGAAATGGGAGATGGTGGGTGGCTTAAAAAGGGCTAAGGTAAGTGGAAATGGGAAGCAAAAGAAAAAATGGAAACGTCAAGAGGATTAGGCAACTTACTCGAGAAAATCACGCTCTAGTTGGCCTGTCAGGAGCGTTTTTTTCTCTTCGTTGCGTAGGTGAAGTGAAACCTAGCGACCCTTCTATTTGTAAAAGGGTTGCGCATGCGGGCAATAAATGAGGTCGTTGGGTCACAAAGATCCCACGCTTATGAGATGTGCGACCTTGCGACCTAGGGGGTCGCAGGGTTGCAAGGTCGCTAGGTCGTGATTTTGAAATTTGAGTGCGATTTGCGACTTGGCGACCTGATAGGTCACTAGGTTGGAAATTGGGAAAAAGACCTACTCTACGAATCAGTGACTTAAGGCTTTTTCTGAAACAGACTTGAACTTTAGATTTTGACTTAGCTTTTCGATGCTCAGGGGGGCTCAAAAAATTTTAGATGGTGAATTTTTGGAGGGTGTTGTAGCGGCTACAATAGGAGACTAATCATCAATGATCACCTTTAGCAAGTATAATATTTGGAGAGTAATCATTAATGACTACCTTTCAACAAGCCATAACAAATTATGTGAATAAATCTGTCATTTCTATCTAGATTTCTTGGAATATGTAGATTCTCTCAAAAAAAATTCCCATTTAGATATAGAAGATGACTAATGGGTGTAATGTCATGATTGTATACATAGTTTATTACCTTTTACTGGGACAAATATCAAATTTTTAGCCAACAATTGAATTGATTGTGGATACATATTGAGACAATGACCAATTTTTGTGCTACATGCAAAGAAATATGTAGAACTCCATGAACATATTGTATTTACAGTTATCTAGAAGATTATGGTTAAACTGTGACCAACACATATCAGAGGCCCTTGTCTCCAGGTCCTATGAGGTGTTTTTAGTGTATAAACCACCTATGTCTCATGTTGACAACAGTTGTGAAGTACTAGGAGCACCAAAAGCTTTTCCAATCCAAACGCTGCATTTGTTGGTTGGGATTTATGTCTCGGGATCAAGGAAGGGGTAAAAGTGCCTAAAACCCCTTCACTATAGGTTCTTGTCCTGCAGGTGCTAACCCTCCATTGTAAGCCCCGTTTCCCTTTCTACAAGCATAAGGGAATAAAACTGTTTGATTTTATTATCGAATTAAATCTACTTTTTACATTTTGTACATGGCAGGAATTAAATCAAAGTGGATGTTTGTTAAATGAAATGAAGATTTAAAACCAATAAACCAAACAAAAATCCACTGTAAGAGCATTCAAACATATTAATTTTGAATTTAAATGGTCAGTAAAACAAAAGAAAACAAGATTTACAACAACTAAAAGAGTTGATGCTAATCTGAATCTCACTGCTATCTAAATTCAAGTAGAAAATATAATCAATGAAATCAGGTTTATAAAACTGCCATTCAACAGTTATTGCAGAACCAACTTTTGTTCGATTCCAAAAATCATATTAAACATTAGAAATCAACAATGAAAAACAGTCACAAGGATAATGAAAATTCAACTTGAATAAGTAAAAGCAATTATTTCTTTTATTAATGCACAATGTTATCTATTGGAAAAAAAATAAGGACAAAAACACCACAAAGTTCACCCCCAACCCTTTCCTCTTGCTAGTAAAGCCTATCTAAACTTATATAAATAGAATCACTTTGTATTCTTCATGTCTTTCCCTCCGAGTAACAATGTCTCATCTGCCTTACGTAATCGATGTTTGATAACTGTGCACCCCAATGTTGAATTTGGGTCAAATAGAATGAAAGTTTAGGAGCCCATCGTGTAATCCATATTTAAATTTCAGAATTGAATGGCTATAAAAATTACCCTTTTTAATGGAAGTTAAATCCCTTGTAAGCTGCAAAAAGAAAAAATGAATATCATTATCATGAAATAAATAGCGTTATTGTTTACCCTCAAACACTATTGCAATTATTTTAACATCAAAATCCTCTTTAGATTCATCATTTGATATTGAAATTAAAATCCATATGTTCATAGGTCAAAATTTCAGCTTTAAAGCACTTAAACCAACAACAAAACTCTTATCAATTTATACATCATCTTTAGGATCATTGAAAACTAATAAAGATGGCTTGTAGTTTGAAACGATCTAAAACCTTTAGTGAGGAAATGCCAAATAAATATAAAACTATGTAATACATTTTTGCCTAACATTTCAAGATCTTTAAAATTGTTGTGAAAGGCAAATGAAACCAAGAGATTAGGCTGTTGCTATTTATATTTTAATCTTTAATGCAATAACATATGCTTTATTATTAAACTAAATATAACTTTCAAATCTCTTTTGCAATTACTTGTAGGCTTTCATTCCCTGTGGAATGCTCTCCCAACAATGTATAAAAAGACATACAGATTTCATGTAACTCAAAATACTTCCTATAATCAAAGCAATGTGCAAGAAAATCATGTATATATGAACTAAATTAAAAATGTTACCGTTGGTGTGTTACTCCTTTTCATCATGCACAATAACATGAGCCACTTTGCTAGTATTTGAAACCTATGCTTAAAGTAATTTTGTTAAAAAAATTAATATGCATGACTCAACAATCATAAGTCCAAATATGTTTTATTTGTGATATAACGGCTAAAATCTTGTGTAAGCAATGTGTTACTGCCAAAATAGATTCTTTCTTATGAAGAACTTGTGGATGAAGCTGCCAAAAGCAAGGTTTAATAATGGTTTGTCCCAATGGTAAATTAATATGGAAAATAATTCAAACTCAAGAGTAAGAGACAACTTTGCATTAACTAAAGTCTCCAAAAAATTTATCGACCTCTTATAATTTAACTCACAATCTAACATTGAACGTCAAAGGAAATATAGATCTTTATTTCATTTTCCTTGAACATTTGAATTTATGAATTGAAAACTATAAGTGCTTATGTGAAACACCAAGACTCATGGAAAATGACTTTGGATTTTATGCATTTATTTAAAAATGCTTAAAATTTAGTAAAAGCATACATTGCATACCAATTTATAGTTTTATGTACCTAAACCTTGTTGCAATGTAAAATAATCGTCAACTATTTTCAACATAGCTAAAAAAAATCAAGGAAGATTGTTATGATATCAATATTTCTCAAATTTAGATACAAATGGAACAAAACCACACTAATAAAAGCATTGGATTAGAATAAATGCAATTTCATTACTTTTCATTCTATTTATATTGCAAGAAATAAAGCAAATTTTAAGTTCATATTAACATACCATTATAAATTATTGAACTTATTAGAATTCAAAGCAAACTATTTAAATTATATTTTTGAAGATGAATTCTCTTTAATATGTTTTAATTCAGATATTGAAAAACACCATTAAAAACATCGCCATGCTCTCAATTTCATAAAAGTCCAACTAGCCTCTCACATATATATTAAGAAAATTTGGCATACAATACAAACCTAGTTTAACAATTTGACAAAATTTCTGCCCAAATAAATATTAAAAAGATTCTACATATTTTATATCCTTCCAAACATCTGTTGGAAAATATCCAATTATCCTAGTTACAAAAAAACCAAGAGGATTGTAGGACATTTTATCATGAAGAAAATTACAATCTACAAATTCAATCTCTTCATTCCATAGACCCTTCAAGGGTAATAGTCTCAGAGCCACTCAATTAGTTGTTGTGGTTGTTCAAGCTCTCATGATATCCCTTGCTCATGCTAGTCGAATGTAGATGTTCTCCTTATTTTTCCCTTAGTTATAAAGCTTCAACTACTATTAGATGCCTCAAAAATAGTGTACCAAATCTCTCTAGCATCATGTATTAGGTGACAAATGCACTACTACTTTCATTATACGTTGTCATGATTTCATGGTATGGGTTTGATACTTTAACGTGGTGTTAAAATTTTTACGTTGGTTGCGAATGTTGTAAATGCTATAGTATAATATAATGCTTCTTTATAACACAACATTTCATTTTTTACCTCATCATACATGATGGTCCTTAGATAAGTGTTGGCAAGACTTAGATTAAGTCATACCACTAGTGACCCAATGGAGTTAGGTAGCATACAATGTAACCATACTTGAGACTTTCCATTCCTCCCTCTCTTTCATCTCATTCACAAAAATATATATCCCCACTCATGTTTGGTTTATCATATGTTATCCAACAAACTCTTATTAAGCAAAAAGAATAATGTTGCAAGTCAAAGTCAAAGTAAAGCAAAACAAAGGCTAAATGTGAAGAGCATGAAAGATAACACTTCATAAAGAATGATAACACCCCTAATTCCTATGCTAGAGATGCATATCTAAGGAAAATGACTAAAAATAAAAGAAAATAAAAAAATTATAATGAATAATGAATAAAGTTTCAAGGTGAAGCTTCTTTTGTAAAGGCTTATATACATAAATAATGAAAATTCATCTCTCTTGAAATCTAATTAGACTAGTTAAAAGGACCTTTAGTCACCATATATGACTTTGAGAGAAAACGTGAAAGATCTCATTCCCCTTTTACTGATAATTCATCAACTTTACCTTTCTCTTAAAAAGTGATCCAGGAGACACCTATTTTCTTAAGATGATCTTTCCCCTTTCACTGATAATTCATCAACTTTACCTTTCTCTTAAAAAGTGATCCAGGATACACCTACTTTTATAGGAAATATCAAATGTAATAGGGGTAAAAGTGTCTCGCATGGTAAGATTTATGTAATTTGTAAAAATTAACTTGTTCTTTAACGTTGTTGGAAGAGAATGTTAGATATACATCACCTAATGAATTGTAAGGAGATTAGACCCATCGCTATTAGTGGGCACCCTACCTTTGGATTCATGATATTGCATTAAGATTTGTGCATCTCCACACAACCATATATTTGAACATTTGGATCTATAATATTTTTGTTGGGATCTTTGTAATTTATTGAGTCATGTATCATTGCCTTAGAATCTATGACAATGCATTGGATGATGACAAAGACTCCACATCATCATCATATATCACATGGATCATTCATGGAGGGCACACTTGTCTTATTGGAGGAATATTCTCACACATGTGGGTGGTTAAAGGTGGTTATATATATTTTAACACTTTTTTTTGAGACTATCTAGCTTTAGGGGTAGTTATCTTTTGCTAGGGTGCCCAAATTTTTTCCAAATTAGTGTCGTTAGATGCATAATGGCCATGGGATTTTCTAAAATGGGTTCATAACAAAAAATTGAGAAAAAATTGACCTAGTTATGATATTTGAATTTGGTGTGCAAACATTATTGATGTGTTTTGGAGCTATGCTTGTAAACACATGTAGGGTGCATTTTCTCTCTCAACCACATATGTAGGTGGTTAAACTTCTCTTTGAATATTCCACTCACATGTTTGAATTGGAGGAGGTGGTTATCTCATGGTATATTATTTTATTGTCTCAAATAGTTTTAGACCATAGTATTGAGTTTGGTTTAGCTCATGGTTTTGCTTGAGCATATTGTATTCACACATCGTATTGTACCAACACATGGTTTTCTACTCATGGATTTATGAAGCTCCTCATTTATATAAGAGATGCATATTCGTCATTTATAACTAAAGTTAAAAAAATAAGAGATCATTTGACTCACTTCTTTTTAGTATTAGTAGTTTAGCTTAGTATTTTCTTCATGAAAATTTTGAGAGGAATCTAGTAAGAGAGTTTTTCTTGTAATAGGTGAAGGTGGATTGATAAAGCTAATAATGATCCAGAAGAGGAGAAAAGTGCTACAATTGGAGGATCTTGATGATGTAATGGTTTTCCTTATAATATTTAGTTTTCTATGCTTGAACTAGACTATTGAGTGTGACAAGGTTTAATTTTCTTTTCCACTCCTATTGTAGGATAATGTAGAGGTCACCCCTTTCTACTTGAAGAGATACTTACACACTCTTATCACTACCAATGTCTAGGAACATCCAAGAATTTTGGGGAAATTTGATAAGTACACCCAAGGGTTGCCTAGAATCCCAAGATTCATTGCAAGAACCAAGAATCAAGGAGTGCTAGGTTGACTCCATAACCCAATATGATTAAGGAATTGATATTTTGTAACTCTACCTCTCAATTTTTTCAAATTTATCTTTTATTCTTTATTTGTTTGGGCAATCTAGAGATTTTACTCGTTCTATATTTAGATTGAGATTACATTTTCTCAAGTTTCTTAAGATTATGTTTTAGATCTATTTAGAATTGAACATTACTTGCAAATATTTATTTTTTCATTCTTAGATCACTAAATGCTTTTTATTTTTCTTGGATCTAGTGTTTATATTTTATGGTGACCAAATCAATGATTTAATTAGCCAAATGATTTGATGGTTTGGTCTCTTTATTGAATTTTTATTTGCTAGAATTTATCATTACGTTATGGAATTAGAATAAATATAACACATATAATTCATAATTTGAGGTAGATTTATGGGTTTAAACACCTAATGAAGTAGATTGATGCTTTATTAGTCCAAAAATTTCAATAGTTTATTCTCTTTATCTCATTTTTTTTTTTTTAATTTTTTGACTCACATATATTTATGCAATTTAAGGGCTATAAATAAGACCTAGAAACTTCTTTCCTACTATCATAACACAAAATTAGATGATTCAAAGGTAGGGCATGGCTTACTTTTACATCTTACAACAAACATTTCATTTCTCTCACTGAAAATTGATGCTTGACGATTTGGATGTTGTTCACAATATAATATAACTCTTTAAGGAAAAGTAATAATCCATCTACTTGATCACCTATGGATAATGCTAATGCTTTGATAATGGTTTTTTATTGCTAAATATATGTATCACTTTCACATAAGAATTCTTAACCCTAAGGAATACAACCCACTTGCAACATCATAAAACCCTTAAGGATTAATTCTTGCGTAATTGGTCAACCTTTCTTATATCCATGAACATTCATCTAGTAGATTTCATATTAGCAAATTAAGAAAAAATTTAACCCACTTGTTGAATCATATATGCTCTCTTTTCAAATTGCTATGTTGGTATCTCTTATATGAGAGTCATCATTAGAATGTGCATTATCTTTCTTGGTTCATGTTGCTGATAACATTGTTGGTAGATGAGTGGATGCCATAATTTCTATAAGGTACATGTTTTACATTGATAACATGTTTCATATGTCCATGGCATACTTGACTCTTTGATGTGAATGTTGTCCTTTAAGCATTAATTTTATAGTTTTGGATCATACCAATTTAAAATTTTCTATCTAGAATTGATATTTTAGTCACGTGGATTATTTTTTTGCTCCAATGCTACATGATTAATAACATTTTCTCATGAATGGTTTATTTACACTTTGAATTTAAATTCTGAAATTTAGTATCAAAACACTATATTTTGATTGAAATTCACACAAAGTTGTCATAATTCACTTCTAGCATATTTTGTGGATGATTCACACTTTCTATATCTCAAATAAACTTGTACTTTGGTGTTGATTTAAAAATATATTTGAAATACACACAGTAGTACATTTGGGGGAAATTCCGACACTTGGTTCCGACGCTTTTGACCAAATGTTGGAAATTTCCCCAAATTTTTTCAATCCCGCCCGAAACCGTCGCTATACCGACGTTTAGAGAAAAGTGTCGCAATACCAACACTTAGACAAAGTGTCGCAATTGCGACATTTGGAGGAAGACGTCGCAATTGCGACACTATGCCCCAAAGCGTCGCTATTGCGATGACTGCCTCCAAACGTCGCAAGTGTGACACAATGTCTAAGTGTCGCAATTGCGACGTTTGGAGGCATCCATCGAAATAGCGACGCTTTGTTCGTCGTCGGTATAACGACACTTATATGCGCGCTACATAAAAATAGGACACTTATATGCGCGCTACATAAAAATGATTTTATTAAAAACTACATTAACGTCTAATATCACGTGCACATTCTCCCTCCGCTCTTGCAGAACAGCATTCTCCCTCAACATTCGCCCTTAACTCTTGCAGAACAACATTTTCCCTCAACATTCACCCTCAGCTCTTGCAGAATAGCATTCACCCTCAGCATTCACCCTCAACTCTTGCAGAACAACATTCACCCTCAGCTGATCCAAAATCTTTTGTTTGAGATGTATAAAAGAATTAACATGTGAAAATTGTAGCTTTTAAAACAAGAAACTTTAAAGGCATAAGCGGAAAAAGAGAGAAGAAATTAACATCATGCACGAAGACACAAGAGTTGATATCGGAGTTCGTCCAGGAGGGACTACGTCTCCCGGCCCTGCTCTAATAGTGGGGAGGCCCTGCTTTCATTAAATGGCAAAATGAAAGTACAAGTACAAAATGAGGAATTACACCCTTATACCTGCCCAATCTGGAAATGGCCGAAAATTGCAGACCTCTGATGGCAAAATGGGCAGCACCGTTGGATTTGTGGCGTCGAGTAGTGCTGAATCCATATAAAACTTGCCCCAATCGGACAAAGTGAAAATCTGGCCCCTCTGGAAAAATGGCTCAGATCATGGATCCGCCCCCTCCTACACACTGCTCAAGGTTCCACTGCCTCGTTTTCCGTGCCCGCTCCTGTCCGTCCTCTCTTGGGCACACAAATGAATGAAGGTTTAAGTAATATGGCGTGGGCGGATTCTCCAAAGTCCCCCATAGCCGAATTGGTTGAGATCCTCATTGTTTGGGCGGAGGTCGGGTGGTCAAATCCCGACCCCGCCATAAAAAGGCCGACTGCAATTATTTTTATTTAACCGCATCATATTTTAACTCGGGCGTTGAACGGTTTTGATATTTTAAAACCGAATTTATGAACCGTTTTGTATTTTAAACTATTTGATGTGGATGTGGGGGGGTCGGACCCATGTTGGGCGGCCCGCCCCATATAAAACCATGCCACGTATTATATATATATGGCCGTTGTATAATGTGCGGCTGTTAAGTATAGGAGACCGCGGGGGTGGCGGGGTTGACCACCCGCCCCGCAACACATTTCATTTTTTATATTATATGGTTACGGCATGGGGTGGCGGGGTTGGTGGCCCGCCACCCTTATTATATATTTTTTTTGTTGTGTTGTTATTTAAAACAAACTATTGCTTTTTAAACCTTCGAATTTTTGACCGAAGGAGTGCTTTTAACGGTCCCACAAATTTTCCCCGAATCTAGCCAGGTTGGTCGGAATCCGGTGGCCGGGTTTCAGAAAAATTGTTGCCTCCTTAGTCTGCCACATCACCAAGTCAACCTCTGAACTTTGACTGCTCCTAACTCCTTCATTCGGACTCGGAATTGAGTGCCGTCTGCGCCGTTGGATTCAGAATTTCGAGATCTACAACTTGAGCTTGGTTCGAGAGATTTTCGAACACTTTGATTTTTGAGCCTTGTACTTAAGCCATTTGTACCTGTACCTGTTTAATCCACCTAGATCATTCCTCCCCACTAAAGAGCTTTTGGACCCCAAAAGCCTCATCAATCAACAGGCAAGTGAGGGAATTGCTCCCTCACCTTCTCCTTTTCAAGCCATTTGGCTTTACTTGGGTGCATCCCTTTGAAACCAACACGAAGATACTCCACATCTCCTCGTCGCGAAGTCCTGGTCCTTCGATCGAGAATGATGTCCTCTGGCATTTCATCGAGATATTCTGGTGCAAAGTCATCCACTGTAGGAACTGATCCTACCTCCTCAGTGTCCATAATCAATGGGGGTTCATAAAGTTTTAGATTTTCAACATTCACAACCGAGTACATCTGCATGTATACCGGCAAGTCGAGTCGGAAAGCATTATTCCCAATCTTCTCCAATATGGTAAAGGGACCATACCGGATTGGTCGCAATTTCTTACCTTCTCCCTTCATTCGATCCTTGCTGATGTGGAACCACACTTTGTCGCCAACTTGAAATTGATGGTCGACTCAGTGTTTATCATGTCGGGCCTTGTATCGGGCCTGACTCTTCTCCAACTGCTCTTGCACTACTTGGTGAATCGTCTGAATCCGCTGAATGAACCGTTGTGCTTTATCCCTGTCATCACGCCCACTGGCATCTTCATCCCTTCCATAGATCATGTCGAAAGGGTCCTTTGGTAAGTAACCAAAGCATGTCTCAAAAGGTGAACGCTGCGTAGAGGAGTGCACTGCACGGTTGTAAGCGTGCTGCACATATGGAAGGTGTTCATCCCACAACTTGGGATGTTTGCTGCAATAGCCCCGCAACAAGTGTACCACGGTACGATTAACGACCTCTGTCTGTCCGTCGGTTTGTGGATGGAATTCCGTGCTTCTCTTCAACTTGGTATCCATCATGCGCCACAAGCTGGTCCAAAACTCTCCAAGGAAATGAGAGTCTTGATCTGACACAATCGACGTGGGCAACCCAAAGTGGACCCAAACATACTGAAAGAAAAGACAAGCAGTCTGCTCAGCAGTGACCTGCTTTTTACAAGGCATCAATATGCACATTTTGCTAAAGCGGTCGACGACAACATACAAATAGTCGTGACCCTTTCTTGACATAGGCAAACCTCCTACAAAATCCATCGACACACTTTCCCATGGACGACCCGGAATAGGAAGTGGTGTGTAGAGCCCGAGTTTTCTATTAGAGGGCTTTGAAACAGAACACATCACACATCCCTTTACAAAACGGGTTACAATGTTTTTCATATGGGGCCAAAAACAAAACCTTTGAAAATGACATAAGGTTTTTTCAACACCAAAGTGACCAGACACAAGAGAGGTATGCGCCTCTCGAATTACATGTACCCTTTCTGCTGTGGGTATGCACAATTTACCAAGGTGATACAACAGCTTCCCCTGCAAATGATAGTTGTCCACCTGTGAACCATGAGTTAGTTTTGCATAAACTTCTTTAAAGTCATCATCGTTAGTGTACTGTTCAACATAACTTTCAAAAGACAATGACGCATTATGCAAAATAATAGAAGCAACGATAGGAGGGCGAGAGAGCATGTCTGCTACTTTGTTACTAGTGCCCTTCTTATACTTTATTACCAGATGAAATTGCTGTAGGAACCCCATCCACCTGAAATGACGAGATTTTTGTAGCTTGGTCTGTGACTGAAGGTACTGCAAGGGCTGATGATCCGTATGGATGATGGTCTCCTTGCCGATCAGGTAGTGTTTCCACTTTTTCACACTTTGGACCAAGGCATACAATTCCTTGTCGTAAGTGGGGTAATTTATTAAAGCCTAGGAGAACTTCTCCGAATGGTAACAAATCGGCTTCTTCTGCTGCAAAAGTACAGCTCCCATGGCGTACCCACTGGCATCGGTTTCGATCTCAAAAGGCTGCTGGAGATTGGGTAAAGCCAGGACTGGTGCGGTGCTGATTTTCTCTTCCAATGCTTCGAAGGCCTTCTGCTGTTTTCCTCCCCACTGAAAGGCTTGTTTGATACTTGTCAGAGTGTGTAAGGGTGATGCAATAATGGAGAAGTTGGCAATGAACCTCCTCCAGTACTGTACTGCACCTAAAAAACTACGGACCTCTGTTACATTGGTAGGCTTAGGCCAGTTTACAATCACCTCGACTTTTGAGGGGTCTATTTTTAATTGACCATTACCGACAATATGACCAAGGTAAACCAAAGATGTTTTCCCAAAATCACACTTTGACAACTTTACATACAATTGTTCTTTCTTTAAAACATCAAGCACTTTAATTACATGGCATACATGTTCCTCCCAAGTCCTACTGAATACAAGAATATCATCTAAATACACAAGGACAAACTCATCAATGAAAGGCCTAAAAAGATCATTCATGACCCTCATGAATGTGGTTGGAGCGTTGCAAAGTCCGAATGGCATCACCATCCATTCGAACAACCCCTGTTTGGTCTTGAAGGTGGTTTTCCACACATCCTGCTCTGCAATTCTGACCTGGTGATAACCACTACGCAAATCCAATTTGGTGAAATAAACAACATTTTTTAATTGATCTAATAAATCATCAATGCGAGGGAGAGGGTATCGATTTTTCACCGTGATTTTGTTTAGTGCCCGATAATCCACGCACATCCTCCATGTGCCATCTTTCTTGGGCACTAACACGATCAGCGAGCCACAAGGAGAAGTACTTGGCCGAATGACCCCTTGGTTCAACAGTTCCTGTACCTGCTTTTTGATTTCCTCCATTTCGATGGATGACATCCTGTACATACCAATGTTTGGTAATGGAGCATCATGTTGCAAATGGATCTCATGTTGGATCCCTCGTTTTGGAGGCAAACCTTTGGGTTCCTGAAACAACTCATCATAGTTAGAAATAACATCACATAATTCCTGTTTATGAGCCGGATCACATCCTCGGAAAGCATCGGTTATTTCTTCATCCTTTGCTCTCACAACCATGAGCAAACACCCCTTGCTGGAATTAACCAATCTCTTCATCTGTCCTGCACTTACAAGGCTGGCACTGACTTTGGTTTGATGAGCTCTTACAATGTATTCTACCCCATCTTTAGTGATTTGGTATTTATTTTCATGGCGAAAGAAAACTACTTTCCTATCATAAAGATAGGGACTCCCCAACACAATGCCACAAATATCCAATGGTATTACATCCAATTCTACTTCATCTACCAGCTTAGAAGCAATAACAAATTTTACCTTACACTGCTTGGTTACATTTAGTTTTACTTTATCATGTATCCATCCAAGTGGATAAGGTTTTGGATGAGGCTTAACTTCTAAGCCTAACTTTTTAACCAAGGATTCTGAAATAAGGTTTGCTTGAGAGCCTGAATCAAATAGAGTTTCTACTTTTGCATGGTTTATAAAAACTCTAATATGAAACAACTCAATTCTCTTACGTTCATTAGAAAGAGGCTCATTTGATGTACTAGTGCTTTCATGTGATTCATAATCATGAAGAGAATGAGTACCTTTTGCCCCTGCTGCTGTGATCAATGCCTCATCGCCTGAGTCAGATCCAAGGTCCTGCTGTGCGGTTGCTACCGTCTTCTGCTTACCCTTTCCTCCATATCTCTTCGGCTTCTTTTCTGGATAAAGTTTCCAACAATGATCGTCATCATGGCCTTCCTTTTTGCAGTGAGTGCAATAAGGCTTTTCTCCTTCATCCTTCTTTGTTGATGCCGTCTTCTTTTCCTTTCCCTTTGAATTTTCCATTTGAAGGTTTGGAAGGTGGTTTCTTCGAATGATCGTCCTTATCATTTCTGCCCCTGTTCTCAAGATGAATGGCCTTCACACTGGCCGAGTCAATGGTAGTAGGTTCAAACATTAACAACGAATGTCTAATGTAACTATGCAATGAACCAATGTACTTAGTTACAACTTCAGGAGAATCTAAAGAGATGCCCAAACTTAATGCCTATTTTCGAAATTCTTCAGTAAAGGTTTGCACATTTTGTCCTTTACCTTGCCTTAGGTACTGCCACTCCATTAAGGCTTTCTGCTTGTAACCTAAGGGATAGAATTGATTTTTAATTGCAGTAATAAAATCTGACCAGGAAGAAAAAAGATTACCCAAGTTACTACTGCTTCGAAGTTTGCTCTCCCACCAGATGAGAGCTGTGCCACTCAATCGAAGAGAAGCCAATTGGATTTTCGCCTCGTCCTCCATAATCTGCTGGATCCTGCAATAGAGTTCAAGCTGCCTAATCCAATTGTTAAGCTTCTCAACATTACTTTCACCATTATATACTGGTAGATCAAACTTAACATCTAACTTAAAGAAAGGCTTGTTAGATGCATTTCCAGAATTTTTATTATGATGGTTAGAAGAGGAGGAAGGACTTTCATTTCCTGAAGGGGGTGGATTTCCTCCACCATCTCCATGCACTGAACCTTGCCCTTCTAAAGAATGATCTCCTGTTTTCTCTAACCTTTCAAGTCTAGAGAATAGTCTCTCTACTCGATCTGCCATGGTATAGAAAGTTTTGTGGAAATTGAGCTCCTCTTCATTCCGATCTTCGTCTCCCATGTTCCTTCTCTGACGTGCACGTCCTGCTTCGGGATCAAAAGCCTGTAGCGTCCCTTCGCCTCTTCTTAGCCTGCTTCTTGTTAGCATACAAACATGTAATTCACATCTACAAACACCCACTCCGATACCACTTGATCCAAAATCTTTTGTTTGAGATGTATAAAAGAATTAACATGTGAAAATTGTAGCTTTTAAAACAAGAAACTTTAAAGGCATAAGTGGAAAAAGAGAGAAGCAATTAACATCATGCACGAAGACACAAGAGTTGATATCGGAGTTCGTCCAGGAGGGACTATGTCTCCGGGCCCTGCTCTAATAGTGGGGAGGCCCTGCTTTCATTAAATGGCAAAATGAAAGTACAAGTACAAAATGAGGAATTACACCCTTATACCTGCCCAATCTGGAAATGGCCGAAAATTGCAGACCTCTGATGGCAAAATGGGCAGCACCGTTGGATTTTTGGCGTCGAGTAGTGCTGAATCCATATAAAACTTACCCCAATCGGACAAAGTGAAAATCTGGCCCCTCTGGAAAAATGGCTCAGATCATGGATCCGCCCCCTCCTGCACACTGCTCAAGGTTCCACTGCCTCGTTTTTCGTGCCTGCTCCTGTCCGTCCTCTCTTGGGCGCACAAATGAATGAAGGTTTAAGTAATATGGCGTGGGTGGATTCTCCAAAGTCCCCCATAGCCGAATTGGTTGAGATCCTCATTGTTTGGGCGGAGGTCGGGTGGTCAAATCCCGACCTCGCCATAAAAAGGCCGACTGCAATTATTTTTATTTAACCGCATCATATTTTAACTCGGGCGTTGAACGGTTTTGATATTTTAAAACCGAATTTATGAACCGTTTTGTATTTTAAACTATTTGATGTGGATGTGGGGGGGCCGGACCCATGTTGGGTGGCCCGCCCCATATAAAACCATGCCACGTATTATATATATATGGCCGTTGTATAATGTGCGGTTGTTAAGTATAGGAGACCGCGGGGGTGGCGGGGTTGACCACCCGCCCCCCAACACATTTCATTTTTTATAGTATATGGTTACGGCATGGGGTGGCGGGGTTGGTGGCCCGCCACCCTTATTATATATTTTTTTTGTTGTGTTGTTATTTAAAACAAACTATTGCTTTTTAAACCTTCGAATTTTTGACCGAAGGAGTGCTTTTAACGGTCCCACAAATTTTCCCCGAATCTGGCCAGGTTGGTCGGAATCCGGTGGCCGGGTTTCAGAAAAATTGTTGCCTCCTTAGTCTGCCACATCACCAAGTCAACCTCTGAACTTTGACTGCTCCTAACTCCTTCATTCGGACTCGGAATTGAGTGTCGTATGCGCCGTTGGATTCAGAATTTCGAGATCTACAACTTGAACTTGGTTCGAAGGATTTTCGAACACTTTGATTTCTGAGCCTTGTACTTAAGCCATTTGTACCTGTACCTGTTTAATCCACCTGGATCATCAGCATTCACCCTCAGCTCTTGCAGATTAGCATTCACCCTCATCATTCACCCTTAGCTCTTGCAGAACAGCATTCACCCTCAGCATTCGCCCTCAGCTCTTGCAGAACAGAATTCGCCCTCAGCATTCGCCCTCAGCTCTTTCGTAACATTCGCCGCATTTCGCTCTCGCCTTGCGTAACAAAGATTCGCCCGAGCTCTTGTGAGAACAAAATTTGCTCGCATTCCGCCCGCCGTCCTTCAACATTCACCCTCGCATTCCCTCGCATTCGCCCCGCTCTGCGGCACGCATTCGCCCGCCTCGCAAAATGGTAAGCTCTTACTGCAGGCCCTTCCTCCTATAGTAGGGTTGACTCTATTTGGGTTTTTTGGTCAATTCCATTGGATTGTGTTAGGATATAGGGTTCTCTCTAGATGTCTTCCAATGTTCTTTCAGATGAGTTTCAAAGAGGATGTGTAAGATGTGTTTGTGCTTGCATGAATTTGACTCCACCAGTTTCATGAAGTTTAAGCTATGGATTTTAGTTCGAAAAACTCATCCATCTCAACAGCCAGTAACGAATTTCCCTTGGTCTGATCTATATTGAAGGTGAAGTGCAAAGTGGTAGAGAATGGGAGATCGAAAGTCATCAACTTTATCACAAGGGTAGTACTCTAGATCGAAAGTGATGAGCTTTAGTTCTCCAGATTTGGGGATTTTCTGATATTTGGGAATTTTCTGATGACATACCAAAGGTCACATCCATACAACCATATCAAGGTCAATTTTGAGATCATTCTCATATAGATATAGGTCACTGATATATAGGGTTAATATCATCATCACTATCCATGGAAACTGAATGGTTACAAAATTTATGATTGTGGTTGGCTCATTTATAATTATTACCCATTTACAGTAGAGCACAGAAACACTAAATATGGCCCAAGTAGAGCCTTTACAATAGGCAATGGAATTGCAGCTGCTTCATCAATAACCAATAGCTCCACTTGAGAAAAAAATTCATAATCTTGGGGCTGGATATACTGCAGAGAAAACAATTGTAGTTATCATTCGTGCTCCAATATATTAATATAATTTTTACATTGAACTGAAGAAAGGGAAACAAGCAAATGCTAGCCATCATACAATGCTTTGACATAAGAGTTTTGAGTGACATACTTGAAAAAAGAACTCATCGACTGATATTTATAATCATTTGAGTTATTCAAGTTAAACACAATGTCAAGAATAAAGATTCAATACCCTCTATTATCTTCATCACCCAATACAAGATTTAAATTTTTCCCAAAGAAACACTTATTAAATTGGCAGCCATTATTTCTCCCTGCTTTAAAAACCCTACATTTAAATGAAAACAAGCATTGCATTTCAACTACAAAAATCTATTAGTGTTCAAATGTACATGTGTGCATCACTTGTGTAGGGTATTCCTTTTCCACTTTCACATTATCCAAGAATGTGTGCAGTATAGTTCATATTTTTTGTTATTTAGATTATCCTTAAAAAGAAAAGGTAAATTATTTCCCATGGAAAAAGAAGGTTTTCCCTTTTTACTACTGGAAATGGTACAACAAAGTTCCATTTCTACCCGAAACTCCTATGAAACAGAAACCAAATAAAGGCCATGTCCTCAATGGACATCATTTGTCTTTGAAAATGGCCATTGCACCGTGTTGTTTCTTATATTACATCACGATAGTTTCTTAGGTCATTTCTTGTTTCTTGAGATGAAAAACAACCAAAGAATTTGTGAAGATCCTTTCAAGAAATAAATGACCATTTCTCAATCATATCTCAACTATTTTTTATTTTATTCAATGGTTGCTTACTTTGAGAGAAATTTGATACTTTTATAAGGAATATAACATAAAAACACAAATGGGAAGGAATTGATGAGGTAGATGACCTTTAGTTGTTGTCAATTAAGAATTGATAATACACGATGCATGTTCTGTACTACAAACTAGATTCCTTCCTGGAGTTAGGACACAGAGTATTGAATCAAAGTTGTAGTTTCTAAGTTCTTGTATTGGTTCATCAATATTGAAATTCAGACATTGTATGTCTTCATTGCTTCATGTTTGAATAATTTGCATTATATCGTACAATAGGAAATTAGGAATTATGATTATTATTACTTTATGGATCTGTTAAGTTACTTTTAAGTTTACATGGTTTAGTGTGAAATTATTCTTGTGTGCCCCTAGGCCCAGGTGAAGGAATGCCAAGGACTGAGAACCATATTTTTTAAATGGTATTGTTTCTTATACCCAAAAAACCCTCAACATCACTTCTTATTAGTTCTTAACAATAGTGTTCTAAAACATTTGAGAATTGATATAGCAAAATCTCGCACTTCTCAAGATAAAGTCCTAAAGCTAAAGTGTGATACCATGTGTAATTCAATAGCCCCATTGTCACCTCACAAACCTCTTTTCACTTCGGGCTAGCTCTCCTCCAACTCAAGGGGGGTTCTCCCTAGTAGATGTTAGGGATATAATGGCCCAACCAAACCAAGTCAAGAGCCCCCTAACTCTCTATGTTTACTACTATCAATCAAAATATTGAACAATAGGGTCAGACATGCATCCTGAAGATAAAATTGCTAGGGTATTTTTGGGTAATTTCAAAGGGAAAGTCCCAAAACACATATAATCAAGGAATTATAACGTGATTTCAAACATTAAATATCAACAAAATCGTTTAAAGGATATTGAAAGGAAAAAGGTGATGGAAGATAGAAAGTGCCTTACTTAAATGCTCTAAGAATTTTTCAATAGTTGCTCCAAAAGCTTCACTTCAAGGCCCTTCAAGATCGTCTCCAACAATGCTATACCATTAGCTTCAACAATGTTGCTTCAAAAATGTCCTCAAGGTTTTCACAACAAGTTTACTAGAAGTTGCTCCAACAATATATTCAATAAGGTCTTCATTGTCAACTCGTCTCTTGTTTGGGTGCCTTAATGTGCAATGACATGTTTCCAGGACTGAATTCAATGCAAGGCATATTTGAAACTCTAACTCTGTCGTCTGGTGTCTTATTAGAAATTATTTCAGTTTTCATTTTGTGTTTTCAAGTTATATATTGTTTTCAAGTTTTTACATTTATAATTTTATTGCAATGTGGCAGACTGATCAGAGCAGTGCAGGAACAACCCTGAGATGGGATGATCACGGAAAGAGGCCAGTGGAAGAACATGTAAAGTGCTAGCATTGCTCTATCTTCAGGTATTTTAGTTATTTACATAATTGAAATAATATTAATTTTGTTCAAATATGCAGACACCTAGCCATGGTACGCCTGATGATTCCCTCTTTGAGGAAGAGCTTTCTTCATCTCTATCTCCAGTGTTCTTGTTGCAAAAAAAGGCACGAGATGCAAGGTCGAAATTTAATACTTTGATAGACGTGCCTCAAACACCTGAAACAGAAGAGAGGATACAACATCTTATGAGGCAGCTAGAAAGATATCAGGTAATAATAAAAATTCAAAAGGATATTTTTTTTGTTCTGCATGAGATGAATTGTGATAGTTTGATTTTTAATTTTTACATTGACTAAACTAACAAAAAATTCTTTTGTATGTAGCGTTTTCTGGCATTTTCTGAACCTGGTGTTGGTGGTAGTGGGACACAAGGGCAAGAGATTGCCCAACAACCCTCTCGTACACCTTCTACTCCTTTAGGTGCCAGCCAAGAAACACACCCTGCCCAAGCAGACACCCAACCAACCGATGAACGTGTTGGAAATGATGATGTTGATATGGCCAACTACATTATTGCGTTTCCTAGAGCTACACGTGTCAGATCCACAGGGACCATTAATGGCACGTTTTTGGTGAACGATGAAGGTGTTCCTATAAAGTGTACTCCCAAGTAAATTTTAATATTTTAACTATTTCATGTACTTTATCTAAAACATATTTATCATGATTTTTATTTTTAAATTAATGATAATATATATATATATATATATTTTGGTTTTATTCTGTGTAGGAAACAATGACTTCTACAGGATTCTGGAGAGCCATGCGTTGGTAATTTTTGGCCCAACCATACGTACAGGGTGGAATTCCCAGAATTCCAACCTGAAAAAAGAACTTCTAGATTATCTAGAAGCCCTTTTTGGGGTCGGCACATTTGACAGAAAAGAGGTGGCTCAGGTAGCTGGCAAATATTTGAAATATACCAGAGACACCTATAGGACGCAATTGCAATTTAACCCTAGATATGAGCATCCTCTCACAGTTTCAGAGAGTGAGTGGAGAGCACTCATCCATGATGGAAAAGAGAAAAGGGCAAAGAAAGAAGGAAAAATGCCAACTGGACTCGCAAGGTAAATTACAACTTTAATTCAATAGCTTTAATTTTCTCTATGTCTAAAATAAAAGTGTGCTACGTCATATCTGACTTCAATATTTTGATGCTAGGTTTCCTGACACCTCGAAGGCAACCAAAGCTAGGATTGAAAAAAAGGCCCATCACAAGCTAGGCCAGGGCAGCTACTTGAAATTATCCGCAAGAATTGTAATTAAGTAGCTAAACATCTTATAATTAATTTTATTGCCTTCCAACGTTTTTGTAATCCTATCAAATATGATTAAAAATAGACAATCATATGTAATGTAGGGTGATAACTTCGAAACAGAAACTACAGAGGAAGATAAAAATATCGCTTTCCATTTCGGCTATCAAGCCGTAGTTGAACGTCGCAGAAGCTTGGGGCAGGTCCCAAGATCCAGAATGCCTGATAAGGTAAAACATTAACCTTTCAATATGTTTGTTTTCATCCATAAATTTAATGTCTAACAAGTTTGTTTAAATCAGGGGAGCAACACTACCGACGACGCAAATAACCCAGTTTTAGAGCCAAATGTAGATGATCCTCACGTGCAACCTGATCATTGTAGTAGGGACCAAGCCGACAATGCTACTATCAGTGAGGGTCGTGACGGTAATTAATTTCCACTTATAATTTTTTCTAATTATACCTTGATGGTTGTCCTTATAACGTTTTTTGTTTAAATGACAGAGAATGTTTTCCTTGAGGATCTTACCACCAGAGAGGAAGACAGGGCAACAGTCCCAACGGCGACAACTGGTGCACCAGGTAAATAATCTCATTGCAATTTTTTTTATTAATATTACCGAACTAGTTCAATGATATTTAAAAACTGACAATTAAAATTTAATATTATCTGTTTTTGTAGGCGATGCCCCATCACTGGATGAGACCATACATCGTGACTACGCAACTAGGTCAGCAGTGCGGGTCGAAAGGCACGAAACAGGAGCAGAGCACGATGATATTGATGATGTAATTAGGAGCTTTAGAAATAGGAAGAAGGAAAAGAAAATTTGATAATGTAAAATATTGTATTATTATAAGACAAACGTTACCATACTTGGAATGTTTTTTGCGTTATATAAAAAACTCATTTATCATACTATTTTTATGTCAAGCATTAATTGCAATGTTTCCTTGCGTACTTTTTTTTGAATTGTTTTTTTATTAGTTATTGAATATTTTTTTTATGCTCATGAAAGTAAAAAATGAAATATAGATTGGGTATTGGGGAATTGAGAGTGATGTGAGGGGGGGGGGGAGGGGCCATAAGAGCTTTCACCTTCACGTGGTTGGCCCCGTTTAGTAGAGAATAATTTATTGGAGCGATTTAATCTTGGAGCAAACCTCCCTCGATCCAGCGTAGCAACAAAAAAGTCACTGTTGACTTAGTTGCTACTCTTTCAGATCGTGAGAGGCTTGTTCCAAGTTCATGCGACTCCAATAAATTGTTCTTGAAACGAAGAGGAGCTTATTCAGGTATGTTTTGACATTTTCAACATATGTTCTAACATTATCATAAGAATGCATCTTAGAGTAAAAAATACTACATCAATTACTTGTATTTATTGTATAGATAATGATGGATTTTGATTGACTCGGCAGTGCAGGTACAAATCCTCTTGCATCATGAGCAATAAAACTTGTCAACCAGGGTCATGTCCAGGATATTTTTGCTTGTGCGCTTGACCAGGTTCGTAATGTCACATTTTGTAAGTTCCTTTACAGTTCATAATTCAATATTAAGCTTGTTCATGATTATTATCTAGTTTTTTTGTATGTGTTTTTTCATCTATTTGATTGTAAGAAACTCTGCATGTTTCCTGTTGTTCACTATGATTTCTCCCATTACCACTCCCAGGATGAATCCGACTTTATTTTTACATAGGTTACTTTATTGTTACTATGATTTCTCCATTTACGATTTCATAGGTTACATCATATAAAGTTGTCAATCTCAGGTTGGTGATGAGCTTTAGTTCTCCAGATTTGGGGCTTTTCTGATATTTTCTCCCTCATGTCATTCCTGCATCACCTCGTTGTTTGAGCATTCCAATTGTCTACCACTTGTACCAATTGGCACATGTCAATCTCTGAGTGGTGCCACATTTCACCTATTTTCGGCCCACTTGACCACCTGAAAAACTCAAATCCACACACCATGTGTCTTTATCATGGAGTGGCACATGTCCTAGATATTTAGGCCGATAGGCCTTCTGTTATGAAAGAGATCAATTTTTTTTCGTCAACACTTCTTATCTAGTCACGACACCTGTTACTTGTTTAATCTGACGGTCACAGTCTCTCGGGTTACCCTCTAGGTTTGACATACCACTGGTTTCTGGTATATTTCCATGGAATCGGTCTGAAAATACTAGCAACAATCCACACACCTGCAACCGTCAACATACCTGCCGTTTTAGTAGCTGCATTTCCGCAACTTCCAATACACTTGCAATTCACCCTCTCTGCACGCATGAATGACTATGGCACCCTCTTTTGTGAATAGGTACTGGAGTTGAAGGTACTGGTTTCGAATAGGATCGTGGAATTAAACATCCAAAATAGTATCAAATTCCACTGCAATAGTATTTCCTGGCAAGGGCAACAGTTCATTGAGACCTATTGGACTCATCACCCCCAAATACCCTCCAGGGCTACCCAAAGTGTGATCATCTTTGTTGCTGAGTATATTTTTATTTTTTCAGTGAGAGTTTAGGGTTTCTCTAACATAGCTTCAGAAATCTGATTCAGTGCCTACTTGAATATCGTCACATAATACTCATGGTTTGGATTGATGAGCATGTTCTGAATGGTTGGTTGATTCATAAGAACCACCCATATAGTCATCTTGAGATATTTCAGAAGGTTTCTCGGGCTTCCTTTTTCACCGTTTCTAGTGGGTGGGATGGTGTGGGGTGATCCATCAATACTGGTGCTCTTGTAGTAGGGAATTTGTTTTTGGGGATATAAAGGAGCATTTGATGTAGATATCTCATTGGATGCATTCATAGATGGGCACGAGAGGTCAAGAATTTAAATTAAAAATATGCAACCTCTAGCATGGCAACCCGAAGGCCGCGAGAGACACTGGTTAAAGATTGTTTTGTGCTGGCCTTAATATAGTCATGATTTCTTTCTATTATCTTAATGCAAATATATAGTCCGGTCTCATTAAAATGAGGATTGTGGTTGTATTTCTCTTTGGTTGTTTCTCTCTTAATGCTCCAGAAGTTGCCAAAAGTTGCGATAGTTGTTTAGTTCGCCTGTTACAACTTAAAAGTGGTTTTTAGCAATGGGAGTCATGTTTTTTAAGGTTCATACTAATATGAAGATCTTGTAATTCTATATTCGGCATAAGAGAAGATGGCCTCTGCTTTGGGCAGTATGACAACAATTGCCACATCTACCTCATTGGGTAACAATGGAAAGGGGAAGAAGTTGGGTGCAATGTTTGATAATTATGGCAGACAATTGTCTTCTCTTTCAGTTTTTTCACCCATTTCCTTTAATCGCTCAAGTAGAAGAGGGACTCTAAGATTACGTGATAGAGAGAAGGTAGTTAATACAAGAGCTATGGAAAAGGAGTTGTACTTCAACAAGGATGGCTCAATGACAAAAAAATTGCAGGTCAGAGAAAAAATTATGTTTAAAGGAAGGTCACTTGCACGTGAAACTTCACTACGGTGGATCTTTCCTTGTCCACATATATTTGATTTTAATGTGTTATTTTAATTTTTCATGGAGGGTTGTTTTGGCATATGGTCTGGCATTCAATTGCAAACTTACTGAAAGCATTGTCAATTTGTCTTGCAGGCGGTGTGAACAAACTTGCTGATCTTGTTGGAGTCACCCTTGGGGCAAAGGGAAAAATGTTGTCTTGTAGAGCAAGCATGGTTCTTTGAAAATAGTTAATGATGGTGTGACAGTAGCTAAGGAGGTAATTTGTAGATGTGTGCTCTGGTTTTCTTTTTAATGTTGTATTAGTTCCCCCTCTTAAATGTCTTAGATTTGGTAGGCATAATTTGAAAACTCAAAGGTGAAAGGAAACATATTTGTTACCCAGTGGTCTACTTGGCCTATGGACTAGCCACATTAGAGTAATGCACAAAGCTTTTCACAACAATAAAAGGAAAGGGTTATGGCTGAGTCAAATTTTATTGTTATTGACAGTGTAATGAAATGTATCTCAATGCTATGGTTTTGGCCTTTTTATTGGTTGAATTAGAGGACCCAGTTGAAAATATTTGGGCCAAGTTGGTAAGGCAAGCTGCGACAAAGACAAATGATTTAGCTGGGGATGGAACCATAACATCTGTTGTTCTTGCACAAGGTTTAATAAGTGAGGGTGTAAAGGTAAATTTTTGTCGATAGTACTGGATTAAGATCATCTATTCATTTTTGTAGGGTCTTATGGTGTTTGGTTTTTTAGTTTTGGGTTGGGCTTATTGAGTCTAAGATAGTTTTTGAGTGAAAAAATTGCTATTAGGTATTAAAAATTTTTGGTTCTTTTGTCAAAATTTATGAGCTTGTTAGGAAATACAAAACTGACAATGGTTGTATCTTAAATTTGTGGAAAATAATTTGAAATGAAACCTTTTTGTTTAGGTCGTTGCAGCAGGTGCAAACCCCGTTCAAATTACTAGGGGCATTGATAAGACAATAAAGGCCCTTGTTTTGGAACTCAAAATTTTGTCAAAGGAGGTAAACGCTTGCCTTTTGAGTAGGCTGGTTTTCCTTTTTGCTGATGGTTTGGTGTATCTAATTGAATTAGTTGCCTAAGGTATTTTTGGTTGCAAACTCCTTTTCATTTTTCATACAG
The DNA here is from genome assembly GCA_034641835.2 of Pinus albicaulis. Classification (NCBI taxonomy): domain Eukaryota; kingdom Viridiplantae; phylum Streptophyta; class Pinopsida; order Pinales; family Pinaceae; genus Pinus; species Pinus albicaulis. The sequence continues at coordinate 1,293,368,506 of CM076583.1, read as the reverse complement.
TATTGGCCTTGTGGAATACATTTGATTGTGTGGTCTTGTTAGATCTACAAAATTTGTATTTGTTTAGTCTTATGGCCGAGGTGCACTTTTATTATGGAAATAGTTGATGCAATATTGTCATTTAATCCTTACTGCAGGGTAGCATGTTGAGAAGTTTCTTGTGAAACATTTGGTATTCAAAATGACACTTGATTCTATACAGCATCATGCACTTGACTTAAAAATTCATATTCAAAGTGTGCCAGACAATTCTTGCAAAATTTCAAATATTTATGTTGTTTTAAACCATTATCTTTTTCATGTACTGGATGCTGAAAATGAGAAAAATACTTCGGTATGAAACCAACTGGTGAATAATTTCCAGCAAAACAACCACTTCCAAGACATGATTTAGAAGTAGAACATATATACTTATGAAGCATAGAAAGATATCCCTGATGCATTGTCAATGTTTGGCTAGGGTTATTTTTGGAGAAAATAACTCCTTATTCCTAGAATAGTGATCTTCATTACAAGTAAATGCTAGAGAAGAGAGATCATCGTGTGACATAAACCTATCAACAAAAGTGAACAGGGAATGATTATTAATTATGGCATACTAAGTTGTCAGTGATTTTGACTATTTGTCTTTAACATGTAAAAATGTTAAATTCCAAACTTACATCATCATGGTTTGGCATCATGATCTTGACTAATTATCCACCATGCTCATAATTTCATTGTTGTATTCATATCTATAAACAACTTTTCAAATAATAATAATAAAGTTATATAAGAAAAATCCAGACCTCCATGCTGCTGCTCCTTGTGAGACAAAGTCAAAATTGCATTACACAATTTGACACATAAGAATCTCCTATATCCCGGTGGTATGTATCCAAATTCTTATAATAGTGTCTTCAAGACTTATGTTGACATTACCAATGAGATATTTAAGCAATGAAAGATGGAGCCTTCTTCATTGTTGTATATGTAACAATCTTTTATTAATATAAAGATTGATGGTTTTGTCTTTCTGAAAATGAAATGTAAAAATAATTTATTGTGGTCAATTGAATTTTTTTTTTTTAAAGCTTTTCATTATGGAAGGGCAACATAGATATATGCCCTTCTAATTGAAATTCGGACCTTCCCTTCAAATTTGATCACTGTGTGGGACCTTAACAAACAATAAAACTATTCCGCCGCACGTTATATAAAACATATAACAAAACCTTTGTCAAAACTTCAAACAAACCCTTTAGCCGTGGGTATTTCATCACGAATTGATCATTTTACCATGTACCTTCTTCTAGAGGAATATTCTTCCACTTAATTAGGTACTTCATAATGGTTATATGTCAAAGAGATACCGAATGTTTATCTATAACTGTTTCTGGTTCAAGAATCAACTTTCATTCATCTAATTTTGGAAGTTCTATTTACATTGGCATATTTTTTCCCAAAACCTTTTTTAGGCAAGATACATGAAAAACCTTATGAATGCAAGAAGAAGGAAAATATAACTTCCATACCACTTGTGCAATCCTATGAATAATTATTTAGGGCCATAACATTTTTGAGCTAATTCTTTATTCTTCTTTTTCTTGAATGAATATTTCTTATAATGCTATAATCTAAAAAATACCCAATTACCCTCCTCAAATTATCTTTCACTTCAATGTTGTTCCCCTTGTTGTTTTATCATGTTTCATGTCATTTTAAGGTTTTCCATAATAATTTTCAAATTTTCTTTAGTATTTTCCATATGTGACTCTGTTTCCTATACTTTGGACTTATCTTGCAAAAAGTATAAGATACTAGGAGTTGGATATCCATAAAGGGCCTTAAATGGGGAAATTTTAGTAGATGTGTGATAGGTAGTATCATATTACCATTCTTCCTTGATGAACCCACTTCATCCATTAAGATTTCTTTTCTAAAGAGTAACATTGTAGATAACCTTAAAAACATTTGTTAACTATTTTTGTTTGACCATTCGATTGTGTTTGATATGTAGAACTCATGGCAGCTAGTGTTTCTCCACTCATATTAAATAATTATTTCCAAAAGTTTCTTGTTACTATTACTTTAGGAAAACCATGAAGACTATGAATTTTTTTCATGGACACTTCTGCCACTTGGCTTGTTGTTTATGTACTTTGAGCTCTACAAAAAAAATCTACAAAATTTGTCTATATAAATGACCACAAAAATGTAATACTTACCTTTATATTTCAGTAACCCTGTAATAAAGTCTATTGATATATCTTCTAGTCTTTGAATATGTATGTGGAAGGTTGAAGTAACCCTAGAGATTTTAATATCTCTCTTTTATTTATTATGCAAACCTGACCTTCTCTTACAAAATTTTGAATATCTTTCTTCATTCCTTCCAAAAATATATTTTTTGATCCTTTGAGATGTTTTAAGGAACCCTGCATCCTACCATCAGAGAGACATGGGACTCCCTTAATATTTGTTTATTCAAACATGCTTGCGTGCATAAAAATATTCTACATTTGCACCAAAGTATATTTCTCTTTCACTCCCAATGCTCCATAGAGTTCATCCCATCCTTTATAAATTTTAGTTTTTGTTTAGTACTATTGTCATTTTTCCATTATGGCAAGCTTCTTCTAGCCACCTAGGAATAGAAAATGTAATTGGATATAAATTTGAGGCCTCTTCTATTTTAGAAAGAGCAACATGTACTAAATTTTCCTTACCCTTTTTGCATATTATCTCAAAATTAAAACTTTGCATTTTTTCTCCTCATTTTTGTTAATCTTCCAATGAAATCCATAGCTTCAAAAAATACTTTATGCTATCATGGTATATCTTGACTTTAAAGTACCTCCCAGTGATATACTATCCCCACTTTTTATTGCATGTAATATTGCTTCCATTTATTTTTCATACGTAGATTTCACCAAATATTTTCTTTGAATTCCTTGCTTTTAAAAGCCAATGATATCCCTTATTGTGTTAATGTTACGTAAATTCCTTGTCATAGTGCCTCACACTCTACTATGAATGTTTTACCAAAATTAGGTGCAACCGTTGTTGGTGTAGAAGACATGGCATCCATTAAAAGAGAGACTACCAAAGTAGCCTCATCATTCCATATAAATGATATTTTCTTCAAGAGATATGTGAGTGGACTTGAAATGCATGCATAATTCTTAACAAATGATCAATAATATCATGTAAGTCTAAAAAATCTTCTAAGAACCTTGATTTTCTTAGGAATAGGTCATTTTGTAATAGTTTGCATCTTTTGAGGCTCCAACTTCACTCCTTCCTTTAAAACAATATGAACCAAATACTCGAATTCTTATTTCCCAAAAGCACATTTGGATATTTTTACATAAAAATGATTGTTCCCAATAATTTATATAACTTTTCCACATGTTTAGTGTGGTATTCCCATGATTTATTATAAATATGTGTATTATCAAAGAAAACCAACACAAATTTTATAAGATGGGATCAAACAAAATTGTTCTTAAGTCGAGCCCGTTGGACTTCAAACAACGATAAACCATAATTCAAACCAAATTCACGTTCCAAAATAGCCTGCTGACGTCAGCCAATTTTGTGACGCGAAAACCAAATGAATTCCGCCCTAATATTTTTCGGGTCTGAAGTTGGGCTGGCGTGCGGAGGGAGAGTTGTGACGCAAATTTCTTATCAAATTCGCCCTAATCTTTTTCGGGTCCAGATTTCCACTGCGCGAGCGGCCCAAACAAAGATCTGCTCCAATCAATTTCTACCACGCGTCCTTAATCAAAATTTGCCCTGTTCCCGAATGCGGGTGCATTCGATGGCGTTTAAGGTGATGGGACATGGATGTGGTGATTTCATATCAATCGCATTAAGTTTTAACGCTGTTCAATTAGCCGATATTTAAGTTCCAAGGTTTTCGCATCAAATCGCATTAAGTCTTAACACTGTTCAAGATCGGACCTCCACTCCTGTTAGCAATTCCACATGCTCCAATATGATCCGGCCTTCAGCTCTCATTAATGAGAGATTAATTATGACGGGCGTTCTTCGATTGCATTGCTGTCGGGTCGATAAAATGGCATTTCACTATGGTTTTTCAGAGGAGTCGCAACCTTTGAATTGCAGATGCTCTCTAGTTGTTGGGTTACACTGCCTGCTCACTGTGACGAGAAGGAGAAGTGGCCAGCTAAACTGCTGCTTAGACCTTGGTGCATATCTTCATTTCTCTTGGTCTGGTCTGTGTCTTTCTTCCTCGGTTTCGTGGAATCCTGCTTCTCCGTCTCGTCTTGTGTCCACTGCTGAGACTGCACCCATGCCTCGCCTGCGTCAAAGGATGCTTAGCCGCAGGGGGAGCACTAGAGGTCAACCCTTGCACGCTCCCTCCATCCCCTCAACCGAGTTTTCTTCCCAGTCCAGTGATTATTACGCAGGTCACTATCCAAACACTAGAAGTGGGCGGGGTCGGGTTCTAGGATCTGGCCACCGTATGTGCTCCCCTGCTCCTCATTTCCCCACTGCTTCACCTTGTCCCACGATGCACACTGCGCTTTTTTCCTTTAATTTCTCTCTGAACCGCCCATGAATCATAGCTTCAATCACTGTGGTTTTCCTGAGGAGGCCCAAATGGAGGAACAATGCACCCATCCGACGGGTCTGAGCTCAGAAAAAGCCGACCGACATTTGGGCCTTCAAGAGGGGAGCGATGGTGCGAATGTGGAGATAGCACCTGGCGATCCTGGACCTTCCGAAGGATGGTGCCGAATCGTCGAGGAACCACCAGAGGAGTAGTTTGGTTAATTTGGTTTTGTTGCTTCGCAGGCCCACTTAATTGGGCATGTTTTAGATTATATTATTGTGCTGGACCTTTGTAATATTTTTGAATTCTGTAAACGTTCAAGACTAGTTTCCCCGTATGAGGGCAGTCTTCTTTTTTGATTTTTTGATGACAAATTTGCCATAAGTCTGGGCAATGTTTTTGACTAAATTCATGCTGTAATTTTATTCCCGCTGTTAATAGATTAACTTTACTTAGAAAAAAAAATGTTGCCCTGTTTCTATTTTAAACCTGTTTTTGAAATACAGAGCCATGTTTATACGATTTTTTATAGTCGAAGCGCTGCGGGGTGGTTTATTATATTAATATTTCATGGTCGAATTATGTTCATAACAATTGGAAAAAAAAAATGTTGCCCTGTTTCTATTTTAAACCTGTTTTTTGAAATACAGAGCCATGTTTATATGATTGTTTATAGTCGAAGCGCTGCGGGGTGGTTTATTATATTAATATTTCATGGTCAAATTATGTTCATAACAATTGGAAAGAAAAAATGTTGCCCTGTTTCTATTGTAAACCTGTTTTTTGAAATCAGAGCCATGTTTATATGGTCTACGTATTATACTCTTTCTATGTATATCTACAGGAACCTTTTTGCTATGAACAAGGTGGATGTTGTAGTGGGCTACTAATGGAAACAAGCGAGCCTGAACCTTACATCTCAGATGCAACAGATGGTTACCAATTTTGGAATCAAGCGAGCCTGGGTTTCTGCAGATGGTTTTTATTTCCGGGAACAAGCGAGCCAATACATACAATCAACCCTGGGTTTATACATATTTTTGCTCTATCATGGATGCTTTTTTTGTGAGGCATATATCAACATTACATTTCTCTGCACATTTCCTGTATCCGCTTTATTTTATGTGTTGACAGGTTATCACTTTGCCTTCAAAACTAGTGATGCTGGTTTATTGATATGGTCTGATGGTCTTTTTATATTTTGGACATATCACACTCCTCACATGATTAGCGTTTTTCTCTGTTCAAGGATTTTGGGTACTTTAATTTGTATTTGGAACAATGGACTTCGGTACTCTATCTGTTGCTTTACTATTCTACATATTGCTATTTCACTTTCTTATAGATGCCTCGGGCATATTTGGATGCTTTCTCAGATTGTCGATAATCTCCATGTGGACCGTTACTGGGTTTTATATCATGTCCCTGTATGTGACATGGGGTATTTTTCTATCACTGTCTAGGGTGGGACTTCCACGGTCATTGGAATGCCCACAATTCATAACAAATATTGGAGATTTATTGTCCTGTTTTAAAGTTTTTTTGTTTTTTTTGTTTTTTAAATTGAACCCGCCATCGGTATACCGACGCTTTATAAGCGTCAGAATTGCGACAGCTTAAAAACGTCAGAAGAGCGACAGTATAAAAACTTCGGACGAGCGACATTCAAAACTTCGGACCACATTTCGTCGTAATTGCGACAGTTTACAAACTTCGGAAGAGCGACGTTCAAAACGTCGGACCACATTTCGTTGGAATTGCGATAGTTTACAAACGTTGGAAGAGCGACATCCAAAACTTCGGACCACATTTCGTCGGAATTGCGACAGTTTACAAACGTCGGAAGAGCGACGTTCAAAATGTCAGACCACATTTCGTCGGAATTACGACAGTTTACAAACGTCGGAAACGCGACGGTTTGGGAAACGTCAGAAGAGCGACGCTTGTTTGGAAGCGACGGAAAAAGTGTCGGTAGTGAGACACTTTGTCAGTGCGTCAGAATTGTGACGTAATGGCAAACCACGTTTTTCCCGTCCTTGAACTGTCACTCTTGTGACGACTATGTGTCAGAATAGCGACGAATTGGCCGTCGGAAATTGGGCCAAATTTTCTAGTGACATCACACTTATTATCACTTAAAAGGTAAATTTATTGATAGAGCTAGTCACTTAAGTCATCGATCTAAGCTAAGATCACTCCCATGTTATAACGATCATATTATGATTGGCCATAGTAACATTATCATTAAGTAAAGAAGCCCCTTTCTTAACCTTGAAGTGAGAGGCAAAGCCACTAAGGTGACAATTGGTGGCTTGTGGAGTAGTTGCTTCTAGGGTTTCCTACAAAGGTTGTGACTTTTTATTTAGAAAGAGTTTAGGTAGTAACATTTTGGTGTCATTATTGAGATAAAGTCCCTACCCCAAGCTAATATATTTTGAGATTTAGATTTGATGAGCTTTGGATAGTTTTGACAATGTTTTGGAATCTTATGTAGTGATTTCATTAAGGGAAATAAGCCCACTTCCCTTGTATATTTTTAAACCTTGTTTCTTGTGGGGTGATACAAGCAACATTGTATTGGCATTGAGATTTCAGCTTGGTGAATTCTCTTTTTCATTCTCATGTTGAAATGGGGTTTTAGAAAATTTGTCCTTGATTTAATTTTAGAGAAATTGTGGACTATTTAAATGAAATCACTTTAGCCTGGAAAATGAATGTTCCAAAATTTGACGATTACTCCTTTCATGTTGCTTAACACATTATGCAATTCATGGAATACATTGTAAAACTTGGCATAATACATGAAGATATCAAGTCATATTTTTTATCTCTTTCGATGGAAGGAAAAAAGATTAGGTAATAAGATGCATTCCACCTGAGACAATATCATCTTATGTAGATTTTTTCAAAATACATTTTTAGTATTGGGGCATACCATTGCAAAAATTTGAAGATGCTTTTGAAATCCCATAGGCATCCCCATAAGATGAAGAAGAGGATGGATTTATTAACACCTTTGAGGATCATTATATTAAAAATCCATCGCACACTTCCATGGTAAGTCAATCACTTGAAATAAGTATGGATAAATAATTTTGTTATGATCCCCTTGAAGAAAAAACATCACCTTATGAACACATTGAAGAAAATCATAAAATAGAAATCATGGGTCATTTGGATGATTGGATTGATATTTTCCATGGTTATGTTGAGGTGAAATAATTCTAGGATTTAGTTCTAGATATGAGTTTCTCTCACTCCAAATTACTAATAGTTTCAATTTGATAGAGTTTTATTGGTTGAGAAATTATTTTATAGCATAGGTTGTGAAGTAGGGGTCAATAGCAACGAGTAATACTCTGCAAACTAGATTTAATGGAAATCTTTTTGAAGAAATCTATAGAATACTTTATAACATTGAAATCGTTGTTATAGGCTTATAGGATGTTAAGCCCAACCCAATTGATGTAACAAAATTTTCTCAAGAGTTTAAAGGTACCCTTCCAACCCCTTCTTGATTGATGAATATACTAAGGAAGAGGAAACAACTCAATAGTGGTATTAAAAGGCACATGTACTCACAGATTATTCACCCTTAAAATAATAAGGAATTCAAATATGCTTGGCGATTGGGAGAGGAAACCAACAATGTCGTTGAAGCTTATGCTTTCTACCAAGGAATCAAACAAGCAATGCAATTGAAAATCCAAGAGATCGATGTGATTGGAGATTCTCTCTTCATTCTCTCCCAAGTTTTAAATCAAACTCCCCTTAATGATCTCAAATTGTCCCAAATTATTAAACCAATCCTCAATTTTCTTTGTCTCATCATAAGTTATCAATGTTATTATGTCCTAAGGGTGAAAATTTAAATGTAGATGCAATGGATAATATTGGATCTACTCTCCCCAAAGGAGATTTTGTTTGCGGTGACTAGATCCAAAGGGTCCTTCTCCCCTATCGTTATTAATGAATTGTTCCACATACATATTTAAAATGGCAAAGGAAAAAGTGGCGGTCCACAAAATCACTCTCCACATGACTTTCATGCACCCCCTCCTTCTCTTTTCATCTCCCAAAACCTTCATCCCGAGGCATAGGAGAAGTGGATGCTCACTCGATCTTAATTCCTCGCTTCCAACCATGATGAGAAAAAGAGTGAGGGAATAGAGGATTGTATGGATGGTAATGAATAGGGGGGAACTCTTGGATAATCACAGGACATGATAAAGTACAATATGGAGGAGAAGCATCCCTCATCATGTAAAGAGTATAATAAATCTTCATGGTTGCAAAGATTATAAAGAATCCATTTGATATCTCTCTTTCTATACGATTGCAATTTCACAAATCCATGGTTTGTTATTATTTCTTTAGTGCGTTTGTGAGAAAGGTAACATTTCCTTTCTCATATGTCTAGTTTTTTCTATCTTGGTCTATCTGTCTTTACCCCTCTGTGCTATCAAGTCATTAGCTATGGGCATTGTCGATTTAGTATTCTTCCCCTCTGTGTTATGAAGTCATTAGCTATGGACATTGTTGATTCAATATTCTTCTTAGCATTTTCTTCCTTCCGGGGTGGCCCACCTTGTGTTCCTCTGTATCCCCAACATATATGGTAGCTCTCACCGGTTCCTATGATCGCTCAATCATCTCCCTTTGCACCTCTCCCAAGATGTGAAATGGCCTTCCTAAAGTCTCTTTTGTTGTTCCTGGGCTTATTACCTGTTAGACAGATGATATTGTTAATGTCCCTGTCAAATTTCAACAATAGTGTTCACAGGTTCGAAACAATTAGAATATGTGTCTTCTATGATTATTGCATCCAAATGCTAATTGATTCTTTGTAGACTATGACATCAAAGGGCATAACAAATGACACCTCTCTCAACATGGACAATAGGAAATCTCCATCAACCTGAAAGGAATACAATTTTATTCATGTGTCTACAACATGAAGATTGAAATGCACATAATATTTTAGGACAACCACTCCTCCAATGATCAACAACTACACAATTAGAATCAATCATCTTAGTGAATTGTAAATTTTTCTTTTTATTAACTAATTTTGGTGCTCATATAAGCTTTATTACAAGCTTACTAGCACTGAAAATCTCATTATGATGTACTCAAAAGGTAGAAACAAGGTGAAAACATAATTAGAAGCTCTAAGAAATAGTATCTCTAAGGGACTATGTCATGAGCTCTTGTTTAAAAAATATTTTAGAACTTCATATTTAAACTTAATAAGTATATAAACATTTAATATTTACCATAAACTCTTTTTCTAAATTATATATAACACATTAAAAAAAAAAATTATAAAAATTATAAAACATGTCAAAGAAAAATTCTAATCATATGTATTATGAGGATTTCAATAAAATTATAAATAAGAATATTTATATATATAGAAATGTGAAATTTTTATAAATAATGTTATTAAGAATTAATAAAGATCTATTTAACTTGGTATTTACTATTTAGAGGAATAAATTATCTCAAGGTTAAAAAAAATTCTCAAATTTTAGACTCAAAGCCTCAAGTTTTACAGCAAACAAAAATTACTTTTTGAGAGATTTGATCATCCAAAATTTTAATAAATCCAAAATTAAAAGGATTGTATATTAATATTAAGAAAATATAGCTTAAAACATATAAAAATTTACAACCACCTAATTTATATTAAAATAAAATAAAAATTGTTAAAAATAAATTTTCTAATAAATATAAATAAATGGATGAAAATAAAACTCAAAGAAGTACATAATTGGTCCTTTAATGACTAACAACACATTCAATAAAATTATACCATGGAAATTTGCTTTAATAATTATATTCAAAGTTGAAATAGACATGAGAATGTGTTCCAATTTTAATTGTATTGATTGTTTCAGTGTATGGTTTTAAAGGAAAACAAGGATGGCTTCAAAGCAGCTAGTCCTTGCCTTAAAGGTGCTAGATGTTATTGATAGAAAATCGTGCCTGCATAATAGTACTGCATGATAAATACCATTATATAATCTATAAAAAAATGATGCATATATTTATGCTGATTGCAGGCAGCTTTGCCTCAAGGAATAGGCCCATTTGTATTTGCAAAGGAGTACGACTTACACTCAGATATTCTTAACACAATGTAAGATCAAAGATATTCTTAGCAGTGTAAAATTTCAAATGAAATTGTGCACACCATTCATCCACCGGAGGAGATCTATAAAAGGAGACATATATGCAGTTATAAAGGATTTGCGTTCTCTGTACCCAAATGTTGCCCAAATTTAAGTGAGGGCTTGAATTCTCTTGTGAGATTTTTCTTAATGTTTCCCTTTCTGTTTCGTTTATTGATCTCTGAAGCTAGATGACGATTGTCGGTTTGTAAGTCTCCTCTAAAGTGTGTTGAGGAATGTGAATAGAGATCTATGAATTAGTATAATGCAGTTCATACAACAGTGTGAAATATTAAAATAAAATAATCAGGTTAAAAATAACATCGAAAGGTTTTTATAAAAGTAGGGACCTAGTGCTCGAATACATAGAAACCTTGCGGCTATGATAAAATAATCCTTCACGCATTTCGATATTAAAAATAAATAAATTGACACCTTTTACATGTATTCTATACCAAAAAAGGTGTAAATAATATTACAAATAAATATAATATTGATCAGTGGGTGGAATTGTTGGGTGTGGAGCCTGATTATCTTGTTTATTTTGTATCATAGCATTGGAACCATGTACCTTAATGGGGGTGGCAACGCCGCCCGTAATTAAACGCTGCCTGGGGGTTCCAGGGGGGGGGGGGGCTACGACTTCATGGAGCCCCCCCTTGGCGGGGGGTTTTGGGGGCAGCGCCCCCGAAGCTAAAAACATATGTAAAATTGCCTTGTAAAAGTATAATAATTTCTAGTCAATCTGGGCCATTCATTAGGCGGATGATCTGATGGTAGAAGTTATGTTTAGTTTAGGGTTTTTTGCCCTAGAAGGCACCCCCTCACTTGTATGAGGGTATTGTATTGCGGCTGTGTATGGTGTGTGTATTCTCGGAGCGAGAACCAGAGAGGGAGACTGTGAGAGAGAATAGAGGATATTACAGCGGATCTGTTGTAGGTTGTGTCTCTTCATTTTTGCTAGATAATAGAAAGGAAGGACTGGTTGTTCGGGGTGGATGTAGCCCAAACTCGGTGAACCACGTATATCTGTGTCTCTTTGGTTTTATGTGTTTTGTGTGCTTGTGTTTTCCGCATATTTTATATGTTGCATTGCTCTATAATATTTACTTTTCTAACAGGAATCACAAATGTCCTTAGTTGGAAAGAGATCCATGTTGCGTTTTTCATGGAATCCCGATGTTGTCACTTGGTAGATACAGGGTTGTTTATTGCAACGGTCTATTGTTCTTGTGACTAATGATGATGGCATTCAAGCTCCCGTTTTGAGATGCTTGGTCGAGGCCCTAGTTAATGGAGGAAGGTGCAATCTCAATGTCTGTGCTCTTGATCAAGACAAATCTGGATTAAGCCATTCTGCTACATTTCGTGAGAATCTTATTGCAACTACTGCTGACGTCAAGGGAGCTACTACTTATGAAGTTTCTACATTTATTCTGGTACAGTTGCTGGAACTAGAGAGAATATTCTTAATGGAGTTCCTTCTATAGCGATTTCCTTGAATTGGAAGAAAGCTCAAAGCAGTGATACTGATTTTAAGGAAGCTACCGAAATCTCCCTACCTTTAATATATGCAATACTTCGAGATATCACATTGATTTTCACGAATATCCTCCAAATTTTCAAGTGCAAAATCTATCTCTGAACTCTCAAATGTCTCAAACACGGTTGCCATGGATGCAAAGATGGCTTGCTATATGTGTGGATTGCAATGTCCCAGGAATGGAGCAGTTTGGAAAAAATCAATACACAACGAAATTTCAGTCTCTGTTTTATTTGAAGTGGAAGGATCAATCCTATTGCCGTGAACTAAAGCAAGATGCAGACGACCAAGGAGAAAATGAGCAACATGGGCACCACTGTGAAGGAAGGGATAGATAAAACTAAGGCTTCTGCCCAGGAGAAGGTATGATCAAAATTTTCTTATGTTCATTCATTATAACTAGTCCTTCCAGGAATGTTGATAACTGTGCATTGCATATGAGCTTTAAGCAAAGGCACAGGTGCTAAAGTCTCAAGAACCAGTAAGTCACAATTGGATATTTAAATTTTTTTATGTTAGTCCCCCAGGTAATTATAATGCATTTCCACAAAATTAAAGGAATTCTTATAATTTTACAGATACTTTTCCTTTAAGTGAGCATTCAAGATATAGAAAGACAAACCCAGGCGCAATAAGATCGGGCATTCCAGTATTAAATGCATTGCGGACGGATACCTTTTAAGATATAGTATTTCATTTTTCCTTCATATCTTATAAAGGTTTGCACAGTGTATTTATATGTATGCATTATAAGTTTAAAAGTTAATTATCACTATACCTAGACCTAGATAGGATTTCAGACCAATGAAGTGCAACACTGTGTATACAAGATACAAAGGCGTCCCCGGATCTCAACAAAATATGCATTATCGAACACTGTGTAACAAAGGAAAATGTAGTATATTGATAACAAATATGAATAGTGACTAGAAAAGAAATAAGAGAAAAAACTCTAACCTTTATGCCTCTTGAATCTGGTTTTACATTGAGGGCGGACTTGATTACCGTCATTGCGTTCATAGTCATAGTAGGGTCGACAGATTGGAAATGCACACTTATTGCAGGCAACAAAAATTATATATGTGTTTGTAGATAGAGAAGAGGATTGATAGCTATGGATTTGGATGTTTTGTAATTTTCTACTGTTATTATATATATTTCATGCAAGTCGAGAAGGTTACTGCACATAACCCTGCATACAAAGAAATAGAAGAGAAATGCATGTAGAAGGGGTCTTACCTCAGAGGAAGATGCAGAAAAGCTAGAGAACCAGTGGAGGTGGATGCCAAAATCAACAATGATTTGGATGATCTACCTAATGTTGGAAGAACCAGACTAAAGAACCAACCACTCCTCAGGCCACTCCTCAGGTGTCTCTGAATCTATCAGGAGTGCTTGCATCGTTTTCCATCGCCATCGAAAAATACGTGGATCAGGATGGTGCAAGGTGCTGGTGGTGAAGCGGTGAAGCAGAATGACCTTCTCAAGGTGCCGATGGTGTTCTGGTGAAGCATAATAGCCTTCAATGAACAAAGTTCAAGGGACGATGAAGAGAAAAACCTTCTCAAGGTGCCATTAGTGAAGAAGATAAATGTTTGCAGGTACTCAGATGCAGACACAAGGTAAGATAATGTTTCCAGTTTTATGCTAGACGAAAGTTGAGATGCAAACACCAGGTAGCTAATCTTTCAGCCACATTATTTGCATATCAATGTACGTGGCAGCTCAGAAGCAATAGAAAGGAATGAGAGGAATGTGGGCTCATTTGGAAGATTTAATGTGGGTTCATGTATGTTTCAGTATTGACAAACATTTAATGTCAACAGATTAATGCTAGCATTAATTTACCATGAACATTTTGAAACTTATTTGATTGATACTATGCTTTTAACCTATTATTTCAACTGCTATGCAGCTCTCAGCCTCGGGAAGAGGCCAATAAGACCTCAAAACTGATGATTGGTTGAGACCACGGTTGAATTAAGATTATTGGTTGACGAAAATAATATAGATTGAAAACATAGCTTTAAATCTGTTTGTTCACCTTAGGGTTCTGTGCAGTACTAATGAAAAATAGAGAAATTATTACAATAGTCCCTGCCATGCCGCAGGTGGCAGGGACTAATAAATAACATAAAAGGAAAATTTATGCACACTTTTCCACTTTACATTCACATTAATAAAATATCATGTTTATATTTTACACGACATGCCAGCAAAATCACAATATTTTCAAAATAAAGGTGGTATAAAAAGAAATCTGAAAATGAAAGAGATATTTGTGCGCACTAAACAACAAGGAGAAAGTTGGGAAAGAAAAACTCATGATATATACCTTGTAGCCTTTCTATTAGGAAATATGTTCCATTAGAGTTTCTTTTGGTTTGAAATTCACCTCATTTATGGTTTGAGTGGGGATTTGCTGTTTAATGTGGGTTAATAATGATAAATTATAGTTTAATAAAGTTAAAAATTAATATAGTTATATGATATATTTTATATTATTAAAATTTAAAAAAGGTGGTGGCTCACTTGACTTCCCCACAACCCTTTCTGGTGGATTGCTTGGTGATGGCAGGCTGCCCTGCCATCCCCACACTCTCTTCCACTCACCAGCTATGCATATAAAAATGAATCCCAATTCTTTGCCCCAAATACGACTCTAAGTCTGGGAAATTTCACAATTTTTACATGCGGAAGCTAATAGCATCTGTTCACAAATTTTTATGGCTTATGAAAGCCATACTTCAATACAAACCAAAATTCAATTCTTTCATGCGAAAGCTCATACATTAAATCTTTAAGGAATATTTCTTCATCTTTTAATACATGGTTATAAAACCATAATCTAGATTTTATTTATATATGTGGAAGCTAATTCTCTCTATGCACAATTTCTATGGTTAAGACCATGACCAAAAGAACTTCCAAAACTTTCAACTCTTATGTGAAAGCTCTTTCTCCTTTCATCTTTGAACCCATCAACCTTCATATGCAAGGTTTTTTCACAAATTAGAAGCCTTTATAAAAGTCTTACAAAATACTTTAATTATCCAACCACTAGTTTTATTGCTTAAACTCCAGGCTTTTATGATTAAAACCCCAACGCTTATCATGGCATGAGAATATTTCAATGTTGTGAATTACACTTCAAATAAACCCATATATCCACCATACTATTTATGGATTCACAATTTATGCATATCCACCATGTTTTAATAGTTCAAACTTGGCAAATTAATACCAATGCATATCATTTAGCCATATTCATATGCGCTCACTTCTTATATATTTGGCCAGTTGACATTAAACTTCCAAATGCCAAAAAACACATATGTATTATTCCAAAACTCACCTCCATGTATGGTCTGCTTGTGCCATCGATCCCAACACTGCAATTCAACAAAAATTTAAGTTTTCTACATTCTCATGTCCGCTGGCAAATATAACTACGTGGCTTCCATTTAATTTCAACGCAATTACTAACTAAACTCTCACCTCCTTCACAAAACGTTGTTTATTCTCCAACGCTGCACAAACTCTGCTATTATATATGAACTTGCCTCTTTCAAATGGTTCCAATTTCAAAAATAGGAGTTAGTATCTCTGTGTCCTTCCTCAAAGGCCGAGGTTCCGCTTCAGTTTTAGAGATCTGATCTGTGTGCTTTCTCCAGCATATGTAGATTTCTATTGAATTCAATTCAAAGCATAAATCGATATTAACTAAAATCGATGCTTTCCTCATATGCGTATTTCACATAAATTCAAACATTCTTCAAACAGAATTTAACCAAGAATATATATAATTCACATAGAATTCAGGAACAATTCTTCATCTATATAAACAAATGTAATCAATTACAAAAAACCCTCTTGGTCCATGGCCATATTTTCAAATCAATGGCCCTTTTACAAAAGCCCGTAGGCTTACAAACTCTGTTGTCGAAACCTCACTCCTATCCTCTATTTTTCCCCCTCTGCCTTTTAGGCTTATTACATTTATACAAATTTGGATGAACCAATTTAGGTTCAAATCCCTTCAATAACTCAACAAAGTCCTCAAATATCTCAACACCCCTACAATCTAGATTTTATCCCTAAAATCTTGAAACCAAATATATCTTAGGCTTCATAATTAATTCTTAGATATCTCAAATCTAATTTCTCTCATGTTCTCCAAATCATTTGGGAACATTAACAAATCCTCACAATAATTAATTAAAATCTCTCAAAAATCCCATTAATATTTACATAAAATTAATATTTTCTCACAAACATAAGACCCCCTAGGTTTAATAAAATACAAAGTATTTTTTTGAATCTAATGCTCCTGCATCAGACTCCCAAGGTTGAAAATGATCATGATCTCCTGATCATGCGTTTTAAGTCTTTGTCCGCCTAGATCCCACACTTTGTTCTGTAACTTATCATCTGCTGTTGCTTGCTGCTTTTCTCCAGGTCTCCATACTTTATGCTGCCTTGCTCCACTGGCTGCACTTTCACAATCTGTCTTTGTCTTCCTTTTGCTACTGCTGCTTCTCTTCCTTGCTGATATCTTTCTCTGAGATACTTTCATCATGATTCTTTTGATTAATTCAATTTATCTGTCCAATAAATATTCAGACTGTTGATTTCTTGTTGCCACCCAATCATCCATGCCCTCTTGTTTTCTGAAACAGAAAAATTCTTCTCTGCCTTCTCGTATCAGCAATTTACTGGACTGGTACATTGTGTACTCCTCTCTGTTGTCTTCATCTCTTTGCATCTGCAATTCCCAATTCTGAAATTGAGAATTTTCTTGCATTGAATTTTGATCATTCAACATTATTTCCAGCAACTTAGTGTCTTCATTCCATGGATTAGATAATTCCATGGAATTTTCTTCTTCTTCTTTCATTTGACTGCTCAACTGAGTCAAATTTTCTTCATCACTTGCATTCACAAAACAATTGTCAAAATAAAAATCATAAGGCCTCAATGCCTTACTTTCCTCTGCTAGCACTTCAGTATGCTGTCCTGAATTTTCCATCTCAATCAGCACATCAATATGCTGATTCTCTTTTCCCAAAGAATTCTCTGAAGAATTCTCAAGACTTACAACTAGTCTTCCTCCTACATCATCTGCCTCCATGATGTTTTCCTGCTCTCATTCACTGTAGTGAACTCTACCTTCTGCAATCTCTCTATCATACTCTGAATTTACCAACAAGTATTCCACCAATGCAATTTCCTTTTGGAATTGCTAAAGTATATCATCATGTACCATCCCTGCATTCACACACAAAATTTCAGTTTGAAAATCACAAAGTTCAACAATCTCAACGGTTGGTTTATATACCAACTCTTCAAGCTGATCCTCTTCTTCATTCACAAGAACTTCCTCTTGTCCTGTAATAGCTTCAAGCATGAATGCATTACTGCTTCCCTCATTCAAGAGGCATTCTTCCTCATTTCTTTCTGCTCCAGAGTATATATCTTTTGAAAGATACTTTCCCATAGTTGTGACAGCTTCACAATATTGCACACCTTCCTCTGCAAAATCTGTAATCACGTCACAATTTTCAGTTGCAAAAATACAGGGTTTTACATTGTCCAGCTGATCTGGATTTGCCCAATAGTTCAGGAAATCATTAATAATTTCCTCTTCTGTTTCACCAATGTAAACTTCCACTTTCAACTCAGCTGCTCTGAGTTCTGTACATCCCAATTGTACATTCATCCTTTGTTCAAGCTTCCTCAGCTTCTCTGCAAACTGCATGTTCATTTGTTGTTCTCTCTTCTGTTGTAGCCTCTGCCACTTTACTCTCTTCTTCATGAGCCAACCAACTCTCTAGCTTTCCTCTATTCTCATCTTCAGTTCATTAAACTGTTCCCTGATCTCAGCTAACTCTTTGTCATATTTTGCATCAGCTAATTGTTGCCTCATGCCATTTGTCTTAGCATCTTTCTCCCTCTTTATGATGTGGTCTCTCTCTGAACCTCTGCTCTTTCCTTTATGAATTTCAATAGTCATATTCTTCTCCATGAGTTCCTCACTCGTAAGTTGCACCGAGCCTCTGCAACAACAAGCTCTCCTGCTGCCACTTATCTCACCAATCCTTTCCTCCGAATTTGGTCTTTTGGCAAGTACTGGTTCTCCTTCTGCTGGAACCTTTTGAGCATTCTTCATTTCTCCTTCAGGCTTCTCTCATCTGCAACTTTTTAGAACATAATTTTCCTATTCATTCAACCTCTGTTGAATCTCTTCAGGTTCTGCCACATTCACCTAGAATCCTCTGCTAGACTCCTTCATCACTACTCTCTAGTTGTGATCTGCTACTTTCTGTTGAGATTTATTTAATATGCCTGCAAACAATTATTCAAACCAGAGTTATAATAATAATTTTTCAACTCACCTTCAAGATCATTGTTGATCTTGTTTTTCACTTCTCATCTGCACTGCATCTCTATGCTGCAATCTTCATCAGTTTCAAAATATGATCTGTTTTATCACACATGCAATTAATAAAAACTTGAACCTTCAAACAGGGCTATTCCAGCTCTGATACCACTTGATGGTAGGCTGCCCTGCCATCCCCACACTCTCTTCCACTCACCAGCTATGCATATAAAAATGTATCCCAATTCTTTGCCCCAAATACGACTCTAAGTCTCGGCAATTTCACAATTTTTACATGCGGAAGCTAATAGCATCTGTTCACAAATTTTTATGGCTTATGAAAACCATACTTCAATACAAACCAAAATTCAATTCTTTCATGCGGAAGCTCATACATTAAATCTTCAAGGAATATTTCTTCATCTTTTAATACATGGTTATTAAACCATAATCCAGATTTTATTTATATATGTGGAAGCTAATTATCTCTATGCACAATTTCTATGGTTAAGTCCATGACCAAAAGAACTTCCAAAACTTTCAAATCTTATGTGAAAGCTCTTTCTCCTTTCATATTTGAAGCCATCAACCTTCATATGCAAGATTTTTTTTCACAAATTAGAAGCCTTTATAAAAGTCTTACAAAAGACTTTAATTATCCAACCACTAGTTTTATTGCTTAAACTCCAGGCTTTTATGATTAAAACCCCAACGCTTATCATGGCATGAGAATATTTCAATGTTGTGAATTACACTTCAAATAAACCCATATATCCACCATACTATTTATGGATTCAAAATTTATGCATATCCACCATGTTTTAATAGTTCAAACTTGGAAAATTAATACCAATGCATATCATTTAGCCATATTCATATGCGCTCACTTCTTATATATTTGGCCAGTTTACATTAAACTTCCAAATGCCAACAAACACATAAGTATTATGCCAAAACTCACCTCCATGTATGGTCCGCTTGTGCCATCAATCCCAGCACTACAATTCAATATAAATTTAAGTTTTCTATGTTCTCATGTCCACTGGCAAATATAAATACGCAGCTTCCATTTAATTTTCAACGTAATTACTGACTTGTTTACTGGTTCATCGCAGAAAATCATAGGAATACGACTGGCCTTTAGGGTAAGAACCCTTCCTTGCCTCTTCGCTATTCCTTCAATGCACTCATTGGCTTCTGTTCTTGATTTTAATTCCGCTTCAACCCTTCTGCTACGCATCTGAGCCAAACTTGTGCTTTTTCTTCAACGTTCAAACAAACAAAAGATTCTGTGCCTCCATTTCGACGCTACAGGTTAACGTCTCTACTGTTCAGTACGATTTATTGATGTTGTGCATGATTCTTCTACACCATCATTTCTCCATCTCTTATTTACTCAAACAACACGCTTATGGTATTCAACTTAAAGCTCAGCCTTAGCAATTAAAACTCAAAGTATGGACTAAAATCTTACCTCCTTCACAAAACATTGTTTCTTCCCCAACGTTGCACAAACTCTACTGTTATATATGAACTTGCCTCTTTCGAATAGTTCCAATTTCAAAAATTGGAGTTAGTATCTCTGTGTCCTTCCTCAAAGGCTGAGGTTCCGCTTCAGTTTTAGAGATATGATCTGTGTTCCTTCTCCAGCATATGTAGATTTCTATTGAATTCAATTCAAAGCATAAATCGATATTAACTAAAATCAATGCTTTCCTCATATGCTTATTTCACATAAATTCAAAAATTCTTCAAACAGAATTTAACCAAGAATATATATAATTCACATAGAATTCAGGAACAATTCTTCATCTATATAAACAAATGTAATCAATTACAAAAAACCCTCTTGGTCCATGGCCAGATTTTCAAATCAATGGCCCTTTTACAAAAGCTCGTAGGCTTACAAACTCTGTTGTCCAAACCTCACTCCTATCCTCTATTTTTCCCCCTCTGCCTTTTAGGCTTATTACATTTATACAAATTTGGATGAACCAATTTAGGTTCAAATCCCTTCAATAATTCAACAAAGTCCTCAAATATCTCAACACCCCTACAATCTAGATTTTATCCCTAAAATCTTGAAACCAAATCTATCTTAGGCTTCATAATTAATTCTTAGATATCTCAAATCTAATTTCTCTCATGTTCTCCAAATCATTTGGGAACATTAACAAATCCTCACAATAATTAATTAAAATCTCTCAAAAATCCCATTAATATTTACATAAAATTACTATTTTCTCACAAACATAAGACCCCCTAGGTTTAATAAAATACAAAGTATTTTCCTGAATCTAGTGCTCCTGCATCACTTGATTAAATTGAGTTACTCTGAAATTATCAAGATTCATCAGGTCTTTTGTAACAAAAGGTGAGGCAACAACATTTTAGACTCGCAGATCCATAAAACAAAATCAAAATATTAAACAAAATTCATAAAATTTGAATTTTAATTAAATTTCCTAGTTTACAATTCATAAACATTTATATTAAATTTAAAATAGATCAACATTTATATTAAATTTAAAATAAACCAAATTTAAATGAAAATTTAAAATTAAACCACAATTTAACTATTTTAAACTTGCTTTTGTTAAAAATATTTACATTGAACTTTAAATGTGGCAATCTATAACAAAGATAATAGAATCTTGAATCTTGAGAGTAAACTTAAACTCATCTTGAACCAAGAAAACTCATGGAAACCTAAAAACATGTCTTTCCAAATGTGTTCTTACTTAAAGGACTTGCAAATGCGCTTAAACTTATGAGATAATCTCTAATGAAAAATTAACACCACTGTGAACCATAGCTTTAATAACAACCTAAAAACATGTCATTGGAATATCGTTAGTCAGCCAATCAGTCCAAGTCCAAATAGTGACATAAAAATAGAGTTTTAGTCTAAAACTTAACACAAAAACAACACTTGTTGTACTAGTCTTTGTTGAGTTTGCTAACTTCAACAATGCTAATTATATAAACAAAACCATGCTTAACATAAGCATCCAAGTATAAATAATAAAAACTAGTAAGAGAAGCATATTATCCCAAAAATGGGAGGTCATATTGAGAAAACTAAAGGCTATGAAAACAAATTAGGAGGACGTGATGTCAATAGGATCTCATGGAGTTCCAGGTGAGGTTAGACCCTTGCCTCAGGATAGAATGGTCTCTATTCGGGAAAGACACAAAGACATATTGTGATGCTCGAGTCATCACGATGCTCCAACTGCAATTCATCTAACTACACCAAAATCTCTCGTTTTGCTTCATTACAATCCAAAAAACATTTGTTGAGGAGGGACTTGATATTCCAATAGACTTTTATAGTGCAAAGGTATTGGTTATGGCATCCACTGATGTGCCCCAGATCAAGGACCCATTCAACCACATATGCCAACACCTTGGCATTTGAGAATTCCTCTATGCCGCCATGGAATTTATTTGTAGCAATTTCAATTTCATTTTGAGTTTCAAAATGGGCCTAAGAGTGATATTTTCTGGCTGCATTTTTGGTCTAAAGGCAAGCTCTAACATTCCCTTCTACCCTACTAGAGGAACCTTGACGACTTCTAACCCTTTGTTTCAACATTTTTAGAAGGAGTGAAATATTTAGTGAGAAGAAAAGGAAACAAGAGGAGAGGAGCAGAGCACAACTATGGTAGCAGAGAGGAATTCATGGAAGGGAGTGCCCGTGAGAGGGAATATATGGAATTTTAATGAAGGGAGGGGTCTATAGGGACTAAAGGATGTTGAGATAATAAATAACACAAGAGGGAGTGAGGGGGCTAGCATTCAAGATGGATTTCACAACTTAGAAAGGTGTTTAATAACAATCAAAGAACACTCCATGTAGTCTAAATAGTCGTGAACAAATAGTGCACGCACATTCATGCTCTAGCAAGCAAAAGATAATACATAGTTAACACTTGGATATTGTGAGTGAAATATTGCACTGGGAAGTGAGTGCCTAGAGTACTTGCAAAAAAAATTTGTGGAATGAAGCACAGTTGGAGCATAATCTCCAATCTAACTTCCATAGGCCACTTTTAATACGAATTTCTCTCCACCCAGTGTGAGAGATTTGAATCGATGCTACCACCACCATTACCACAAACACTTTGGATTCAAGTGGAGGAAGATTAGACAAGTTGGGGATAAATTCCACAAGGGAGTCCAGGTCAAGAGGATATTGACACTAAAAATGGAAGGGTCACAGGGAGTAAAGGCCAACCCAAGTGCAATAATGGAGGAAATGGAATGAAAAATCACAGACATATACCAATTACCTTTGGTAAGGTTCCCACCTATGCCAACTACACGCAATGAATGTGCCATTGTCATGGAATTCATGTGGGGCATCATGAAGCTATGTGATATATTAAATGGAGGGTGGGAGGACGACACCTCCCCCATTTCATGAGTGGGTTAACTGTGGTGAATCTGTCTCACCCTTCCTTTCCCCCCAACCATTTCATGTGTCCAAATTTTTGGCTTGTATTTTCCATCCCATCGGCTCACTAGTTCTAGTAGCATTGTGATCTCAATTCTTGTAGAGGAGGGGAAGACAATTTTGAATTAGGGGGGAGGAATAGATGGTGGACCAATGGAAAGAGAGGGATAAATTTTCCTCTTAGCATCCAAAATTTGCTAAGAAGTTGACTGCCTTGTTCCATGGGAGATGAATGTGGAGTGGAATGAGAACAAAGATATGGGGAAGGAGAGAGGCAATATGAGACAATAATTTCTTAAGTCTCCAACTGAAGGACAACTTATCCACCTTTGTTCCATTAAGGGTCTTTTTAAGAGTAAAATTACTAAGTGAGAATCCCCTTCTATGATCACTTTATTGAATCACAAGTTCTTGGCAACGAAGAGTACCTTTTACAAAGCAAAGAGTTTAGCAGAATTGTTTCTTTTAAATCCCACAGAGCATGCTAGGACATAAAGAAAATTCCCTTCCTCATCTTTAAATATTCCCCCATAACCAACAAAACATAGATTCCATTTGGAATCCCCATAAAAATTGTATTTGAGGAATCCAAAAGGGGGTGGGTCCAAATACTTGGCAAATGGGGGAAAGGTGTGGGGTGAGGGGAAGCAAGGATGGGGAATGATGGCAACGGAAGGGAGGAGGGAGAGTTTTCTTAAGATAAATGATTATTTAGGGGTAGTATTCCAGTCTTCATGGGAGTAGGGGCCCAACAATGTGGATTTTCAAATATTTTGGAGTGCTCGGTGCCATATCACGCTTTGGTTCAAACTTTTACCACATAAAATGTGGTTGTTTCTTTCCTTCCAAATTGTAATGTCCCTTTACAATACATAGTAGTATAAAAAGTGAAGTCATAGCCTAGAATTTAGATATTATATTAATAATTAAATAAAAGGTGGCAAATTCACTTTAGAAAAATAAGTGACCCATGGTATTATTTTTCCACCCATGGTATTTTGGAGAGGGAAGAATGATAAATAAAAGGATATTTGAGGAAAAAAAATATGTGTGAGATTTGATTGGTGAATTGTTAAGTAGATCGAGTAGTTATTATGAGAGGGAGAACCCTCGAGTATTCCCAGTTTCAGTGTTGAATCACACACCCAAGCTGATGGTGATTGGTTTCAGTGGTTGTTGGGCCATCCTAGCTAATCAATAAAATTATCATCTCTAGAGGGGAATGAATTGATATTTTGAGATGCCAAGTTCATAAGCTAGGAGGAGATCAATCTATTTATCAGAGAGGCTAAATTACTGTATTGCAGAAGGGTTGATTTTATTTTTTTAGGGAAGTTGATTTGCATATTTTTTAGAGGCCAAATTCGTGGTGTTACAGGGGCCAAATTTCACTCCAGTTTGGAGGCCAAATAATTTTGTTGCAAGGGTCAAATTTCTTATTCCATTTGGAGGCCTAATTAATACATTTGAGGTCCAAAATATTTTTTTTCACAAAGGAAAAATTCGTAACTTTTCATTAATAGATAAGTTACATGTTACATGTTCTGGTAGTGTTCACTACTAATCAGGCTTTCAAAAAACCAAATACTGCCAAATCGGCATCCAAGAAGACCAAAACAAAACAATAGCTGATACAAATTAGATGCCTATAACATCACAAGTAAGTTTGGTGCATAACTTACTGGATATAGAGACAAAGCATATCAAAATAACCTCCCAAAATAGGTTGTTCTATCAAACATCCCTGTGATCTTGTGCCTCATATATAAAAGGCTGATGAAAAAACCTGTAAACCTGTTCACCGATCTGCTCTGTAATGTGCCAAGTGCCCCAAATCAGCTCTGTGGCTTCTTTGGACAGCTGATCAGCCATTTTATTCCAAGACCTGTAAATATGTGCCACAGAGATAGAGTAAAAAAGGATCCTGAGATGATGAACCTCCCACAGAAGTTCAAACAGTGTGTTCGTGTGATAGAGAGCATGTTCATTGAACCAATTGATCACAAGAAGAGAGTCTCCAAAAATCTGAATGAAGTTGCAATTTTTTTCCCGTGCAATGATCAGAAGGAGTCTAAGGCATTGGAGTTCTGCGTAGTTGTTGGTGCCAGGACCCAATCCCATCCTTATTTGGTAATGTGGTGATCATTTAAATGAAGGATTTCACCCCCCCCCCCCCCCCCCCCACAGCCCTGTGCATTAGCCACACCATCAAAATAGGCCCAAGGTCTGCTGCGATCAATCAATTCAAGGACAACAGTCCTGGGGAGTTTTTGGTGTTGTTCCATAGGCATAAGATTGTAGGTAGCAATGGTCGCAGCACAGATGTGATCACAGTTGATTGGTAGGCCATTGAATATAAATTTGTTATGTCTAATCCAAACTTCCCAAGCGAAAATCAGAGGGATATTACACAGCCTCGGGAAATTTGTGTTCAGCTGCCACCAATTTGACCATGCTTCTTGTAGAGAGTATCCCTACCAGGGATGTTGGCAGCCCAAACATACAGTAACCCGTGCCCAGATGCCCAAAATAATATTGCAGTGTAGGAATAGGTGTGGGGTATCTTCACTATTAGACATGCAATAATAGCATCGTGATGGCCCATGGATGGCACGAAGGTGGATAAAATCCATGGTGGGAACGCATTGGTTTAATATGCACCAGAATAAGGTTCTGTGTTTATGCGGGGCGTTCAGTTTCCAAATTTTGCGCCACCACCAGGATTTTTGTGGGGGCTCTTTGTGCTGAATGAGTGCCAAGTATCCAAGCTTTGGTGCATATTGCCTGTTTGGTGAGCAAGCCCAAATCAACTAGTCATCCTGATCTGTGATTCAAATATTGGATGCTTTTAATGCCCAGATGAAGTTCTGCCACACCCGAAGGCCATCATGAGGGATCCCAAGATAATCCGTCGGCAACTAGGCTTGTCCTTGCCAGGTTGTGTGAGTAGGATCCGTGATCTGAGCAAGGAAGAAGTTATCTCTGCGGGCCAGATGCTCTAAGATTAATGCAGGTAGTTTATAAAATTTTCCACTTCCAGACCAAGAATTAGTACCAATTCTCACTGATTCCCCGGATCCGATTTGCCACGATAATCCCCTCTGAATGATATGGGCTGCTTTGGTGATCGCTTTCTAAATGATGGATGCACCCATGGGCGACCCGATTCTGTTCCTAATCCAATCAAGGGTGTTCCTGGGCGCAATATACTTTATAAAAAATGACCTCCTTCCAGAGACTGTGACTAGTGATTAAATGCCAACACATTTTGGCAGCAAGATATTTCGAAAAAAGATGGAGATCTTTGATCCCCTAACCACCCCATTGCTTGGGTATGTTGATGCGATCCCATGCAATCCAAGCAAATGTAGAATCCTTATCCTGGTTGCGCCATAAGAAGTGTCTGCAAATACATTTGATTCGGTTGGTAATACCAATAGGTATCCATGCCAGGGTCATCCAATAGACCGGAATGGCTTCGAGCACTGATTTTATGAGGACTAAACATCCAGCTCTGGATAGCCATCAGTTGTACCAAACATTGATTCTGTGTTCAACTTTGGCTATGAGCCAGTGCCAATCTTTGATTTGATAATCATTTGGTTTGATGTGATATCCCAAGTATTTAAGACCTTTGCTGATATCGATACGAACATAAGTAAATGGATTCATGGCAGTGCCTTGTTCCTAGCCCGAGAAACCAGTCATGATAATAGTAGATTTGAGAGCATTAGGTAGCATACCGGTGGCTCTGCAGAAGCTTTGGAGTAGCTTTTCAAATTGAACCGAGTCTTGTCTAGAGCCATCAAGAAAGATTAGAACATCATCCACAAATAAAAGATGAGTGAGGTGTAATATGTCATTGATCTGGAGTCCATGAATGGTCCCCTGAGCCTTTACATTTTTTATGAGGACTAAGAGACCTTCCATAACCAGGACAAACAATAATGGTGAGAGAGGACATCCTTGACGTAGTCCTCACCCCGCATGAAAGAAATCAGATGCAGTGCCATTAAGTAGTATGCTAAAAGTAGCATGACAAATGCAGCCCATAATCCAGTTGATAAATGTATGAGGAAATCCAGTTTGAATAAGAATGAGATGTAAGTAGCTCCAATTCACCTGATCAAAGGCCTTTTCCAGGTCAATCTTGAGGATATTGGATTTAAGGCATTTTTTTTTATGGAGTGGAGGGCTTCTTGGGAAGTACCAATTTCTTCGTGAATTTGCCTATGGTGGAGAAAGGTGAATTGTTCCTTTTCTATGTGAGTGGATAGGAAAGGCTTGATTCGATTAGAAATTATTTTAGAGATGATATTATAAATGTAGTTACATAGTGATATAGGTCTGTAATCATGAAAGCTATATGGGTGATCTGATTTTGGGATGAGCGCAATAAAAGTAGAGTTAAACCCATCATAAGTTTTTCCTCTCACCCTACTATCCTCAATCATAATCAATAGGTCATTTTCCATCAGTTCAAAAAATTGAATAAAAAATTCAATGGGCCAGCCATCAGGCCCAAGAATTTTGTCTTTTTTGAACCATTTCAAAACCCCCTCCAGCTCCCCCATAGATACAGGTGCATTGAGGTCATCAATCTGCTCCTGTTCCACATATTGATTGAAAGATTGAGTAATATACATAATATCTGGGAGATCAATGTTAAGAGGAGCTATATATAATTTGGTGAAGTGTTGAGTGCCCAGATCATGGAATTTTGATTGTCTACGCACCACAAAACCATGTTGATCAGTCAGTTCCCAAATAGTATTTGCGGACCTACAACCATTAGCATGTTGTTGGAAAATTTTTGTGTTTTCATCCCCTACCTGAAGCCAAATAGCTCAACTCTTGAGTCTCCAATCCTCCTCTTTTTGTCTCAGGAGCTTTTCCTTTGCATTCTCAAGGGAAATAAGATGCTCTTTGGAGGCACTGGACCGGTAGCCAATAAGATTAGAGTTGTTGAGGTGTGCAATTTCGTCTTCGATCTGATTGAGTGCTTCCCTTTCCAGTCTCTTCTTGTTCTTAACCCATTTAATAGTCAGGTTCTTGATGTGCAAGAGATTTTCATTTATAATCTAGGCAGGGTCCATGTCTAGCATTAGTTGAAAATGTTGTCAGGCTTAGGTAACCATCGTGTGATAATTTGGGTCTTGTAGCCATCTAGAATTAAATTTAAAGGGTGGTCGGGCCCTGTAAGGATCACATTCAAATTCCAGGAATATAGGAGAATGATCAGACATATCCCCCTGCCCCACCCATTGATGAGTACGAGCTAAAGTGCTGAGAAGAGGTTGCTTGATCAGAAATCTGTCCAACCTGCGGGCCAATGCCGCATCTCCAGTCCTTCTATTCCTCCAAGTGGGTTGTATCTTTGTGGTCAGAATGTCAATGAGGTCGACAGTCCCAAGCTTGGAGTTGAAAAACTCAGCCAAAGGATCAGGGGTAGCATGAGTACCCCAGGACTTAGAGATGCCCATTGAGAAATTCAAATCACCACCCAGAATAATGTGTAAAAGTGTAAGTAGGGAGCAGGACAGTAAGGATTTCTAGAAGGCCTCTCTATTTAAGCAGGGTCCATAAACATTTATCAGGGAGAACACCTGCTCGGAGTGACCAAATATAATCTCCATACCAAGTACCCCAGCCTGTCCCCAACAATTAATCATCTAGGTGGTTTTACAGTTGATACCCAATGCGCATCCACCAGATCTTCCGTGGGCATCCATTGTAATGAAGGTCCAGTTGGGTAGGAAATATTTTAGGATAACAGCAACCAAATTACCCTCTCCTAGAGTCTCTTGTAGAAATAAAATGTCAATAGGCTTCTGAGCAATAAGTTCCCTTAGTGCCAATCTCTTATCGGGGTTGGCCAGTCCCCTGCAATTGTAGGAGAGACAAATCATGATGTAACTCCTGGATAGGGTCGCCTTGCTCTAAGGACCCGCATAAGGGATGATTGCGTGCAAGCCTCCACCTCTAAATTTTCCCACTTGATGGCCTTAGCCATAGAAGATGGTCTGCCTCTTATCTTGCTTGGGAGGCAACCTAGCCCTGGGCCAATGCAAAAAGTGTCCTCTGAATGAGGTTGAGTGAGGGATCTCAGAAAGTAATTGTGTCTCAGAGTGGATGACTCCAAGTGAGAATATGAGTGGCAAGAGGTAGGGTCAGCATATGTGTGTTGAATAATGGGAGTAAATGATGGTGGGGATTGTGCAATGGTACAATAGATCGAAGGGTATCGCTAAGTAGAAATAGCAGTAACATATGATATACAAGGAAGAGTAATGGATGATAAATTAGAAGAGATATTATAATTCAAAGAGTCAGTTACAGGAGATGTACCCGGGATAGTCGAAGAGCGCTGAGAAGTCACCGGAGTAGCATGTGCAAGTGATCTAGGGTGTGTGACTGGCCAAGTTGGAAGCTGTTGGGTCATCGTCATCCCTACATCAGATGGATGATCCGGCACTGTCAGCTGCTCACCCTCTGAATCCTGGCCAATACTGCTAATAGGTTCTGTCTGAGTAGCCACATAGTGGGATTTCTTGACAACTGGCTTTACAAAACCCATCTTTGGGCATTCTTTATACAAATTCCCCACCTCGTGGCTTTTCCTGCATCGAAACGGCACTCCTTCATAATCAAGTACCTATTGCCACATCATTCCATCAAAGATCATATTGAAATTTTCATGAAGACCATCTCGAGTGTCCAAGAAGATCAAAATGCGAGAAACTTCTCTTCTACCAGTAACCAGATAGGACCTATCGTGGTCCAGATATAGCCCAAAATGACCCCCAATGTTTCGGAGAGCAATGTCATTCCAAAATTGCATGGGCAAACCAGGCAATATCATCTAGATAGGGCCAGAGCCGGCGTTTTCGTTGTTGGGATCAAAAAGTGGAACCCATCGCTTTAAGTAGACAGGGTGCATTTCTAAATGCCAGTAATGCTTGAGTGCCCAATCTGATTGTTCCGATCGGGTGAATGTAAGGGAAAACCATCCTTTGGTCAGCACAAGAACTTCCGACAAAGTTTCGAGAGTGTCTCCCCATATCTCTTAGGTCCACTGCTTCAGTCGTGCAGTAAAGTACTTCCGGTCGCGCACCTTCCCAACCACCATAGTAGCAACAATGTGCGCCCAATCCTCCATGCCACTCTCACGTCCGAAATTAGAGAATTTTCCAAGCTTGTTCTTAGTGACTCTGTGCTTCTTGCCCTTGTTTGTGCGCCCCAGACCTAGCTCAACAGAGGTATCAGAGTCCGATGACGAGCTTGTCTTCTCCGGGATGGAAGTGTCCTCTGGAACATTTGAGAATATGCCCGAGGTTGAGGAAGGTGCACACGCCGCAAATCCACATGTCGTCGAACCCCCGCTATCCAATCTGTAAAACGCAACGCCACATTGTGGAATAGAACCATCGATATTGAGGTGTTCTAAGGTAAGTGATGCCTCCCCAATGCTCTGGTACACCGCATCCGAAAATGGCTCTGAGAGCCCTAGATCGACCTCAACCAAAGTCGTGTTCTCGGCCAGTGAAATGCCCCATAACCCATTATTCACGGGTGAGGGTGTGGCAAAGTTGAATTGTTCAAGTTCTCCAATGGGAGATGAGCTACCCACCACATCGATATGGGTGGGCCGATCTAGCACCGCATCCTTTGGAACCGAGTCCATGTCATCCATCCATCCCATCCCCCTCCTCATGAGAATGATGCCCCCAAATGTCAACCCCGGCCAATGGATCCTCTGTGTAATCCACTTCATCATCGTAGTTACTCATAGTTGCCAGCGAAACAGGTTCGGGCCAATACCTGTTAACCACAAATAGAGAAAGATAAGGCCCGCACTGACAGGCCAGAGATTGAATCCGGAGCAGCAGACAATCCAATGGTTACCGGTCAAGCCAGTAACAAACGCAAGGAAATAGGCGCCCACCCGCACCGAGAAAATAGGTTCATACAAAGACCAGTGATGACCAAACAAGGTCCATGAGTCACTGCAATAGACCCCACACAACAACGTTCCAACAAGATCCTGTAGGTGCGAGCAGAATAGAAACCGCAGAGAATGAGCAGCTAATGGCCAACAAGTAAAACGTGATCCGAGGTTCAGTAAAACAAGCAGCGGCCGATGAAGGGTCCCATTGCAGACCACTAGTGGATACCGAGTGCGAATCAAAAGTAGTGTCAGTAATACATCAGGTGAACCAGGAATGCAACCACCCAACAAGAGTCTTCAAGCCTAAGAAGAAAGGGTTCACGGGACACAGCTACAAGACCCCACCCAACAGAGGTCCCAACATGTTCCTATAAAGGTGAGCGAAGTCAATAGAAACCGTAGATTACTGGCAAATGGCCAACAAAAAAAACGAGCCTCAAGGTCTGTAAGCCAAACAATAGCTGAGGAAGCATCCCCACTCCAACCATTTAGTGGATAACCAAGTTCAAAATAGCAGAAGTAAGCCGGAAATTCCACAGGCGAACCAGGGTTGTGGCCGCCATGCTAGGGTTTCTGTCAAGACTCCTAAACTTACACTAGTTTGTAAGAGCTAGTTATTTCTCCTTAATGCTATCTCAACCTCTTTAATATTTTTAGTGGAGGTCCAAAATATTATTTTAGAGGAGGACGAAATTACCTTGTTGTAGGAGGATTGATTTTCATTTCTTGTGGGTGCCAAAATTGACTTAACTAGTGGGCTGAACTTCGTTGCCATTTAGAGGGCCAAACTGCTAGGGTTCAAGCTGGCTAATTTCATTCTTCAGGAGGGCCAAATCCACAATTTGTTTTGGAGAATGAGTTCAAGAGCCGAGGGAGTCAAGAAAATGGATTTTGGGAAAATCCCCCATCAGGTTTCCTTCTAGATTAATTGATGTAATTTCCATTCAATTTATAAATAAAATAACTGGAGCTTGTGATATTTTCTCTACAATTTCTAGAATGATGAGTGAAATTTATTATTGAATATTTTGGAAAAAAATTATATTGAATTTCTTGAATCTAAATTTATGGAAATTGAGTCAATTATATAAGAGGGATATTATAGTGGTATCATATTTGTGCATCCTTATAGCCTGAAGGGTTACTTTATTTAATGACCCCATGAGATAAAGAATTTGTGACATATAGAAGGAAACACAAAGGAATAGAAATATTTTATCTATGATCATAGGAACAAGAAGGAGAAATGAGAGATTGTGAGGATATGTGTGAGATTTGATTGGTGAATTGTTCAGTAGCTCGAGTAGTTATTGTGAGAGGGAGAACCCTTGAGTATTCCTAGTTTTGGTGTTGAATCACACACCCTAGTTGGTGAAGATTGGTTTTAGTGGTTGTTGGGCCATCCTAGCTAATCAATAAAATTATCATCTCAAGAGGAGAATGAATTGGTATTTTGAGATGTCGAGTTCATAAGCTAGCAACAGATCAATCTATTTATAAGAGAGGCTAAATTACTAGATTGCACAAGGGTTTACTTTCTTTCTTTTGGGAAGTTTATTTGCATATTTTTTAGAGGCCAAATTCGTGGTGTTGCAGGGGCCAAATTTCACTCCAATTAAGAGCCCAAATTCTTTTGTTTCAAGGGTCGAGTTTCTTCTTCCATTTGGAGGCCTAATTAATACCTTTGATGTCCAAAATATTATTTTAGAGGAGGATGAAATTACCTTGTTTTAGGAGGACTGATTTTCATTTCATATGTGTGCCAAAATTGACTTAACTAGTGGGCTGAAATTCATTGCCATTTAGAGGGCCAAATTGCTAGGGTTCAAGCAGGTTGATTGCATTCTTCAGGAGGGCCAAATCCACATTTCGTTTTGGAGAATGAGTTTAAGAGCTGAAGGAGTCAAGAAAAGGGATTTTGGGAAAATCCCCCATCAGGTTTCTTTCCAGATTAATTGATGCAATTTCCTTCCAATTTATAAATAAAATAACTGGAGCTTGTAATATTTTCTCTACAATTTCTAGAATGACGAGTGAAATTTATTATTGAATCTTTTGAAAAAAAATTATAATGAATTTCTTGAATTGAAATTTATTGAAATTAAGTCAATTATATAATAGGGATATTACAGTGGTATCATAGTTGTGCATCCTTATATCTTGAAGGGTTACTTTAGTTAATGACCCCATGAGACAAATAATTTGTGACCTATAGAAGGAAAAATAAAGGGATAAAAATATGTTATCTAGGATCATAGGAAGAATAAGGAGAAATGAGAGATCATGAGGATACGTGTGAGATTTGATTAGTGAATTGTTAAGTAGCTCGAGTAGTTATTGTGAGAGGGAGAACCCTCGAGTATTCCCAGTTTCAGTGTTGAATCACACACCCTAGCTGGTGGTGATTGGTTTCAATGGTTGTTGGGCCATCCTAGCTAATCAATAAAATTATCATCTCTAGAGGAGAATGAATTGGTATTTTGAGATGTCGACTTCATAAGCTAGGAGGAGATCAATCTATTTATCAGAGAGTCTAAATTACTAGATTTCACAAGGGTTGATTTTCTTGATTTAGGGAAGTTGATTTGCATATTTTTTAGAGGCCAAATTCGTGGTGTTGCAAGGGCCAAATTTTACTCCAATTTAGAGGCCAAATTATTTTATTGCAAGGGTCAAGCTTCTTCTTCCATTTGGAGGCCTAATTAATACCTTTGAGGTCCAAAATATTATTTTAGAGGAGGACGAAATTACCTTGTTGTAGGAGGACTAATTTTCATTTCTTGTGGGTGCCAAAATTGACTTAACTAGTGGGCTGAAATTTGTTGCCATTTAGACGACCAAATCCACAATTCATTTTGGAGAATGAGTTTAAGAGCTGAGGGAGTCAATAAAAGGGATTTTGGGAAAACCCCCCATCAGGTTTCTTTCTAGATTAATTGATGTAATTTCCTTCCAATTTATAAATAAAATAACTGGAGCTTGTAATATTTTCTCTACAATTTCTAGAATGATGAGTGCAATTTATTATTGAATCTTTTGGAAAAAATTTATAATGAATTTCTTGAATTTAAATTTATGGAAATTAAGTCAATTATATAAGAGGGATATTATAGTGGTATAATATTTGTGCATCCTTATAGCCTGAAGGGTTACTTTAGTTAATGAACCCATGAGACAAAGAATTTATGACCTATGGAAGGAAAAATAAAGGAATAGAAATATGTTATCTAGGATCATAGGAAGAAGAAGGAGAAATGAGAGATCGTGAGGATCCACCTTGGGAAAGTATTAGGCATGCCATGAATGATTTGGCTAGGGGACAACAAGATATGGTCTAGACAATGAAAGCCTTTATTCAATCTATGAGAAAAAATGCTCCAAGAGTGGTCATAGCTAAAATGATGGAGGGTATACTCAAGCGTGGGGACATAGTATGGGTTGCGTAGTGTATGGTAATGAAGCAAAATATTCCAGATGAGGGGAAGCAATACCCAACATATATTCAAACATTATTAAGCATACATAAAAAAAATTTCATAGAGATGCTACCAAGGAGGTCGTCGGATAAGGAATTTGAGAATACAATAAAAATGGAAGAAGGGTGTAATTTGATTATCATAAATCCATACATGCATCCCAAACGGTATAAAGAGGAAATAGAAAATACCATTATGGATTTGTTGGATATGGGATACATAAGGCCAATCTCTAGCCCATTTGCATCCTTTGTAGTATTATTCGAGAAAAATGACGGAGCATTGAGGATATGCATTAATTATAGGGTCCAAAATAAGAAGACCATCAATTATAACATGTATCTGATACCAAGGATCGTTGAGCTTCTAGATGAGTTGCATATAGTAGTTTATTTCTCCAAAATTGATTTACGATAAGGGTACCATCAAGTCAGGGTGCACAAGTAGGATATACACAAAACTGCCTTTAAATTCCATTATAGGAACTTTAAATTCCTTGTCATAGCTTTTTGGCTTACCAATCCCCCCATTACTTTTTAATCATGCATGAATCATATTTTTAGGAAACAACTATGAAAATTATTATTGGTATTTTTCGATGATCTTCTCATCTATAGCAAGACATGGGAAGAGCATTTGGAGGAGATGTTGCACATAATTGAGGAGCAATATATTTTGCAAAATAATATAAATGTGAATTTGGGATGATCGAGATATTTTCTTGGGGCACATTATCAACGCAAAATGGGTACAAGTACACCAATAAAAGATGCCTATTATTATTGATTGGTCAACACTCAAAAACATTACAAAACTGCATGGATTCATGGTCATATGCAATTGCTACAAGAACTTTCTCAAGAGATACTCAAAGATGGTGGCACCTTTAAAAAATTTGGACAAAAAGGGTGTATTCAGATGGTTGAAGGAGGCACAACACACTTTCAAGAAGTGTAAAGAGGCAATGATTACTTTTCCCAGCTTATATCCTCCATATTCTCTCAAAAGATTTTGTGCTAGAGTGTTATGCATTTTGTGAAGGCACAAGGGCTATGTTGACACAAGATAAACTTCTTATAAATTTTGAAAGAAGGAGGCTAATCATGATCTTTTATCGTGAGCTTAATATTTGATTGTGAAATACCAAAATTGACAAAAAACTTATTCAAAATATGATAACATAAACAAACAACTAAAGATAACATAAATAAGACAAAAGAGATTAATAACAGAGTTCACCCGGTGTGGGATATGTCTCTAAGTCTGCTTTGGAATGAGTGGGATCTTCAATTATAATGAAAAATTACTCAAATTACATTAACTCCCCAATCTCCAAAGATAGCTCTCTGGTTTGCAGCTTTTCAAAAGACTCTAAAATCCCTTCACAGAAACTCTCCTTTGAAAATTATCCAAAAGGGCTAAAATTATATGACTTATCACATAAATAGGGATAAACACGCTATAAAATGGCAAGGGCTTAGCCTTTCTGCACAACTACAATTTTGAGGCATAGTGGAAATTGTTTTACATATATATAGTTTTAGAGGGTTCACTCCCCAAGGTTGAACTTGCTGGGGTTGCGGCCCATCGCATATAAAATTGGCATATCATTGAACTTGTGTTATAGCAATATGTTAAACACAACATATATTAAACCATGGCAACCAACATATTATGTTTATGGAATGTCATTGTAATTATACTTGTTGCGTATAACATAAACCATCGGTCGATACAATTTAAACCAATCGCAACCTTGGATTTTTCTGATATTCGTTGGACCACATGCTTATGGGAATCATAACCAACGGTTATCATATAACACAATTCTGCATTGTCATTGTAACTCAGCGTATAACCATTTTCCACCTAACCTACGACATATCATACCATATACTAGTATTTGCACCAAAAGGGTGCAAAGACATGCCAGTAGAAGTGTATATGAATGTAGAGTGATGCAATGGTAACATTGAAGGAAACAAGGATGTGGATGTGGAAGGCATGACGAATTAGGAGGCTAAATTATTGGTAAATTAGAGCTTTCCAAGTGGGTAAAAGTGAATTATAGAATCTGCAATATATCATATTTCTATCACCGAACTAAAAATTAGAAACACTTTACCATGACTAGTTTAAATAAATAAATATTCACTCTCTAAACAAATAAAAAACATAGGAAATCAAATATTTACTAACCCTTTATTGGGAAAATTAACATCTAATAGATACAAATAACAAACATAGTAAATCCAATATTTACTCTTGAAACCCTTTACTGGGAAAATCAACATCAAATGGATACCTATTATTTCCTTGGATACTTGGCCAATCTAGCCACATTGATACCAACTCTTGTTCCATGTTCCAACATCAATCTCTTCCAAAAGGTGCTTCACAAACCAGCTCGACACTAAACCATAGATACATTTATAGCAAAGGCACTTCACAAACCAACTCTACACTAAAACATAGATACATATATATTAAATTGTAAACTTACAATCACAACAAAGCATTTATTTTCATCTCTGTGTTATTCAATCCTTCATCAAGTTTTCTATATTTAAAATACAAAGTAAAACACTCTTACCAAGTACAACACTCCACCAAATATGATAAGCTTGGTCCACACAAAAAATCAGGAGAGCATGGCTTCTAATAGTTGTCAACTTACACCACACAATGCTATCACTTGAACATACACATTCATATTAAACATTTTCTCTTGACCTTTCATCACTACACTGTCTCTGATAAGTTTGATCCATACACACAAGTTTACACCACACAATGTTAACGTTTGACAACGACATATATATTGAACATGTTCTCTTAAAAATAACATATAGAGAGAAATAAACTAGTGGTAGTGTTGTCGCGACACATATATAACAAACCATGGTATAATACAAAAACACAAAATAGTATGTGACACAATACATAATTATAATGGCCTGCTAAAAAGGAATGAGTGAGTGAGATGGTAAGGTCTAAGAATGAAGGTAGAGATGTCACAGGAAACTTCCAAATATATATACTAAAGGTAGCACAAATTTTTTAATATACATTTGATCACTGAAAAAGGTATTTATAAAACCTATTTCAAATGTATTGAAAAACATATTTGATAGTTTAAGGATGAGAAATGCCAAAAAATACAACTTCAAAATATCCATCTTAAGCCAGGTCAAATTTTAAAATATTCATTTAATCATTGAAAATGGTATACGAAAAAAATATCTAATTTATTGAAAAGCATAATTTTAAATTCGTATTTTTTAAGAGATTACTATAAGTTGCAAAGTTAAATTCCTCCCCAACACTTATAATCCTTGGCCCTCTAGTGAATGTGTTTTCCTAGAAGTCATTTGAGTTCAATAGGGAAAGAGGGAATTTTTAATGATGTACTTCATGTTTGGTAAAGATTCTAGAATCTAAAAATAATAATTGATTATTTAAAAGAGAAAGAACAGGTTGCAGAGCGATGGCGAAACAAGGGACTAGGGTTTGCAGCGATGTTTCGTTGGACTGCGCCGGCTCGGCCTCTCACTGGGCCAGCCGCCTTTTGCGTTTGAACCCGCTTGCAAACATGGAGCCGCCGGCGTGCTACCCTCTGTTCAGGTTTGTCTGAGGAAAAGATGAGGCCGCCGTCTGGGCGGCTCCACACCCTGCAAACAACCCAGAAAGCCGTGAAGAGGCCGCCTTTGCAGCTGTTTTCCTCGCAATAAAGATGAACTCTGAAGATGTCTCCGATCTCGCCCTAGCGGAAGGCCAGCAACAGATCTGGCCCTCGAACCTGCTAATCTGGCTTGCAGGGTTACTAGCATTGCCAATCCACATTGTCCGGGACGCAGACTTAAATCTGCAGGTCAGCGAGCCTTGGCTCAGGTCGTCCCTTGGCATATATGATGACGCCGTCTAGGAGATGGCTTTCATAAAAAATGCTTCAGTCGGCTTCGTAGCTGCCTCTCTTGCATTTGCTCAATGTGCAAACAGAAGCAACCCTGAAAACCCCTTCGATCTCTTCGCGGGCGTACGCAAGCAGAGGATTTACTCATCGATCCCGCCAGATCGACCTGCAAAGGCCCCAAAGATAGGTATTCACACTGATTGCGTCCGTGCTCCACGCCCAGCGCTGGCTAATGCTCAAAGCCTGGCGAACTTGGACATGGATCTGTCCACCGCTGCTCGGAAGCTGGTTTCTTTTATGAGCCAGCTAGAGATGCTAGATTAGCCAGAGGAAGCCCCTGATTTTCAGATACAAGTCACACTCTCGAGCAAGACGATATTGCAATGGGTGGGTCCGACAGATCTTGTGCAGAATCTACTACAACAGCTCGAATGTCGCCTAGGGATCCCCTCTGTTTACCTGAGACTGCTTTATAAAGGTAAGAAGCTTCAGAACACCCTTCCCCTCTTCTTTTACATCATTCAAAAGGACGCCTCTATTACGGCTACTTTTCGTTTAAGAGGCGGCTCTAATGGGCAGACTTCCTCTGCCCCTTCTTTCTCTTATAAAGACGCAGTCCGCAAAGATGTTGCCCACCCTCAGGTCTCTTCGAAAGCAGCTCAACCATCTATGTCCCCAAAGCCTTTTCTGGTAGATAAAATAGAGGAAGTTCCAACTATCAGTTTCACTCATTCTGGGATTGACGAACGATACCAGTTTTTTGCAGAATCCGCAATCATATGCAGGTTTACTGGGCTATGGCCACGCACAGCAGATCTATACCAATGGGTCCACACCAATTGGACCAAAAGAAGCAAGATCTTCTTATGTGCAAAAGGATTCTTCATCGTGGCTTTTGACTTAGCTGAAGACTATCAGAAGGCCTTAACGGGAGGGCCTTGGTTTTGGGGTTCAGCTGGACTTTTCCTCACCCCTTGGTTCCCTGACTTCGACCCTTCTATAGCTGTGATCACCAAGCTTCCCATTTGGGTCTGGTTACCGAATCCTCCGGCACATCTATGGCATACCTCTGTCTTCATAGCCATTGGAGATACCCTAGGTCGCTTTCTAGCAACAGTCTCCTCAAGAAAGGAGAATGGACTTTACACCTATGCTAGAATGTGTGCAGAAATAGATATCAGCAAAGGACTGTCGGAACAGATCAACCTTAAGATTGGAGATTTCCACTGGACACAATCCTTGGACTACGAAAACACAGCCTTCCGTTGCAAACATTGTCACCAAACAGGGCACCTCCAGAGTACATGTACCCAGCTTCTCGGAAAAAATAAGAACCTAAATCGCAAACCCAAATCCAAGAGCTGGAGCACCTGTGTCCCTCCTATGGATGCTACAGATTACTCTAGTTCGAATGAGGAAGAACTGGAAGCAGATGGGAAAAATGATGAGACTCCGTTGGAAGCTCCCTCAGGCAGCCCGGAAGTCCCCTCTGCCCCGCCGATCTCTCAGAAACGTTCTCATGCATCCATGTCTTCAGATTCAGACAAGGATATTC
Source organism: Pinus albicaulis (assembly GCA_034641835.2). NCBI lineage: Eukaryota > Viridiplantae > Streptophyta > Pinopsida > Pinales > Pinaceae > Pinus > Pinus albicaulis. Next base: position 1,293,328,496 of record CM076583.1, on the reverse strand, counting down.
CGACTCCAGAGCAGAATAGTCTACAACTTGTTATGACTCATCCAAACTCCACTGGTTGGGTCAAAGTGGGTAAGAAAAAGGGCAAAAAATGTCGTGTAGCAGTAACTACACACTCTGGGTAGCTTCCTACGCTCAGAGCCTGCTTTTTGTTCTCCCGTGTCTTTTGTGCTCATTCTATGTTTGTGAATATGAAGCAAGGCTGATAGCCTATCTCCTATGGCTCCCTTGCTTCTCTGCTTTGCTTGCATGCAAGCTTGTTTGTACTATACATTTCCTATTTTAATAGAATTAGTCTTACTGAGAAAAAAAAAAAGATTCTAGAATCTAAAATCCAATTTTCAAATATCTTAAGCCCCAAATTAATTTGGCAAAGTTTGGATTCTACCTCCCACGGTTGGTTAAAATTTTCACCAATATTATAAAAATTGTCTTCTAAGTTTCCTAAAATTTATATAGAATATGTTGCCTCCTCATGCAACATCTTTGTTATATTTAAACAATTTCACTAGATGACGACTGAAGAAATTTTAAACTGGAATATGATTATTTCAGCCATAATCCAGAGGACAGAATAATTCTTTTACCGCTCAATTTGTAAGAGTGTTGGTCGAATGTTTTTCCCTTATTCTTAGTTTAAATTTTGTGAGGAAAATTTTTAAGCACTATCTTGATTTGACATTCCTTTTTGGAATCATTTACTATTTTGCTAGCTATTTACTGGAATAATTTTCCAAGTCCATACTATCGTGAGACTTGCAAGTCAAAGACAAGTCGCGAGCCAAAAAAGTAAAAATGACTCAGAGGAAAATCATACTTGCATAGACCAAATTTGACTCAGGTTAGATGAATTTGAGGCAATGCAAGTACGACTCACTAACCTGCCTATAATAACCAGAAAATGCAACATTTGGTCCAGAAGATGTGTGAAGATTTTCCGAGGCCTCTCGGACCACTTAACACTTTTGCCTTGCTAACCTCTTCCCTGAGCAAAGTCTGGTAAAATTTTTGCATACATAAGGGATTAGGTGGCATTTAGATGGTGCTTCAAATGGTGAGATTTTTTCCTAGAAGGGAAACCAAAAAAATCACCAAACTTTTATGGGTATTACTGAGAATTATTGGACTTTATATTTTCCTAAGATTTTCTTTCACTTTATGTTTTCCTAGGATTTAATTTCTATTAAGGTTGTGATATTGCACCAAGAGGAACATTCCACAATGTCTGTGAGGGAGGAGGGGAGGAGAGCATCAATTCTTTGCAGTGTGTGTGCCCTTGTATGTATTGCTTAAAAAACTAAATAAAAAACAATGGCAGATGTAAATACATGACTAGTACTACTACGACCTAAATTAATGAAATATTTATTTCAATTAGAAATGAATTATATTCATTAAAAATGAATGGGGAAAGAACTAAAATTTTAGAATTTTAGTTCCATAAAGAAATCATTGCAGAGAGAGTCAATCACTTGAAAGAAACACTTCCATGGAAAGTCAATTACTTGAAAGAAGTATGGACAAAAAAAATTGTTATGATCCCCTTGAAGAACAAAAATCACTTTATGAACAAATTGAAGAAGATCATAAAATAGAAATCATGGGTCATTTGGATGATTGGATTGATATTTTCCATGTTTATGCCGAGGTGGAATAATTCTAGGATTTAGTTCTAGATATGAGCTTCTCTCACTCCAAAAACACTTATAGTTTCAATTTGATAGAGTTTTATTGGTTGAGAAATTATTTTATAGCATAGGTTGTGCAAGTAGGGGTCAATAGCAACGAGTAATACTCTGCAAACTAGATTTAATGGAAAGATGTTTGAAGCAATCCATAGAATAATTTATAACATTGAAATCATTGTTATAGGCTTAGAGGATGTCAAGCCCAACCCAATTGATGTAACAAAATTTTCTCAGGAGTTTAAAAGTACCCTTCCAACTTCTTCTTGATTGATGAATATACTAAGGAAGAGGAAACACCACAATAGTGGTAGTAGGAGGCACATGTACTCACAGATTATTCACCCTGAGAATAATCAAGAATTCAAATATGCTTGGGGATTGGGAGAGGAAACCAACAATGTCGTTGAAGCTTATGCTTTCTACCAAGGAATCAAACAAGCAATGCAATTGAAAATCCAAGAAATCGATGTGATTGGAGTTTCTCTCTTCATTCTCTCCCGATTTTTAAATCAAACTCCCCCTAATGATCTTATGCTATCCCAAATTATTAAATGAATCCTCAATTTTATATGTCTCATCACAAGTTATCAATGTTATTATTTCATAAGGGCGAAAAATTTAAATGTGGATGCAATGGCTAATATTGGATCTACTCTCCCCAAAGGAGATCTTGTTTGCGATGACTAGAACCAAAGGGTCCCTCTCCCTTAACGTTCTTAATGAATTGTTCCACCTACATATTTAAATTGGCAAAGGAAAACGTGGTGGGCCACAAAAACTCTCCATGTGGCTTTCATGCACACCCTCCTTCTCTTGTCATCTCCCAAAACCTACGTCCCGAGGCATAAACATCAAGTGTACATTCCTCACTAGATCTTAATTCCTCGCTTCCAGCCATGATGAGAAAACGATTGAGGGAACAGAGGATTGTATGGATGGTAATGAATAGGGGGGGAACTCTGGGATAATCACACGACATGAGAAAGTACAGTATGGAGGAGAATTGTCCCTCATCATGTAAAGAGTATGATAGATCTGCATGGTTGCGAAGATTATAAAGAATCCATTCGATATCTCTCTTTCTATGCGATTGCAATTTCACAAATACATGGTCTGTTGCAATTTACTTCGTGCGTTTGTGAGAAAGGTAATATTTCCTCTCTCATCCATCTAGTTTTTTCTATCCTGGTATGTTTGTTTAGTACCCCTCCATGATATGAAGTCATTAGCTATGGAAATTGTTGATTCAGTATTCTTCCCGTCTGTTCTATGAAGTCATTAGCTATGGACATTGTTGATTCAGTATTCTTCTTAGAATTTTCTTCCTTTTGGGGTGACCCACCTTGCTTTCCTATGTATCCTCGACATATATGGTAGCTCTCACCGGTCCCTATTATTGATCAGCGGTTGTCATTGATGTCAACCCAAGCAGAACCAGGGGCTAACTCAATATTGCATGGGAATTTTGACCTACCAAATTAATATATTATGGGTCAATAATTATTTTGATGGTTTCAACTTGTCGAGATGTTTCCGTTAATGTATGGCATGCCATGTAATTCTTCACGGTTTTGAGAGATATTCATGTTTGAAGTTTGTACCCCCAGTTAGTGGGCTAAAACCCCATGGGGTTGGGGTATGGGTCATTGAAAAGTCATATTTAATATTTTTTAAGCTCCTAAAGATCCCTCCCACGTTCAATTTTTGAAGCACCTCTCAACTTAAGCATTCATATAAATTGTGATCTTCATTTCCTCCTTATGCATGGGATTTGGCCATCTGAAACAGGTCATCGTGGAATTTTCGCTCTAACTTTTTTTCTACGAAGGCTCAGAAGCTGAAATTTTTATGAGGCGAAGCTGAAATCCTGAGGAAGTTGCATTAAAAAATTTAGATCAAGTTGTGCAATATTTTTGGAGATATGATCTGTGGAAGTAAGGGTTTTTGCAGGCTCCTGAAATTCATCTCAAAGAAGTGCCCTTGGTAAAATCGTCATAACTATCTCTCTGAGTATCGGATTGGAATTCCGTAAAAAGCGGCAGATAGTGCACAATCTGTAGTTTTTTCTCTATTAATTTCAGAGGCAAATGAAGAAACATTGACACGTGTCACGCCGTACAATTTCGCTCTTCTGAAACAGTCCATAATTAGGGAAGTGTGCGAAATTGGGTATAACTCTCTCTTGAAGAATCCAAATTGGGTCAGACCTGTGGCATTGGAAAGAAGACTCAGAGGAATAATATAGGACCGAAAATTAGATATTTAGGATCTTAAATAGCAGAGATAAACCAGATTCAATATCGAGCTCCTAGAAGGCAAGAAAAAGCTAGATCATGTGTTGTCAAGGATTGCAAAGGACCAGAATTTCTACGGCAGAAAAGAAAAACAAGGTGCAGTAGAGGGTAGCATGACAAGAGCAGCAACCAAGGTGCATAATGAAGAAGAAGAAGTTAATCATAAGGAAGCCTTCAAGTGGGCAGCACTGCATACAATCATTATAAAGGTATCATTGTACTTAGTCATTATAAATACATTATTGTACAAATTGTACTAGTGCCTATCTACCAAGGGTTGAAGAGGCAGTGTTGGAGGTCTAGGATCATCATTAGGTGGTTGTGTCAAAGTTGGGGTTATGGTCTAGTATATATTCTTCTTCTACATCATTCTATATCATTGTAAAGTGGACCATTTTCCCCGGTACGGGAGTCCATTCTTCTTTTATTCTTCTATAGGGTGGTAGGGTGGTGCTAGGGTGAGTTGTAGCTCATTGGGTGTTGGGGCATCCGTTCAGTTGACTACTGAAGAATCTCGGGCGTTGGAGCGTCCATCCAGTGGGAGCTGGAGAAGAATGCTTTTCTAGATTTTAGGAAGTTGGAGCTTTATTTTCAATTGGAGTTGAAAAGAATTATTAGAAAAGCATTAGGTGGTTTCTGTCCCAGAGTGGGTTTCCACCTTAAAAACTGTGTGCATTTGTGTTGCTCTTGTTTGTCGCTATCATTGTACAAACGCATCGATAATACCTGAAGATTAACTAATGCTCTAATTGAAAGAAATATTGATTCACCCCCCCTCTCAGTATTTCCAACACCTATGATCACTAAGTCATCTCCCTTTGCGCCTCTCCCAAGATGTGAAATGGCCTTCTTGAAGTCTCTTTTGTTGTTCCTGGGCTTATTTCCTGTCAGACAGTTGATACCGACACTCTCCTTGTCAAATTTCAATAATAGTGTTCACAAGTTTGAGACAATTAGAATATATGTCTTCTTTGATTATTTCATCCAAATGCCAATTGCTTCTTTGTAGACTATGAAATCAAAGGGCATAACAAATGGCACCTCTCTCAACATGGACAATCAGGAAATCTCCATCAACCTGGAAGGAATACAATTCTACTCATGTGTCTACAACATGAAGATTGAAATGCACACAATTTTTTAGGACAACCACTTTTCCAAGGATCAACAACTACACAATTAAAATCAATCATCTTAATGAATTGTCAATTTCGCTTTTTATTAGACTATTTTTGGTGCTCATATAAGCTTTATCACGAGCTTACTAGCCCTGAAAATCTCATTATGATGCTCATATAAGCTTTATCACGAGCTTACTAGCACTGAAAATCTCATTATGATGTACTCAAAAGTAGGAACAAGGTGAAAACATAATTAGAAGCTCTAAGAAATAGTCTCTCTAAGTGACTATGTCATGTAATCTGTCATTTTTATGCTTAGACTTTCATTAATACAAAAATATCTTTAATATAAAAATATTTTCAGCTATTGTTTAAAAGATATTTTAGAGTTTCATATTTAAACTTAATAAGTATATAAACACTTAATATTTACCATAAACTTTTTTTCTAAGCTATATATATATATATATATATATATATATATATATATATATATATAACTAACATTAAAAAAACATATAAAACATGTAAAACAAATGCTAATCATATGTATTATGAGGATTTTAATAAAATTATAAATAAGAATATTTTTATATATATAGAAATGTGAAATTGATATAAACAATATTATACTGAGAATTTAAAGGAATTAAATTTCTGAAAGTGAATTTTGTTTCTCAAATTTTATATTCAAAACCTCAAATTAAAAAATTTAAATTTATTCTCTTCTAATTTTTTAATAAATCCAAAATTAAAATAAATAAATATTAATATTGACTAAATATAACTTAAAACATATACAAATTTACAACTACCTAATTTATAATAAAACAAAAATCGTTAAAAATAACTTTTCTAATAAATATAAATAAATTCTTAGTATGTGTTTGGTTAAAAAATTACAACTATAACCCAGAAAAACCTTTACATTTCAAAACAAAATGGAAACTTTACCTTTATAAAAATTTATAAGGATGAAAATAAAACTCAACGAAGTACATAATTGGTCCTTTAATGACTAACAACACATTCAATAAATTTATACCATTGGAAATTTGCTTTAATAATTATATTCAAAGTTGAAATCGACATAACAATGTGTTCCAATTTTAATTTTATTGATTGCTTCAGTGTATGGTTTTAAAGGAAAATTAATAACATAAACACTTTTCCACTTTACATTCCACGTTAATAACATCTCCTGTTTATCTTTTACACGGCATGCCAGCAAAATTGCAATATTTTCAAAAGAAAAGGTGGTATAAAAAGAAATCCGAAAATGAAAGAGATATTTGTGCGCACTAAACAAGTAGAAAGTTGGGAAAGAAAAACTCATGATATATACCTTGTAGCTTTTCTATTAGGAAATATGTTCCATTAGAGTTTCTTTTGGTTCGAAATTCACCTCATTTATGGTTTGAGTGGGGATTTGCAGTTTAATGTGGGTTAGTAATGATAAATTATAGTTTAATAAAGTTAAAAATTAATATAGTTATATGATATATTTTATATTATTAAAATTTAAAAAAGGTGGTGGCTCACCTCACTTTCCCACAACACTTTTTGGTGGATTGCTCTGATTAAGTTGAGTTACTTTGAAATTATCAAGATTCACTAGGTCTTCTGTAACAAAAGGTGTGGCAACAACATTGTAGACTAGCAGATACATAAAACAAAACTCATAAAATCTGAATTTTGATTTAATTTCTTAGTTTACCATTCATAATCATTTATATTAAATTTAGTTTATTGAAATGAAAATAAACTAAATTTTCATTTCAATTTAGTTTATTTTAAATTTAATATAAATTAAATTTCTAATTAAATCACACTTTAACACAATTAACTATTTTAAACTTGTTTTTGTTGAAAAGATTTATATTGAACTTTAAAAGTGGCAATCTATAACGATGAGAATAGAATCTTGAATCTTGAGAGCAAACTTAATCTCTTCATGAACAAAAAAATCTCATGGAAACCTAAAAACACGTCTCTTCAAACGTGTTCTTATTTAAAGGAATTTCAATTGCGCTTAAACTTATGAGAGAATCTCTAATGAAAACTTAACACCGCCGTGAACCATAGCTTTAATAACAACCTAAAAACATGTCATTGGAATATAGTCAGTCAGCCAATCAGTCCAAGTCCAAAATAGTGACAGAAAAATAGAGTTTTAGTCTAAAACTTAACACAAAAACAACACTTGTTGTACTAGTCTTTGTTGAGTTTGCTAACTTCAGCAATGCTAATGATATAAACAAAACCATGCTTAACATAAACATCCAAGTATAAATAATAAAAACTAGTAATAGAAGCATATTATCTCACAAATGGGAGGTCATATTGAGAAAACTAAAGGCTATGAAAACAACTTAGGAGGACGTGGACATGTCAATAGGCTCTCCTGGAGTCCCAGGTGAGGTTGGACCCTTGCCTCGAGATAGAATGGTCTCTATTTGGGCAAGACACGGAGCCATATTGTAATGCTCGAGTCATCACGATGCTCCAACTGTGATTTTATCTAACTGCACCAAAATCTCTTGTTTTGCTTCATTACAATCCAAAAACACTTTGTTGAGGAGGGACTTGATATTCCAATAGACTTTTATAGTCAAAGGTATTGGTTATGGCATCCATTGATGTGTCCCAGATCAAGGACCCATTCAACCACAGATGCCAACACCTTGACATCTAAAAATTCCTCTATGACGGCATGGACTTTAGTCGTAGCAATTCTAATTTCATTTTGAATTTCAAAATGGGCCTAAGAGTTATACCTTCTAGCTGCATTTTGGGCCCGAAGGAAAGCTCTAACATTCCCTTCTACCCTACTAGAGGAACCTTGATGACTTCTAACCCTTTGTTTTAGCATGTTTGGAAGGAGCAAAAGATTTAGTGAGAAGCAAAGGAAACAAGAGGATAAGAGCAGAGCGCAACTATGGTAGCAGATGTCAAACCAGGAGGTAACTCCTCAAAACTAGAATGTGTATTAGCTGAAGAATGTACATGCTTATATAGATGGGAGGTGAGGCTATTGGGATTCAGCTCCCAATGACTCTTGGCCTTCCTTATTTTCTAATAATAAATAATATACAAAAATACATATGCACACCCATCCATAGGATTAGGTGTCAACATTCCCCCCTTTAATCCGAAGGGATGTTGGTGAGTCCAAGCATCGATCTGAACTTTTCAAACTTTTCTCTTCCAAGTGCTTTGGTGAAGATGTCAGCAGTTTGATCATTTGTGGAACAATGATGTAGATGGATGGTTTTGGCCTGAACATGATGTCGAATTAGATGGTACTTTGTATTGATGTGCTTTGTTCGATCATGGAACTTTGGGTTCTTGGCCAACTTTATTGCAGAAGTGTTGTTGATCATGAGTGGAGTGGAGTACCTTTGTTTCATCTGCAAATCTTCTAGGATTTTCCGGAGCCACACAATTTCCTTTGTTGCTTCAGCTGCTGCCACATATTCTGCCTCGGTCATGGAATCTACTGGAACTGATTGTTTGCGTGATCTCCATGAGACGGCTCCTGATCCAAGACTCATGGTGTAACTTGTAGTAGACACCCCTATTTCTTTGTCGCCATCAAAGTCTGAATCAGAGTATCTGATCAAGCTGAAGTCGCCTACCTGTGTATATTTGAGTCCAAAGTCTTGAGTCCCCTTCAAGTACCTTAGCACTCTTTTTGCAACAGACCAATGTCCTTCACAAGGTTTTTGCATGAACCTTGAGAGGATTCCAACAGCAAATGAAATGTCAGGTCTGGTGGTGGTCAGATAGATAAGACTTCCTACAAGCTGTCTATACTTAGTTGCATCCTCAAAGTCCTTCCCTTCAATAGATGTGAGCTTCAAGTTTTGTTCCATTGGAGTGCTTAAGGGTTTACAGTCATCCATGCCAAATTTGTTCAAGAGATCTCCAATGTACTTCTTTTGAGAAAGAAATATGAATTTAGGATGTTGAATTACTTCAATACCCAAATAGTAATGAACATGACCCAAGTCAGTCATTTCAAAACCTTTCTTCATCTCTTTCTTCATGGATGCAATATAGCTCTCATTGTTTCCTGTTATCAAAAGATCATCTACATATACCACAAGATATACAACTGTTTTTCCAACTTTCTTAACAAACAAAGTTGCATCATCAAGATCAAAGTGTTTGAAATCAAGTTTCAGAAGATGCTCGGTCAATTTCTCATACCAGGCTCGTGGTGCTTGCTTAAGGCCATACAAGGATTTTACAAGTTTACAAACTTTGTGTTCTTGACCCTTTATCACAAATCCTTCTGGTTGGGACATATAAACTTTCTCCTTTAGATCTCCATTCAAGAAGGTTGTTTTTACGTCCATCTGGTGGACTTTCCATCCATTCTGAGCTGCTAAGGCAAAGAGAGTCCGAATGGTGGTCCATTTTGCTGTGGGAGCAAAAGTTTCTTCATAATCAACTCCTTCTTTATGTGCGAATCCTTTTGCCACAAGCCTGGCCTTGTGCTTGTCAAGTGAGTCGTCTGCTTTGTACTTGTTCTTGTAGACCCACTTACAGCCAATTGGTTTCGTTCCCAAAGGCGGATCAACCAGCTTCCAAGTGCCATTCTTTATCAAGGCATCATACTCCTTCTACATCGCTTCTTTCCATTCATCATGAGAAGTGGCTTCTTTGAAGGAAGTTGGTTCATGATCTGTAGACAAACTCAATTCACAGTTATAAGCAATATCCATATCAACAGGGGAATCGGAATTATCTACATCACCTTCGATTTCTTGAGTGGAACTTCTTGTTCCTGTTTTTCCAACCTCATCAGGATGAACATCCTCCAGTGTCTTTGTCAGCCATTTGGGAGGACCTTTTTGAGATGGCCCAGGCTGGTCACTTGACTGAGTTGGGATTGATTCAAGATTCAATCTCCCAATTCTGTCAATCACATCATCCAATGTGTCATCCGTGGTTGTTTCTTCATGTGGGGGAGAGAGTGCTTCGGGATATGATTCCACAGTTTGATTCAATATCGGAATCCCCCCTTCAAGATGTGGAATCACATTATCAAATTCTTGGAAGGACTTTGCATGTGTGAATCTATCCAGGCGATCAAGTTGCCGCTCAACAACCTTGTCACTCTTGGAAGATTCAAGGAATATGACATCTCTTGCTATCACAAACTTCTTATTTTCTTCATCATAGAGACGATATCCTTTGGAGGTATTGGAGTACCCCAAGAAGATACATTTGCGACTTCTAGCACCAAGTTTGTTCCTTTGACCCTTGGGTATCGAGGCATAACAGGTGGACCCAAAGACCCTGAAATGCTTTACCGAAGGAATGTGGCCATGCCACATTTCAAAAGGAGTTTTGTTTCTAATTGAACTTGAAGGACACCTATTATTTATGTAAACAGCACATAGAACTGCATCAGCCCAAAACATCAATTTTATATTCTTGAAAAATAACATGGAGCGGACCATATTTAAAATAGTTTTGTTCATTCTTTCAGCTACACCGTTCTGTTGTGGATTATATGGCACAGTTGTTTGATGTTTGATTCCATATTGACGAAGATAATTTTCAAATTCGTTTGAAGTGTATTCTTTTCCATTATCAGTACGTAGAGAGCCAATATGTGTTTGTGCATCATTTTCAATCCATGCATGAAAATTCTTGAAAGTTTGAAAAGCATCAGACTTATTCTTCGGTAAGTAAATCCAACACATTCTGGTGTAGTCATCAATAAATGTCATCATGTATTTGTTTCCATTTGCAGAAGCAATAGGCATAGGGCCACATAAATCTGAATGAACAAGCTCAAGTTTTCTATGTGCTCTTGAGTGTGAATCATGAAATGGTTGTTTGCTATGCTTTCCTAGAATACAAGCATCACATTCCTTAGGTTTTCTAGGAATTGTAGGCAGTCCATCAACACCATTTTTCTTCAACAAACGAAGGTTGTCATAATTTAAGTGTCCAAATCTAGCATGCCATAAAAGACTTGATGGAAATGTACCTTCATCATGATGTGAACTGAATGCAAAGTTTTGAGCATGGGCAGATGAACCTTTCAGCTTCAAGAGTCTCCCTTCTTCTATTCCCTCCATGACAAGTGAGTGATCTGATGCTGATATGACCTCTGCCTTGCCATCAAACAAGTGAACTGAGTGTCCTTGCTGCCGGATTTCGATCAGGGACAGCAAGTTTATCTTCAACTCCGGGAGGTATAGAACCTCATGTAGGATATGATCAGGAAGACCAGGCAGTTTAAGCCTGACTGTGCCAAGCCCTGATGGCTTGAGTTTGGATTTATATGCGAAATATACTGCTCCATCAACTTTGTCAGTGAATTCTTCAAAAAAATCTTTTCTAAATGTCATGTGACATGTTGCTCCTGAATCTAGCAACCAATCATCTCTCCATGAAGTAAATGAAACATCAAATAGGTTTTCAATTACTCCATTGTTACAATGTGCTAGAACAGAATGAGCTGATTCAGCTGGTTTACCTTTGTCTTTGTCATTAGTTTTACCTCTGTCTTGATTTGTTTGCTGCTGAGCTTTAGATTGTCTGCCCCCCTTTTCTCTGAAGTTTCTTCTTCGTCTTCTGCCTTCTCTTCCTCTGGATGGACTTGAAGCGTGTCTCTTTTCTCTCTGTGCCAAGTAGGCAGCCTCTTTAGAAGATGAAGGGACTGTCATCTTCTTTTGAAGGAGGAGAGAAAAAAACTCTGCTGGAAAATTTCTCTTGAAGGAGAGAAAACAAAAAAAATCTTTGCTGGAAAATGCACTCAGTTTAAAAGGACAGAAACTCTTTGCTGCAAATATGAAGACTGAATTTGAAAAAATACGCTTTGCTATAAACTGAATTCTGCATAAAAAAAATATAATTTTTTTTTTGTTTGGGAAAAAAATGTATATGAAAAAGGTGGAGTGATATGGAATGGCGGTATTTGTATGAAAAGAGCGGTAACGAATGTATGGTGGGATGGTATTGAATGTATGGTGAGAAAGGCGGTATTGAAAAGGGCGTAGTGAGAATAAATGGGGGACAAAATGAATATAGAGTGAAATAATGTAATATGGAGCGGGTATATAGGGGAGGCGGTATTAAACAATGGGAGGGGCGTTTAATGGAGTGTGGTATTAAAGGGGAGAGGAGAGGTCGATAGGGAAAGCTGTGGGAAGGGCGGACCACATATATAAACAGAACATATATATATAAACAGTGGAGGGGCACATATTAGGGAGGGCGGTCAGCGTTGTATTAGAGGTGGAGGCAGCGTATAAAAACAGCGTATATAACATATGACAGCGTTTAAATACAATGTAATCAAAACACAACGTTTAAATATGATATGGTCGACGGTAATATGACTACGTTTTAAAAGTATGAATGGATTGCAATATGCAAAGGGCGTTTCATATGACTGTGTTTTTATGCAATAGTATTAAAACATGTCAATACAATATATATCAACGCCTCGGGTCAATAAACCAGCGTACTGTTAAGAAACCAGCGTATTACCAAATGAAAAAGCGGTATTGTGTATTGACAGACAGCGTTGTGGTGGTATCGATGGCTTATACAAACTGAATCAGCGTTGTAAAAAACACAGCGTTGTATTGTAATATGAAATAGAGGCAGAGCATATTAACATATGACAGAGGGTGGTATATCATGAACAAAATGTTGTATATGGAAAAGCATTGAAATACCACTGAATGAGGGAGGATTGTGTATATATGCAGAGGAGTGGTGTTATAAAATATGGAGGTCGATATGTATGACAGCGCTGGTGTATGGAGGAATGGGGAATGGAGAATGGGAATGCAGGCAGGGGAGGGGAAGGCGATGGGTAGGAGAAAAAAATGGAGGAGCGCAGGAATGAATGGAGAGAAGGAGGCCCAAAAGGGCGTTACAAAAAAAATTTGAAATTGAATCTGCAGAATGACAGAGTTGCAGGACTGCTGGAATTGCAGAATGGCAGAGCCTGCAATTTGCAGAATGACAGAGCCTGCAGTCTTCAGGAGCTGCAGGAGCTGGAGCTGCAAATGTCAGGGCTAAATAGGGAAAAAAATGCAGAATAACAGTCTAGCAATTAATGAGCAGCAAAAACTATTAAAAAATATTGACTGAGCAAAGGATAGGGAGTTACACCACAGGGCAGAAATGCCAATTGTGGGGCTGGCTCCGATACCATGTCAAACCAGGAGGTAACTCCTCAAAACTAGAATGTGTATTAGCTGAAGAATGTACATGCTTATATAGATGGGAGGTGAGGCTATTGGGATTCATCTCCCAATGACTCTTGGCCTTCCTTATTTCCTAATAATAAATAATATACAAAAATACATATGCACACCCATCCATAGGATTAGGTGTCAATAGCAGAGAGGAATTCATGGAAGGGAGTGCCCGTGAGAGGGAATATATGGAATTTTAATGAAAGGAGGGGTCTATAGGGACTAAAGGATGTTGAGACAATAAATAACACAACAAGGAGATAGGTACAAGGAGGGGGCTAGCAGTCGAGATGGATTTCACAACTTAGAAGGGTTCTAACAACAATCAAAGAACACTCCATGTAGTCTAAATAATCGTGAACAAATTGTGCAAGCACATTCATGCTATAGCAAGAAAAAGATAACACATAGTTAACACTTGGATATTCTGAGTGAAATATTGCATTGGGAGGTGAGTTCCTAGAGTAATTGCAAACAAAAGTTAAGGAGTGAAGCCGAGTTGGAGCATAGTCTCCACTCTCACTTCCATAGGCCACTTTCAATGCGAGCTGCTCTCCACCTAGTGTGAGTTTTGAATCGATGCTACCACCACCCTGCACAAAAACACTTTGGATTCAAGTGGAGGAATATTAGACAAGTTGGGGATAAATTCCACAAGGGAGTCCAGGTCAAGAGAATATTGACACTGCAAATGGAAGGGGCACACAGAGTAAAGTCCAATCCAAGCGCAATAATGGAGGAAATGGAATGAAAAATCACGGACATATACCAATTGCCGTTGGGAAGGTTCCCACCGATGCCAACTACATGCAATGAATGTGCTATCGTCATGGAATTCATGTGTGGTATCATGAAGCTATTTGATATATTAAATGGAGGGTGGGAGGCTGACACCTCCCCCCTTGCATGAGTGGGTTGAATGTGGTGGATCTGTCTCACCCTTCCCTCCTTCCCAACCATTTCATGTGCCCAAATTTTTGGCTCGTATTTTCCACCCCATCGGCTCACTAGTTCTAGTAGCATTGTGATCTCAATCCTTGGAGAGGAGGGGAAGATAATTTTGAAGTAGGGGGGAGGAATATATGGTGGACCAATGGAAAGGGAGGGATAAATTTTCCTCTTAGCATCCAAAATTTTCTAAGAAGTTGACTGCCTTTTTCCATGAGCGATGGATGTGGAGTGGAATGAGAACAAGGATATGGGGAAGGAGAGAGGCAATATGAGACAATAATTTCTTAAGTATCCAATTGAGGGACAACTTATCCACCTTTGTTCCATTGAGGATATTTTTAAGAGTAAAATTACTAAGTTAGAATCCCATTCGACGATCACTTTTTTGAATCACAGGTTCTTGGTAGCCAAGGGTACCCTTTCCAAAGCAAAGAGTTTAGCAGAATTGTTTCTATCAAATCCCACAGAGCATGCTAGGACATAAAGCGAATTCCCTTCCTCATCTCTAAAGATGCCTCCATAACCAGCAAAACATAGATTCCCTTTGGAATCCCCATCATAATTGTATTTGAGGAATCCCAAAAGGGGTGGGTCCAAATACTTGGCAAATGGGGGAAAGGTGTGGGGTGAGGGGAAGCAAGGATGGGGAATGATGGAAACAGAAGGGTGGAGGGAGAGTTTGCTTAAGATAAGGGATTATTTAGGGGTAGTATTCCAATATTCATGGGACTAGGGGCCCAACAATGTGGATTCTCGAATATTTTGGAGTGCTCAGTGCCATATCATGCTCTGATTCAGACTTTTACCACATAAAATGTAGTTGTTTATTTCCTTCCAAATTGTATTGTCCCTTTCCAATCCATAGTAGTAGAAAAAGTGAAGTCATAGCCTAGCATGATCCCCATAGGTTATCGACAATAAAAAGGGGGAAACATGTTAATTAGTAGATATTATCTTAATAATTAAATAAAAGGTGGTAAATTCACTTTAGAAAAATAAGTGACCCATGGTATTATTTTTCCACCCATGGTATTTTGGAGAGGGAAAAATGATAAAGAAAAGGAAACTTGAGGAAAAGAAATATGTGTGAGATTTGATTGGTGAGTTTTTAAGTAGCTCGAGTAGTTATTGTGAGAGGGAGAACCCTCGAGTATTCCCAATTTCAATGTTGAATTACACACCCTAGCTGGTGGTGATTGATTTCAGTGGTTGTTGGGCCATCCTAGCTAATGAATAAAATTATCATATCTAGAGGAGAATGAATTGGTATTTTGAGATGTTGAGTTCATAATATAGGAGGAGATCAATCTATTTATCAGAGAGTCTAAATTACTAGATTGCACAAGGGTTAATTTTCTTTCTTTAGGGAAGTTGATTTGCATATTTTTTAGAGGTCAAATTCGTGGTGCTGTAGGGACCAAATTTCACTCCCATTTAGAGGCCAAACTATTTTGTTGCAAGGGTCGAGTTTCTTCTTCCATTTGGAGGCCTAATTAATACCTTTGAGGTCCAAAATATTATTTTAGAGGAGGACGAAATTACCTTGTTGTAGGAGGACTGATTTTCATTTCTTGTGGGAGCCAAAATTGACTTAACTAGTGGGTTGAAATTTGTTGCCATTTAGAGGGCCAAATTGCTAGGGTTCAAGCTGGTTGATTGCAATCTTCAAGAGGGCCAAATCCACAATTCGTTTTGGAGAATGAGTTTAAGAGTTGAGGGAGTCAAACTGGAGCATGTAATATTTTCTCTACAATTTATAGAATGATGAGTGCAATTTATTATTGAATCTTTTGGAAAAAATTTATAATGAATTTCTTGAATTTAAATTTCTAGAAATTAAGTCAACTATATAAGAGGGACATTACAGTGGTATCATAGTTGTGCATCCTTTTAGCCTGAAGGGTTACTTTAGTTAATGACCCCATGAGACAAAGAATTTGTGACCTATAGAAGGAAAAATAAAGGAAGAATATGTTATCTAGGATCATAGGAAGAAGAAGGAGAAATGAGAGATCGTGAGGATCCACCTTGGGAAAGTAGTAGGCAATGATTTGGCTAGGGGACAATAAGATATGGTCTAGACAATGAAATCCCTCACTCAATCTATGACAAAAAATGCTCCAAGAGTGGTCATAGCTAAAATGATGGAGAGTATACTCAGGCATGGAGACATAGTATGGGTTGCGTAGTGTATGGTAATGAAGCAAAATATTCTAGATGAGGGGAAGCAATACCCAACATACATTCAAACATTATTAAGCATACATCAAAAGGTTTTCATAGAGATGCTACCAGGGAGGTCGTCAGATAAGGGATTCTAGAATACAATAAAACTAGAAGAAGGGTGTAAGTTGATTATCAGAAATCCATACATGCATCCCAAACGGTATAAAGAAGAAATAGAAAATGCCATTAAGGATTTGTTGGATATGGGATACATAAGGCCAATCTCTAGCCCATTTGCATCCATTTTAGTATTATTCAAGAAAAATTATGGAGCATTGAGGATATGCATTAATTATAGGGCCCAAAATAAGAAGACCATCAAGAACATGCACCTGATACCCAAGATTGTTGAGCTTCTCGATGAGTTGCATATAGTAGTTTATTTCTCAAAGTTGATTTACGATAAGGGTACCATCAAGTTAGGGTGCACAAGTAGGATATACAGAAAACTGCCTTTAAATGCCATTATAGGAATTTTAAGTTCCTTGTCATACCTTTTTGGCTTAACAATCCCCCCACTACTTTTTAATCATGCATGAATCATATTTTTAGGAAACAGCTATGAAAAATATTTTTGGTATTTTTAGATGATCTTATCATCTGTAGCAAGACATGGGAAGAGCATTTGGAGGAGGTGTTGCGCATAATTGAGGAGCAATATATTTTTTCAAAATAATATAAATGTGAATTTGGGATGATTGAGATGTTTTCTTGGGGCACATTATCAATGAAAAATGGGTACAAGTACACCAATAGAAGATGCATACTATTCTTGATTGGTCAACACTCAAGAACATTACAGAGTTGCATGGATTCATGGGCATATGCAATTACTACAAGCACTTTCTCAAGAGATACTCAAAGATGGTGGCACCTTTAAAAAACCAAGACAAAAAGGGGGTATTAAGATGGTTGAAGGAAGCACAACACACTTTCGAGAAGTGTAAAGAGGCAACGATTACTTGTCCCATCTTAGATCTTCCATATTTCTCAAAACCTTTTGTGCTATATTGTTATGCATTTTGAAGGAAGGAGGCTAATAAGGATATTTTTTCATGAGCTTAACATTTTATTGTGAAATACCAAAATTGACAAAAAAATTATTCAAAATATGATAACATAAACAAACAACTGAAGATAACATAAAATAACACAAAGGAGATTGATAACAAAGTTCACCCAGTGTGAGATATGTCTCTAAGTTTGCTTCTGAAGGAGTGGGATCTTAAATTATGATGAAAAATGACTCAAATTACATTAACTCCCCAATCTCCAAAAATGGCTCTCTAGTCTACAGCTTTTCAAAAGACTCTAAAAACCATTCAAAAACTCTCGTTTGAAAATTATCCAAAAGGGATAAAATTCTATGACTTATCACATAAATAGGGATAAACATGCTATAAAATGGAAAGGGCTTAGCCTTTCTACACAACTACAACTTTGAGGTGTAGTGGAAATTGTTTTACATATATATAGTTTAGAGGGTTCACACCCCAAGGTCGAACTTGTTGGGGCTGCGGTCCATCGCATATAAAATTGGCATATCATTGAACTTTTGTTATAACAATATGTTAAACATAACATATATTAAATCGTGGCAACCAACATATTATGTTTATGGCATGTCATTGTAACTATACTCGTTGCGTATAACATAAACCACCGGTCGATATAATTTAAACCAATCATGATCTTGGAATTTTCTGATATTCATTGGACCACATGCTTATGGGAATCATAACCAACAGTTGTCATATACCACAATTTTGCATTTTCATTGTCACTCGATGTATAACCATTTTCCACCCAACCTATGACATGTCATACAATATACTAACATTGCACCAAAAGGGTGCAAAGACATGTCAGTAGAAGTGTAGATGAATGTACAGTGACGCAACGGTAACATTGAAGGAAACAAGGATGTGGACGTGGAAGGTATGACGAATTAGGAGGCTAAAGTATTGGTAAATTAGAGCTTTCCAAGTGGGTAAAAGTGCATTATAGAATCTGCAATATATCATATTTCTATCACCGAACTAAAAATTAGAAACACATTACCTTGACTAGTTTAAATAAAAAAATATCTACTCTCTAAAGAGATGAAAAACATAGGAAATCCAATATTTACTCTTGAAACCCTTTATTGGGAAAATCAAAGCCTAATAGATACAAATAACAAACATAGGAAATCAAATATTTACTCTTGAAACCCTCTACTGGGAAAATCAACGTCAAATAGATACCTATTATTTCCTTGGCTACTTGGCCAATCTAGCCACATTGATACCAAATCTTGTTCTATGTTCCAACATCAATCTCTTCCAAAAGGCGCTTCACAAACCCGCTCTACACTAAACCATAGATACATTTATAGCAAAGGCACTTCACAAACCAACTCTACACTAAAACATAGATACATATATATATATATATATATATATTAAATTGTAAACTTCCAATCACAACAAAGCATTTATTTTCATCTCTATGTTATTTAATCCTTCATCAGGTTTTCTATATTTAGAATACAAAGTGCAACACTCTCACCAAGTACAACACTCCACCATCTATGATAAGCTTGGTCCACATGCAGAAGCAGGAGATCATGGCTCCTAATAGTTGTCAACTTACACCACACAATGATATCACTTGAACATACACATGCATATTGAACATTTTCTCTTGACCTTTCATCACTACACCGTCTCTGATAAGTTTGATCCATACACACAAGCTTATACCACACAATGTTAACATTTGACAACGACATATATACTGAACATGTTCTCTTAAAAATAACATATAGAGAGAAATAAACTAGTGGTAGTGTTGTCACGACACATATATAACAAGCCATGGTATATTACAAAAACACTCAATAGTATGTGGCACAATACATAATAATAATGGCCTGCTAAAAGGAATGAGTGAGTGAGATGGTAAGGTCTGGCAATGAAGCTAGAGATGTCAAGGGAAACTTCCAAATATATGTACTAAAGGTAGCACAACTTTTTAATATACATTTGATCATTGAAAAATGTATTTAGAAAAACTATGTCAAATATATTGAAAAACATATTTGATAGTTTAAGGATGAGAAATGCCAAAAAATACAACTTCAAAACATCCATCTTAAGCCAGGTAAAATTTTAAATTATTCATTTAATCATTGAAAACGGTATACGAAAAACATATCTAATTTATTGAAAAGAATACATTTAAATTCATATTTTGTAAGAGATTATTATAAGTTACAACGTTAAATTCCTCCCCAATAGTTATAAGCCTTGGCCCTCTAGTGAATGTGTTTTCCTAGAATTCATTTGAGGTCAATAGGGAAGGAGGGAATTTCTTAATGGTGTGCTTCATGTTTGGTAAAGATCCTAGAAGCCCAAAATTAATTTGGCAAAGTTTGGATTCTACCTCCCACAGTTGGTTAAATTGTTCACCAATATTATAAAAATTGTCTTCTAAGTTTCCTAAAATTTATCTAGAGTATTTTGCATCATCATGCAACATCTCTCTCATATTCAAACAATTTCACTAGATGACGACTGAAGAAATTTTAAACTGGAATATGATGATTTTCAACCATAATCTAGAGGGCAGAATAATTCTTTTACCACTCAATTTGTAAGAGTGTTGGTCGAATGTTTTCCCCTTATTCTTAGTTTAAATTTTGTGACGAAAATTTTGAAGCACTATCTTGATTAGAAGTTCCCTTTTGGAATCATTTATTGTTTTTCTAGCTATTTACTGGAATAATTTTCCAAGTCCATATTGTTGCGAGACTTGCAAGTCAAAGACAAGTCACGAGCCAAAAAATTAAAAATGACTTCGAGGAAAGTCATACTTGCATAGACCAAATTTGACTCGGGTCAGATGAATTTGAGGCAATGCAAGTACGACTCACTAACCTGCCTATAATATGCAAAAACTGCAACATTTGGTCCAGAAGATGTGTGAAGATTTTCCCAGGCCTCCTGAACCTCTTAAATTTTCTGCCTTGCTAACCTCTTCCCTGGGAAAAGTCTGGTAACATTGTTGCATACATAAGGGATTAGGTGGCATTTAGAGGGTGCTTCAAATGGTGAGATTTTTTCGTAGAAGGGAAACCAAAAAATCACCACAATATTATGGGTATTACTAAGAATTATTGGACTTTATGTTTTCCTCGGATTTTCTTTCACTTTATGTTTTCCTAGGATTTACTTTCTATCAAGGTTGTGATATTGCACCAAGAGGCACATTCCACAATGTACGCAAGGGAGGAGGGGAGGAGAGCATCAATTATTTCCAGTGTGTGTGCCCTTGTATGTATTTCTTAAAAAATTAAATAAATAAAATGATGGCAGACGTAAATACATGATTGGTACTACTACGACCTAAATTAATGAAATATTGAATTTCGATTAGATATGAATTATATTCATTAAAAATGAATGGGGAAAGAACTAAAATTTTAGAAGTTTAGTTCCATAAAGTAATCATTGCAAAAAAGAACATGAGGTTTGGGTGGAGTGATGAACTGAGATTTATCTGAAGAAAAGTGAAGCTCCTTCTATTACAACCAATTTTCCCAACATGTAACTGAACCTAGTAGAGTCTTCACTATTGTGAATTTTTATTAACAGTGTTAACGTTGTTTGGATCATTCTGCAAATTATTTATGGTGTGTCAGTAAAATTTATGGTTTTTCAGGAATTCCAAAAATATCCCATTGGTAGTTCTCCACAGTCAACAAAAAAAATCCATATAATTGATATTGAAGCTACAACTTTGAGCCCATGGTCTCCATTTGCAGTATCAGTAGTTCCCTGTGATAAGGATTGAGCTGACACTTAACGACAAAGGGCTTGGCAGTATAGAAAATTGAGGAATTTGATAGCACTTGGGGCATAACATATCCAGGGTTAAGATGGATTTGTGTTAGTATACAGTCACACTCAAATATCAATCTTGTTGGGAGGTAGATTAATGAAGAAAACAGTATGAGGCTCTAACAAAGCCCATAATTTTGCTGTAGCAATAGGAAGAAATTTTGGCCTATCTTGACCTCGCATGGCAATTAGATCATGAATTATAATTTGTTCTCTTTTTCCCCTTTAAAAAAAGATATTTATCACAAAAGGATGTTCTGTACTTGTGTGTATCATTTATTTATTTCCTTTTAAAATCTCAAATAATGAAACAAGCCTACCTATGATCAAAATCTCAATAGACTACCTCAAAATCATATTAGACATAGTAAATTCTACTAATTTAGGCCAAAGAAAATTTATTTCCTATAAATACCAGCGGATGCATCATCAACTAGGGGTTCCCATGTGAGCTATTGTTGCAGTAAGATTTATGCAATAACAAAAGGAACATAGTTTATTCTTAGCATAAATAACTTTACACGTGTTAAGAATTTGTTCAATATAATCCATAATGGTTATTAAGAAAATTTGTGTGAGTTGAAACACGCAAGGACTCTAACATGAATGCACATGGTAGCTATATATAAAGAGAAATGAACGTCATGGATCCCTGGACTATTCACTTACAATTATCTATTTCTCTTGAAAGAGGCCTTGCAAAGTATTATGTGGGTTGATGTCTTGCATTTGAGATTCTAGACATAGCATGGTCTGCATGACAGGATCGCCTTGGAGTTCACATTGTTGTATCCTATACCCATCCATAACTTTCTAAGGTTTACTAAGGGAGGGACCTCTTTGAAACATTGCTTGTTGATTGGTGCGTTGCATACCTGCGAACCTTGGCAGCTGGTTGTTAATTTTCATTCTCTGATAAATTGAAGGCTATGGAAAACTATGATTATTCAGAGAGAGAGGATATGTTTCCTTTAATTTTGAGATTAATGTATAAAAAAAAGATAAACAACATGGAAAATGATAGGATCACAAAACCATTATGGCTCTAGTAGGGAGGGCATTAAGATGCCAAGTCTTGACTAAATCATTGGACAATGAAGGGAGTACATCTATATTTAAGGAAAAAAATTGGTGCAATAAAGCAATAGAGAATAAAAGAAAAATAATATATTATAAGAAAGTCAAAAGTATCTCTGTGTTTGAATAATGTAAGAAGAAAGTGAACATTTCTATAATAAGAAAAAAATCGCATGAGCTCTATGGTGAAATAAAGCATAAGATGATTTCTAAAATGTTGTTATGTTATCTTTGTGACACTTTATCAATTTTAAAATATTTTTCATCAAAATTATGGGAATCTTGGAACAATTCTCTTAAATAATTTGAAGCTCAAAAATATAATTATAGAGAAATCCAACTAATCTCTTACCTTTCTTAATATCTACAAAATCTAGTCTTAGTGAATATTAACCACCAACATCATCATTATACAAAAAATCTACAAATTCATTAAATACAAACAAACATTTCATGATCAATCTACTATTAAATTAAATCACAACAAAAAAAATCAGCATTAACTTATGTAAAGTTTATTGAATAAGGGTTAATGCTCTTGATCCTTATTTCATTCACTAGGCTACTTATAGTGTCTCTCGATTAAACACAACCAACAATTGTAAGAAGGGCAAGTTTGGGAGAGGCAGAAGGTCCCCACTACATCAAACTCTCAAAAATATAAATCATCAAGTGATAGACTATTTGATTGCTTATTTATTTATTTTTTATTTTTTTAACTCAAACATTTATTCAATTGCTACCCATTACACGTAGTTAATAATTACTTATTTAACTTATGAATACAATCTAGTTTCATGGTTTTAAATAGTTAATTGGATTTAGAAAAATGAGCATGTTTTTTTTAAGCTCCATATTTTTTTAAGAAATTCAGTGAGAAAATAGAGATGTTGTAATGTTGAACATTTTAAGTAGTGAAAATAAATTAAAATTAAATCATAATTTTTACGGTCCCTTATTTTTTAACCATGGTATTCTTAACCCATGGTTTTTTTCTATGGCATTCTTCTCTAATGTGCTCTATCTGAAGGCTAATAATTAAACGAGCGTAAATCCATCTCAATTCTAGATATACCAAGAGCCTCAAATCCCTATTAACACTTGGTAAATTTAGAGATAAAATGGATCTAAAATTTTATAAAAAAAATAAAAAACATATAATATATAACACATCCAAATTTCAAACTTGGCCTCCAGGAATTGAACGTGAAGGTGCATTGTGAAAAATAATAAGCCCATTTGACCGGAAAAATTCATATATATATTCACATATAGATGCACCAGTGATGTGTTTTGTTATGTTGTAAATTTGCCTTGAAAATCGGAAGTGTGAAAAATTAATCCATATAATTGATTGTCCCCATTGAAGTTAGCATATGCCTTTCCTCTTACACTACTAAGGCCTGGACTTTATATTTATGAAGACATCTTGTCGAAGAGGACATGCATAGTCACTTTGCAAGATGAAATACTAGTGGCGATAAATCAATTGGGATGTTTGGTTTATGTAGATATTATTATTGATGATGATGATGATGATGATGGTTAACGTTCACTGAGACCACACTTTGGTCTATCGGACCTACAATTTTCTTAGTTCTTAATTCTCTGGTTTCTTGTCTTTCTTGACGAGATTGGTGTTGTAGATTTCTTTTTCTTCTCTACGGTCTTCCAACTTCCTTTATCTTGCACCTCCTTCATCTCTTCTGATTCTTGAGACACTGGTGTCTTATCTTCAGGATCTGGGAGATCTGCTTTGCTGCTAAATGAAGATTTCTTTTGCGCGCTATTCGGATCCTCATAATTGTTGATGCTAGAGGGGTTGTCAATTTCATTTTTTTTTTGTTGGGCGAAGGTTTCCCCCTGCTTGTCTTGAGGGTTATTTCTATCTTGCCTGATTTCTTGCGATTTAGAGTTTTTTGGAGAGTATTCTTCCTTGACGACAGTGTAGTGTTCCTTTTGTGCTCCTTCCCACCATGTAGATGTATGGTGAATCTTTCTAGCATAATTTTTCTAGGATACTTTTGGGCAATTTTTGGCTAGATGGCCTATCTCAAAGCAAGATCGACATCTGAAGAGAACACTTTCATAGTCGAGTTTCTGGTTTCATACATAGTCTTTTCTTGTTAGGATTATTTCAGCTGGGAATCCGGCGCTAAAATCCATTTCTACATAGATGTGTGCATAGGTGGTTCTGACATATTCCTCTGTTTCTGGGGACCTGCAGTAAAATTTCTCAATTGCATTTCCAATAGCTTTTAGCGAGGAGGGGTTCCAGAGATGGAAAGGTAGGTTTAGCAATCTAACCCAAACTGGTGTTGAGGTTATAACTGTTGTTGAGGGATCGAATGATGGGTTCCATGGCTTCATGAATAGGCCCGAGTTTTCCCAAAACCAAGGACCAAAATCTAAAATGCATTGTCTGCTTTCAGACTTTTCAAAATCTACTATAAATAAACCCTTAGCACAGGGGTAGATATTAATTTCATCAGAAATGACAGGCTTCCATACCTCCGAGATCCAACTGTGGAGCGCTGTCAGTCATGGCCAAAAGCCATTAAACCGGTAGATTAAGGCAGTTTCAGAAAACTTCAAGGCTTCATCTAGTGAGACCTTGACCACCTGCACAGTGGGAGCTAGGGCTTCATTGACGATATGGGCAAAGCTTGACTGTCAGAGGTGGACAGAATTGGGCCGGCAATTATCTTCGGGAAGCTGGGAGCCATATTGTGGAAGTAAACTAGGATTGGGTCTGAAATTTAACAGATATTGTTGAGGATCATGCCCTAATACAAATTCGCAACCAGTCAACAGACTCAAATTGTGTAATTGTTTTCTTGACGGGGGAATACTTGGTGATCAGAAGATTTGAGAACACAGTGCGCACTGCATCCCCGATTGGTGTTATTCTTTTTTTTTCATCAGGAGAAAAATCGCTGTTTAGATATTATATCATGGGAAAACAGTCCATCGTCCAGAACATGCGCAACTGAAGAGGAGATAACCAATTCTCGACAGGAGAAAGGGATGTCCCATTCAGGTAGAGGTAAAAAAAACAGAGTATGGTACCCATACAGTCAATGCTGTGAAACCATATAGGTTCACAACAGCATACAGATCCCAGCAATGGATACTGGCGTCCAGGCGAAGTAGCCAGGAGGAAAATACATAGAACGGATGAAACAAAAAAAGAGATAACAATACAGACCTCATAGCTGATACAAAGCATTACAAAAACCAAGAGCAAAAACCGATAAATGCATTGTGGAGCAGCCAAAAGGAAGGCAGACTATCAAAAGCGATGCAACCTGGGCGTTGTAGCCATTCAGAAAGTGCAAGAAAGCTGTGCAGCATCAGACAGGCATCGAGAGCAAGACCAAAACCAGAACAGGTGAAGAGCACCAATCCAATATAGCATCCCATAGAAAGAGAGAGCCCAGGGCCCGAATGATGACACCAAATACGAAGAACCTACAATGGGATAGAGAAGGTGGTCTCAGCTCTGTTTTCGCTGATATTTGTGACTGAAATGAAACCAAATTCTTGTGCCAGCCCAAGTTTAGAGAGGTTATCCGCCCTGTTGTTCAGCTCTCTGTAAATAGGGTGTTATTCACACTGCAGAGCCGATCATAGCTGCAACACTGCAGACCTGGATTGGTGGTAGTCGCACCCCAGACCTACGAGCGAACGCGAAGAACCTATTTTGCGGCAGATGCGAAGAAGGCAGATGCGAAGAAACTATACTTTGGCAGATGCGAATTATTCACTCATTCATACCTCTTAGTCGCACCACAGACCCACTGAAACTCGACTATGAAGAGGACTATGAAGAGGACGTATGCTGCGGTAGATGCGAAGAAATATAAATAAATATAAATTTATATTACCGAAACCCCAATTTTGCTGCGGCAGATGTGAATGCGAAGTGAATACGAAACCCCAATTTTATTACAGATTATAGATAGTATGTAACATATTTTTCTGTAACAGATCTTCATCCAAGAAAGTTTAAAATAATTAACTCGCATGTTTTGCACATTAATAGCAAATAATATAAATTTTTCAAAGCTTGAAATTGGGCATTAAGGGAAAGACAAATACTGGTGCATACGGTTTAAAAAAACTTGTAAGTTGAAGTTATTGTTTTACATCCCCCTTGTGGGAAACAAAATGTTGCGTAAACATAGGAACCATAATTCTTTATTGCTCATTGGTCACAGACATAAAATGGCTATCAGCATAATTAAAACCTTGGTCGACCGTTGTATATATTTATGACATATGGTTAATAAAACCATAATTAAAACCTTGGTCGACCGTTGTATTTATTTATGACATATGGTTAGTAAAACCATATGGTATAATGTTGGCTCATATAATATATATCCATACCAACCAACCTACTATCTAAAACCTCCCACGTCACGTCATTTTTGTTTAAAACGGCTAACACATTGACAATCATACAAGGTCACAACTTGTGGTCTCCCATTTTGGTTATCCACTTATAACAAAGATGTAAATATTGTTTATGTTGCTCATATAATAATGATGTTGGCATGGATTATTGGTATGTTGTTGCATTACTCCTCCCGTGTTTATGGGTTCAAAATTTTTCAATGCCAATTCATTCAACATATTTTTTTAGCATTGGACCAGGGCCATGTGGCGCCTTATCATAGGGCTACATGGAATCCATTCGTTGGGCCACATCATCTACCAAATGTGTGCCGATTCATCCAACCATGTGCCTAGCAAACCAAGTCAGCTTACCACGTGTCTTCCTACATCAACATTGACTCAGTTGCACGAATTTCCACATGGCAGTGCAATCAACCTTTTGAATTTGACTTTTAACATGTTGTCACAAAACTTTAAACTGCAATAACTTCATCATACGGGCAAAGTTTGACACAATTCAAATTGTATTGGAATTTTCTCATCAAGCTCTTCAACTTGACGTTATTTCCCTAAAAATTTGGAGACTTTGAAATTTAGGCCATCCTAGATCCTCTTGGATCAATCCTCCCCATCGGGAAGCTTTTGGACCACCAAAAGATAAATTACTCAGGAAATAGGTGAGGGTATTTCTCCCTCACTTTCCCTATCTCAATCCACCATGCCTTGCTTGGATCCATTCCCTTAATACCTACTCGAAGATATTCCACATCCCCACGACATGAAGTCCTCGTCTTCCTGTCTAGAATCACATCCTATTGTAACTTATCTAGATACCCAAAAGCAAAAACATCAATGGAAGGAACTTGAATGCTCTCACCTAATCTATGATCATCATTGGCTCATACAATTTCAAATTCTCCACATTCACAACTGAATAAATATGCATATATGGTGGTAGATCTAACCGGAAAGCATTACTTCCAATCTTCTCCAAAATACTAAATGGGCCATACTAGATTGGCGTGAGCTTCTTACCTTCTCATGTCAACCTATCCTTGTTGATGTGTAACCAAACTCGATAACCAACTTGGAAATGTTGATTCATCATGTGTTTATCATTCCAAGCCTTATGCTAGGCTTGACTCTTCTCCAATTGTTCTTGCATGATTTGATGCACCATCTGGATTTTTTGTATGAATTTTTGGGCCTTATCTTCATCTCTTTGTTCATAAAAATAAAAATCTTTCCCAAAAACCAAATCCAATGAATACTTCGGTAGGTACCCAAAACAAACTTCAAATGGAGATCTCTGTGTAGCAGGGAAAATTTTAAGGATTGAAAATTACCTTGAAGTTTAAAAAATTGGCGAATCTCACTACTCCCTAATATGAAGACTATAAAATGTTTATTTATGTATTTTTAAAATTATTCAACTTTATAATGATATTATATATATTGTTTATATAATGTTGGCAATTTTATATCACTGGTCCCTAATATGAAGACTATAAAATGTTTATTTATGTATTTTTAAAATTATTCAAATTTATAATGATATTATATATACTGTTTATATAATGTTGGCGATTTTTAACGTAAAATAATTTTATATTTTAAAATTTGGGCGAATCATTTTTATAAAAATATGGAAATTGGCAAATCTTTTCTTTGGAAAAACCATGGAAAATTAGCCCACCTGTGAATATTAGCCCCTAAAATTTTCTATGTTGTGTAGAAAAATGCAATCCACTTGAATTGGTCTCTATCTCAAACTATTGTTGCAAGTTTGATAACACTAATACCGATGCGGTACTGATATTTTATTTCAATGTATCAAAGGCTTTATGTTGCTTGCCTCCCCACTGAAAGACTTGTTTCACACTAGTCAAGGCATGTAAATGAGATACAATGAACGAAAAGTTAACAATACATTCCCCCCAATACTGGATTTCTCCAAGGAAACTTCTAAATTCTTTTGTTGTTGTATGCTTGGGCCAATTCACAATCTCTTTAGGCTTAGATGTATCTATTTTCAATTCACCACCCCCTACAACATAACCCAGGTATACTAATGATGTCTTGCGAAATTCACACTTCGAAAATTTCACATGTAGCTTCTCATTTTGCAAAGTATCAAATACTTGTCTGACATGCTTGGCATGTTCATCACAATTTTTTTTAAACACCATAATATCATCTAGATATACAATCACAAAGTCATCAATGAATGGTAAAAAAAAATGCATTCATCACACGCGTAAAAAAATTTGGGGCGTTGCAAAGCCTAAAAGGCATCGCTAACCATTAAAACAAACCTTTATTTGTTTTGAAAGCGGTTTTCCAAACATCACCTTTTTAAATTCGAATCTAATGATAACCACTTCACAAATATATCTTAGTAAACTAAACTAGATCTTTAAACTAATCTAGCAAATCGTTGATACGAGGAAGAGGGTATTAATTATTTACCATGATATTATTTAACACACAAAAGTCAACACACATTCTCCACATACCATCCTTCTTTGGTACCATCACAACAAGCAATCCACATGGAGAGGTACTTGGTCTAATGACTCCCTTCTCAAGCAACTCTTCAACTTGCTGCTTAATATCTACACTTTCAATCATGGAAATCTTATACATTCCAATATTAGGAAGAGGGGCACCTTCCTGTAGCTGAATTTCATGTTGTATCTCCCTCTTAGGAGGCAATCCTTCAAATTCCTGAAAAAATCTCATCATAGTTAGAAATAAGTTTAACCAATTCATCCTTATGAGATAGATCACAACCCTTAAAAGCATTCAATTAATCAATATCCTTTTCTTTTACAACCAGAAGTACAAAATTATTGTTAGCATTAATTAGTCCCTTCATTTTCCCTACACTAGCAAGTGATAAATTAGTCTTCAATGATGTGAACTCTACAATATATTCAATTCCATATTTGGTGAGGTGATATTTGTTCTTCTACCTGAAGAATACAACTTTTCTTTCATACAAATAAGGGCTTTCCAAAACAATTCCACCAATATAAAGAGGAACCACATCTAACTCAACCTCGTCAATAAATTTTGAAGTGATAGAAAATCTAAGTTTACAGTGCTTCGTCACTTGCAACTTTGTATTAGCACAAACCCAACCAAGATGATAAGGTTTCTTGTGAGATGTAGTTTCTAATCCCAACCTCTTTACAATTGCCTCAAATATTAAATTAACTTGGAAACCAACTGTACCAAATAGAGTATCTACTTTCGTATGCTCAATAATCACCCCTACATGAAAAATCTCACTTCTTTTGATTTCAACACTAGGAGACGGAACAGAAGAACTAGAACTACCATGAGAAGATCCTTTACCTTGCATTCCAACAACTATGACCCGAGTTTCATTGCCTGAATCTAATCCCAAATCCTATTGTGTTGTCGCAACAATATTTTACTTTACTTTGCATCCAAAACTTTTAGGTCTTTGATCATGATGCAACTTCCAACAATGAACATCTTCATGCCCTTCCTTCTTACAATGAGATCATGGTTTCTTTACCTCTTATTTCTTCACTATCACAACTTTCTTAGTTTTCTTCTTTCCTTTAGATTTTCCTTCAATTAACTTGGATGGTTGCTTCTTCGCAAAATCATTCTGCACACTCTTTCCCCTGGACTTGAGATGAGTATCTTGGACACATACTTCATCCAAATTAGGGGATTAAACAGAAAAAAGGTATGTTGAAGATAACTATGCATTGCACCAACATATTTCAAAAGTGTCTCTGGAGAATCTAATGGAATACTCAAAGACAATCCTTTATTCCTAAATTCTTTAGTAAAAAATTTTGCACTTTGTCCTTTTCCTTGTCTTATATTTTTCCATTCCATTATTGCTTTCTGAGTATAAGATAATGGATAAAATTGCTTCTTTAATGCAGTAGTGAATTATAACCAAGAAGAAAGGAGCTTACTATTTTTTTTTATGCCTTCTCGAAGTTTACTTTCCCGCCAAACCAACATTGTACCTTCAAGCCGAAGAGACGCCAATTATATCTTTACCTCATCTTCATCAATTTTTTGAATAAAAAAATAAACTTCTATTTATCAAATCCAATTATCTAATCTCTCTACATTAGCTCGTCATTATATAGTAGCAAGCCGAACTTAACATCCAACATCAACAGTGGCTTCTTTGATGCAACCTTCTTATGAGGAGATGGTGGTGGCGATGAAGAAGAAGGAGGTTATGAATGAAGAGGAGACAGAGCTCTCAAAGGAGGAGGAGAAAAAGGAGGAAGAGGGGGCTTATCACCCTTGTTCTTTACTTGACTGGTATGATTCTCCTTTATGAAGTTATTTTTCTTTTATAGAGATATTCCACCTTTGACTGCAACATAACAAATGCCTCAAGAAAATCCACCTCATAGTTAAAAGGATTCTCTCACCTCGGTGAAGACATCTATCCTCTTTGAGTGAAGCTCCTCGAACCAGTTTTAGGATTATACATTTCAATTTCACCTTATCCTTTTTTATGCTTAGACATGGTAATCATTCACACTCAACAACCAAAATCAAAATAGCTCATCGAAGTTTGATACCAAACTTGATCATGATATTTTATCGCGAGCCTATGATTTATTGTGCTTAAAAATTGAATGTGAAATACCAAACTTGAAAAAAAACTTATTCAAAATATGATAATATAAACAAACAACTACATATAACATAAAAGAACCCAAACAATATTGATAACGAATTTCAGCCAATGAAGGCTACATCTCTGGGTCCACTTCCAATAGAGTGGCCTCTTCAATTATGATGTAAAATAACTCAAATTACATCAACTCCCTTATCTCCAAATTTGGCTCTGTAATCTGCAGCTTCTCAAAAAAATCTAAAAACCCTTCACAAAAACTCTCCTTTGAAAATTCTCCAAAAATGGAAAAAATTGTATGACATCACATAAACAGTGATAACCACGCTACAATATAGCAAGGGCTTAGCCTTTCTATACAACTGTAACTTTGTGGCATAGTGGAAATAATTTACATATATTTAGTTTTAGAAGGTCTATACCCGAAGTTCGAACCTGCCGAGGTTGCGGCCCATCACATACAAAATTGGCATATCGTTGAAATTTTGTTATAAAAATATGTTAAACATAACATATATTAAATCATGGAAATGTACATTATGTTTATGGCATGTTGTTGTAACTATACTCAAGGCATATAACATAAATCATCGGTTTATATACCTTGAACCAATCATAATCTTGGCCTATTCGAATATTCGTTGGGCCACTTGCTTATGACAATCATAACCAATGGTCACCATTCTATATTGGCATTGCAACTTAGCATATAACCATTTGCCACCCAACGTATGACATATCATACCGTATATTAAAACCTTGGCCTATCGTTGTATTTATTTATGACATATGGTTAATACAACCCTATGGTATATCGTTGGCGCATATGATATATATCCATACCAATAAACATACTACATAAAACCTCCCACATGATGTCATAATTATTTAAAACGACGGAATCAATGATAGTCATATGGAGGTCATAGCTCGGGGTTTCCCCTTTTGGTTATTCGTTTACAACGAAGCTCTAAATATAGTTTATGTAGCTCACATTACGATGGTCATGGTGTGGCTTATTTTTTGAGCGTTGCACTCATCCGCTGGAGTTTAAGAGTTCAAAACTCGTTTATTCCAATCCATTCAATCAATTTTTTGACCACTATCCCAAGACTGTGTGGTTCCCATTCATTGTGCTACGACATCTACCAATTGTGTGCAAATTCATCCACATGCCAAGTCAACCAAGCAACTTCCTACGTGTATCCCTACATTAACATTGACTCAGTTGTGTCAACCAAGTCAACTACCCACGTATATGCCTACATCAAAGTTGACTCAGTTGCATTCATTGGGCCACGACATCTACCAACTACGTGTGAATGCATCCAACCATGTGCCCAGTCAACCAAGTAAAGTGCCCACATGTCTGCCTACATCAACATTGACTTAGCTATGTCAACCAAGTCAAATTTCCATGTCTTTGCCTACATGAACATTGACTCAATTGTATGGAATGCCACATGGCATTCCAATGCCCATTCATTGGGCCACACCATCTTCCAACTGCGTGCGAATTCATCTAACCATGTTCCCAGTCATCCAAGTCAACTGCCTACGTGTCTGCCTACATCAACGTTGACTCAGATGTGTCAACCAAGAAACTTCCCACATGTTTGCCTACATCAATGTTAACTTAGTTGTATGGATTGCTCCATGGAAATCTAGTAAACCCTTTGACTTTGACTTTTAACCTTTTGTCGCAAAACTTTAAATTGTGATAAATTTTCCTCATACAGGAATGGTTTGACACGATTCAAATTTCATTGGAATCGTCTCATCGAGCTCTCTGAATTGAATGGAATCATTTCTACCTACATCAACATTGACTCAGTTATTTCAACCAAGTCAACTTTCCACGTGTTTTCCTACATCAACGTTGACTCAGCTTTATGGATTGCCACATGGTAGTCCAACACCCATTCATTGGGCCACGCCATCTTCCAAATGTGTGTGAATTCATCCAACCAAATGCCAATCAACCAGGTCAACTGCCCATGTATCTGCCTACATCAACGTTGACTCATATGTGTCAACCAAGTCAACTTCCCACGTGTTTGGCTACATCAACGTTGACTCAGTTGTATGGATTGCCACATCGCATTCCAGTAAACCCTTTGACTTTGACTTTTAACCTTTTGTCGCAAAACTTTAAATTGTGATAACTTCCTCATACGGGCATGGTTTGATGTGATTCAAATTTCATTGGAATCGTCTCATTGAGCTCTTTGAATTGACACTATTTCCATCAAAATTTGGAGACCTTGAAATTTAGGCCATCCTAGATCCTCCTGGATTAGAAGCTGAGAGAGTAAAAGAAACTGTACACTATATATGATAAGGAAATGTTGGTAATGATGCATGCACTAGAAAAGCTCAGGAAGTTCATAGTAGAAGGGAGGTTCATGATCAAAACATATCACAACAACTTGAGATATTTCCTAGAGCAAAAGGATTTGAAAGAAAGGTAGTAGAAATGGGTCAACAAAATTCAGGACTATGATTTTGATATCGAATATGTTAAAGGGGAGATGAATGTGGTATTAAATTCTCTATTGAGGAAACCGATAGTGTATTCACTCCTAGAGATTAGAAGTGATTGGAAGGAAACCATACTATTGGATTATTTGAATAATAAATTTTCATGTGAGTCAGGATGGATTGATACAAGGTGATAGGTACAACGTCATACAAAGGGAGGATTCTCTTGGTCCCTGAGTTGCAACTCAAGGAGAGTGTTGGAAAATTGAAAGTGGCAGCTTATTATACAATTTTCATTTTTACCTTAATGTTTTCTTGTGAAATTTGTTAATATTATTACATTAGTTTAGCTAGATATTTTCATCAAATAAATATCAAGAACAAAATAACAACACAAGAGGACACAAAAATTAAGCTCTTAGCTAGGGAAAAATCCCTCCAAGGGGACAACCTAGTAAACTCTTCTCTTCTTATAGAATCTTCTTCCAATGAGACAAAGATCCAATCCCTACACCTATTCCTTCTCCAAGTACCAAGCTAGCCCTTCCAACAAGTCCTTCCTTGATTCTGCACCAACCATATTCAACCTACAAATTTGACCTTCGAGCTTCAGTAATACAACTCGACCTGCAACTTTGTCGTGCAATTTCGGTCCTTGTTGCTATTATATAAACCCTAGATCAACTTCCTCTTGAGACCTTCCTATAGCAAGACAACTCCTCCCAAGGTAAACAAGGTCAATATAGAGTTTTTCATCCTACTACAACACAATCCTGCAATTTCGACCCTTCTTGGTGTTAGAGTCAGAATATGCATTCTACCATCAATGATCAATATCATTCCTTCATTTTTCATTTTAGGTGTCTCATTCTGAAATTTTTATATCATTCCATTAGGTCATGCTAAAAAAAATTTCACTGATGGTAGCCTCCCTCAATAAAACTTCACTCTCCCTTAGAGAACCATATTTTCCAACTCACCTTCCATGTCTTGTCTCAGTTAAAGTTAGTCATGGAGATTAGGTTTCAAAGTCTCATTAGGCTATTAGGATTTTGTCTTTCAAGGTCCAAAATGCATTACTCCATCCAAATAAAGTCAGCAGACATATGAGAGTGACTTGAAGACATTCTATCTTCCTCTACAGAAGATCATCACTATGTATATATCATGTTTTCTAAGTAGTAATTTTGATTTCACATGATTTTAATATAAAAATGTCATTTTGATATAAAATAAAAAATGTGATTTATTTTTTATTTAAAATGTAATTTTATGTTTTTTTTATATGTAATAATTCATTCCCTAAGCTGCCAACTCAAGCACTCTTGCCAAACTGAAGCAAAGAAAGTCAAACTCTATCAGCTGATCAACCTACAAAACAAAAATTCAGAAAGTCAAAGAGTATTAGTGTCAAAGTTTGAAAAATGAAAAGTGAACATAAGGAGTGTGGGTTTTTCAAGTTATAAATCAAATCCATTAGAATATAAAAGCCCTCAACACCTCAAGACAAAGCCCATTTGTCTCCTGCATCCTCAGCAAACTTTAGCAAAGGAGAAAATTTGAAATTTTAGAGTGTAACTGGGAAAATTGGAGTTGGTTGCTACGCTTTCAGCAGGTCGTTGTGCGTTCATCAGAGACGTTGTGTGTTCAACAGGTCACTGCGTGTTTGGACAAAATTTCCAGTGCAATTTTGAACTGGCGCTGCGTGTTATCTCGGTCGTTGCGCGTTCAGGAAGGATGTTGTGCGTTTAGCGAGACGTTGCGCCTTCACTCAACAACTGACAGAAAACCTCTTTTAGCCTGCCACTCCACAAAATGATACCAAATATCTGCAAATTCATTATTCAAAGCTTAATTTATTAGTAAGTAACCCAACCATCATCTCATAGATGTATTATTGTGCTTCATAGTCACTCAAACTTATTTCTAAAGCAAGAAACCCTAATTCTTATTAAAACCTAGTCACTCCCTAAACCTAATCCCTAAATTGTTATACACTTCCCCTCACATCCCTAAAAACATTCTCCCTTTTCCCTATCCCCATTCCCTAAACAATTTCATCCCTAAAGCCCCTAATTCCTAGGGTTTCACTAACCTAGGCTCCCTTCAAATTCCCATTTCATTCATTTCCCAATATTTCCCTTCACTTCATATTTCTCCATTTCACTCCATCATCCCTAGGGTTTTTGACACCAACCATGGCTGAAGAGGAGAACATAAGTTCTAGTGAGTGTTACACAACATTTTTTTACTGTCCCTGCAATCTCCATCCTGCACATTGGAGGACCATTTCATTGACTTCTGTGTATTTTCATACCTTGCAAAAAATGTCATTTCATCCCTTGGGATGTGAAGAACATTTCCTCTGTTGACTATTCTTGGAGCAGGCTCTTAAAAACATATGATTTTGGGTCGGTGCTGGTAGGCAGTTATGGCCTCTTGCCCATAGAGAAATTAGCACTGGGCCTCGCGCCCATTGACGCTCTGTCTCAGTGGAATGCTCGCGCCGAGCTGTTTTTGGAAATTTTTTTAAAATAGAATCAAAGTTTCCATGCCCAACCACTTCCTGAGCGGAGTCATCATGGTTTTTTCGACTGAATAACGCCGAAGTCCTTCCTTTGGCTTATTTTTTCCTACATTTGAGCAACTCCCCAAAGGATAAGGCCTCCCTTCCTCCTTATTAGGGATCCCAAACCACCTCCTCCTCTCCTATAAATACATCCTTGTCACATAGTTTCATCTAGCTAAACAGTCCTTACTATAGCTGGTGTGAGAATAAAGCAAAGAAGAATCCATTGTCGAGAGATATTTTAGGCCCATTGCCTCGCAAATTCCAATCCTTGATGAATGCTTGAGACGCGTTTGACTAGAACCGTTGAAGGAGGCTGCAACACCAAGGATTTTTGGCTGTAAACTTCTTCTTTCTATCTTTTATACAAGACTAGTTTTTTGGTTCCAATTTTGTGTTCGATAATATGAAAAGTGTTTTGATTCTCCTTGACCGATTGAATAGCTATGAATGAAAATATGTTTTCGTATGCTGTCACCGTTCACTTGATCCTTGTGCAGGTACACGAACATTGCCAGTGAGAGACCATGAAGTGTGAAGACAAAGATCATCGGATCACTGCTGCAAACGACAACAAAAGCATTGGACTAAGGTAGGTCATCTATCCTAACTCGCTTTCATTTATTAGCTAGTAGTCCGAAAGTCCAGCTTGTTCCCTTATTGTTAGACCTACTCCAGGGCTAGAGGGATTGCCTCTGTCCGCAGAGGGGATTTACCTGCACAACAAGTTGGTGACCATACTGAGGATCAGTGTGTTTGTCGTCTCTTGTTGTTCTTCTAGTGTTTTTATTTTTGAGTCGACTATGGTCGTTTCATCATTTTTCTGCCTTGTTTTGCCTGTTTAACTGTTTTTAGCCATCCTGTTCAGTCCCAAAGTTTCAAGTCTGACCTCTACTCGGTGGTTTCTATTTTTTCCATCGTTTTCTAGCTCGGTGATGTTATTGCTTGAACAGTCCTGCTGATTGGTGCTTGTTTCTTTTGTCACAGGCACGCCAACCTCTCTTTAGCACGGATTACAGCTAAACAGACGTGTTGAATCCTGTAGGTTAAAATTTTAGCCTTTTCCTGAGCTTTGTCAGTTTCTCTTGCCTCTGGGTTGGATTTTTATCTTTCAATTGGTCCACTGAGATTTTTTTGACTCTCTTGTATCGTTCTTCTCAGCTGTTTTTCCCTCATCTAATCAGTGGAGTTTGTCATCCTAGGGTTTCTAGGTGTCTCTTGTTGCTTGTTCAACTCTCTCCTCACTGAGCCTTCTTAGTTTAGTTTGAGTCAGTTTGGTCTTTGTCGATTCATTTTTTTAACTGATTATTTTAGCTTTTCTTTTGGTTCTATGTGTCCTTGGTTTGTTGAATGATTGTCTTGGGTTTCATTTAGCTCTCCATCTGTCACCTTGAGCATAGATTACATTACTCGCTGAACCGGTTCAGAATCCCTTTTTGCTTGAAGGATTGCATCTTTGTTTTGAGTGTGTTTGGTATTTGTGTTAGATTGATCTCTTTGTTTTAGATTGTTTCATTCGAATTGCTAAAAACTAGTGTCCATTTTCTTTTTAGTGTAATAGTGCATTTTTCTTCTCTTTTATCTAAAAAGACAAAATTTGCATTCTTTCTCTTAGTTTGAAAATGGAAAATGTTCTTTTGCATTAGTATCTCTTAGTGAACAAGGAAAGAGATTTTTTATTTTCTGCTTTGGTTGTCTTATATGCATTGGGGAAAATTATCTTGTATTCAATTGATTGTTGCTTCGTTATAAACTATTATCCCTCTCTTAGCTAGTATTCATTGAATTGGAATGATTTTCTTTTGCATATAATTGTGCATTAAGAATTCGATATCACATTTGGTAAGGCCTTGAAATCGCAACATTAATTCAAGATCAACTTTAAAATGAATTCAATCAACCTAAGGAAGCATTGAATCCTAACACACATATTTTAGAGGTATAGGCTAGTGATGTGTTCTGACATCGTTAAACCTAGTAGCTATCGTTCACCATCTGGCTTTAGATAGCGCTAGCACGGACTTGTGCTCCCCGTACCATCGAGTATATAAAGGGAGACCCTCATAGGTTACAATCCTTTATCCATAGGAAGTCGAGTCTGCCGCCCTGTAACCGTGATACACCAAACACAACATTCGAGGAGACTGCATGCACATACGTCAAGTCCTTGGTTATTTCCCTTTCATTTTATCACTGAGGTGTATATTGAAGTTCACTGAAACTTGGTACACCCTATTGCTTAGATTTCCTGAGTAGTCATTTTGGTCTTTTCGTGACTCTCTAAAATTGAAAATATCCTCGAGCACTTGTACTTTCATGCTAGTTTCAACCTAAAACTGACTAGAGACACCTTTTTCCCGTTTCTTGACTCTTAAAATATGAAACGGAAAGGTTTTGTTTCAATGTCATAAAATAAATTTCCTACGATTACATGCCCATTGAATATATTTTCCTGGCTTGCTCTTAAGTGATTCCTTAGTGTTTGATCTTGAAGCCTCGAATTGGTCACCTCATTTCTCTTATGTTTTGAGACACAGTCACGGTGGCAGAACCACCAGTTTCTTCATCCTCTTCATTACCTCCTAGTGGTGATCCTTCTCCTAAAGCTTCTTCGGGAGCATCTTAGCCCACTAGGTCTGTCGAATTCTGGCAGTCTATTCTTCCTATTATCTTACCTCTTGCTACTTGATCACCTCTTGAGGAGCCATTTGATATCAATTAGCAACCTCAAGACTCTTGGTTTGGTTTTGGGAATGAGGAAGAGTCTCCTCCTCTTACTTCGGAACCATATTTACTTGCCACTACTTTAATTTCCACTGCTCATCGCCTTTTTGATGATCACATGGATTCATCCGACATGGATTCTTCGAGTCCCATCAGTAGTGAAGAGATTTATGTTTCTACAGGAGATCATCAGCTCCCTCTGGAGAACTTTCCTTATGTCTCAGGTCAACCTTCCTCACAACCGGTATCTCTCTCACGCGGTTTTTGTACTTTGGGTCAGATCATTTCTAGCATTGCATCGTTGTATCAGAACCTGATATGGTCTGATACATCGATTCCCTCAGGAAGCTTAGTTGTCTCGGTATTGAGGGAATCACCCTCGATTCCCATGACATCAACGATTGTAACCTTTGTTCCTGTCCGACCCAATGTCTATGTGGATTCATCCGCACTGGCTGTTAGTATGACTCAGTCATCATCAGCATCTTCTGTTGTTCGTAGGTCCATTTTTATTAATCCCACGATACTTGTTAGGTCCACTGTGAGTGGATCACAACCTCACGTTGCAGGAACCCAACCTACTAGTAGTGCGCCTATGGATTCTACTTCCATTCCTGGAGGTTTTACATTCGATGAGTATATATTGTCCATTCAGCAACATAATTCCGCCTCTCAAGGTTCTCAACAGCTGCAAACTTATGGTAATCCTCCACATCACTATGACATGTACGGTAATCCCGTCTATTTTCCTCCGATTGATCCTAATCAGACCGTATACCAACCGAGACAACCCTATGGTCCACAAGGACAACCCTTATAGGGACAACCTTCAGTCCAACAGGGACAACCCTCTGGTCCATAGGGACAACCTTATGGTCCGCAATGACAACCCTTACAGGGACAACCTTTAATCCAACAAGGACAACCCTACAGTCCTGCCAATCAACCTCATGTTCAACGGGGTGAATCTTATGTTCCCGGGGAGAAAATATATCCTCAACAGGGACAACCTTTTGTGCAACAACACCAGCCTTATGTTCAGCAAGACCAAAATTTTTTATAACAAAGACAACCCTACGGTCCTGTGCCAGGTCGACTTGATCTTCAGGGGCAACCTAGCCCATCCCAACCATCAGGCCAACTTTTTCCACAAGGGAAACCCAATGGCTCTCAATGTCCATGTCAACCTTCTCCGTAGGGACAACCTATCCAATCTTAGCATCCAATCCAACCTGCTCCGCAGGGAAAGCCTATCCAACCTTAGTATCCAGGTCAACCTGCACTCGAGGGGCAATCCGTTCAGCCTCAAGGCACAACTTACATTCCCCAAGGTCAATCTCAAGTGGTATATAGTGTGCCCCAAGGCATTATTTTCATTCCTCAAGGTCAATCCCAGATGGTATACAGTGCGCCTCAGGACACTGTATACATTCCTCAAGATCAAACTCAAGCGTTGTATAATGCACCTCAAGGCACTGCTTACATTCCGCAACAAAATCCATATGTTGCTTAGACAAGACCATGGTGGTATGCTCAGAATCAATATCCTAGTCCTCAACCCATGTATGGGTAGAACTATCAGGCTTATAACCCCTATGGACAGAATCCTTCGAGATAAAACATATGGGGGAAAACTTTCTCTCAACCTGGGTGGAATCCTAATACTATTATTTATCAATGACCTGTAATGTCTTTCAATCCTCCATTACCTTTCCTTGCTACATTGGAACTTCCCGATGTGTCGAAGCTGACGAATGATACTATCCTTCATAATCCATATTAGCCTCCAGTTCTGAATAAAATTCCTAGCAATTGTCCCAAATTTGAAGGCAAGTTCGGAGAAGACCCCCAAGCGTGTGTTTTGACGTAACATCTTTGGTGCTCCTCTAACTCTTGGTTTGATGATTCCATTCGACTCCATCTTTTCCAACGGACTCTCACTGGTGTCGCTGCCAAGTGGTACATTGAACTCTCCCGCGGCGTCTTCCAAGATTTCAACTCTTTAGCTATGGCAGTTCTCACGCACTTTCAGTTACCAGTTCGATATGAAACTGGAACACACCTCCTCACATCCTTGAAGCAAGATCGAGCTACTCATATCTCTGATCAAATTCATGAATGGAGGTGTCGTCGTCATTTGATCAAGTTTGAGATTCCTGATCATCTTCTAACTAATTGGTTCACTACATCCTTCATTGCACCGATTGCTAAGGACATTGCTATGGGGGCATGTGTTACTGAGGAACAAGCCATCACTCGTGCCCAGTAACCTTGATCTCATGTACTCTCAGTCCGACACATTGTATGAACTCTTGCCTAATGCCCCTCGGCCTGGAACTTCCAAAGCACCAGCAATGCCATCCGTCAACGTTATCATCGGTTCTAT
The DNA here is from genome assembly GCA_034641835.2 of Pinus albicaulis. Taxonomy (NCBI): domain Eukaryota; kingdom Viridiplantae; phylum Streptophyta; class Pinopsida; order Pinales; family Pinaceae; genus Pinus; species Pinus albicaulis. Next base: position 1,293,286,819 of record CM076583.1, on the reverse strand, counting down.
GTCTCATACTTCTCGGAAGTCTTCTCCAAATCCTACGAAGAAAAAATCTACTCCTTCCAACGATACTTCTTCTCAGCCACCTCCAAATTCTGGTAAAACTGCGGAAGTGAATGGCGTCTAGTCCAATCCGGTGGATAAAACTTCCAAAGTTAAAAATAAGGGTAAAGGTAAGGCAAAATCCAATACCCTGAAACAAGATTCTCAGAAATCTCGTGTTGATGATAGTTCCCAATGAAAACCGAATTACCCTTGTTTGATTTTTGACGACGAGAATTACACCAAGGAATGTACATGACGGGCCCAAGTGAGTTGATTTATCAAAGGAACCCAAGACACTTTGGCTGTTCTTAAAGAACCTTTCCCATCACATCAAACTCAGTTGGTGGAGAAACCTCAGTCATCTACCCCATTTGGCTCTCTGGTTTTCATGATGAATGGTCCTGCATACGTTTCTATTGCTACTCAATTGAAATATTATACCGAACCGCGTCAGGCAGCAGGGAATGAAATCGTTGATGGTCCTCCTCCCCCGCCTGCTTCTAGCCCTTTTTAGATTGAAAGTCCCAATACTGAGTCCGTTGTACGACAACCTTCTGAAGGTGTACTCCATTAGTTTTCCTACAATCCTAACGCCTGTGCTGCTCAGCATTACAGTATTGTTGAGGATTTGACTCAGGAGCCATCTGCTATTTGCATTGGAAGTACTTCAGAATTGTCTATCTCAACTGAAGGCTTTGTTATCTGTCATCGGTGGGGTTGATCCCACCAATTCGAGCCTTATCACTTTCGATTTGGAAGATTTCATCCCACGTCTCCCTCACTAGCTTGTGTTGATCATCCAACTTGGGATTAATGGAAATAATATCCAATGAGCAGTCGTGGATGAGGGTGCATCTACGTGCGTCATGTCATCTGCCTGCTGGAAAGCCATCAGCTCTCCAGCCCTCACTTCATCTCCAAATTACTTAGAAGCTTTTGATGGAAGGGAATCTCTCCCTCTCGGTGTTCTCGCTAGTTTACCTATTACGTTAGAAGGGAAAAAAATTAAAGTTGAGGTTGAAGTCATTGATGCCAAGCTCAATTAAAATCTTCTCCTCAGTCATAGTTGGACTCACGCCATGTTGTGCATTCCATCCACTCTCTTTCGTGTTCTTCAATTTCCGCACGAAGGAAAGATCATCACTGTCGATCAATTGACCTTTTTCACTTCTTCAACTTCCAAGATAAATGTCCCATATGTCGATCATATTCCTACACCTTATGAGAGCATAGGGCCAAGTCTTTTCAAAGATCCTGCCCTCATGGGTATTTTTCCTCTTCCTCCACCCAAAACTACTCATGTTATCATGATCTCCAGGTCTTATGATCCATGGGTCATCCCTTTTCCCGAGTAGATTGATTCATTTAGTGACTCGATGCTGTTAAGCCCAACAGAAATTGATTATTGTGAACTTATTTCAGCTTCATCTCCTCCACCCTATGATCATGCTCCTTTGAGTATGTCTCTTGACACTTATTCTCAATCCCCTTGGCTCGGCGCTTCAGATTCGCTCGATCCCTTAAACGAGATAATTCCCACTAATGATGCCATTGTGGAAACTATGTCTCTTGAGGATCCTCCTTGGGACGATATTCATCATCGTTTCTCTTTCATGCCTGGCCTTGGGGCCATGTCTAATTGTCTCTAGAAGTCCGCTTCTCAAGTTCATTCTCATCTGCTTCATATGCCCATCCTGACACATGAAGTCTTTGCGAAAGGTAACTTGGGAAACATCACAAAAACGATGCCTATCGACATCTCCGTCAAACCGAGGGTTTTCTAGAACATCCATATTGGGGTGACTTGTACTCTCAATGAGATCGAAATCTATACTAGTCTCTTCCACGCGTTTCGTGACATTTTTTCTTGGTCTTATGGAGAAATTATCGGCATTGATTTGAGTATAGTGGTGCATGAGGTTCCTACTTATCCTAGTGCAAAGCCTGTTCACCAGCGTCTTCGCCCTGTTCACCCTAGAAAGGTGGCTGCTATTAAAGGTGAAGTTGAAAAAAAAATTAGAGCTCTTTTCATTTATCTGATTCCCTTGACAGAATGGGTTTCTAATATTGTTCCTATGGATAAGAAACAGGGTACTATTCGGGTCTGTGTAGATTATCATGATATCAACCGTGCTTTCCCTAAGGTTAATTATCCCACTCCTTTTGTCGACCAGATAATTGATGAATGTTCTGGGAGTGAGATATTTTCCCTTATGGACGGGTTTTCTGGGTACAACCAGATTAATATTCTTCTGACCGATCAACACAAGGCCGCATTTATCTTTCCTTGGGGTAATTTTGCCTATAAGAAGCTCCCTTATGGTCTTAAAAATGTTGGGGCTACATTTCAAAGAGAAATGTTGTATGCTTTCCATGATATCAAGTGCATTGTTCAACCTTACTTGGATGACCTTCTGGCTCATTTGGATAAGCGTAAATACCACACAGATCATCTTTGTCAAATATTTCTTCGATGTCGACACTATAATATTCGGCTCAATCCACATAAGTGCGTCTTCTGCGTTTATTCTGGTAGACTCTTAGGGTTTATCGTCTCTAAAGATGAAATTCGTCTCGATCCCCTCAAAGTTGAAGCTATTGTTAATCTCCCTCTATTTGGATGTCGTGTTTAGCGCTATTGTGATGGTTCTGGTGCAAGACGATGGTGATGGTGATGAGCATGTCATTTACTATTTTTTTCGTAATCTTCTAGATACTGAAACACGTTACGCACACGTCGAGAAGTTGGCATTGGCTGCTATTCAATGTTTTCGTCACTGTATTCTGTTGCGCACAATGACCATGATTTCTGATTTCAACCCCATAACTTACATATTGACTCATCAATTACTGGGGGGAAAATACTAGAAGTGGATTTTTATCCTCCAGGAGTTCGATTTGGAGTTTACTACCGCCAAATCTAAGAAATAATTGGTTTTCGTTGATTTAATTTTCTCTCTTCCTTCTGATTCTACTGTGTCTCGTTCTGAGGAATGCATTCCAGACAACACACTTTTTCTCATTAGCACCCTCGATCCTTGGTATGGTGATATCATCGTATATCTTCAGACTTCCACCTTCCAATCTGAGTTAACGAAGGATGCTCGTTGACGCATCCACCATCATTCGCAACCTTATCGCATAGTCAGAGATACTCTATACCGCATCGGATCAGATTATGTTCTCTGTCGATGTTTGACTCTTGAGGAGGTTGAAAAGGACCTTAATGATTGCCATTATGGTGCCTGTGGTGGTCACATGTCTAGATATACTATGACATAGAAGATTCTTCGTGCTGGCTATTTCTGGCCCACCATCTTTAAAGACTACATTTTTGCTATCCATAAGTATCACGATTACTAGATTTATCAGTGCAATATGCACATGCCACCCACAAACCTTCATCCTGTCATTACCATTGGTCCCTTTGCAAAGTAGGGCATCGATTTTATGACGTGTAACCCTCACTCGGCCGGGGGGCATGCTTATATTATCGTAGCCATTGACTACTTCACAAAATGGGCTGAAGCAATGCCTACACTTCTAGTTGACAGAAAGGCAACTGCACAATTTCTATTAAATCATGTTATTACTAGGTTTGGTGTCCCTCTAGGAATTTTTACCGATAATGGTTCTCATTTTCATCATTACACAATGGCTGAGTTGACTTCTAAGTTGGGTATGTGTCACAACAGCTCAACGTCGTACTACCCTCAAGCCAATGGACAGGTTGAAGCCATGAACAAGGTTCTCATCACTATGCTTCAATGTAAGATTGGGATGCACTAGGAAAACTGGCATCTTATGTTGTTTTCATATATTTGGGCTTATCGAACCTCAGTGAAGGATGCGACTGGTTTCACTCCATTCCAGCTTGTTTATGGTCTGGGAGCTACCCTTCCGATTGAATGTGAAATCCCTTCTCTCAAGATAGTTGTTGAATTACTGCCTAATACTTCACCAGAAGAAGAGTGTCTTCTATATTTAGAGAGGCTTGATGAAACTCGTCGTTTTGTTGCTCTTATCATAGAATCACAAAAAAAGTGGGTCAAAGCTCATTTTGACCTGTCAGTTTCCCCTCGTTCCTTGTAGAAGGAGACCTCTTCCTCCTGTACGACCAAGCTCACGATAAGCTGGGGGTAGGCAAATTTCAACCCATGTGGCATGGGCCCTATATTGCTAAGCGTGTTTTGCAGAATGGGGCTTATGAGCTAATTGATTATGAAGGTTATCCTCTGGATCAACCCATAAATGGGTTGTATCTCAAAAAGTACTATGCATGAGTTTCTCGTGCATGTTTCTTTTGTACATAGGTGTTTTTCATTTTTGTACATTTTTGGCTTAGTGTGCTTTACGAGTGGTTTTCCTGCTTATTGTGTCGTTTCTTATTGTGCAGATTTCTGTCACTCCTTATGTTGGTTTTGCAGATGGTGCCTCCCACAGAACCTGGAATTTGTCTTCTGCAGCCTGGGTGATTTATAATCCTAATGGTGAGTTGATAGACCTTCAAGTTATTTTTCTAGGAAGAACCACAAAGAATGTCGCTAAATATAGTTTTTCCATTAAACTCTTAATCGAGGCCATTTCTCTCGACATTCGTGCATTGATTGTTAACCTCAACTCTCAGCTTGTTTTTCTTCAGCTTAATGGCATTATTTTGATAGAAATCCTCAAATATTAAGGTTGTACTTGCATGTTTGTTTACTAGAAAGAAATTTTGATTACATCAAATATCAACATATTCCTAGACGATTGAATGCGTTAACTGATACAGTCGCCAATATTGTATTAGATAGACATTTGCGTAATTTGTAAAACATCATCATCACATGATAAGATTCATACAAGAAAATAGGCATATATATATATAGTGTTTGCATCCATGTGCATCATAAGTTCAAAAAATATGTATGTTTTGGATACATCCTGAGACATCATGTCTCTCAAAAAATATGCAGAAATAAAACCCTAGGTGTCTAGTTGACATGATGCTCATGGTAACATGTCACTGCCCGCACAAGCCGCTTCAATAACTGGTGAACACGATTTGACACCCCCGCAATGTGTCTCTGGTACGCGCGAGGAAAATCATCAAATATCGCATAGTTTGGGATCCTACTAGTGAGTCCCTCTAGGTTGCGTACGATTTCCTCCTCCTCGTTTCCCTCACCATGAGGGGCCACATCAAAATGATGAGGAATCCTCTATGCTATTGGAGACATTCCTGCAGGTCTTTCTGGGCCAACATCTGCAAATACATGGATTAACATCAAAACATATATAATAAAAAAAAATCATAATACTCATCAAAATCAAAAAATGAGTCTTACCCAATGCGGCTTCATCCCAATCCTCTCCTACTGGGAGTGGGAGATCTACATCACCAGTAAAATCTGTGCCATAATAAGGCTAGTCCTCCACGAAAATCATTTGTCGACAAAGCCACTCAAAGAACTCCGGTCTCCAGGACATTTGTTGATCGCCTCCTGATCTTGGCATCAAATCCACCCAACAGACCATCCGTGGCTCTTGAGTTGGTGGTGTAGGAACTATCGCTTCCTGACATTGGAAAATTGGTAACCATTCCAAGATGAATGGTAACAAGATGGTCCCATAGCTGAACTGTTTCAGCTTACCATTCTTGCATTTTGTCAATTGGGGTTTCATATTGATCGTTACCGCCTCTGACCAGTTGTAGAGAGTGGGAACCATACAATCTACTGCAAGAAGTAACTGTGTTTTTGTGGCTTCATGCAGAGCCTGAGATCCAGCAGCTCGCGTAATGGTGTGCATCACTACTTTTAGTGCCTGATCGAGAATGGTTTTGATATCCACCTTCTAGCTTTTGGATAGTTTCCTTGCCCCTCGGCACACTGTGTCGATGACCATGCTCATGTTTTCAATTATGGGTCGAGTACCTATCAGGATTGGTACTACCCTCCTCCGTGACAATCCAGTTATGAAGTGAACATCCGAGACCTCAATCTCTAGCTCCTGATCGTGAATTATGAATCTTTCCCGATCAATGTCCCATACACTGATTAGGTACTATAATAGCTCTAGTTGAGCTTAGAGACATGGTGCCATGAAGAATTTTTTAAGCACGCAGTCCCTGCGAACATCCATGCATATTACATTACCCAAGGCTTTCTCATCTTCTTCACTATGCTCTCTTTCCTTCCATTCGATCACCATTTTTCTTTTTTACACCTACAAAAACATCAATGAGGTTGTCATTAGTCAAATTATTTTTTATTGAAGTGTTTACAACGGGCTAATTAGTTGAATTCTAAGCTAAAATTCATGGCTGCGGTTGGCACACCCTCGTTTGGATTCAAGGCAAGTTGGCGCAAGTCCGTGCCCGAAACCTGCGCCGACCGCCGCGCCCTAATTTGAACAAAAATCCCCCCGCATATATGAAAAATAGATTGTAGGAAATGAAAATTATATCAAAATGCAGGCAAGGATATGAGCTCTTACCTAGAAAAGACGAATTCGCGATTGGTCTTCTATATTTTCCGTTGTCAACTCCACAAAATCACAGTGAAAAAGAGTAAAAAGTGCTCACAAGAGGTAAAAGTGAAAAGTAATTTATTTTTACTATTTTTGGCATTTTATAAACTTTTCAGAACCCTAATTGAGGTTTTCAGCATATTTTTCGATTATTTTGCTATTTTATCTCAAAAAATGGGTTTTACGTGCATTCCTTATGCAGCAACAGGTCCTCAACGTGACAACGATGAAGTAACGAGTTGCATTTTATACATTTTCGAACTTGGTAAAAACACGAAAAATTCACCCCTAGAGTCATCTTTTAGCTCTTTTCTGACTCTCAAAAATTGAAAAGATTGTCGAGAATCTTGTCTTTTTGAACTCGTTAAAGGCTGTGAAACGATATCTACCCAGTATATGTTTACCCCTTTTTCGGGCTGGGATAGATTATTTGCAAAAAATGAATACCTTAGTGTATCGCGAATAAGAGGTTCTCTCAGACATAGTTTTCTACCTTTTCGGATCTATGAGACTACCTACAAAAAGGGACTAGCTAGAGTTTTCTTTTCTGCTTCTTTTCAAACTCTCTAAATATGAAAAGTCATTGAGTTCTTCCTTTGTCGGCCTTGTTAAAACTACATGACATTGGAAACCGTCACCATGACATAACCGAGTTCCTCTTTCCTAGGGCTCATAAAATTTACTAGGATGGATTTGTTCGAAGGACAAACTTATATGACAAGCACATGCTATACCCTTCAAGATTGTTTCCAAAAATAATTGGGGTACTCGCCAGCAATGGTGGGGGAAAATGGAACCAGCTCTCAATCTTGTCAGCAGTATGTCACTCTTGAACATGACACTCATCTGCATTCGTGTCAGGTTGGGGACATCCCATTTAGTCATTTTTTGCCTCCATGGGTTTTGGTAATCTTTTTTGACCTCTCATATTCTCTTTGCCACGTCATCATGACCTCAGATCCCCTGATGTCAAGTACTACCAAGTTCCGGAGTCGTGTTGCCAATATGTTCAAGAGAAGTTTCCTTCTGCAGTTTTCAACCTCTGATCCTCTTTTGGTCCTGATTCGCTATCATCTTATTCCTCTGTCTCATGTTGATGATGTGGGAAACATTATTTCCTTCCTTCGACCGGGTCACTTCCTGTCGACTTCAGCTCATTATCCAGGAAGCTAATCTAGGGAATCCCTTCCAATACCTTGGAGCTTGCATGCCTCAATGGCAAGTTTTTCGCATTCGATGACAATTCCTCAACATTAGCCTTTGATCGAGTGATTCTGCGGGTGTTCAACTCTAGCTCATTGTTCACATTTCATGGATTGTACTAGTTGTACCTTGAGAGCCATTGTCATTATTAGTAGTTTCTCTCATGCCTGTTAATAACTTTTATCATTGGTTGGTAATTGGTTGACTTTCTTGCATGTTCGACTTCAGCTCACTCATTCACATGCTTGAATTTGTACTTTTTTGGATCGAGATGGAGTGCAAGACCCTCGGTTTTGTCTGATAAAATCTAGGTTGCGAGACGATTTGGTTTATCATGATTATATGCATGACTCTTCTGATTGGATGGCTGCGACCATACCTGAGTCTATTTATTGATCCTTATTGCTAGATGGTTGTGTCCATACCTCGGATCTTGTTTTTATATGTACTCTATTATGGATGGTTGCGCCCATGCCACATATTAATGTATCAGAGATATCGGTTGTACTTATACTTGTAGGTCTTCCAACGACGGTGTTTGGTTTGAACACGTTCTCGTAAAGCATTTAACTCCTCCCTCTCTCTTGGACTTCATGCTTTAGGGGGCATCTGTTACACAACATTTTTTCATCGTCCCTGCAATCCCTATCCCACACATCAGAGGACCATTTCAGTGACTTCTTTATATTTTCATACCTTGAAAAAAGTGTCATTGCATCCCTTGGAATGTGAATAACATTTCCTTTGTTGACTATTCCTGGAGCAGGCTCTCAAAAACATATGATTTTGGGTCGGCGCTGGTAGACAATTATGGCCTCGTGCCCATTGGTGCTCTATCTCAGTGGAGTGCCTGCACAGAGCTATTTTTGGAAAGTTTTTTAAATTAGAAATGAATTTTCCATGCCCAACCACTTCGTGAGTGGAGTCATCATGGTTTTTTCGACTGAATAACATCGAAGTCCTTCCATTGGCTTCTTGTTTCCTACATTTGAGCAACTACCCAAAGGATAAGGCCTCCCTTCCACCTTATGAGGGATCCCAAACCACCTCCTCCTCTCCTATAAATAAATCCTTCTCACATAGTTTTAGCTAGCTTAATAGTCCTTACTATAGCTGGTGTGAGAATAAAGTAGAGAGGAATCCATTGTCAAGAGAGATTTTAGGCCCATTACCTCGCCAATTCTGATCCTCGATGAATGCTTGAGATGTGTTTGACTAGACCTGTCGAAGGAGGCTGCAACATCAAGGATTTTTTGTTGTAAACTTCTTCTCTCTATCTTTAATACAAGACCGGTTTTTTGGTTCCAATTTTGTGTTTGATAATATTCAAAGTGTTTTGATTCTCCTTGACCTATCGAATAGCTATGAATGAAAATATGTTTTTGTATGTTGTCACCGTTCATTTGATCCTTGTGCAAGTACACAGACATTGCCACTGAGAGACCGCGACGTGTGAAGACAAATATCAGCAGATCTCTATTGCAAATGACAACAAAAGCGTTGTATCCAAGGTAGGTCATTTGTACCAAGGTAGGTCATCTATCCCTCTAGCCCTGGAGTGGGTCTAGCGGGTTAGGATAGATGACCTACCTTGGTACAACGCTTTTTTTGTCATTTGCAATAGAGATCTGCTGATATTTGTCTTCACACGTCACAGTCTCTCAGTGGCAATGTCCGTGTACCTACACAAGGATCAAGTGAACGGTGACAGCATACAAAAACATATTTTCATTCATAGCTATTCGATAGGTCAAGGAGAATCAAAACACTTTGCATATTATCAAACACAAAATTGGAACCAAAAAATCGGTCTTGTATTAAAGATAGAGAGAAGAAGTTTACAACCAAAAATCCTTGATGTTGCATCCTCCTTCGACGGGTCTAGTCAAACACATCTCAAGCATTCATCGGGGATCAGAATTGGCGAGGCAATGGGCCTAAAATCTCTCTTGATAATGGATTCCTCTCTGCTTTATTCTCACACCAGCTATAGTAAGGACTATTAAGCTAGCTAAAACTATGTGAGAAGGATGTATTTATAGGAGAGGAGGAGGTGGTTTGGGATCCCTCATAAGGTGGAAGGGAGGCCTTATCCTTTGGGTAGTTGCTCAAATGTAGGAAACAAGAAGCCAAAGGAAGGACTTCGATGTTATTCAGTCGAACAAACCATGATGACTCCACTCACGAAGTGGTTGGGAATGGAAAATTCATTTCTAATTTAAAAAACTTTCCAAAAATAGCTCTGTGCGGGCACTCCACTGAGATAGAGCACCAATGGGAGCGAGGCCATAACTGTCTACCAGCGCCGACCCAAAATCATATGTTTTTGAGAGCCTGCTCCAGGAATAGTCAACAAAGGAAATGTTCTTCACATGCCAAGGGATGCAATGACACTTTTTTTCAAGGTATGAAAATATAAAGAAGTCACTGAAATGGTCCTCCGATGTGTGGGATGGGGATTGCAGGGACGGTGAAAAAATGTTGTGTAACAGATTCCCCCTAAAGCATGAAGTCCAAGAGAGAGGGAGGAGTTAAATGCTTTACGAGAACGTGTTCAAACCAAACACCGTCGTTGGAAGACCTACAAATATAAGTACAACCGATATCTCTGATACAGTAATATGTGGCATGGGCGCAACCATCCATAATAGAGTACATATAAAAACAAGATCCGAGGTATGGACACAACCATCTAGCAAGAAGAATCAATAAATAGACTCAGGTATGGTCGCAGCCATCCAATCAGAAGAGTCATGCATATAATCACGATAAACCAAATCATCTCGCAACCTGGATTTTATCAAACAAAACCTATGGTCTTGCACTCCATCTCGATCCAAACAAGTACAAATTCAAGCATGTGAATGAGTGAGTTGAAGTCGAACATGCAAGAAAGTCAACCAATTACCAACCAATGATAAAAGTTATTAACAAGCATGATAGAAACTACTAATAATGACAATGGCTCTCAAGGTACAACTAGTACAATCCATGAAATGTGAACAATGAGCTGGAGTTGAACACCCGCGGAATCACTCGATCAAAGGCTAATGTTGAGGACCTGTCGTCGAATGCGAAAAACTTGCCATTGAGGCATGCAAGCTCCAAGGTATTGGAAGGGATTCCCTAGATTAGCTTCCTGGATAATGAGCTGAAGTCGACAGGAAGTGACTCGGTCGAAGGAAGGCAATAATGTTTCCCACATCATCAACATGAGACAGAGGAATAAGATGATAGTGAATCAGGACCAAAAGAGGATCAGAGGTTGAAAACTGCAGAAGGAAACTTCTCTTGAACATATTGGCAACACGACTCCGGAACTTGGTAGTACTTGACATCAGGGGATCTGAGGTCATGATGACGTGGCAAAGAGAATATGAGAGGTCAAAACAGATTACCAAAACCCATGGAGGCAAAAAATTACGAAATGGGATGTCCCCAACCTGACACGAATGCAGATGAGTGTCATGTTCAAGAGCGACATACTGCTGACAAGATTGAGAACTAGTTCCATTTTCGCCCACCATTGCTGGCGAGTACCCCAATTATTTTTGGAAACAATCTTGAAGGGTATAGCATGTGCTTGTCATATAATTTTGTCCTTCGAAAAAATCCATCCTAGTACATTTTATGAGCCCTAGGAAGGAGGAACTCGGTTATGTCATGGTGACAGTTTCTGATGTCATGTAGTTTTAACAAGGCCGAAAAAGGAAGAACTCAACGGCTTTTCATATTTAGAGAGTTTGAAAAGAAGCAGAAAAGAAAACTCTAGCTAGTCCCTTTTTGTAGGTAGTCTCATAGATCCGAAAAGGTAGAAAACTATGTCTGAGAGAACCTCTTAGTCGCAATACACTAAGGTATTCCTTTTTCGAAAATAATCTATCCCAGCCTGAAAAAGGGGTAAACATATACTGGGTAGATATCGTTTCACAGCCTTTAACGAGTTCAAAATGACAAGAGTCTCGACAATATTTTCAATTTTTGAGAGTCAGAAAAGAGCTAAAAGATGACTCTAGGGGTGAATTTTTCGTGTTTTTACCGAGTCCAAAAATGTATAAAATGCAACTCGTTACTTCATCGTTGTCATGTTGAGGAATTGTTTCTGCATAAGGAATGCACGTAAAACCCATTTTTTGAGATAAAATAGCAAAATAATCGAAAAATATGCTCAAAACCTCAATTAGGGTTCTGAAAAGTTTATAAAATGCCAAAAATAGTAAAAATAAATTACTTTTCAGTTTTACCTCTTGTGAGCACTTTTTACCCTTTTTCACTGTGATTTTGTGGAGCTGACAACAAAAGCATTGTACCAAGGTAGGTCATCTATCCTAACCTGCTAGACCCACTCCAGGGCTAGAGGGATTGCCTCTGTCCACAAAGGGGATTTACCTACACAACAGTGAGGAAGAGGGACAAAAGAGAAATCCATATAAGAAGGGAGGGAAAGTCATCAGACATGAACCAGTAACTACTAGAGAGCTTATGGCATCTCCCCTTACTGTGTCATGCTTTAAGTATGTACGTTGTTTCGAATTTTGTGAAAAAGTGCAAAGAATCTAGTACCACCCAATGTTGACAAGATTTTTCATCTCTAACCTTCATGATAAATAGGTCACCATTGCCGGGATCAATTTCACTATGTCTAATGACATTATTGCAGCTGCTACAAGGATCCCAAATGCAGGAAAAACATGGTTTAAACAAGGAAATCTGAATCATTATTATTATGATCCATATTTTAAACCAAGGTATAAGAATGACAAAAGGATGATTTTTCCTTTCTCCAACCTCCTTGATAGATATGTCCCCGTGATGAAAATCATCATGAAATGCTTCACTTGTGAGGGAAGGTTTTCAAGGATCTATTCATATAATATTCGGCTCCTCGCACTTCACTAGGGTTATAGTGCTTCACATACCCTATTATCTCTTTCGGAGCATTGATAAGATGGCATTTATTGCCAAAAAGAGATATTATGATCATCAAATGCAAAGTATCTTTCGCCACTCCCTCATCAAAATGATAGTCATGCATCAACTTGATCAGTTAAATATTCCATGGGACACCTTCATATCCAATGATATTTTCATTACCCCAACTATTCAGCATGGCAAAAATGCACCTTCATCATCTCATCCTCCCTCATCTATCCCTCCATCTCAGCCTATTATTCATACATCATTACCAGATGAGCACCCTTCACCTTATTCACCTCACATTAACCCTTCTTCTTCACCTTTTTATAACCCTTCATCATCATCACATTATGATTTTGATTCATCAAGCACTGATGATCAGGAGATCATGTGTTATGCTCAAAATTTAAAGTGCTCGAAACTGTACTGAACCTAAACAACCGTATAGGTCTCATTGTTGCGATTCTGGCGCCGCAAATGGTTCAAAAAATCGATGTCGTACGAGGAATATATCGTGTTCTGATGGTTTTCCTAAACAACTGAATTTTTTGTGACGGGAGTGACTGGGATGCCCAGTTAGCATGCAGGTACGTTCAGCGGGTGGCATATACTGGGAATATTCCCTTTTCTTAAGCCCAATCAAATTTTTCCACGTGGCGCATCTAGGACCATTGGATGGAGATGTATGTGTTTATTTGGCACTATTGGATGGGTGACATGTGGCAAGCCCGGATGCTGCCACGAGTCCCCAGGAGGTTAGTGTAAAATTTTGGTGGAGTCAGGGGGGGGGGGTTGTTTGACCCCACGACCTCCGGCCCATGCACAAGGGTCTTCACCATCCAGGCTACCAGGTAGTTCTTACCCATACGGTTTGCCGCATGAAATTAAAGTGTTAAAGATTCACCATGGGGCGCGGACCACGGCGGTCTATAGCAGCGGCCCCAAAGAGTGTTCACATGGAAACATTCTTAAACCACGACATTAAACAGTTTTGGCGACTATTCAAACCATTACTCCAGCAGTTACGATGACATGGTCACATGTCGTTACAACCACAGCATTTATTAACTATTAGTTAACATAACCTTCAGCGGAAATTGCGTTCACATGTGCGGTTAGGTGGCATAAGTAGCGATGGTTTCAGAACTTTATGTTATGGTTCTGCTCCATTGTATGTGGAGTTTTAAAACTATAAACTGTGGGGTTTAAGGTGGGGGGTCGGCTTGTGACCACCCCACCCTAACCACAAAACTTTAATGGTACGGTTAATATTGGCGGGAGTTTAGTGCGGAGCTAAATTTTAGGAATTTCTCCAAACTAATTGCAGTTCTCCACAATTAGTGGAGGTTTTCTAGCTAAGATTAGGAAAAGGCTTTGGGAGGTCAATTTTCGACCAATTTGGGTAAAAAAAGAGTCTACCTAGACTAATTTGAGCATTCTAGAGCCATTGGTGCAAATAAAATAGCCATTAGAGGCTTGTAAACACATGTATTTTCAATTTTGAGCATAATGACAAAGAGGGACATGCTATTTGGAGTTGAACCAAAAGATGTAGCCCAGGAGTGGTGAACTTCTTCATCATTCCTGTTGTGTAAAACTTATGTGTGATGTTATTTCTCTATTATACACTATTGTAAAATGTTATTTAGGCTTATTTTCATGCTTAAAACTCACAAATTCATCTATGTTTCATGGTTTAAAAACTCATCCCTTAAGAAAAAAATCGATAAAAATTGTACATGTTTTTAATACTAAAAGGAAACTTATCACAACAAACTAATACCCTCCTTTCAGATTAGGTTGTTATCATCTAGAGTTTATTCTTTGGTGTTTTTTTGTGCAAATGTTTGTTTAACTATTTGCAAGTGTTCACATGCTTACTAGGCTCAAGCTTAAGAGAGGAGAAGGTAAATTGGTGGAAGCAAGAGGTTCTCAAAGTGAACCACAACAAAGGAGGGAAATATTGCCACATTATCCACCACCTAGTTCACTTCCAAAAGAAGCAGAAGAAGCATTAAGCATGCCTCCAGAGGAAGAAGAAATCCATGAAGAGGTGGATCCCAAAGAAGAATAAAGAGTGTTCAAGAAAGAATTCCTTGACATGACTCAAATGGTGAGAGTCCTTTATCAAGAAAGGAATGAGAGACAACAAGGAGAAGGATCCAAACTTCATAAGGAAGGTCAAGGATCATTAGGAGGTCACAATGATGAAGATAAATCAAAGAAGGGCAATGGAGGAAATGGAGGCAGTAGAAAGTCACCATCCTCACCCTCATCATCATCATCCTCTACTTCATCTTTAGTACACCAGTCACACAAGTCAAAGAACACTGGTAAAACTCTTTTTCTAAAACTTGATGTTAAGTTTGAATTGCCAATGTTTAATGGTGAAGTCAATGTAGAAAATCTTGATAATTTGATTAGGCAATTGGAGGTCTATTTGAGAATTTATAACCTTCATGGTGATGATACCAAAAACCAACTAGCTTCATTAAGGATGGAAGGTGCAACACTTGTTTGGTGGGAAGCCAAGACAAAGGAGGAGATCAAGAAGCATGGTAATATTATCCTATCATGGACTGATTTCATTACTGCAATAAAACAACAGTTTTATCCATTAGCTCACATGCAAAAAGCCATAATGAACTACCAAAATTTTAGACAATTGAAAGGACAAAATTTACAAGAATACACCTAAGAATTTAGGAGAAGAGCTCTCTTATTAGGGGTAGATTTGCAGAGCCAAGATACTTTGCTCAAGTACATTGGAGGCTTACATAGCTACCTATAACATACTATTCTCATGTTTAACCCTACAAGCTTAGATGAAGTTTATGTTCAGGCCACACATCTAGAAGCTAGAGGGAAAAACATTACTGATGAGGGTAGGAAGCAACCTTTTAAGGGGAAAAACAAAGAGAAGGCCTCAAAAGGTAAGGGGAAAAAGAATGCATTTGTCAAGAAAGAGGGAGAAAAAGTGGTTTGTAAACATTTTTCAAGAGAAGGCCATGAAGAGAAAAATTGTTGGAAATTACATCCTGAAAAGAGAACCAAGTATAACGATAACAAGGGGAAGCAGAAAACTGTAGCTACAACTCAACATGACTTAGGATAGAATTCAGGTGATGAATAAAAAATTACAGCCATGGGATTGAATAAAATGAAGGGGAAAGAAATTGAAACAAAACCCAGTACTAGTACATCAAACTGTCACATACAAGCTCCAAATGAAGAAGAGAAGACAAATATTGCAATGGTAAATGCTGGACAGGTAAAGAGGTTGGTGAATTCAAGTAATAATTTTTTTCTTCTAATGATTAATCATAAAGTTGATGTTAATCATGACTCATTTGAATATTTTGATCCTAAGTTGAAATCATATTTATAATATGTATTTGATGCACATCATGAGATTTTTTAGGAGCCAACAGGATTGCCTCCAAAAAGGGAGATTCAACATGAGATTCAGTTGCAACAAGATTTTCCTCTTCCAAACATCGGAATGTATCACATGTCGATAATGGAGAATGTTGAAATAAAGAGGAAAATCAAGGACAAGTTGGACAAGGGACTCATAAGACCAAGCACTTTGCCATGCGGTTCACCCATAGTTTTGATTCCAAAGAAAGATGGGACTTGGCGTATGTGTGTCGACTTTAGAGCTTTGAACAAGATAACGATAAAGAATTGATACCCACTCCCAAGGATAGATGATTTTCTTGATCATATAAAAGAAGAAATTTTTTTCACTAAGTTAGATTTACGAAGTGGATATCATCAAGTAAGAATTGCAGAAAGTGATATATGGAAGTCTGCATTCAAAACCAAACAAGGACTCTTTGAGTGGTTGGTTATGCCATTTGGTTTGTGTAATGCACTGGAAACTTTCATGCGTGTTATGGACAATGTTTTGCTTCCATTTCTTGATGAATTTGTGATTTTTTATTTAGATGATATACTTATTTTCATCTAAACAAGAGAATAACATGTCTTGCATGTGAAAATGGTACTTGATGTTTTGAAGAAAGAGCAATTATTTCTTAAGATGTCAAAGTGTGAATTTGGAAAGACTTATCTGGTTTATTTGGGACACATTGTAGGAGGAGGAGAGTTAATAATTGATCCTTCTAAAGTGAAAGCCATTGTGAATTGGCCCACTCCCAAAACAGTAACCAAGGTAATAATTTTCTTAGGTGCAGCTCAGTATTGGAGAAAGTTTATTGCTAACTTTTCTACCATAACAACTCCTATGCATATAGTGATAAGTGTGAAGAAAGGCTTCCAATGGGGAGGCAAACATCAACAAGATTTTTAAGCTTTAAAATACAAGATCAGTTCAGCTTTGGTCCTTGCATTACTGAATTTGAGACAGCCATTCAAGATACAAACTGATGCTAGTGATTATGCCATGGGCGCAGTACTTTTGCAGCATGGTAAGCCTATCGCTTTTCATTCTGAAACATTCAATGGTGTTGTAACTAATTATCCTACATATGATAAAGAGTTGTATGCGTTGGTACAAAGCGTCAAAAAGTGGAAACACTACTTTATGGGTAAAGAGACAATTATACATATTGATCACCAACCATTACAGTACTTACAGTCGCAAACAAAATTGCAGCAATCACAACATTTCAGGTGGATGGAATTTCTTCAACAGTTTCACTTGGTTATAAGGTACAAGAAAGGTATTTTCAATAAATTTTCTGATATGCTTTCATGGCCAATTATAAGTGCTTCTACTTTACTTAAAAATGATTCTATTGTACATGAGAGTTACATAGAACAATACGCATCTGATGCTGATTTTCAAGATGTGTATGCTATTTTGAGTGAAGGGAATCAAGTTGAGGAAAATGATTATCACATGAATAAAAATTTGTTGTTTCATTCGGGAAATTTGTGTATACCACAAGGAGAGAGGCTTAGTGTCATGAGAGAGGCTCATTCGTCTCTTATTGTTGGACACTTTTGGGTAACCAAAACAATGGCGCATTTACAGAGGTATTGCTATTGGCCTTACGTGTTAGATAGTGTGTCACATTTTATAAGAGGTTGTTCTATGTGTGCAACAAGCAAGCCTAGTAATAGGAAGCTTGGGTTGTACACGCCACTACCGGTACCATCAAGGCCATGGGAGAGTGTCTCCATGGACTTTGTTGGAGGTCTACCTATGTCAAGAAAACAACATGATCATATTTATGTAGTTGTGGATATATTCAATAAAATGTGTATACTTATGCCATATAAGAAAACCATTACTGTTGAAAAAATTTCTGAACTTTATTTTCAACATGTTTGAGTTCATTATGGATTGCCAACTTCTATTGTTAGTGACATGGATTCCAGGTACGTTGGAAATTTTTGGTCCAATCTTCGGAAGATGATGGACACAAATTTGAAAAAGAGTAACGCTTTTCATCCGCAAACTGATGGCCAAACCGAGGTGGTGAATAGAACCGTTGTGCATCTTTTGAGAGGATATTGCAGCAAACATCCCAAGTTGTGGGATGAAAAACTGCATTACATTCAGCATCCTTACAACCGGGCAAAGCACTCTTCTACAAATACTTCACCTTTTTAAGCCTGCTTTGGGTATTTGCCGAAATCGCCATTAGACTTCATCTTTGAGAAGGATGTTGCAATTGATGGGCATAGTGATATTGACAAGGCTCGAAAGTTCATTGAAAAAATTCAGATTATTCATCAACAAGTTCAAGAACAACTTGAGAAGAGTCAAAGAAAATACAAGGAGAGTCATGACAAACATAGAGTTGATCACAAGTTTCAAGAAGGAGATGAGGTATGGTTGCACATAAGCAAAGAAAGGATGCAAGGAGAAGGTAAAAAGCTCAAGCCCATTCACTATGGTCCATTCAAGATCATCAAACAAGTTGGTAATAATTCATTTCAACTTGACTTGCCTTCATATATGTAAATGTATTCCATTGTCAATGTGGAAAATTTACGTTTGTATGAGCCTCCTTTTATTGATGATCAAGGGAGTGATATTCAGCTGCCATATATAGAATATTTCTCACCAGAATTTCTGGATGAGCTCAAGGAGGATAACATACTTGACAGGAGGACACACACTTCTAAGAGGGGAAGTGTCGATTATCTTTGAATTGGGCTCAAGGGAATCAAACCAAGTAAGGCAAGGTGGATGGAAGTTGAAAAGGTGAGGGAGTTGTACCCTCATCTTCTGAACAGGTAATTAAAGTCTTTTGGGGTCCAAAAGCTTCCCAATGGGGAGGCGTGATCAGGAGATCATGTGTTATTCTCAAAATTGAAATTTCTTGAAACTATACTAAACCTAAGCAACCGGATAGGACTCGTCGTTGCGATTCTGGTGCCGTGAACGGTTCGAAAAATCGATGTCGTATGAGGAAGACATCGCGTTCTAATCATTTTCCTAAACAACTAAAATGTTTGTGACAGGAGTGACTGGGATGCCCAGTCATCATGCAGGTACAGTCAGTGGGTGGCATATACTGGGAATATTCCCTTTTCTTAAACCCAATCATATTTTTCCACATGGTGCATACAGGACCGTTGGATGGAGATCTACGTGTTTATTTGGCACCGTTGGATGGGTGACACATGGCAAGCCCGGAGGCTGCCATGAGTCTCGAGGAGGTTAGTGTAGAATTTTGGTGGAGTCGGGGGGGTTCGACCCCGCGACCTCTGGTGCGCACACAAGGGTGTTCACCATCTCATATGGTTTGCCGCATGAACTTAAAGTGTTAAAGATTCACCATTGTAAGAGGGGGGGGGGGAGGAGGGGGACCACCGGCGGTCCCTACCCATCGACGGCCCTAAAGAGTGTTCACATGCAAACGTTCTTAAACCACGACATTAAACAGTTATGGCGGCTATTCAAACCATTACTCCAGCGATTATGAAGACGTGGTCACATGTCGTTACAACCGTAGCATTTATTAACTGCCAGTTAACATAACCTCCGACAGAAAGTGCGTTCACATGCCCAGTTAGGTGGCATAAGTAGCGACGGTTTCAGAACTTTGAGTTATGGTTCTGCTCCATTGTATGCGGAGTTTTAAAACTATAAACCGCAGGGTTTAAGGTGGGGGATCGACTTGTGACCACCCCCCCTAACCACTAAAATTTAATGTGATGGTTAATACTGGCGGGAGTTTAGCGTCGGGCTAAATTTTAGGAATTTTTCCAAACTAACTACAGTTCTCCACAATTACTAGAGGTTTCCTAGCTGAGATTGGGAAAAGGCTTTGGGAGGTCCATTTTCAACCAATTTGGGTAAAACAAGAGTCTACCTAGACTAATTTGAGCATTCTGGAGCCACTGGTGCAGAGAAAATAGCTATTAGAGGCTTCTAAACACATGTATTTTCAATTTTGAGCATAATGACAAAGAGAGACATGCCATTGGGAGCTATACCATCAGATGTGATCAGGAGATCATGTCCAAGTTTTAAAAAAATTCTCAAAAATGAAAGTGATCAGAAGTGGTTACAATCTGAATGACCGAAAAGGTCTCTTCACTGCGATTCTGGCGCCGTGAACGGTTCTCAAAATTGAGGTCGTATGCAGAAGTCATTGAGGTTTGAAATCGTCTAGTAAATTCCAAAAATGAGTTGACCAAGTTTGACTTTCAAACTTTGGAAAAATTTTAAAAAGAATATTATAAGGAATATTCCCTGGAATTTTCCATAGGGGCTAATCGAATGAAGACAAGTGGCAGAGGCTCATTGGAGGACGATTTGACTGTGTAATTTTTAACTAGTCATGGGCTGCCACGTGGCAGGCCCGGAGGCCACCACGTGGCCCCCAGTTCAATGGAAATGGCATTACAAAATTTTATGAGTCCACAGGTTTCGAACCCTGGACCTGTCCGCAGCAAACCAAATAGGTGAACTGCTAAAAAAATAGCTAAGTAATGTGCTTTGTTGAAGTTTATTTTATGTTCTTTTATGTTGTACAATGTTAAACAGTTAAAATACTTAATCAATCCTGTCACAGAAACCTATTAAATAAAGTCATAACTAATTGTTTAACCTGCAATTTAAGGAGAACCTTTTGCACACATTATTATATCTGTTTGGATACTTTGCATATCGTAACAAATACTTCCATTTCAGATCAGGTTGGCATCAGAGCTCATGTTTTGAGCATTAGGAGAGCTAGTGTTTCTCTCTGTATTGTTCTTGTGCAAAGTTTGTTTAACTGTTTGCAAGGTTTTTGAGGCTTACTAGGCTGAAGCTTAAGAGAGGAGAAGGTCAATTGGCAAGGACTTATAGTAATCCTCAGCCAAGGAGGGAAAGCGTCCCATTATATCCACCTTCAATTTCACCTCCAAGAGAAGTAGAAGAAGCCATAAGCATGTATTCAAGGAAAGGTGTTAAAACAAAGTAAAATATTGATTGTTTTACAGTTTGCAAACTGACTATTGTTTGAGTTTACTAGAGGTGAAGGAATAACTATTGATAGCTAAGTCTTGGAGAGGACAAAAAAGGAAGAAAGGGCTGAAGGCTTCTTCCTTACCCCAAAGTACCTTAAGGTCACCCTTGGAACACAAACCCTCTTGAGAATTATTTGTTAAGAAATTCTTGGAGTTTGTTTGTTGTTTGGATGCTTGAATAAGAGTTTGTCTCTACAACTATTTTATTCAAAAGATTTTTCATTTGTTTTGAAATATTTGTGAACTTTGTTGAAGTTACTTTTTTTCATTGACATCATAATGACAACTTCTACAAGTGAGGTTTCCTCCTTCACAAGATTCTTCGATGAAGATATGAAGCTTGACTTTATTATATTGAAAGACATGGTGCAGATTACGTTTTAAGATAGAAGAGAAAGCAGTAAACTTCGTGAGCAATTGTTTGCCATGAAGGAAGAGAAGGAAGAAATTCTTCAAAGATTGCATGATATGGAGATGCAGCTCCATCAAGCTCAAGAAGCTTTGACCAAGAACGTGCGTGAGGAAGAGGTAATCCATTCTAATTTGTCTTCAGTTTCCTCATTAGAAAGGTGTGTTGGTTCTTTCGAAAATCACACGAGGGGTATAGGGTCCAAGTTAATGATTAAAATGGGCTATGAAGGCAAGGGTTTAGGAAAGCATGCACAAGGTATGGTTGAACCTAATTTGGTTGAGGAACAATCCAAGAATCTTGGTCCTTGTTATGTGCAATTTAATGGTGAAGACTCTAAAGCTATGAAGGCATGTGAGGCTACTTCAAAGAGAACTTTTGTTCCAAGTTCTAAGATGAAAATATGTCAAATTTTTTTCCAAGATGATTTCCATTGCTTTAAGCCTTTGTTGCAGCAAGAAGATGGTAGACATGCAGCTTATGGCAAGCATGCGAGTTCAGACAGTTTTCAAGAAAAGGCAAAAATGAAGGCAAAAATGATGAACATGCAAAGCAGCACAAGAGGTATAAATCTTCCCATGATCAATTTGATTGTGTTTCTGCAAGGCATGATAATTTTGCATGTTTAAATGGAAGAAATATTTGTTGTACATATTGTGGTCAATTTAACCATGATGTTTCAAGATGTTGGATGAGGAAGAAGGCATACAGAAAGCAGATGAAGCAAAGACAACTTTCAAAGAAGGTGCATAAGACTTGCACATATTTCCAAAAGAGGGGACATGTTGTCTCCCATTGTTGGAATTTGCATCCAACAAGTCGTCCCAAGCACATGCAGCAAGAGGACAGAAAGATTGGCGAAGGTGGAACCAAGGATTCCATTATTGATGTGAAAACGGAAGTTTCACATGAAGAAGAGTTGCAACAGCAAAAGTCGCCATGGAAGTGGCTTGGTAAGAAGTGGATGGACTTCTTAGCACAGTAAGACGTACTCAAGTACATATGCAAATTTCAGTTGTATGCATGTATTTTATGCTTTAATCTCTCGTTTGTTTGAGCCACCTTGGATCATTGATCAAGGCAGCGATGTTCAATTTCCTTCTGCAAATTTCTCACCAGAAATTTTCTGAGTGAGTGCAAGAAAGATAGTTCTTGACGGGAGGACAAGCGCATCGAGGAAGGGAAGTGTGAATTGCTTCTAGTTGTGGTTCAAAGTCACTAGCCATGCAAGGCAAGTGTTTGGAGGCTAAAGAGAAGAGGATGTTGTACTCTCATTTACTGTACATATCAGTATATTAGGCTTTTGGGATCCAAAATCTTCCTAGTGGGGAGGTGTGATCAGGAGATCATGTCCAAGTTTTAAAAAAATGCTCAAAAATGAAAGTGATCAAAAGTGGTTGCAATCTGAACGACCGGAAAGGTCTTGTCGCTATGATTCGGGTGCAGTGAACAGTTATCAAAACCGAGGTTGTATGCATAAGCTATTGAGGTTTGAAATTTTCCAATAAACTCCAAAAATGAGTTGACAAAGTTTGACTTTCAAACTTTGGAAAAATTTTAAAAAGAATATTCTAAGGAATATTCCTCAAAATATTCCCCAAAATATTCCATAGGGGCTAATCGAATGAAGACAAGTGGCAAAGGCTCATTGTAGGACAATTTGACTGTACTTTTTAACCAGCCACGGGCTGCCACATGGCAGGCTCGGATGCCGCCATGTGGCCCCCAATTCAATGGAAATGGCATTACAAATTTTTTATGAGTCCACAGGTTTTGAACCCTGGACCTGCCCGCAGCAAACCAAACATCCTATCGTTGCACCATACCTTTGTTCCTTGACTATAGTGGGAACCGTTACATATTTGTTGTTTAAACTATGTTACAGTGGAAAATTTAAGGGGCTTGCCCCTTAGGGATAGCTCGACCTGTTCACATGACCCTACAGCGAGGAACCGAGGCCTTAAGGCCCTTAACCCATATAGTAAATGGTTTGGCTGACCGTTACATGTGACCACGTTGAAATTCAAAATTAATGCAACGGTTAAGTTTAACGAATTTTTCCAACGGTTTCAGTAGGGGATCATGTGACCACCCCACCCAACACTAAATGCCAACCATTAATGGTCCACCTAATCTGGAGCGCTTCCGCCATTTTCGGGAGGTTGGCCAGTTTAGCGCTACTAACTAGCAGTTACTCCACATTTAGTGGTGTTTTTGGGGAACATTGGGAAGTTTTCTTGGAGAAGCCATAACTCCCTCATTATTGAACCAAATTTGGTGCAAAATAGTCATTTTTGTGTCTCTTCGACATTCTGAGCAGTTTGGAATAGCTTTGAGGTCGAACAGACGCGATCTTTAGCAGTTTTAGTTTTGGGGAAGATCAAGGAGCCATCAGGGCCATCATGGAGAAGGCAGTGTATTGGGAATCCTTTATCAGTTTTATGTAAATGAATAGTCCTCTCTGGCTATTTCATATCTTCTGAAGCTGATTTTACAGAGAGTTTTGCCTATTAAGGCTTATTTTCACTTGTACTTGCATTTTGAGCAAATTAATACAAGAGGGACATGCCATTTGGGAGGCTTGGACCAGCAGATGTAGCCCAGGAGGGGTGAACTACTCAAAAAATAGCTGAGTAATGTGCTTTGTTGAAGTTTATTTTCTGTTCTTTTATGTTGTACAATGTTAAACAGTTAAAATAATTAATCAATCCTCTCACAGAAACCTATTAAACAAAGTCAGAACTAATTGTTTAACCTGCAATTTAAGGAGAACCTTTTGCACACATTGTTATATCTGTTTTGATACTTTGCATAGCGTAACAAATACTTCCATTTCAGGTCAAGATGTAGCCCAGGAGGGGTGAACTGTTTCATCATGCATGCTCTGTAAAACTTATGTGTGATTGTATTTCTCTGTTATACGGTACTATATAGTGTTATTTAGGCTTATTTTCATGCTTAAAACTCACAAATTCATCTATGTTTCATGGTTAAAAAACTCATTCCTTAAGAAAACAAATGGAGACAAATTGTACATGTTTTTAATACTGAAAGGGCACTTAGCACAACAAACTAATACACTCCTTTTATATCAAGTGATGAGGACACTGAGGCAAAATGGGCTAGTGTGGCTGAGGTTGAGCCATTGCCCAAAACTTACCAGAGAGGCTATAGGCATGTGTTTTCTTCACTTAGAATGAAATGGACCATGCTTTCTTCATCAACAACAGGTAGATAAAGGTAAGGAACAGGTGATAGAGACAGTCATTCATGATGAGGAGGAAAATCATGAGACAAAGCAAGAATTTCAATTGACTGAACTAGGTGAGGAGGATAAAGACAAAATCACGTAGCAATCAAAGGTAAAGAGGCTAAGATTAGTGAGCTCCATTCTAATCTTGAGAGGGCTAAGTATGTGATTCAATTCCTTGAGAATGAAAATCAGCAACTGAAGACCAAACAAGTCATCAATGAGGTCAAATGCATCAAAGCAGAGAAGGTTAAAGCCTTGCTTGAGGAAACAATGGAAACGTTTGGTGAACTTGATGATGATGAGGATCAACCTCAAAGACAAATACCTAGGACTAGAGGGCTAAAAAGATCTCTAGCCCTAGAGAGACAAAGGGAAGTTTACCTAGCAAACCAGCTTACACTAAATGAAAAACTTGCCCTAGAAATTAGCAAGAACAGGGAACCATGGCATGATAGAGCCAATCTACATTTGGAGAAGTTACTAGAGAAGGCCAACAAGGAATTTTTTGAGGATAAGGGTCAAAATTCGTGCACGGAAAGAGAGAATTTTATTGGCCAAGCTCAAAAGAGCCAATGCTAAAATTGAAGATTTGACCAAGCAAGGAGAGAAAGAGAAGTTAGACATACTTGTTGAGGTGTCACTCCATGCCTCAAACACTTGATCAGCGAGTACCCTAACATTTTTGACAAAATTTTGGCAAACTTAGCATTTTTTTCATTTATATGTTTTTAAGGATATTTTGCACACAGAAAATTAGTTAAACGCGTAGCACCTTGGACACTATGCTCTTTTTTGGAGCATCTAAAGGAAAAATGGCCACCACCAGTAGATTTTTATTGATGAGGACATCAACCCTGTGAAGTTTCATAGTTTTTGGAGGAGAACTGGTCCATCCAAAAGTCAAAAAACCATCAAAATTTCATGTTTCTTCTAGAAAATCTGCGTGGTCGCTGTTCATTTACTAGCATATTTGGACACCGGGAAGGCACTCAAATGTAGTCTTGAAAAGAGGTCATTTTTTCTACCTGGACGCTATGTGTTTTACAAGGAAATTGTGTTTTTGTAGTCTTTAGAAATTTTCTAAGTTTTACTCCAGTTTTTATTTTTACCTTGGGAAATGTTGAATTTACCTATTTAAATGATGAATATGAATGTAATTATTATTTTTTTACTATTTACTAGGGTAAATACATTAGGTGAATCAAGCATATGAGGTGTAATGAATCAGTTCACTTGAGATAGGAATGAGTCACTTTTCTCATCCTATACTCTAGATATCAATTCTGATTTTTATGTAATATCTCCCTCACCTCATGGATTCGACCCCTAAGGATGAGTGGAGGTGGTTTTCATGTCTATTTAGCTTAGTTTTTCACATGAGTCAAAGTTTGAAATCATTTTCATTCTAGTTGATCAAGGGAACTTGTACTCAGGTTTGGCAAAGCTAATAAAGAGGAGTTGCAGCTACATTTATGGGATACCTGTGGTATTGAATGTATTTCATTGTTTATTATTTAGTGACATATGTGTGAATGTATTATTCATTTCCTTTTCATGTCTAGGTTATGGTCTTTTATAAGTGTGAAATTCAGAACACATGCTAGCCATGCTCTGTTTTGGGTAACTGATCATATTTTGTTTCATTGTCTTCTGTCTGAGAGAAATACATCTCTTATGCTTCCCTCAACCTCCTTACATTTTCTAATCCATTCCATAACCATTACCTTCAAGTGATTGAAATTATACCTACCTTGCCCCATTCATCTTTGCAACCCTAACTCTATTTCCCTGACCTAGCTTTCCTTCACCTAATTCCATTTTCCACTGATTCACCCAACCAAAACCAAATCAAAATAACCCTTGCATATCATACCTAGCCTAAAACCCTAATTTATCCAACCCTCCTGGTTATGACCCTTTGGAGAGATCCCTCTCCGGCTTGATAGGGCTAGCTATCAAGTCAAAATCTTGGTTTGTGGTTACCTCTGTTGGGATTCCTTACTCGACGTTGGGAATCTGGTGGAGTGATAACATACTAGCGCCATTGTCGTGGAATGAATAGACAAACTTTTCCCTGGGTGTACGACAAAAATCCATTGGAAATTTCTCCCTTGGATGATGGGATTGAGTTTCATAAGTCTGATTTCATAATTTCAGTTCCTCAAAAGCATATTTGGTTTCTCGAAGAAGGTATACCAGGTCTAATCATGATCCAGATCAATTATCTCTCGTCGAAGATCCTGAAAGAATCCTAAGGAGGTAAAGATCTGAGCCAGTTTCAAGCTCTTCAGAATCTCCTCCTCAAAATTTGGTAAGGTATTTCTCATTGCCTTCTGATTTGGTAGCCATACAAAATTTAGTATTTGAAACCAAATTTGAGTTATCATTGATCAGAACCAAATTTGAGACTGAATACACAGTTAAGGTAGTGCCTAGATTGAAAAATTTGATGGCTAATTCATTAGCTACTGCTGCAATTAATTTAAGATCTACAATGTTTTCTAAAAAAAAATTTGGGATCCATATAAAGCACAGGCCCACCATTCCGGATAACTTGAAATTTTGGCAAGTTTTCTGGGATGATAAACAAGTGAACAACTTCCTACAGAGTGAAGGATAATTTGAAAAAAATTTCTATGGAAGAAGTATATGATAAATATGACCAGGTTATTGAAGCATATCATATTGGTATTCTTCAGCTTAAAGACAATAACATTATGAAATGTCTCATTTTGAAAAGTTATTTGATCGGGATGATGTGACGAGAAAACCAACTTTGATTCCTATGGAAAAAGGAGTAGAAGATGTGAATATAGGTACAACCGATCAGCCGAAGTTCATCAAGCTCTCAAAGTCCTTGCCATCAGAGGTAAAGCCTAAATATATTGATTTTTTTACTGAGTTTTCTGATGTATTTGCTTCGTATTATTCAGATCTAAAGGTTTACAATCAAAATATCATTCAACACACAATCCCGATCAAGCCAAATCATAAGCCCTTTAGATAGAAGCTTAGGAGAATAAATCCAAAGTTGTTGCCATCCATTGAGAAGGAGGTAAACAAGATTCATAAGGCAAGCATCATTGTTCCAGTTAGATTTTTAGATTGGATCTCCAATTTGGTTCTAGTGCGGAAGAAGACCGGTGAGATTCGACTTTGTATAGATTTCAAAAATCTGAGCAAAGTGTCGTTGAAAGAAAATTACCCGCTGCCCAATATGGATCACATATTTCAGTGAGTTGTAGGAGCCAACAAGATGTTATTGTTGGATGGCTACTCAGGCTATAATCATATCCTAGTACATGAAGATGATCAAAATAAGACAACATTCACTACACCATGGGGGACCTTTAAATATGCCAAAATGTCGTTCAGTTTGAAGAACGTCGGGGCCAATTTCCAGCATGCAATGGACATAGCTTTTTGTAATGAAAAAGATGCCTTTCTGGTAGTTTATTTAGATGATCTTACTATTTATTCAAATTCATATGAAGAGCACTTACATCATTTGAGAGTTTTTTTCCAGAGATGTAGAAAATTTAGGATTTCCCTAAATCCTAAAAAGTGTACGTTTTCTATGGAAGAGGGTAAGTTGTTGGGACACATCATCTCAAAAGATGGAATTTGAATAGATCCTGCTAGAGTTGAAGCAATTCAGAAAATATATTTCCCTAGAAACAAAAAGGAAATTCAAGCCTTCAATGGTAGGATGAATTTCCTATGCAGGTTCATTCCCAACCTAGCAGAACATCTAAGAGAATTAACCAATATGGTGAAAAGGGAAAATGATGTTAGATGGTTAGAGAATGCTCGTAAATCATTCATCTCGGTAAAATTTGATTTAACTACTGCTCCGATGTTGACAAGTCCTGATTATTCTTTAGATTTCATCATATTTTCTTTTGCTTCTTAGCATACCTTAGCAGCATTGCTTATGCAGAAAAAAGATGGAATAGAGTTTCCTATAGCATTTTTCAGTCGCACCATAAGATATGCAGCTCTCTGATACAACATAATTGAGAAACAGGCATTGGCCTTAGTCAAAGCACTCAAAGACTTCCGTGTTTACATTCAGCACTCTCATATTTTAGCATATGTTCCAAATGCAACGGTTAAAGAAGTAGTTATGCAAACAGATCCAGAGGGAAGAAGAGGTAGATTGTTGGGTGTGGAGCCTGATTATCTTGTTTATTTTGTATCACAGCGTTGGACCCATGTACCTTAATGGGACAGCAATGCCGCCCGAAATTAAACGCTACTTGGGAGGTCCAGGGGGGGCTGTTGCGACTTTATGGAGCCCCCCGCCCCCCCCTGGTGGGGGGTTTTCGAGGCAGCGCCCCCGAAGCTAAAAACAGATGTAAATTTGCCTTGTAAAAGTATAGAAATTTCTAGTCAATCTGGGTCGTTCATTAGGCGGATGATCTGACGGTAAAAGTTATGTTTATTTTAGGGTTTTTTTCCCTAGAAGGAAACCCCTCACTTGTATGAGGGTATTGTATTCCGGCTGTGTATTGTATGTGTATTCTCGAAGCGAGAAAAAGATAGGAAGATTGTGAGAGAACAGAGGATATTACAGCAGATCTGCTGTAGGTTGTATCTCTTCATTTTGCTGGATAATAGAAAGGAAGGACTGGCTGTTTGGGGTGGACGTAGCCCAAACTGGGTGAATCACTTATATCTGTGTCTCTTTGATTTTATGTGTTTTTTTTGCTTGTGTTTTCTGCATATTTTATGTGTTTCATTGCTCTGTTATATATAATTTTCAAACAGGTTGATAGCAACACTTTTAGAGTATGACCTTGAGACAAAGCCAACCAAGTTGATCAAAGGGAAAGCCTTAGCCAAGCGCATGGTTGAGTCTAATTTACATGCTCTTGACATCAATCTCATATCAGCACTGTCTGATGATGAATAAACTGTAAGTTTAGTTCAGGTATCAGATCTCTTTTCATCGTCTCCATGGTATGTTGATATTATTTATGTTTTACAACATTTGAATCCTCTTCCGGACATGACAAAGAGTAGGGCAAGGTCCTTAAAGCTTAAGGCATCAAAATACTACATAATTGATAGTGCACTCATTCCAGGAGGAGTATTGCTCAGTTGTTTGGTGGAAGATGAATCCAAAGAAGTGATGAAATATTTCCACAAGGGAGATTGTGGAGGTAATTTGTACTGGAAGACTACAACCAACAAAGTACTATTGGGCCTTGAAATTGTCATTTATTTCCATTACACATTCACTTATATTTCCATATTATCACCTTCACTCCACCTCCATTTCATTACATTTACCTTACCTTACCATTACCACTATTGGGTTACATTTATGTTTTTCCCAACTTTATTAATTCCTAGTATTTTTAAGTGAATTTGTACTTAAAAATTAGAAAATAATATGCACATACTTATACCTAACAAGTGGAATGAGTTTGTTTCCATGTATAGGTCAAAAATAAGCTTCCAAAAGACTCTTATTTGGCCTCCTAAGGCCAAATTCGAATTTGGATGGAGAAGATCATGGGATCATAAGGATATGCGTCTCATTTTCTATTTGTATTGTAACTCTAAGAAGACATGTGCCTTATCACTTTCTATTTGGATTGTAACTTTAGAGATATAGCAAGAGATTTATTGACTCTCATTAATGAGATAGCTTCTCATCTTTTTGTATAAATAGGGGAAGCTTTCTCCTATCAAAACATGTGTAAAATTGGAGTTATGCTCAAGCTTTGAATACATAATTAGATTGTGGCACCTTACTCATGAATGTTCTTTCATTTTGACTTGGTTTTGCTTACATATAGAGCATCTCGATTTACCATCTCTCATAGTTTTAGATTAGCTACCTAAAATGTGTGAGATTTACTTGCTTTTATAGATTAAATTTTATTTGCTTTTTTAGTATTAGTTTTAGAATGATTGTGTAATTTTTGCTTTTCTAAAAACATTTCAATAGGATAAATTTATCTATTTTCCAATTGGATTAAGTTTGAGGCAATAGAGTTCACAGTTATTTAGTTTCCTTTCATGTTTTGTTATTTACTTTCTTAGATCAAACTATCAATTCATTGTATAATTGAATGTTCCTAAAAAAATATCAGGCTAAGAAAGTGTTCCAAATTGTGTGATTGAATGTTCAACCTATACAATCATTGAGATTTGTTTTTACATGTTTTTACATTGTTTTCTAGATTTAGATCCTCATTCAATTGTATAATTGGGTGTTCTTGAAGATCATTTCAAGAAGGTGATTTTATCATATTTCTAAATGCTCGAATATCTAACCTATGAAATTATCGAGTTTTCCCTTTACATGCTTTAATTTCTTTCCTAGATTTAAAGATTAAAGTATAATCGGTTTCTTATACATCATCTCAAGAGAGTGATTCTATAGGATGTTGGAGTGATTGAACGTACCTTATTTGTTTTCCTTTACATGCTTTGAAATGCTTTCTTAGATTAAAATTTCAATTCCTGCAAGTGTGATTGCACGCGCTATATTTTCTTTTGAATTTGTTTTCTTTTTTTTCGTTACTTGATTTCATAGGATACTTGAATTTCATTTTCTTTAATTGATTTCATAGATTAGATGAATTAGTTTTCATTATTTTGTAGTTATATTGATCTAAACTAAAAGACAATTTCTAGCACATACAGTGCATGCATGCGTCACAAGTTTACGAAACCCCCGGGTTGACAAATTAAATGACAGGAAATCATTTTTCCCCAACATTTTGGCGTCGTTGCTAGGGAAGTGTGCATAGGAACTAGCTTTCAATCTAGAGTGTATTTTATTTATTTTTTAGTTTTTACTAACCATTTATGGACAGAGGATCTAGAATGCAACCCAAAGACTACATTGAGGAATGGTATCAAAAAACTATTGCACCTCAACATTCAACAATTCTTCAAAAAATCCTTGCGGCAAATCGAAAGATCAAGACGATTTTTCATATCCTTACAAACAATCAGGTACATTTTTCAAGTTTGGATATGAATATTTCAAAGATTCTAATCCGTAAATGGCTTCATTGGAAGCAAGCATATATATATATATATATATATATATATATATATAGTTTTTTAGATAGATAGGAAAAATAAAAATAAAACTAAACTTAGCTAGCATTTTAGAATTTTATTTATTTATTTAGTTTTAAAAAAATAATAATCAACATTGATTAATTAATTTTGAATAAATTTCAATGACGCAGTAAGAATCACTTTGTTTTTTATCACGATCAGAAATAAAATTTGTGTGTGAAAATATGAATTTATTTGACGACGCTGACTAGTATGCTCTCTTCCCGCACCTCGTGGCAACTTGGAAGATCAGAAAATCAAATCAGACAATTTAAAAATTAAAATTCAAAAATTTGTTAAAAATTTTGCTGGAAATTGATCTACAATTCTATTGAAAATCATCATTTGAGTTATCATCCTAGAAAAAAAAAAAAAAAACAACGAATGGCCCATGGAAAGGAAGCCCACACATATGCGTGAGGCCAGCCTTTGGCTTGGCCTTATGCATATGTGCAGGCCTCCAATCCACCCAAAGACCCATGCACTGCAATAAAAAATGAACCTTCTCTTTTCCATATTTGGTCTTCCTCAAGCAGCAATTATTATAAATCGATTTTAAAAGTTGCAAAGATAGATAATGAAAGTGTATCGGATGAAGAAACTGTTGATGAAGAAAAGATTGCAAATTGTTGATGAAGAGAAGATTACAGATTCAATTGTAGAGACAGACAATGAAATAATATCAAATGAAGAAATTGTTGATGAAGAGAAAATTGCAAACTGCTGGTGAAGAGAAGACTGCATATTCCATTGCAGGTAATTGGAATGAGGGTAATCAATCTGAACTTGAGACAAACCACTACACTTCAAAACCTGCAAATAAAAAAAAATCAAACCACAGCAATTTTAGTATGTTGCATAAGTAATTGCCAGAAAACGAAATTGCCAGAAATGTGTAACTGTTAAAAACACATGATTTTAAAACCCATGTTCTGAGCAAACCAAGGCGAATTAGGAAAAACTAAAACATGGGCTTTTTCGATAACAGGGTGAATTAGAGAATTGATGAGCAGTTTGCTAGATTTCACAGCCATTTGGGAGAAATGCAGGGTTCTTCGGAGCTCTGTTTTGCAGATTGCGTGAGGAAAACACCTTTTTAATGCACAAAAAAAATCAGTTGAGACAATTGTGGCAAATTTCACATGCTCAATTCCACTTGGCAATTTTCCAACATAATAGATCATCCATTAATTGCATCATTATATTTTTTAAATTTAATTGGGATCCTGAAATCTCCAGAAATATTATCCATTCACCATCACCAAAAAAAATAAAATTAAATAAATTAATTAATTAATTAATAAGAAGGTTCTATCAAAATTAGAATATGTTCATATAAGCTGACTGATGTTGTTTTCAAATTCTAGATTAGACACCTTAAGGAATGCAATAATTCTCTTTGCAAAGTAGTTTTAATAATGGCTTTATGAACAAATATTATATTGATTTAAAAAATAAATAAATAAATAAATAAATATATATATATATATATATATATATATATATATAAACAACAACAACAACGAATGGCCCATGGAAAAGAAACCCACACATATGCGTGAGGCTAGCCTTTGGCTTGGCCTTATGCATATGTGCAGGCCTCCAATCCACCCAAAGACCCATGCACTGCAATAAAAAATGAACTTTCTCTTTTCCATATTCGGTCTTCCTCAAGCAGCAATTATTATAAATCGATTTTAAAAGTTGCAAAGATAGATAATGAAGGTGTATCGGATGAAGAAATTGTTGATGAAGAAAAGAATACAAATTGTTGATGAAGAGAAGATTACAGATTCAATTGTAGAGATAGACAATGAAATTATATCAAATGAAGAAATTGTTGATGAAGAGAAGATCGCAAACTACTGATGAAGAGAAGACTGCATATTCCATTGCAGGTAATTGGAATGAGGGTAATCAATCTGAACTTGAGACAAAACAATACACTTCAAAACCTGCAAATAAAAAAAAATCAAACCAAAGCAATTTTAGTATGTTGCAGAAGTAATTGCCAGAAAACAAAATTGCAAGAAATGCGTAACTGTTAAAAACACATGATTTTAAAACCCATTTTTTGAGCAAACCAAGGAGAATTAGGAAAAACTAAAACATGGGTTTTTTCGGTAACGAGGTGAATTAGAAAATTAAAGAGCAGTTTGCTAGATTTCGCAGCCATTTGGGAGAAATGCAGGGTTCTTCGGAGCTCTGTTTTGCAGATTGCGTGAGGAAAACACCTTTTTAATGCATAAAAAAAATTAGTTGAGACAATTGTGGCAAATTTCACATGCTCAATTCCACTTGGCAATTTTCCAACATAATATATCATCCATTAATTGCATCATTATATTTTTTAGATTTAATTGGGATCCTGAAATCTCCAGAAATATTATCCATTTACCACCACCAAAAAAATAAAATTAAATAAATAAATTAATTAATTAATAAGAAGAAGGTTCTATCAAAATTAGAATATGTTCATATAAGCTGACTGATGTTGTTTTCAAATTCTAGATTAGAGGCCTTAACGAATGCAATAATTCTCTTTGCAAAGTAGTTTTAATAATGGCTTTATGAACAAATATTAGATTGATTTAAAAAATAAATAAAATATATATATATATATATATATATATATTAAAAAAAAAAAAAAAATTGCAACACAGATGACGATTCAATTTGACAGATTTAATAATCACTTGTAGAACAATTGAAAGATTATTTAGATGATTTCTCAATATTTAACATCAAAAATTTTGTTGCTGTGTATTTTTCTATGAAGCTTTAACTTGCAAGACTCATCGAATCTTTGTGACGCCAATCATTTTTGCTGAGCATAGTGCATGAAGTCATCCGACAACAGGGAGTTGATTTATTTTTCATAGTTATTTTTTTAAAATGGATTGTTATCAATATCATGAATTGGACTAAATATAACACTTTTGATTTTATTTAATGTGTTTCATTTGACATTCAAATTTTTGCGTAAGAATCAGAAAGGAACTGGTCATTTATTTTTTAACACACTTATGTACTTTATGTCAAGTATTTTTTGCAGGTTTCGTATGATCTAATGATCATTGAAGAAGATCAATTGTGCACAATTGGTCTTCGAAGGACCGATTTCATGAGAAACATAAGAATAAGTCCATGTCCATATCCATCAAGACCATTACCTTTCCTCCCTTTTGAATTATAAATCCAACCAAGCAATTCAAAGAAAGCCACAGTTATTTTCCCAGCAAGAGTAAGTTGTTCATTTTCCTTTATTCACATACACTTTCCATTACTTTTTGTCTACTCCTAACCCACAAATAAAAGCAAAAAACTCACTTACATGCTTATTTCCCATTGTCATTTTTCATTTCCCTTCTCCTATCCTTTTCATTGCGCAAATAAACCTTGCTTCAATGCAAATTATTGAGTCCATAGTCCTTTGAGTCTAAAATCCTTGCAAAAACACCTTGAAGCTTGCATGCCTTAATGGCAAGTCTTCTTGCTGACGAACAGTGGGAATACATTAATGTATCTTGTTCATAGGATCTTCTAGGTACTCGACAATAACAAAATTATTCGTACCTAGAAGGATGTGTTTGGGCATATTGACTCTCATTGTCATCAATGGTGCGAGTTCTCGTGTTGACTAGTGACATCCATTAATGGCCACTAAGTCAACAATTTCTTGTTATGTTCAACATCAGAACATATATTCACATAGCAGGAATTATGCCAATGAGTTTTGAAGACATGAAGACTATCATTTTCAGAATTTTGAAGCAAATGAAGAAGATATGCAACCACAACAGATCAACACCATTCTGTAACTGCAGAATCAAAGGAAAGCTGCAGAATCAACATCATTTCGCAGCAAATTCAACAGTTTTAGTAGAAGCAATAAAAAGTCATTTTCACTCTTTTATCCATAATTTGTACAGCGACATGAAGAAGATTATGATCAGAATTTTGCAACCACCACACATGCAATTCATCCATTTCCAAAGGGTAAGTTAAGGTATGTCACTTTCTAACTTTTTACCATAGAATTCCTTGAAAAGCTAGAATGATAATTTTTGGGAAAACAATACTTTTCCTCATTTCATAAAATTCCCAATACCATCAATTGGAGGGGGGGGGGGGGAGTGTACATTCATATTCACATTTTACCACATTCAAAATCCCACATACTTTCAAAAGATATTAACTATTATATTGTTATTATGAGCATACGATGACTTTTCAAAAGTACTTAAAAGATAATTGGATACAAACACAATCATGGTTTCCACACAAGAACCAACCATGATGCAATCTAATAGAAATATACTTTGCAAAAATAATCAAATTATCATTATGCAAAGTTCAAAGATCAAAATTGAATGCAACAACAAAATATAGTTGTAACACAAGAACCAACTATGTTGCAATTCAACAAAAAAAGAAAAAAAAAAACACTTTGCAGAAGTATGAAGTTATCAAATGATATCATGAAAAGTTAAGACAAAGCTCAAGGATCCAAAAGAATTAATATAATAGATTGCATGAGGATATGCAATAGCTTCAGTTGGGAGGGTATGTTGGGCTTTGAAATTGTCATTTACTTCCATTACATTTTCACTTATATTTCCATATTATCACCTTCACTCCACCTCCATTTCATTACATTTACCTTACCATTACCACTATTGGGTTACATTTATGTTTTTCCAAACTTTATTAATTCCTCGTATTTTTAAGTGAATTTATGGATAAAAATTAGTTAAAAATATGCACCTACTTATACCTAACAAGTGGAATGAGTTTGTTTCCATATGTAGGTAAAAAAGAAGCTTCCAAAAGAATCTTACATGGCCTCCTAAGGCCAAATTCGAATTTGGATGGAGAAGATCACGGGATCATAAGGATACGTGTCTCATTTCATATTTGTATTGTATCTCTAAGAAGACATGTCCCTTATCACTTCCTATGCGGATTGTAACTCTAGAGATATAGGGAGAGATTCATGCAGGACTCTCATTAATGAGATAGTTTCTCATCTTTTTGTATAAATAGGGGAAGCTTTCTCCTATAAAATCATTTGTAAAATTGGAGTTATGCTCAAGCTTTGAATATAGAATTAGATTGTGACACCTTACTCATGAATGTTCTTTCATTTTGACTTGGTTTTGCTTACATATGGAGCATCTCGATTTACCATCTCTCATATTTTTAGATCAACTCCCTAAAATGTGTGAGATTTACTTGCTTTTATAGATTAAATTTTATTTGATTTCTTAGTATTAGTTTTAGAATGATTGTGTAATCTTTTTTTTTCTAAAAACATTTCAATAGAATAAATTTATATATTTTCCAATTGGATTAAGTTTGAGACAATAGAGCTCACAGTTATTTAGTTTCCTTTCATGTTTTGTTATTTACGTTTTTAGATCAAACTATCAAATTGATTCATTGTATAATTGAATGTTCCTAAAAAAAGATCAGGCTAAGAAAGTGTTCCAAATTGAGTGATTGAATGTTCAACCTATACAATCATTGAGATTTGCTTTTACATGCTTTTACTTTGTTTTCTAGATTTAGATCCTCATTCAATTGTATAAATGAGTGTTCTTGAAGATCATTTCAAGAAGGTGATTTTATCATATTTCTAAATGTTCGAATATCTAACCTATGCAATTATTGAGTTTTCCTTTTGCATGCTTTAATTGCTTTCCTATATTTAAAGACTAAAGTATAATCGGTTGCTTATACATCATCTCAAGAGAGTGATTCTATTGGATGCTGGAGTGATTGAACGTACCTTAGTTGTTTTCCTTTACATGCTTTGAAATGCTTTCTTAGATTAAAATTTCCATTTCTACAAGTGTGATTGCATGCCCTATATTTTCTTTTGAATTTTTTTCTTTCTTTTTGTTACTTGATTTCATAAGTTACTTGAATTTCATTTTCATTAATTGATTTCATAGTATAGATGAATTGGTTTTCGTTATTTTGTAGTTAGATTGATTTAAACTGAAAGACAATTTCTAGCACATACAGTTTAAGCATGCTTCACAAGTTTATGAAACCCCCGGGTTGACAAATTAAATGACAGGCAATCATTTTTCCCCACCAAGTACTGAGAGCTAGTTACTATTGGCCTAATTTGTTTGTAGATCTGTACAAGACGGTCATGAGTTGTCATGAGTGCCAACTTTTCCAAGGTAAACGTAAGCTCCTTCCTTTACCATTACAGCCCATTTCAGTTGAAGCTCCCTTCCAGCAGCGGGGCTTGGATTTTATCAGTGAGATACACCCACCTTCATATTCTCAGCATAAATTGATACTTACTGCTATAGATTATTTCACAAAGTGGATCGAAGCGATCCCAACCAGAAATGCTACTGACTCAGTCATTATTCAATTTCTTGAAGCTAACATTTTGTCCCAATTTGGTTGCCCCAGAAAGATAATCACAGACAACG
Organism: Pinus albicaulis; assembly: GCA_034641835.2. Taxonomy (NCBI): domain Eukaryota; kingdom Viridiplantae; phylum Streptophyta; class Pinopsida; order Pinales; family Pinaceae; genus Pinus; species Pinus albicaulis. Next base: position 1,293,248,505 of record CM076583.1, on the reverse strand, counting down.
TTGTAGCTTCAAATCAAAGAAGATGAAAGAATTCTGCGATAAATATAACATTAAATTGGGTCATTCTACAGCATATTATCTGCAGGGCAGCAGATTTGTGGAGTCTTCCAACAAGTCTCTAATTAGCATCATCAAAAAGATGTTGGAAGCTAACAAAAAGAATCAGCACAAGAAGTTGGTAAATGCACTATGGGCAGATCAAGTAAGCAACAAAAGATCCATTGGCAGGTCTCCATTTCAGGTAGTTTACGGTGTGGATACAGTTTCCCTACTTCATTGGTTGTCCCAGTCATGAAACTTATACAAGAAGCTGGAAGCGAAGAAAATGATATTCAACAAAGAATAAACCAAATGATCCACTTACAACAAACAAGGGAAGAGGTGTTCTAGAACACTTCCAAGCTTCATGATAAAATCAAGCAGATTTACGATAGGAAAAACTAAATAGGATGACTCCAAGATTGATGATGTGGTACTCCACTGGGATGCTAGGAATAAAGACAAAGGTAAGCACAGGAAGTTTGATAATCTATGGAAAGGTCCCTTTAGAGTTGTAGCTTCTCGTGGACAAAATGCATATCTTTTAGAAGAAATGGACGGGCAAAGTTTCTTAGGAGCCCCAGTAAATGGTAGGCTCTTGAAGCACCATATGTTTTGATCTGAAACTTATGAGAAATGTTCATCCTCATTGTATATATGAATTTAATATTTCTGCAAGTGTGTAGTGGAAAAAGCATTGGAGTTCGGAGCCCGAAGTGAAGGCCATGGAGCTTCATAGAAGTTTCTACTTTTTCAAGTTAAGTTTGCATTAGGGTAAGGTAAGTTTTTGAGTCTTTGTTTCAATCAAGTCAAGTCAAACTGAGTCAGTTCCATTCAGTTTGTATCATTAAAATTATCAAAAATTCAGTTATACCTTTCAGTTTCAGTTATTTTTTACCGTATTTGGCCCAATGGAAGAAAACACTGATCTGCTCAACTCAGAGATCTGCGGTTCTTGACACCTATGTCAAGAGCTGCCATCCCAATAAGGCCAATGTTGGAATATGAATTCTGCCATTAGTGATCAGTATCATTCCTTCATTTTTCATTTTAGGTGTCTCATTTTGAAATTTTTATATCATTCCGTTAGGTCATGCTAAAAATTGTTTCACTGATGGTAGCCTCCCTCAATAAAACTTCACTCTCCCTCAGAGAACCATATTTGCTGACTCACCTTCCATGTCTTCTTGAGCACAATAATGCACATGAAAAATCTCATTTCACCATGTCTTATCTTAGTTAAAGTTATTCATGGAGATCAGGTTTCAAAGTCTCATTAGGTTATTAGGGTTTTGTCTTTCAAGGTCCAAAATGCATTACTCCATGCAAATAAAGTCAGCAGACATATGAGAGTGACTCAAAGACATTCTATATTCCTCTACAGAAGATCATCACTATGTATATATCATGTTTTCTAAGTAGTAATTTTGATTTCACATGATTTTAATATCAAAATGTCATTTTGATATAAAATAAAAAAATGTGATTTATTTTTTATTTCAAATGTAATTTTATGTTTTTCTTTATATGTAATAATTCATTCCCTAAGTTTCCAACTCAAGCACTCTTTCCAAATTGAAGCAAATAAAATCAAACTCTATCAGCTAATCAACCTGCAAAACAAAAATTCAAAGAGTATCAATGTCAAAGTTCGAAAAATGAAAAGTGAACATAAGGAAAGTGGGTTTTTCAAGTTATAAATCAAATCCATTAGAATATAAAAGCCCTCAACGCCTCAAAACAAAGTTCATTTGTCTCATGCATCCTTATCAAAATTCAAAAAAGGAGAAATTCAAAATTTCAGAGTGTAACTAGACAAACTGGAGCTAGTTGTTATGCGTTCAGCAGGTCACTGCGTCTTCAGCAGAGACACTACGCGTTCAGCAGAGACGATGCGCGTTCAGTAGGTCGCTGCGCGTTTGGACAAAATTTCCAGTGCAATTTTGAACTGGCGTTGTGCGTTCTCTCGGCCGCTGCGCGTTCAGGAAGGACGCTGCGCGCTCATCAGGATGTTGCGCCTTCACTCAACAAGTGCTAGAAAACCTCTTTTAGCCTGGAACTCCACCAAATGATGCCAAATCTCTACAAATTCATTCTTCAAAGCTTCATTTATCAGTAAGTAACCCAGCCAGCATCTCATTGATGTATTGTTGTGCTTCATAGCCATTCAAACTTATTTCTAAAGCAAGAAACCATAATTCTTATTAAAACCTAGTCACTCCCTAAACCTAATCCCAAAATTGTTATACACTTCCCCTCACATCCCTAAAAATATTCTCCCTTTTCCCTATCCCCATTCCCTAAACAATTTCATCCATAAAGTCCCTAAGTCTTAGGGTTTCACTAACGTAGGCTCCCTTCACATTCCCATTTCCTTCATTTCCCAACATTTCCCTTCACTTCATATTTCTCCATTTCACTCCATCATCCCTAGGGTTTTTTACACTAACCATGGCTGAAGAGGAGAACAAAAGTTCTAGTGAGGAAGAGGGATAGAAGAGAAATCCATATAAGAAGGGAGGTAAAGTCATCATACATGAACCAACAACTACTAGAGAGCTTATGGCATCTCCCCTTACTGTGTCATGCTTTAAGCATGTAGGTTGTTTCGAATTTTGTGAAAAAGTGAAAAGAATACATTACCACCCCATGTTGACAAGATTTTTCATCTCTAACCTTCATGACAAACAGGTCACCCTTACCGGGATCAATTTCACTATGTCTACCGACATTATTGCAGTTGCTACAGGGATCCCAAATGCATGAGAAAGATGGTTTAAACAAGGAAATCTAAATCATTATTATTATGAGCCATATCTTAAACCAAGGTACAAGAATGAAAAAAAGATGATTTTTCCTTTCTCCAACCTCCTTGACAGATATGTCCCCATGATGAAAATCATCATGAAATACTTCACTTGTGAGGGAAGGTTTTCTAGGCTCTATTCATATCATATCCGGATCCTCATCCACTTCATTAGGGTTAGAATTTTTCACATACCTTATTATCTCTTCCGGAGCATTGATAAGATGGAATTTATTGCCCAAAAGAGAGATTATGATCATCAAATGTGGAGTTTCTTTCACCACTCCCTCATCAAAATGATAGTCATGCATCAACTTGATCAGTTAAACATTCCATGGGACACCTTCATATTCAATGATATTTTCACTACCCCGTCTATTTAGCATGGACAGAATGCACCTTCATCATCTCATCCTCCCTCATCTATCCCTCCATCTCAAACCTTCTATTCATACATCATTACCAGATCAGCTCCCTTCACCTCATTCACCTCACATTGACCCTTCTTCTTCACCTTTTTATAACCCTTCATCATCATCACACCATGATTCGAAGTCATCAAGCAGTGATGAGGACAATGAGGCAAAATGGGCTAGTTTGGTTGAGGTTGAGCCATTGCCCAAAACTTACTACAGAGGCTATAGGCTTGTGTTTTCTTCACTTGGAGTGAAAGGGGCCATGATTTCTTCATCAACATAGCAGGTAGATAAAGGTAAGGAACATGTGATAGAGCTAGTCATTCATAATGAGGAGGACAATCATGAGACAGAGCAAGAATTTCAGTCGATTGACGTAGGTGAGGAGGATGAAGACAAAATCACAAATACAGCAATCAAAGGTAAAGAGGCTAAGATTAGTGCTCTCCAATCTAATATTGAGAGGGCTAAGTATGTGATTCACTTCCTTGAGCATGAAAATCAACAATTGAAGACCGAACAGGTCATCAATGAGGTCAAATGCATCAAAGCATAGAAGGCTAAAGCGTTGCTTGAGGAAACATTGGAAAAGTTTGGTGAACTTGATGATGATGAGGATCAGCCTCAAAGACAGATACCTAGGACTAGAGGGCTTAAAAGAGCTCTAGCCCTAGAGAGACAAAGGGAAGTTGACCTAGCTGACCAGCTTACACTAAATGAACATATTGCCCTAGAAATCAGCAAGAACAGGGAACCATGGCTTGATATAGCCAATCTAAATTTGGAGAAGTTGCTAGAGAAGGCCAACAAGGATAATGACTTGTTGAGGACAAGGGTCAAACTTCGTGCACGGAAAGAGAGAATTGCATTGGCCAAGCTCAAAAGAGACAATGCTAAAATTGAAGATTTGACCAAACAAGGAGAGAAAGAGAAGTTAGACATACTTGCTGAGGTGTCACTCTATGCCTCAAACACTTGATTAGCAAGTACCCTAACATTTTTGACAAAATTTTGGCAAACTTAGCATTTTCTTCATTTCTGTGTTTTTAAGGATATTTTGCACACAGAAAATTAGCTAAACGTGTAGCGCCTTGGATGCAACACTCTTTTTTGGAGCATCTAAAGGAAAAGAGGCCACCACCAGCAGATTTATATTGATAAGGACATCAACCCTATGAAGTTTCATATTTTTTGGAGGAGAACTGATCCATCAAAAAGTCAAAAAACCATCAAAATTTCATGTTTCTGCCTCAAAATCTGTCTGGTCGCTGCACATTTACTAGCCTTGGGAGAAGTGGTTTTTGATGGGGCAAATGAACACAATTTTGAAAACTAGAGGTATTTATGGAAAAAAGACTAAAAGGGATTTCCAACGAGCCATCATGGAGCAGATTTGGACACCAAGAAGGAACTCAAATTAAGCTTTGAACAGAGGTCATTTTTTCTGCCTCGACGCTGCGCGTTTCACAAGGAAATTGTGTTTTTTGCAGTCTTCAGAAATTTTTTGAGTTTTACTCCAGTTTTGATTTTTACCTTGGGAAATGTTGAATTTACCTATGTAAATGATGAATATGAATGTAATTATTATGTTTTTACTATTTACTAGGGTAAATACATTAGGTATATCAAGCATATGAGGTGTAATGAATCAGTTCACTTGAGATAGGAATGAGTCACTTTTCTCATCCTATACTCTAGCTATCAGTTCATATTTTTGTGTAATATCTCCCTCACCTCATGGATTCGACCCCTAAGTATGAGTGGAGGTGGTTTTCATGTCTATTTAGCTCAGTTTTTCACATGATTCAAAGTTTGGAATCATTTTCATTTTGTTAGTTGATCAAGGGACCCTGTACTCACTTTTGGCCAAGCTAATAAAGATGAGTTGCAACTACAATTATGGGATACATGTGGTATTGAATGTCTTTCATTGTTTCTTCTTTAGTGACATATGTGTGAATGTATTGTTCATTTCCTTTTCATTCCTATGTTATGATATTTTATAAGTGTGAAATTCATAATACATGCTAGCCATGGTCTATTTTGGGTAACTGATCATATTTGTTTCATTATCTTCAGTCTGAGAGAAATACATCTCTTATGCTTCCCTCAGCCTCCTTACATTTTCTAAACCATTCCATAGCCATTATCTTCAAGTGATTGAAATTATACCTACCTTGCCCCATTTATCTGTGCAACCCTAACTCTATTGCCTTGACCTAGCTTTCCTTGACCTAATTCCATTGTCCACTGATTCATCGAACCAAAATCAAATCAAAACAACCCCTGCATATCATACCTAGCCTCAAACCCTAATTTCTCTAGCCCTCCTGGTTGTGACCCTTTGGAGAGAGCCCTCTCCGGCATGATAGGGCTAGCTATTGAGTCAAAAGCTTGGTTTGTGGTTACCTTTGTTGGGATTCCTTCCTCAGCCTTGAAAATTTGGTAGAGTGATAACACATGGAAGATGCAGAAACCCTAATCCTTCACATGTGTGAGAGAGATTCAGCCCCAAAATAATTTTTTTGTCCTTCGTTTCTTCCTCTAAACCTTCTCCCGCTTCTTTCCTTGCTTCCCAACTAGATATCAAACTTTTCTTCTTAAGATTAAACTTCTTGGTGAGTAGGTCATAAATGAGGTCAAACTGCTTCTTTATATGTCCTTTCCAAGGGGTCGAATTCCCTCCTTTGGGTCAACTTGTAACTTTCAAGCCTAACTTGTATTTTTGGAGTTTCCGAGGCATTCTAGACTCAAAACAAATTCTTTTTCCAATTACGTTTTTCCCAGAAGGCTCTTATAAACATCATGTTGACTCCTTTGACTCGTGACAATAAATATTAAGACCTAAAAAACCCTAGAAGCATGAAGAACATGCTTTTACCTAGAGCTCCATCAATCATGAGCATGAAACCCATGCTTTAATAATAATAACTTTTTCTTTTCTTGTTTGGTTTGTTACGTAGGATACATACTAATGAGTAAAACAATTATGAAGACTGAAACTAGTTACATTTTCAACACTCCCTCTTAACTAGGGAGGTATTCATAATTGTACAACCAGTACGACATCATTCTCAAACAGAAAAATTCTCATAAGAGGATTCAGATTCATAAGACATATTGTAAGCATCATCATTATAATAACAAACATTGTCACTGAGGCTTAACTTGACAAGCTTGTTGAGAAATCTAGGGCATAGATATTAAGTGATTTCTCTTCTATTAGTAACCGCTTGTGAGTGTTTTTTACTTCTTTATATTAGGATATTCTTTCACTTAGGTTATTAATATTCTTCTTCATCAATCAACTATCAATGCATAAACCATAAAGAGACAAGAGACACAAAATATAGGTTATCAGCTAGGGTCAAAATCTCTCACTCTTTGAGAGGAAAACCCAAACTAATTCTTCTTCTAGATATTCCAATTGACGAATACCATGACCATGACCCTTGACCTATTAATATCTTGTTTCAGTTCTATGGCAGACTTAATACTTATATTTTGACCTTATAATAGACTTGTATTTTGACCTTGTAATGGTATATTCATAATATCAAAACTTTGATTATATGGTAACCATGATTGTGTTTTCTAAGGCAGTGTATAAATATTTGTCTTCAAACTTTGATCTCTTGTATATTGTGGCTTCACCGAACTTCTTCACTAAAAATTCCAGGAATTCTTTCTCTGAAATAATCCAAACTTTATCTCTCTTAAATTAGCATTGAAATACTTATCTTTGTGATATAATCATACTTGTATTCTGAAATAGCATCGATCTTATGTCTCTGTAACAAGGACCAAACTATATCTCTGCAATAGGATCGATCATGTGTCTTTGCAATAGGATTGAAATCTATCTCTGAGATAATTGAACTGCTGCAACTAAGCTTCAGGCTTCACACTTTCTTGACTGCGCTTTCTTGGCTCCCTCTTATGTTGTACTTTTCACTTTATGCTTCAAACCAGATCACCAAAATTCTGTCTAAATGAAATTCATACAACACTATTTATAGTGGTTCTCCTCTATAATAATTCCACTTGAATAGGGTGAGCCGACATGACTGTTTGCAAGAGTTAATTAATTCTATTTGAAGCCAACTTGAAGAGGGATACCTTGTGCATGTCTTGGAGGGCTACTTGACATTTCTATTGACTCATACATAAGTGTAATATGACCAAGAAGGGTCCTTCATACATGAAATAGACTCAAATTGAATTTTATGACTAGATGACTCAATCCTAAAGGCTCGCAATGGGAGTCATTATTAACATAATATCCATTTCTCATGAAATCCGTGAGACAAGCATTACAATAATTTTATTTTTCTTTCTTTTCAACAATTACATAAAATCACAATTACGCATGTCATTATGAAGACCGAACCTAGTTACTTTTCAACACTCCCTCTCAACTAGGGAGGTATTCATAATGGTACTTGGTCATTCTCAATCTGAATAATTTCTCATAAAAATTATCAGATTGGTAACACATCTGTATAGCATCATATCAACCAACATTGTCACATAGCAAGGCCTTGACTAACAACTCTATCTCTCCACGAGATCTGAGCACAATGCTGGTGACACCAATGATGTATAGACACCCTCATCATTGTCTCTCTCGGAACATAACCCACCCGGTTTCTCAAGGTATCTTCCACCAGGACTATTTCTTATCCTCAATTCCCAGTACTCAAAGAATATCGGTCCTCATTGACTACTATTATCTTGGATGCCCTAATACATCCTCAAAGAGCATCAGATGCCATTTTCTTACCCAATCCTCCATTATTTCCTCCCAAGTGAAGACAAGAATGATGTGTCTATCTATCCCTCTTAATTGGGGAGGACATATCTATTCCAATAAAGGAAAGTACTCATTCCTACAGAAGGAATGTACCTAATCTCCCACTTGGCTTAGGAATTTCCAAGTTTCTTCCAAGTAAGAAACTTGTTTCTAGGCTCCCTCTTAATTAGGCACCTATGTTACTCGAATAAATCCCTTTTGCGCACAAGAGCAGTCTCCCTAGAATCCTAATGGATAACTAGAAACAAACAAACATGAGAATATCCGTTTCCCGAAGGTAACATTTTTCAGATTAATAAAACTAGAAGAATAGGATGATGCTCTTACCTTTTCAACAAAATGCCTAATGAAGACCCCACACTTTGTCTCGGTGAAGCTCCTCAATGCTTAGAAGAAACTTGCAAACACAAGCATTCAAAGGATCAAAGGAATCTGCAACATAATAATAATATAAAAACCAAATTAACCTAATGATCAAGGTGATTGGGAAATGAAATTGTTTTAATGAGTATATGAACACAAATCATTCACAGTTCCAAGAAAACAATACAGAGAGAAAAATTATTCAAATGTATTATCAGAGAGAAAAGAGAAATCTTACAACCAAGCCTTGATGTTGTATAGGTTACTCCCGAATGCATCCAATCTTCCTCCCTTTTTAACAAAATCTCCAATCCAAAAATACCAGGATAAGACTGCTATATGTTAGCTCCCCTAACCTTTAAGTCTTAGCTCAATTTATAGGAGAAACTGAGAAGGCTTTAGATCCACCAAATATCGGTGAGATCACAAATGAGGGGATTAGGGTTCCATGATCCAAGGGAATTAACTCCATGTTTGGAGGGGTTTGGCTCGAGCTGATATGACTCAGAGGCTTCTAGTTAGGATATATGTGCCCAATTATGCTTCTAGAACTGACTTTTATTTTTTACTTTACTTTGAGTCAGTTATGCAGTTTTGAATGGAAAACAAAGCATAGAACTATGGAGGGATTCTTAGCAGAAACAGTGCCTGCGCAGACATTGACTACAAAAAGTGTACAAGTCATATTTAAGTGTGTAAAGAGATATTTTTCCCAAAATTCATGATTTGGTCAAGAAATATGAATGTTTCACTTGCAAGGGAGCATCAGTATGGATGGTGATAGATCCATTTTGACTATGAAGTGTCATGGTGACAAAATGACATGTAACAGATTTCCCCCTAAAGTGCGAAGTCTGAAAAGTCATTAAAATATTTAATTGCTTTATCATACCAATGATTGGATCAGAGACATGCACGAACATTTAATGCAAATATATAATCATCACTGAGGTAGGCATTCCCATACTCAGAGTAAAAAATAACTCAATGTACTGGTGCAGAAATAACCTAGAATCATATCAATAGTAGACACAATATGGATGCAACCATCTGTTATGCAGTGGTCTACTCAAACATGAATACATAACTCCTCGCAACTTGGATGGATGAAACTAGATCTAGGGTATTGATCTTCGTCTCTCAATATAGTATGAATCTAACCATGCGATTGAATGTGTCAAAGTCGAACATGGTAGAAACCACTTGATTACCAGTCAATAATTAAAATCGTTAACAAGTGCGAGAGTAACCACCAATAATGATAATGGCTCTCAAGGTACTCCAGTACAATCTACGAAGTGTGAACAAATGATATGCATTCGAACACTCATAGAGTCGCTCGATTGAAGGCCAATGATGAAAATATGTCGTTGATAGCGAGAAACCTGCCATTAGGGCATGCAGATTTCAAGGTATTGATAAGGTTTCTCGATCAACTTCCTAGATAATGAGATGAAGTTAATAGGAAGTGAAATTACTTATTATGTCAAGTTGAAGAAATATTTTTGCAAGGACTGACTCAGGGATGGTCAACACGAATGGAGATAGACATTTGCAATGGAATATGAACTGAGGTTGAACTGTATCTTGAACATATAATGACATGATAATTGACTCGACAACATTTGAATTAAAGACAATACCCAAAACTGGATGAAGACTTTCAATAAGGTTCGATTAACTGTAAGACAAATGGATTACCCAACCCAAACATAAATGTGACAAAGTGTCGTGTTTAAGAGCGACATGCTACTTTCAAAACAAGTACAAAAATGGATTCTTTTTCTCAAAATTCCCCCCACCATTACCGGCAAGTACATCTTTATTTTTTTCAATCTTGAGGAGGATAACATTTTCTTGTTGTATAATCTCATCCTTTAGATGAGTCCTCCGAAGTATTTTTAACGAACCCTAGGAAGGAGTGGTTTGGTGCTTTCCAATTTTAGGGAGTCAGGAGAAAAACATAAGTAAACTCCATAGTGTTATTTTTCATAAATTTAGTCTCCCAAGCCTGAAAAAGGATAAAATAATGCAGGAGAGAACTCTATTGACCATTCTTAGTGAACATATACCTTTTTCGTAAATAGTCTAGTTCAATTCAAAAAAGGGGTAAACTTATATTGAATAGACAACTGTTCATTTACTTTAATGAGTTTGAATAGTCAAGTACTCGGCAATTCATGTTTAGGGAGTCCGAAAAGGGCTTAAAAAATGACTCCAAGGTTTCGATTTTTCATGTTTTTCAAGAGTCCGAAAAAGTGATAAAAGTTTACTCAGTGTAAAAATGATTCATTATTTAAATGCAACTTGTTCTCTGCACATAAAACTCAATAAATTACGATAATTTTTCTTCATTATAGTAAAAATATAGAAAAATTGAACTTCTAAAAGGTCAAAGGAATAAAATATTCGTAAAATCTTATAAAAGTTGAAAAAGACAACTCATTTTTTCCATTTCATTTTGAGAGCAGTAAAAAAGGGTTTTTACCACAGAACTTCCGGAGTTGATATCGGGTGAACCAGTGAACCATTCAATGAATCTTCTCTTCCAGGTAATAAATATCTTCATTATCTTGCATTTCAACCATTTAGATTTCCTTTTTAAGCTTTAGGATGATTTTTAAGGTTGGATTATGTTTTTTAAATTCACCCGTGGTGGTGCGTGGGGTTTCCTCATCATGGTCACGCACCCCGATAATTCTCTAGCGGTTTTTCAATATATAAATTGCGCAAAAACGAATTGTTTGTAAGGAAAAATTGCGCAGGCACCGTGAGGTTTTAAAAATACGATAATCTCACCATTAAAAATATCAAACTTTCTCCCACAAGTTCTAATGTTCTTAATTTGTCATTTGCGGGTCATTTCAATCAACCATGCTTGGGTGGAGAGAATGTGAGCATGAAACACATGATGCAGAAGCAATTGATATCCCGACAACATTACGAGCTCTAAAAAATTGTGGACTTTATAAATTTTGGTCTATACCAGGGATGAAAGCCCAAGTAGAGTTGATGACTTGGCTGGTGAGGGCATGGGATATCCAAGAATAGTGTTTTTTTATTGGTGATCACTAGCTCGTAATTGACTCAGAGGATATCTAATGTCTCACTAGATTGTCTGGTAGGGGACTTGATATTTCCTTGTTTGGTTCGCGGCCAGGTGGGAAATCTACTGTGTCTTATTTGCAGCACAATATTGTGCTCCAATTTCACAACTCAAATATGGAAGGATAGACATAAAAACTATCCAACGACTTGATTTAAAAATCATTTCTTTTATAGTTATGAAATTGTGTGGTATTGTGGATCCCCACATGGCTACCAAGTCTCAGATGAAAATCGCGATTGAGTGTTCTGAGGGAACAATATATAACTAGTGTGAGGGGGTGGTTGTCAATATGAAAGGACAACTAACTCGATCTAAGGAGGTAAATCTAAATAACTTCATCTATGATGCTATCCTAATATCATTTTCTCTTGAGAGGATTCCACTCCTCATTCCACAGTAGCATCTGGTGGACCCTACAAGACCTAGAGATCCTTGTATGTTGCGATGGGTTTCATTGATGGCATGCCATGGTGACGATGGTGGTCCAATAGTATGATATACACCTTAGTTTTTTGTGTGGTTGGGAAGTCAAATATTCATGGTAGAGGACTTCCCATATGTAGGGATGGACTATAGGGGTGACCTAGATATGGCACTACTAGCTGGGGTACAGTTGGATGACACGTAAAAAAGTCTCATTTTGAAGTTTTGTGTTTTATATATTTTTATTTGTTTTTTATCATCCAATGCTAATTGTCAAAATGTTAATACATATGTAGGTCCAGTTCGACCAGCAGGACTGCAGCGGTTTGACCGACGGGGAAACCAGCCCATAGCAGCAATGCCACCACATAATTGTTGATATTTTTGGGTAGCATCGAATGTGCTCTAGCTCTGAAATTTTATGGAGAGCTAGAGTACATGAGATCTCCAAGACCCAGAAAGTGTTTGGAAAAATTCCATCTGGTTTGATAGTTATTCAAATAATTAATATTTTTAATTAAGGACCCTAAGTCTAAATTAGGAAAATTAAAAGATTAAAGTGAATTAAATTAAACAAGTGATGAGAATTTTTTAAGTGATGTTGATCAAGAAGCTTCTAATCTTACCCGTTTATTAGAGATTAGATCATGGTCGTTGGTTTACCAATGGGAAAAGTATAAGACAAGGGCTTGGGGTCAGTTGGAGGACACACACATTGGAAGAGCATTGAAGCTAAGTTGAAATTATAAGGCGTGGTTTGCCAAGAGTTTCGAAGTGATTTTGTAGTGTGATGAGGGGAATTATTGGCGAGGGATTCTGATCCAAGGCCAAGAATACAATAGCAGCAGAGAGGTAGCATACCCAGCAGCGTAAAGGCCAACCAGAGCTATGCAGTTCATCCAGTGTCACGCAGAGGGCAACATAGAGGCAATAGGAGCCCTTCAAGGCTAACGCGGACCCAATCAGGGCAGCGCAAGGGCAATGTAAGCCCCGATAGAGTGACCCATGCCCTTCCAATGTGACGCAAAGGTTGACATAGGCCATAAGGTTGACGCAGAGGGCTGAGGGACATCAATGGGGTTTCCGGTGGGCCAGAAAGGGCTCGAGTTATGTAAGTCTAGTTTGATAGTGTGAATCAGCCATATTTTCTATCTTCCAATGAAAGAGGTATTACTGCCATGATTTTCTCTATAGGGCCAACCATGTCTGGTGCCCATATTTTTTTGTATCTAGATTATTCATAATAATAAAACCCTCTAGAGCTAGCTGCACCGATTTTCCCGCATTGGGTTTTTCCGGGGACATTTGTCCAAAAAATATCTGTGTCAATTTGTCATGTGTGCGTTATTTTCAGTAAACTATATGTTAATGTGTAGGCTGCATTTTTGTTTACTTTTTTTATTTACTGAATAATTCATAAAATTAACTTGTAATTTAATTCAAGTAGGAAAAGTAAATTGAGACACTACACTAGGATTTCTATATTCAGAAATTTTCACAAGAATTACACAGACGAGGCCTCAACCGAGTTGGAACACAACATGGATAGGCTCACTATAGATATCCGAGAGACCGAGATTGATGATTTTCCTCTCCAATACCAGAGGCATGTGGTTGGAGTTACACGTCCACTCAGGCGATACCTCCACCGAGTGGTGTGCACCATAGTCTACTACCATGATCACCACCATGGATAGTTGATAGTCGCTCTAGACTACATTATTTTTTCGTATGAGAATATTTGGATCATAAGAATTTTGAAACCTATGTGCTCAGATGATGTATATTTTTTGACACACTTAACATATTATTATTTAACCTAATGATGATCACTACTTGTCATTATCTGAGTACCTTGTTTAATATGGATGAAATATTGTTTTGATTTACTTTCAATGTCAAAAAATTCTATTTAACACTCAATTAGCCTAGGCATCAACTAAAGTATTTGAATTTCTTGAAATGTGTTGATATTCAATGTAATCAAATTGTATTTCCAAGAGACAAACCCTTAAAAACATTCTTAACATGGATGGAATTCTTGTAGAAATTTGAATAATAGCTTAATTATTCACTGAGATTATCTTGATTACACACTATTTAAGCTTCATGCATAATACATAACCTCTTCTACAATTGATCATCAATATGCGGAAATAGAAGCAGTCACATGCGCACATTAAAACATAATCAAACACACATATAACACAGTATGTAATGGGGAAAGCATACAGCTGAAAACTCCCAACTATCTATATATTATAATGATAGAGAACATGTAACAATACATAGCACAAAGCTCCTCACAGCTCTCAGCACTATCTCACATGCTACACACAAACTAGCACGGAAGATGAACAAGTCACAGGTTCAAATCTCCTCCACAAGTCTGCCTGCCTCTACTGCGCAATCCAAGATGAATAATGATAAGATCCAAGTTCGAATCCCACTGGCTTGTACTGCGCAATCCTCATTGGCAATCTCAATCAATGTGTGTGCAAATCTCATGCACAACTATAGTCACAACTGATAGTAGACTCACCCTTTCACCCACCTCTAACACTGATCTCCACTGAACTGTCCATGCATTGCAGTTAACTGATGTATTCTTTAGTTGATTTATGAGTTAATAACTAGTGAATTAATTAATAATTAATTCACACCACTCATCACTAGTGTATTTATCAGTTAGACTAAATACAACTAGTTCAACTAAGTTAAACCGGACACAACTCCACCAACTGCCTCATCAACTCCACCAAACTCTGCCACATGAGTTCTAACTGAAGTCAACCATGCAATAGCTCAACTAACCCCTAGGAATAGCGTAATTCCTTCTGTCAGCTGCATGTGCCACATCCAAGCATCAAACTGAAGTGTTCCAAGAGGATAAGATAATGTTTATAGTCTAAATATTATTAAGGGTTAATAATATTTGACTGTTCTATTTTTAGCTCGACAGTCTAAAAATAGAAACCGCCCAATGTCTAAAAATAGAGGTCCATATATTTTTACCAACTCGACCAATCATCCATAAATAGCATCCTGCAACTCATATACCATGATCCATATGTCTAAAAATAGACTTTGTGCCAAAAATAGCCTGCGGGCCCACTTAGTGAAGGCGACTTCATTTCACTAAGCTCCATCATCTTGTTGCATTTTCAACACTTCTAACTGCATAGACACCGTTCAAATGTAATACAATGAGTTGTGAATCTAACCTAACAATAAAACATCGAATTTCAAATGCAATGGCATCAAATAATAGCTTAATGACAACACTATATTCTACTATGTTGTTCTTTTTTTAACCAAGGCAAATCCCATGAATAGAAACTAACTCATCAGTGGGTGAATAGATGACCCAAGCTGCGGAAGATAAATTTCGAGTACTACGACAAGCTCCGTTACCAAATCCAATGTAATCTTGAGGGAACGTCAATATCTGCAATATCAAGAGTAATCAAGGTAAGCATGAAAAGTAGTGGAAATTTGTAAAGAAAAATAACTAATATATGGCACACACTCATAAAAATGTAAGTAATGTACAAGGAAGATCTCCACAGGGTGAATCACACATAATATCTCTTCAAATAAAGACCATTTCTTGGCTGACCTAAAGAGACATCGTCATAATCAACTAATTCATAGGCACCTTTTGCAAGTACACATTTAACAATGTAAGGGCCATGCCACATAGGTTCAAACTTACCGGCACCTAGCTTATCATGCGCTTGATCGTAAACTAAGATTAGATTTCCTTATGAATAGACACAAGGATTAACGCTTTGATCATATTGTGCCTTAACATGTTTTTTATGAGCTTCGACAACTAATGTAGGGGTGCAACGAGTTTCATCTAATTGTGCTAAGTGTAAAAAACATGTTTCTTCTTCAAAGGTAGTTGGTAATAACTTACTGACTAGTTTTAATGATGGAATTTCACATTCAATTAGTAAAAAAACTTCCAAACCGTAAACGAGTTGGAAAGGAGTAAAACTAGTAGATGTTTTTGCAAAGGTATGGTATGCCCACAAGTCTGAAAAATCATGGTATGCCAGTTATTTTTATGAATTCCGACAATCTGCTTGACCATATTGGTTAAGACTTTGATTACAACTTCGACTTGACCATTTTCATGTGGGTAATAAGATGTAGAATTTTCATGGCATAATCTGAGTTGAGAGGAAATTTCAGTCATCATAATGTTTCGAAATTGGCTACCATAGTATGTAATGGTAGCTTGGGGTACACCGAACCTAGCAATTACATGGTTGAATATGGAAATAACTGCAGTTTCGTTGTCACTCTTGAATGTAGGCATTTCCTATGCCCATTTGGTAAAATAATATACAGCGAGAATAATATACCCATGCCCCCGGGCTGAGTGAGGATTACATGTAATGAAATAAATGCCCATTTTTCAAATGGACTGACAACTATGATTGGGTGAAGAGGAGCGGGAGGGGTGTGCATCTTTCAATAAAAAATTTGACAATTGTGACATTTTCTAACCGCAATGATACAAGCTTTAAAGAGTGACGGTTAGAAATAGCCAGCGCACAGTATCTTTCGGGCAATGGCAAACCCACACATATGACCACCACATGCTCTAGAATGGTAGTCATTTAATGCCTTCTCAACTTCTTCATTCGTTAAACAACATCAAAAAATAGAATCGACACAACAATGGTAAAGAGTATCGCCAACAATATTATATTGTTGGGACTGTTATCAAATTCTATGACGATCAGATCATGATAGTTCCGGCTGAAAATTTTGAAGATAGATGATGATATCTTCATACCAAGGATCCAGAGTACTGATTAGAAACAAAGATTCATCAGGAAGATGATATTCTACCACGGTTTTTGTTTTAGTATAGGGAAAATCATACAATATCTCAGCAAACACCAATGATTTCTTTCATTTATATTTTTCAAATTCCAAATCAAAATCCTGTAGGATAACTATCCACTTATATTAGTTTCCCCCTATCAGTTGTATAGTCAAAATATACATCATATGGTTGGAATCAAAGATCACGATTGTTTTACATAACAATATGTAGTGACATAATCATTTGGACAACTTGCACAGTTTCCAAGGCCAATTTCTCCACGTGTGTGTATTTAATCTCGGTAGGTGTAAGGTTCCAACTCAAATAATAAATCACATGTTCAGTGGTGGAATCATCTTCTTGAACTAATACCATCCCTATGGTGGAATGGGATGCATCGAAATACAAAAAGTAGTCTCGGTGGAAATCAGGTGGATGCAACAGCGGTGCATGGGTCAGGGCGTGTTTAAGTGCATCTAAAGATTTATAAAAAAGCTCATCCCAAAAGAATGGAATGTCATTTTTCAACAATCGAGTAAAACCTTTAGTCAACTCTACATAGTTTGAGATAAATCAACGTAAAAAGTTTGCTTTCCCTTGCAAACTTTGGAGCTGGCGAAGAGTAGAAGGAGGATGTAAGCTAATGATTGCCTCGACCTAAAGAGTATCAACATGAATGAATTCTTTAGAAATGATAAATCCCAACAATCATCCTGATTGTACACAAAAACACATTTGTGTGGATTCAAATGGATATTATAATGCCTACATTGGAGAAAAATAGCTCGTAAATGCATAGGATGATCTTGTCGTCACATAAAATGGGTCGGTAAGTCATCCAGATAGGGTTGCACAATATGTTTGATATCATGAAATGCATAATACATGGCGCTCTAAAAAGTAGCGACAACGTTTCTTAAACCAAAATGTAGTTTGTGATATGAAAAAATTCCCCATGGTCAATTAGATATAGTTTTGGGTTGATCGGAAGGGATTATCTTTAATTGATTATATCTGAAAAATCCATCCATAAATGAAAGGATTTCATTTCTGGCACAATCTTCAACAATCTTGTTGATGTAAGGGGTAGGACAATTGTCTTTAGGACAAGCCTTATTTACATCCCTATAATCAACACATACTCTAATAGTTCCATTTTTTTTGTTCAGTAGAACAATATTGGATACCCAATCAGTTAAGGGAATATGATACTCAATATTTTTCCAATGGGTTTAGCATCCAAGTATGTCATTATTTCGTGAACTACAATACTAGGATAAATTCCTAGCATTTCTTCGTAAGACCAAGCAAAAATGTCACAGAATTCCTGGAATAGGGCTTTGTACATGTTGATTTCATCAATTTACCATGAATCACCTATATGGATGTTCTTAGTTATTCCTGGTTTGACCGTAATGTAAAAGGGAATCGTCGCAAAAATATTTCCTAAATTCGTTTCTGAATCCTAATGAAGTATTGACATGGGATTTTGAGATTCATTGGCATATTCAATCAAAAATATGGTTGAAAATTCTTTTTAAATTTTATCAAGGTTGGGTAGAAAAGGATGAACGATGATGAAGATCATCCCAAGGTAATTCATCCAATGCAAAAACTTCCCGAATACTTTCGTTAGTCGAAAATACGTGGTTGAAAGGATAAGAAAAAGGAGTCATTGTTAAACCTGCTAAATGATAAGACTCGTCACTAATCACATTCACATGATCAATATCAGTTGATGGGGGGGCAGAAAGTGATTGAACTGGCACATAAGCCAATTCATATAGAATTAAGGGCATTTCACTTCCATATATGTCCAACTTAGATTCTAAAGGCACAATCCAAGGGTCTTCCAATGGCATTGTGCTTGATGTAATCATGTTGATATTGTAAATATTACGAGGAATATTTGGAGAAGGCATTGAAAAAGTTCCCATGAGAGATGAATCCTTAAGCAACCCTACTCCAACATCTTCATAAGGAGTATTCTTCTTTCTTACATAAGAGATACTACTTGTAGAGGTAGGATCTGAAGTATAGGAAGAAAACTAATAAACTTTGATGATATTCCCTTTATGGGGGAACATTATCAATCGAAATACTAATGAAACTACAGTTTTCACAGTGTAAGACCAACTTCGTCCTAATAGAAGGTTGTAGTCAAGTGGGGCGTCAACGACCTCCACCTCAACTGTAACAGTTTTTCCTTCTACCTCTATAGGTAAATCTTAAATAATTCCAAAAGGGAAAAAACCTTTTCCAACGAAGGCTTTCAAAAATTGTGGGTGTTTGATTGATTTTAAGAGAAACGATGGCTTTCTAACAAGCCAAAGATATTATACAAGTAGATGTTCTCTCATCAATTACCGTGCAAAAACTCACCTAGTTTTGAAAAAAATTGGTATTTGAAAAGCCATTTGGTGTGGGAGTCTAGGTACAAAATTGTCTAGATCAAAGATATAAGATTAGAGTCCTGGGGGTCAATAGATCCAATAGCTGACAATACTAATTTCCTTTGTGTTGGACAAGTCTGTAGCACTTCAAGGGCCGACATTGTTAAAGGTGACATAGCCAGATCTTGAATAATGTTGTAATTATGAGCAGCTCTCGCATGTGGATTGAAAGCTCATTTTCGAAGAACACCTTTAGGAGGCAGTTTAATTACCATGTCAGAACTAGGTTTCTCAATCTGTAATGGTTCGGAAGTAGGAGGAGTTTACGTAGAGGTTAACTGAATGATCCAGTTTTGTTTTCAGTTACAGGATTCTTAGAGCCATAATCTTGAGATCGTGTTGCAACCATAATTTGAGAGGACATCATCATGATATCCACTGATGAATTGGAAGAGGATCCATTATCAGAAATAATTTTACTGTCCTGCGAAGGAAATCGATCCTTAAGAAAAACGGGTGTGGGTGAACCTTTGACGAACTTAGTTACCTCTGCCAGATGGGGGTATTCTTTTGTGAAATCATCTTCGTCAGAAATCAGACAAGGATAATGAGGTTTCTTCTTCTTGTCAGATGGTTCATTTTTATCTGTTTTCTCTTTTGAAGAGTTGTTCTATTTGTTTTTACCCTTCCCTTTCTTTTTACCTATGTTGACTTTGTTTTAGCCATAGATAAATCTACAACGTTAATTTCAGAAGTATTTTCCAGAGAAGAGTCTCCTTTAGGTGAATCATGTAAAGTTATAATTAGAATGGTAGATGTTGGCGAGTGATCAGGTCTCACGGGCAAGACCCAGGTTCAGGAGTTGTGGCCAACACAGGAATCCGCTATAGTCTAGGATCACCCCGGCATTATCACCCTACTCTGGAGAGTAGAGAGTCTCACTCGAGGCGTGCTGCGACCACATGCAGGAGGGGAATAGACCAATGGCAAGGAACGGATCCGCAATTCATTCTTATCGGTGATTAGATTGCATAAATAGAATCATAGACGCAACAACATTCAGAGAGCATACAGATATTAGACAAATGAAATTTTAAATCATTTCAACCAACACACATGCATGTGAATCACACAAATAGACAGTAACCTGCAATTATATTAGGCTCTTGGCCGAATCCCCAGTTACATAGCTTTGCAACGGGCTTACAAATCTGATACATATGCCTTGCAGAACAGAGATGTACATCAACAGAATCCTAGGAACTACAGAGACCTCATCCATAATCTGGGTTCCTGCTGCAGCATGCGTTTCTTCTCCTTTGGTCGCTCTCCTCCCTGCTTTCTTCCGGGTGACGACTATTTATTCACCCACTATCATGACTGTTAGTTCTTCTTATGTCCTTCTTTAGCTGCTTCTAGATTTTCTCTGATCATATGTGTGTTCCGCTTGCGTTCTTCTGTTGTATCTTCTCCTTATCTGTACTTATGCATCTAGTTTCCTCTGCTATGTGCCTGTTCCTTCACAACCTTGGTAGCTCCGCCGTTTGATGTGGTTGCGACTTGGTTTCGGCTGCCATGTGCCCTCGTTCCGCAACCCCAAAATCTAGTCGTTGTTTCAATTCAAAACGTTCAAAACAAGGGCCCCAACAGGCCCCGACCACAGTTCCTTGACTCATCCCCGAGTCAATCACAAATTACGGTTTCTACCTCCATTGCCCTGCTTGACCCCATGCCCTGTTCGTTCTGTGTGCCTTCATCTTGTGCTCGTTCCTACTGTGCGCCTTCAGGAGGCTGTTCAAACAAGGGCCCCAACTCCGGGACCCTTTGGAACGTTGTAGCTCGAAGCTCAGTAAAAGCCGACACAGCTTGCTGCCACCCCTAGATGAGCGAGTATGTTTCCTCAGCGAGCTTGGTGACAACAGCCTCCTCGATGGGCGTTGGGACAGCTCCGAACATTGTGCTGATCTGGGTCTCGGCTGCTGCTGCGAGCTGTTGTATGGTCCGGGTGCTAGATTGAAGGGGCGGCCAGAGCTCACGAATGACGCGTTTGGCCTCCGCCGAGCAAGCCTATGTGTGTTGGAGTTGTGCCTCAAGTTCATCAGCCTGGGCGTATAATTGATCCAGCCTTGCGGGGTCTGTAGCCTCTTGAATTTCCCTTGAAACCTGTTGGATTTGGGTTGAAATCGGTTGTGTCTTGACGGTGAGGGCCAAGGAGCATTCCTGAAGGCCCTTCAAGAGGTCACGAGCCTCTCGTGCCGTGGAATGAAGTGCTTCCTGCATCTGAGCTGCCTGGCCCTACTTGGCGGCCACCTGGGCTGAATAGTCGACCTTGGGCTTGGGCGGCACGGGACGGGTCGCTAACGCCGCACGAAGCTCGTGATTCTCCCTGTATAAGTCCTGAATGACAACCCGGAGGTGGAGGGCTTGCTCGGAGAGGCTGGCCGCAGCAATTTCGGGAGGCAGCAGGGGATAATGAGGTTCTACAGATGGCCGGAACTCGGAGAACATCCGGGTGACGTTGGTGATCATTGCTTCCATCTAGTCCTGTGTTGTGCGGAGCTGGTCGCGCTGTTCAGTAAGCATGGAAATTTGGTGTTGCTGCTCGGCAAACTATTGTTGGAGTCCCAAATGTAATCGTTCGGCCTGTTGGGCCACCCTTTGAATCAGTAAGTACAGCTGAGCTGGATTCTCAGGCTGGAAGGTGGTGGTCCCAGAAGCGCTCTGCGCTGGCATTCGCTCCGGCAACGGTTGCCCACCGGCAACTGTTCGGGTGACATGCTCAGGAGGTGAGAAGGGCGTGGCCTCTGGATGTGCAAAGTCAACCATATTTAGATCCGACGGTTCTTGCTGATCAATGTGGGCCGGTTGTGGAGGGACTGTGGCCTCAGGCGGAACCTCAGCAGAATCAGACCCGGTGCACAACTGCTGTGTGAATATATCAGTGGAAGGGGGGTGGGGTTCGACCGTTGGGTCGATCGGTGGTATGACTGTGGCAGCACCAGAGTCAACCTCAGCCCCGTGGTCCCCACCCATGAGTTCCTAGATAATGGGGTCGGACACCGTAGCCGAGGAATTAGACGAGGCGGATGAATGGTGGATGGAGGGATGGATAGTGTGGTGGGGGAATGTGGCAAGCGAATGTTAATGAATTCGGATGGGTCGATGAGGGGTTCTTCTTGAATCAGTACCCCTGTGCTTGGGGGCAGTGGTGGGGTAAGTCGGGGTAAGTCGGTTGCGGTGAGGACCCCGCAACTGAGCGGGTATTGACACACTACCTATGAACAAAGAATACCTCCTACGCTCATCCCAGTTGCGGGAGAGTTATTCAACTATGCTACGTTACGGGTGCTCTCGGGTGCAAGAGTTATTGATGAGAAATGAAAGGTACTTACTCCTAGTAGGGTTTCAGGCGTGCGCCATTCACCCACCCAGGGAGAACCGTACCGTCCAGCTGTGCCAACCGAACGGCTCCGGAGTCGCGAATCTCGATAACAAAGTAGGGTCCCAACCAGTGCATCTGGAGCTTTCCTGGGAACTTCTGGAACCTGTTGTCGTATAAAAGAACTTTGCCACCAACCTGGAAGGTTTTTTTCTTAGTGTGGCGGTCGTGCCACGCTTTCTGCCAATCCTTCTAAATCTTCTGGTGGAATTTGGCCAGGAAGCGGGCCTCATCCAGTTCCTGTAATTCATGGAGGCGCTCCTGGAGGGAGGCCTCTTCCGAAAACTTCAGGGACGTGGCGATCAACAGGCTTGGTACAATAAACTCGGCAGGGATCACAGCCTCCCCGCCATACACGAGCTGGAACGACGTTTGATTGGTCAAGCGCTTCACCGTAGTCTAATAGGCCCATAATACCGCTGACAGGCGCTCGTCCCAATCGTCACGCTGGGCATTGCAAATCTTAGTCAAGCCTTTCTCAAGAATCTTATTGAAGGCTTCCACCGTACCATTAGCCTGCGGGTGATACGGGCTACTCTTGTGATGCTGAACCATGGAGGTGTCCAGCAGTGTCTTGACCGTGTCATTAATGAAGTGCGTACCCTGATCACTGGTTAAACTTCGCGGGCAGCCAAACCGGAAAATGATGTGCTCAAAAATGAACCGGGCGGCAGTATCCACTGTGCAGTCGCGTACCGCTGCTGCCTCAGCCTACCTGGTGAGGTAATCCGTGGCGGTAATGATGTACCGGGCCTTGGAGTGTTTGGCGACCGGGGCTATGGGACCCACAAAATCGACAGCCCACTTCTCGAACGGCCGCAACACATGCACTGGGTGTAACGGAAGCTCGTCCCGGTGAGAGGGCCTTCCCGTCCGCTGGCAGACATCGCATTGCTTCACGTAAGCCTTACAATCAGTATGTACTGTCGGCCACCACAGGCCAGCTTGGAGCACCTTTCTTGCGGTGGGTTTCGCACCCACATGCCCTCTCGCAACACCGCTGTGACATTCCCACATTACCGCTTCCCGTTCGTGGTCAAGGACGCATCTGCGCAAAACCTCATCGAGGCCCAGTTTGTATAGCTGCCCCGCGATCACTTGGTAGTCGGTGGCCCGGACGACCAAATGCCGTTTCTGGAGCGGGGTGTAATCCTGAGGGCATTGCCCTGTGGTCAGATAGGCGGCAATGTTGGCCAAGTAATCTGGTACAGCTTCGACTCGGAAGAGGTCAGCGTCTGGCAGCTGATCATCGAGGGAGCCGTCATTCTCCCCCGTCTCCAACCTGGATAGGTGATCGGGCCCGACATTCAACCTCCCGGTCTTGACGATTACTTCGAACGTGAATTCTTGAAATAGCAGAAGCCAACGGCAAATCCGTCCTTCCAGAACAGGCTTATTGACCAGGTACTTCAAGGCAGAGTGGTCCGTGAAGAACTTGAACTTGCCCCCTAGAAGATAGTGGCGCAACTTCTGAAGAGAGTACACCATCGCCAGCGCCTCCCTCTCGGTCGTGGTGTAATTCTTCTCCGCATTGGACAGTTTGCGGCTGGCGAAGTAGACCGGGTGGTCAACTGTTGTATCGCCGGGTTGTGCCAAGACAGCCCCAAGTGCAACACTGGAAGCGTCGATATGCACATGGAACTGTTTATCCCAGTCTGGATGAACTAGAATAGGTGCCGACGCTAGCTTTTCCTTCAGGGTGTCCAGGGCTACCCGACACTCCTCCGTCCACTGAAAGACCGCGGACTTCTGCAGAAGTTGTTCTAACGGAGCAGTGATCTTGGCATAGTTGCGGATAAACCTCCTGTAGTATCCCGTGTGCCTGAGCAATGCCCACAACTGTTTCACCATCTCGGGGGCTTCCATGTGTACGATCACCGCAACCTTGGCGGGGTCAACGCAAACCCCTTGCTTGCATACCACATGTCCCAACAACGTGCCGAACGGAACGACAAAAATACATTTCTTTAAGTTCAAGGAAATCTGCAGCTGGCGACACCGATCAAACATGACCCGCAATAGGGTAGCGTGTTTCTTTAATAAACTGTAGACAGTCCAGTCATCCATGTACACTTCCAGGAACTTGTGAATGTACTCCCGGAAGGTGGCGATGACAATCCGGGAAAACACGGCCGGAGCGTTCTTCAAGCCAAACGGCATGACGTGGTATGCGAACGACCCCCATTCGGTGGTGAATGTTGTCTTTGACTTATCTTCTTCCGCAATACGCACCTGATGGTAGCCCGAAAAGCCATTAGTGAAAGAGTAGGCTTCGTTCCCCGCAACATGGTCCAACACTTCGTCGCTGAAAGGGGTGGGAAACGGATCATGAATGTAGGCATTGTTTAGACTGCGATAATCGACACAAACCCGTATCTCTACCTTATCCTTCTTATTCTGGATGACGATAGGGCTCACCCACTCTACTTCCTCCACGGGAAAGATTAGACCCGCGGCCAGCATCTTATCGATTTCCATCTTAACCTTCTCTTTAACCTACGGGTTCAACCGGTAGGGTCGGTGCTTCACAGGCCTGGCACCCAGTTTCAGCACGATGCGCATTTCACCAAGGTCGCCTTTGATGCCCTTGAGATCTGCTACTGGCGAAGGGAACAAGTCCTCATATTCCTGGAGGAGGCTGAAAATCTCCTTGGTCGCCTCTTCGTCCCAGTAATTGCCCACTGTAGCCAACTTAGGCTTCTCCTCCGTACCGATGTTTAGCTTCTTTGTCTTCAGCGGCCATAAATGGACCCCTTCGGTGGCCGGCTCTTTGTTAACGTTCCGCTCGCCTTCCTTCTCTTCGAAATACAAGTGCCTCAGGTCCTCCAGACCATCGTCCTCTGGATCGTCGTTAATCCATTGGCAAACCAACTCTCGCACGTCCTCAGGACAGGCGGGTAGCGTGCAACCGTCGGTCTGCGGATCGCGAAAAAACATTACCGCCCTGATAGCGTGCAATGCCTAAGATTCCAACTCTGTGTCTCCCGCGAAAGAGAAGCACCGCGCAAATTTGCTCGCGACTTCCGTCCAAGAAGTAGTCCCTCGTTTCCGTTCTTCCTCCAAGTACCATGCGTGGGGAATGGTGTCTAAAGAGTGGACAAACCGATGAACCCACAACTCTTCCGGGTATTTTATACTTCGCCACTACTCCTCACAGGTCCGCAAGTGGTCTTGCGGATTGGAAGTCCCAGAGTACCGCTGCCTGCTTCAAGGGCCTTCATCTTCTTTGAACCGCGCCCGCAACGCGTCCGCCACCCTACTCCACCGCGACAAGGTATTGCGGTGATTTTTCCACCACCGGGTTGCTGTAGACTGTAGTGCGACGTCCAAAAGGGGTATTCTGCTCCCTTCCGGCACCATGTCCTCAACCTTAGCAATAAAGGTATTGATAGCTTGCATGTCTGACAGGGTGGGGTAGTCTTTGAACTCAGCCCCAATCCAACTGACGTGGCCAACATGAGCACATCTCCGCGTGCTGGTCTCATACCCCCCCTGCTGCCAGTCTTCCCACACGAGTTCGGATCCCAGCTCCGAGCTCTGGACACTCCACCAACTGACAGAGCCAGTCGCGGTCGGGTTAATATAGTCTTCTCGCTTCCCTGCAGTCATCTGGTACAGGTGGTCCATCATCTGAGCATCCTCCCAGTTATCCACCGTCTCGGTATACCTCGGGCCTTGATATGGGTCGAGAGGCTGAGTGACCCGGACCTCCCCATATTCAAAGATCATCAGCTCCTTTTTGAGGTCGATGATAGCATAATTCTCGAAAGCCCAATCGATACCTAACAAGGCAGGGTAAGGATCCTTGTCTCCCATAATATCAATAACTTCAAAATCGGTGTAAGTCTTTACCCCCGCAATGTCGACCTCGACACCTTCGAGTCAGCCAATCGGCAGAATGCAGTACTGGTTCGCCATTCTGAGTTGGATGGGCGAGTAGGCCAGCCGTGGCTTTCTGAGAGCCTCCCACGTCTTGCGCGGCAGGATGTTGACGTCAGACCCTAAATCAAGCATGGTGTCGCTGATTTGGAATCCCCCAACCTGCGTATTAAGCCGGAACTCTTTACCCATTCGTCGCTTATTTCGCTTGATGTGCTGCACCGATTGGGGGGCTATATCCACCAGTTCCCCCAATCCTGTCCTCCCCTGCAGTGCCCCTTCCAAAGTATACTTGAGTTGCTGCCGCAGAGCAGCACTGTCAACAATCTTGAGGAATAGCTGGAGCCATTCTTAAATTAGGGTTCCTGGGGCGTGTTGTGGCCCAGGCTCTGTCGGCAGAGACACCTCCAGGCCTCCCGCGTCATGCAGCTGAGCAAATGCCTCAACCGCCTCCTGAATACTTCTTCTATGCCTCGGGTCTGATTACCTGATGCGGGGATGCTGGCCTGACAACTAGTTTCGACTCCTTTCCGCAAGCATCCTCCCCCATTTTCTTACCGCCCCTCGTCACAATAGCGACATTCTGCATGGCCGGAGTCGCAGCCACGCGCGGCTCGGCGTTTACCAAATTCGTGCCCCTCTGCCATGCACGTTCTTCCCACTTTTTGATGAGCTCTGGACAGTCCTCTGTCGCATGGGTGTTTACGCGGCACTGGGAACACCACGGATGGCAAGGGAGGGACATTCGCGAGCCACATGGCCCTCCTAGTCACAGTTATAGCATTTCACCGGCCCGCGGCCCCCAGCGCGGCCTCCGCGCGCCCGGCCCCTCTTCCTCTAGGGGCCTCATTCACCCTGTAGGAGGGTCGGTCCAACCGGTCCGCGAGTGCGTCGAGAGCCTGGCATTGCTCAGTGTTGTGAGTCGTGGAAGCGCAAAACTCACAATATACTTTTTTTGGCATGTTGGAATACTTCTGTAGGATCGGGCACATCCGAGGTGGATGTCCCACTGTCTGGAAAATCTCACAATACTCCGTGGCGGCTGGGTTGAGTTGGGAGGGTGTTGAAAATGCAGCAAGATGATGGAGCTTAGTGAAATGAAGTCGCCTTCACTAAGTGGGCCCGCAGGCAAATTCTGGCGCAAAATCTATTTTTAGACATTGTCTATTTTTAGACATATGGAGCATGGTTCGGGGATTCCAGTTTGAGATTCTTGAAGTATGTGTCATGTTGGTAAAAATAGATGAGACTCTATTTTTGAGGTCAAAGAGGTCGAAGTCTATTTTTAGACTGCCTCTCCTTAAAAAAGGGAAGTCAAATATTATTTACCCTTAATAATATTTAGACTATAAACAGCAGTTTACTCTCTTGGAGCACTTCAGTTCGAGCTACAGAAGTGGCTCATGCATCTGACAGAGGAATCACGTGGTTCCCAAGGGTTTTATGGCATCATGCATGGTTGACTTCAGTTGGACTTCAGTGACAGAAGTTTGGAGGAGTTAATGAGACAGCTAGTGGAGTTGTGTTATGTTTATTTTAGTTGAACTGATTGAGATTAGTTTAACTAGCTAATCAATTAGTTATGAGTGGAGTGAATTAAATATTATTTAATTCATTAATTAGTAAATCATTATTCAACTCAAGAACACATCAGTTCACTACAGTGTATGATCAGTTCAGTGGAGACCAGTGAAAGAGGTAGATGAAAGGGTGGAGTTAGCTATCAGTTGTGACTATACTGTTGCTATTTGCAACACACAGATAGGTGGAGTAAGCCCATGAGGATTGCGCAGTTCAGGCTGGTGGTTTATCTATATAAAGAGGTCATCCCATAGCATTGAAACACGCAATAGAGGCAAGGCAATTGGCGGTGAGTTTTGAACCAGTAACCTGTTCAAAACTGAGCTAGATTGTGAGTAACTGTATGAGAAAGTACTGAGTACTTGTGAGGAGTATTGTACTGAGTTGGTTACTTGATTTCTCCATTATAATATACACAATAGCTGCGGGGTTTTCATCTATAAGCTTTCCCCATACATACCGTGTTAATGTGTATGATGATTTGATGTGTTATCGCTTGATTTTATTTCCGCATGTGTGATGATCTGAGTTGAGTTGAGTGGAAGAGATTATGTGTTGTGTATGAAGTTCAAATAGTATGTGACCAGGATAGTCTCGGTGGATAATTAATCATTATTCATCAAATTTCTACATGGTATCGGAGCTATTGAAGCAGAGATTGATCATCACAGTGATTACAAACTTATTTCGGTAGACAGAGTCTGCATGCGGGCCAGGTAGCCTCCGGATTCATCTTTCTTCGGAAAGTGAAAGGTCTGGTAAATGCCCCTTGCAATTGATCTCTGTGCTAGAAATAATTTGTTCTCACGATCTAGAGCGGTTGAACTTTGAGGTGGAATTCGAAGTTTTGCAGCAGTTTTGTTTTCTTGGTGCCGGTGTTGAAAATGTCTTTCAACGGTTTGCGACTCGAATATGCCCTTGAAGGCAGTTCAAATTATGTTGTATGGAAGGATCGCATGGAAGCAGTATTAGAAGATAATGGTCTCAAGGAGTTCGTAGATACGGATGTCCAAAAGCCCATTGATCCTGCTGAAGTTGAAGTATGGCAAAAGAAGATGGCGAAATGTCGAAGGATCCTGTTGGAGGGCGTCAAGGATCATATTGTATCCAGCCTGCATGGAAAGGCTTCTCCATTTCTAATGTGGAAAGATTTGATGGATCTATTTCAGAGTAAGAGTGACCAAAGGAAGCTGGCGCTCAAAGATAAGCTCAGGAACATCAAGATGGAGAAGGGCGACAGTATCGCCAAATACCTCACGAAGTTCACTCAGTGCAGAGATGAACTGGGAAGTGTGGGGGTGACTATCGATGAAGAAAACATGGTCTACCTGGCTCTCCTTGGTCTTCCGAAGGCTTGGCACTCATATCAAGATAGTGTCAATGGTCGGGAGAAGCTGCCGGGATGGGAGCGCCTTTGGGCAGATCTCATGCAGGAAGAGATAAGGAGGACTACTCGAGATGGATCTTCATCAAAGGGAGCTGATGAAGAAAACTGCGCTTTGGTTGCCAAAGCAAAGAAGGGGAAGGGTAATAAAACCTCTCATTCTGGTGCAAAGGGCAAGAAGCAGGATATGGCGAAAGTGAAGTGTTTTCACTGCCATGATCACGGACATTATGCTACCAATTATCCAAAGAAGAAGAAGAACAAGCAAGCGGGAAGATCTGCAGATGGAGAAGCTTTGGCTTCACAGTTCGAGCTTGACTTTTCACTGATCGCATGCTTGGTTTCAAGTGTGTTGGGATCGGTGTGGTTCTTGGACAGCGGTGCGTCATTTCATATGACAGGAGATTGGGAGTTGTTCTCAGATCTGGAGGACAAAGATTTGGGTGTGCACATCGAGATGGGCGATGATGGTAGATACAGTGCGACTGGTATCGGTACCATATCCTTTCAGAGGGAGTCTGGTAAACCCTTTGTACTGAAGGATGTCATGCATGTACTTGGATTGAAGAAGAACTTGATCTCTGTGGTGATGTTGGAGGATAAGGGGTATGATGTGGTCTTCAGCGAAGGAAAAGCCTTCCTGCGCAGTAAGACTACTGGAGAGACCCGGAAGATAGGGGTTTGGACCAAGAACCTTTATCAGTTGCAGGTAGATGGCTGCGCAGCTATGGCATGCAAGGCGGGAGAAGTGGTGAGCCGGGATGATGAGGGCGAACTGTGGCACAGGAGATTGGGCCACCTTCACCATGGAGCTTTGAAGATTCTGCAACAGATTTCTACTAGGCTTCCTAAGGGCACCCTTGCGCAGTCAGATCAGTGCAAGGGGTGTACTTTAGGGAAGTATGTGAAAGCCACCTTTCACGAGAAGGATAGTCGCGCCACGACGATCCTTGAGAGAGTTCACACAGACGTGTGTGGTACTTTCTCAGTTGCTTCGACAACAAATCACAAGTATTATGTGATCTTTGTTGATGATTTCTCTCGAAAGTGCTGGATCTTCTTCATGTAGAAGAAGAGCGATACATTCGCGAAGTTCTGTGAGTTTAAAGCACTAGTCGAGAAGGAGTCGGGGAAGAAGGTGATTGCTCTAAGGAGTGATAATGGTGGTGAATTCATCTCGGCTGAATTCAAGGAGTTCTGCAGCATAGAAGGGATTCGGAGAGAGCTCATCGCACCCCATAACCCACAGCAGAACGGGGTGGCTGAGCGGAAGAACAGAACGATCGTGGGTGCTGCACGGGCGATGTTGCATGATCAGGGCCTACTCCTTCACTTGTGGGCTGAGGCATGCAATACAGCAGTGTATGTGCAGAACCGTTGTCCTCACAAGGTTCTTGGCATGAGTACACCGGAGGAGGCTTATTCTGGCAAGAGGCCTGATATTTCCCATTTGCGGATTTTTGGTTCTCCTGTCTACATGCATGTGACTAAGGATGCGAGAAGGAAGCTGGATCCAACTGCTGAGGTTGGAATATTTGTGGGGTACACTGATACACCTCACAACTACCGGGTGTATTTGTCAGACAGTCGCAAGACTGTTGTGCGACGGGATATAAAATTTCAGGAGGAGAAAGCCATGCAGTGTTCGCTTGAGAGGGAGCTACACTTGCATGCAGATGAGGAGTTGTTAGTTCCCAAGGAGGAGCTTCCGGATGTGGATCAGCCACAAGAGGAGGTTCAGGAGGTGGAAGAAACCACCCAGGCAGCGCCAACCATCAGAGGGCGCATGCGCACTACAGAAGCTGAGCGACTGGCTCGGGATGCACAGAAGGTTGTAGGACCACCTACAGCACAGCGCAGACAGAGACAGTCACCGGATCGGTACACTGGATACATGGCTCTTGTGAGTCAATGTGTTGTGACGGAGCCATCCTCTTTTGAGGAAGCTGTGGAGGAACTTGCATGGGTTGATGCCATGATCGAAGAATATGATTCGATCATCAGGAACAGTGCATGGGAGATTGTCCCAAGACCGGTTGGGAAATAAGTGGTGGGTTCGCGATGGATCTACAAGGTGAAGCAGGCAGCTGACGGGAGTGTGGAGAAGTACAAGGTGAGATTTGTCACCCGTGGCTTTTCACAGATCGAGGGGATTGACTATGAGGAGACCTTTGCACCTGTCGCAAGGTACTCTTCCATACGGACGATCCTTGCTCTCTCAGCGCAGATGGGGTGGCACATTCATCAGATGGATGTGAAGACCGCGTTCCTCAATGGAGTTATTGAGGAAGAGGTGTACATAGAGCAGCCTGAAGGTTTTGAGATCTTCAGCAGTGAGTCGCATGTGTGCCGACTCAAGAGAGCACCGTATGGGCTGAAGCAAGCACCTCGTGCTTGGTACACTCGGATAGACAGCTACTTCACCGGGCTTGGATTCTCCAAGAGTGAGGCGGATCCAAACCTGTACCAGATTGTGGTGGAGGGGAAGCCGTTGATCATCGTACTGTATGTAGATGATCTGATTTTGACTGGCGACGAGCAGTTGATACTTTCATGCAAGGAGGATCTTGCACGAGAGTTTGAGATGAAGGACCTGGGCATCCTTCATTATTTCCCGGGATTGGAGATTTGGCAGCGCAGTGGAGGACTGTTTGTTTCTCAGGGCAAGTATGCCCTGGAGATTCTGGAGAGGTTCAACATGCAAGGCTGCAAGCCTGTTGACACTCCTCTTCCTGGTGGTTGGAGGAAGGAGGATGCTACTTCAGCGGAGGTAGTGGATGCCACCGTCTATCGACAGTTGGTGGGGTCGCTTATGTATCTGGTCAATACACGACCCGATATATGCTATGCAGTTAACCAGCTTTCGCAAGCTATGGTTAAGCCTACCAAGCTCTTTTGGAAGGCAGGCAAGCATGTATTGTGCTATATCAGAGGCACATTGGGATATGGTTCATGGTATAGACAGGAGGATCAGTTGAGGCGGCATGGCTTCACGGATTGGTATCATCATATCAGAGATTGTGTTCAGCGGAGAATCATGATGCTTTCATATGTTCCCACGGAGGATTAGGATGCCGACATCCTGACGAAGGCGCTCACCAGGAGCAAGTTCGAATTCCACAGAGGCAGGATAGGGGTTGCAGATAATCCATATCTTGCCGAGAGGGAGTGTTGAGAATGCAGCAAGATGATGGAGCTTAGTGAAATGAAGTCGCCTTCACTAAGTGGGCCCGCAGGCAAATTCTGGCGCAAAAATCTATTTTTAGACTATGTCTATTTTTAGACATATGGAGCATGGTTCGGGGATTCCAGTTTGAGATTCTTGAAGTATGTGTCATGTTGGTAAAATAGATGAGACTCTATTTTTGAGGTCAAAGAGGTCGAAGTCTATTTTTAGACTGCCTCTCCTTAAAACAGGGAAGTCAAATATTATTTACCCTTAATAATATTTAGACTATAAACAGCAGTTTACTCTCTTGGTGCACTTCAGTTCGAGCTACAAAAGTGGCTCATGCATCTGACAGAGGAATCACGTGGTTCCCAAGGGTTTGATGGCATCATGCATGGTTGACTTCAGTTGGACTTCAATGGCAGAAGTTTGGAGGAGTTAATGAGACAGATAGTGGAGTTGTGTTCTGTTTATTTTAGTTGAACCGATTGAGATTAGTTTAACTAGCTAATCAATTAGTTATGAGTGGAGTGAATTAAATATTATTTAATTCATTAATTAGTAACTCATTATTCAACTCAAGAACACATCAGTTCACTACAGTGCATGATCAGTTCAGTGGAGACCAGTGAAAGAGATAGATGAAAGGGTGGAGTTAGCTATCAGTTCTGACTATACTGTTGCTATTTGCAACACACAGATAGGTGGAGTAAGCCCATGAGGATTGCGCAGTTCAGGCTGGTGGTTTATCTATATAAAGAGGCCATCCCATAGCATTGAAACAAGCAATAGAGGCAAGGCAATTGGCGGTGAGTTTTGAACCAGTAACCTGTTCAAAACTGAGCTAGATTGTGAGTAACTGTATGAGAAAGTACCGAGTACTTGTGAGGAGTATTGTACTGAGTTTGTTACTTGATTTCTCCATTATAATATACACAATAGCTGCGGGGTTTTCAGCTATAAGCTTTCCCCATACATACTGTGTTAATGTGTATGATGATTTGATGTGTTATCGCTTGATTTTATTTCCGCATGTGTGATGATATGAGTTGATCTTAGTGGAAGAGATTATGTGTTGCATATAAATTCGAATTGTATGTGATCAGGATAGTCTCAGTGGATAATTAATCATTATTCAGTAAATTTCTACAGAGGGGAACCCTGCATAAGGCTGTTGCGGTTGGTATACCCCCTGCGGATTCAATGCCGCGCCACCCCCCGTGGGTGGCCCCCCTTGAATTTCCGCGACCGAGGGTCCCACCCCCGCGCAACGCAACCGAGGACACTCAGTTGCGACATGGCCTTCGACCAGGCAGTGAGTGCACCAAACGTTCGGCCTGGCTGGTCTGACCGGTTGTATCTCCTTGAGCTTTTCGTTCAAGCTAGCTATCTAATGCTGCAATCCCACCAAAGAGGGATCCTGCGGGCCCGGCCCTCCCCGATATTCCTCAGGGTAGCCCGCCATGGCCTCGATCTTCATGGCCTACTCCAAAGCGTCCTGCAGATTGTCAATCTTCTGTTGGGTGAGGGGGGTTCGCGTCAAGGGAAGCAAAGCCTTGATGAACCAGTCCCTCTGATGGTTCGAATCAATCAGGTAACTGAGTTTCCCGATTGCGTCCTTGAATTGCCGCATTAGCTCCCATGCAGTTTCTCCTTCCTTCTGTTTAATTTCCCAGAGCTCGGACAGACCCTGTTGGTCCGTCTGGGGAAGCTTAAATTCCCAGACAAAATCCCACTTCACGTCCGCAATGACGGGATTCGGGTGGGCCTCGGACCACTTGATGAACCATCACAGAGCCCTCTCTCTGAGCGTGGTTTGGAACTCTATTAGTTTCCCTGCGTCCGACGTCTGTCGAGCCCTCCAAATGGCTTCGCACAGGTACTAGTGTTGCTCTACATCATCATTACCCCGGCCCGAGAACTCGGGATACCGGGTAAAAGTCCCAGCCATGTTCACTTGCGACGGGTTGACCAGGATAAATCCTCCGGGTCCTGGTTACGTGACTGTTCCACTCGGGAATGCAATACTACTAGTGATGCTGCTACTAACAGGGGTCGCCGTCGACACTGAACTACTGTGCAATTGACTCAATGCTTGGAGCTTAACGAAAATATTACTCAAAGGTTGATAAAGTACCAGGGGAAGGTAGGGATCCTGGCCATGCAAATTGGGGGGAGTATGGCAGCCTAGAGAACTGAATGACGTCCGCTCTTGAAACAACTGCTGCATCACAACGTACCACTCACCATCGGAACTTTCCTCGGGCTGCATACCTTCATCATATTCGTCAGTCACCGTCTCCCTTGCTCGCTTGGCTAGGCTCCCATGCACCCATCGCACTCCCACAGCGGTCCCTTCTCGTCCCTGGGTATCCGCGTCCATAATTCCTACCCTCTGAGGCGCCTCCTTCTGATTCTTCCTCTCGATCTCTCGTCTTTTCAAATCTCACATCACCCTTCTTCGCCACCTATCGGAAATCTGTGCCCACCGATGTGCACGTCGCTCCCTCAACGTCCTTGCGGCCTCAACATCCATTCCCCACTCCCCGCGTCACACTCTACGTGGCATCGATCCCTTCAACCCTTCCCCCAGCACCGGTGGTTTACGCTTCCATACTCATCTTGTGGAATTCTATCAACCCTTCATCCACCATCAGAGCTTTAATCCACAGCGGAATCTCCTTAAGCAGCTTCCCTCTTAGCCTGGAGCGGAAGATAGCCTCGGCCTTCGAGAAGGATTGATAGCACTCAGCAGCAAACTCCACAATGTATCCTTCCAACGTGGTCTCTACCCAAAAATCCACCGCGCGGGTCAACTCGGTGTTCAACCGATGCAGAGCCATCAGATCTCCGTGTGCCCACCTGCGGTTTATCTTTCGCAAGCCATCTCGAGACACCTTCGTCTGTAACCTCCGCAACCAATTGTAAAGGTCGGTGGGGAACTTTCCCCAGAAAATTTCGTATGTATCACCGGCTAAATCTGAGAAAAAGATGAGTTCCTTGATCGCTGCCTCCCCTTTCTTAGTCAACTCCACTTGCTGAGCAATGAAATGGTCTAAATGATTATCCCACCATTGACGTATCTCCCCTTCGAAGATCTGCGATACCATGGTCTAGATCCCCTCATATCATGCGGGTCCCAGCAAATGAACCATTGTTGGTGAGTGATCAGGTCTCGCGGGCAAGACCCAGGTTCAGGAGTTGTGGCCAACACAGGAATCCGCTGTAGTCTAGGATCATGCCAGCATTATCACCCTACTATGGAGAGTAGAGAGTCTCACCCGAGGCGTGCCGCGACCACATGCAGGAGGGGAATAGACCAATGGCAAGGAACATATCCGCAATTCATTCTTATCGATGATTAGATTGCATAAATAGAATCACAGACGCAACAACATTCAGAGAGCATACAGATATTAGAAAAATGAAATTTTATAGCATTTCAACCAACACACATGCATGTGAATCACACAAATAGACAATAACCTACAATTATATTAGGCTCTTGGCCGAATCCCCAGTTACATAGCTTTGCAATGGGCTTACAAATATGATACATATGCCTTGCGGAACAGAGATGTACATCAATAGAATCCTAGGAACTACAGAGACCTCATCCATAATTTGGGTTCCTACTGCAGCATGCGTTTCTTCTCCTTCGGTCGCTCTCCTCCCTGCTTTCTTCCGGGTGACGGCTATTTATTCACCCGCTGTCGCAACTGTTAGTTCTTCTCATGTCCTTCTTCAGCTGCTTCTAGCTTTTCTCTGATCATCTGTGTGTTCTGCTTGCGTTCTTTTGCTGTATCTTCTCCTTATCTGTACTTATGCATCTAGTTTCCTCCGCTATGTGCCTGTTCCTTCGCAACCTTGGTAGCTCCACCGTTTGATGTGGTTGCGACTTGGTTTCGGCTGCCATGTGCCCTCGTTCCGCAACCCCAAAATCTAGCCGTTGTTTCAATTCAAAACGTTCAAAACAAGGGCCCCAACAGTAGATTTAGATTGTTTATTTTTACTCTTGGTTGTGTTAACTGTACCGATTACACCATATGTGGCATGAGAGCTAGAAGGAGTCGTAGTTACTTGACCAAGGCAAGGTAAATCTGGAATATTTTCATACAAAGTTCCTGAGTGCATATAAAGGAGGTCTAGATATTGGGCTTGAGTAATAACCTTCTCTTTTTGGACAACACCTCCTTTGGATACATCTTCAGTAATATTTGGTAGTAAAGACTTGATAACAACCAAAATTTTATCTGGGATAAAAAATTTGACAAAACGAAAACTATCCATTCATGAATGTGATCTAAAATATAAGTAGACGTACTTTGTTTGAGTGAGATCAAAAGTTCAGTACCGTTATCCTAACGGATTGGTAACTGAAAATGAGTTAATAAAGTAGTTGCTAAGGCATTGAAATTGTTTAAAGAGGCTCGTGGTAACTCAATGTACCACTTTTCCGCTAAACCAATCAAGCTTCTTTGAAAAAGTATTAATCGAATGGAATCATCGATTAGAGAGTTGGGTGTGCAGATGTGCACCACAGATGATAGGTCATAAAATGGTTTGAATTGTCCTCTCCTAATTTTACTTCGAACTTTGGAATATCACTGGGAAACTTAGTAGGCATGGTCAACCAAAAAGGAAAATAATAAATAGGATCATTTGTCATCTCAGACAAGCCTCGTAAATATAAAGTTGCTATAAAAGGTAATCATCGCTTAGGGTCTTGATGCTCAAATTGATAACCCTGAGTGACAATTCCAGTACCTGGAGGAGGGTATCTAGGATATCATGAAATAGCCTAAGAAGTTGGAATGTGCATACCTCTAGGGTAACTAGGGTTAGACATACCAAATTGAGGTTGATATGGTATTTGAAATGTGTGACCAAGGTATGGTTGACTCTGTAAAGGCAGATCTGGTCTCGTTTGTCTGAATTTATATTGTCCCTAAAATGGTTAGCCTTGAAAAGGTTGACCTGTAAAAGGTTTCCCTTGAAAAGGTTGACTTGTTTGCGTAGTTTTTGCACTAGGTTTTCCTAACGATGTTTGAGGTATAGACTGGACCATAGGTTCGGCTTGATAAAGTGTAGTCTGATGGATAATCTGCATTGCAGTCGACACTGAAATTTGAGGGGTAGTAACAATAGAGACTTGAGAAACTCCCGAGATGGGTGTTTGAGGAGTACTAGTTTGTTGAAAAGACTTTTTCACAGTAAGTTGGACGGGAGTACGAGGATTACTCGGGCCAGCTTGCTGACTGCTTGGCACAGATGCCCCCAGCGTAACTTGAGGTATTCCTTGAACAGTTTGTTGGACTTGCATATAACCAAATGGTCCAACTAGATGAGAAGCTTGATTGGAAGGAATTTGTGGAGTAGATTGCAAAGGTTGTTGAGTAAACAAAGGAGTCCATATAGTGTTCATTCTCAGATAAGGATTTCCTATTAAGGGTTGCGACACATAAGGTTTACCATAACTAGTTTGACGCATTGGACCATAACTTGGATAATTACCGGATAAAGTTTCCCCTGCAACCATAGGATATGTTCCACGTAAGGTTGTCCTCCCGGAAGAGGTTGTTGCGCCCCAGGCGAAATTTAACCACCTGACAGGTTAACTGGAGGGGTATTCTCGGGAAGCATATAGATGTAATCTACAGTAGAATTTTGGGCAATAGACTTTGATAATCCAGTTGACACAATAGAAGCGTGATAGGAAGGAGATATTCCTAAAAACATTCCATTAAATGATTGGTACCCAACAGGAACAGAAGGATCTCCATACAATAGGTCTTCTGGAGAAGATGAAAACATAGATAAATCAGTAGACATGGTTCCAAAAGTCATATTTGATATACTACATCTAGGTAAAGAGTAAAATGGAATTTGGTGACATGGATGACCGTAACTAGATGAATGAGAAAATTCAGGGATCGTAAGATACCAAGGGTTCGGTCGAAAAGGAGAAAAAGGTAAATCTAATGAAATTTTTTGTTCACCGAGTCGTAAATACAATGAAACCTGGCGAGTGGGAATTTCTTCTTCTTCTTTGTCATCAGTAATTTCTTCAATGCTAATGACGCCGGGAGGAATATTCTCAGTGATGAGATTTTTACTCGGGGTGAACAAGGACCAGGATTAGGGGCTATAACGTTTGAAGGCGACTCGGGTTCTATAAAATCAAACTCAGGTTCAGATATTTCCAGTTCAATTAATTGTGAGTCTGAAACTTCACCAGTGTGACGGACTCAATTGTAATGGCTCACAAACAAGTTCTAAAGGTTGACATAAGCAAAAATGACCACTTAGAAATTAGCAAGCAGACTCTGATAAGAAGGAAATCTATTTTCTTTTTCTCCAGGGGGTGCATAGTTAACCAGTGTAATTCAGTGTGCATGCGTGTTGTGTTAAAATGTAGACTGCGAAATACTGCACTCTGTTGCTAAAAAAGAACTGCGCAAGGGCGATAAATTTCAGAAAAAAATAAAAAATAAAAGAAAGGAATCCAACTTAGAGGATCTAAAAGGTCATCAATTACACAACATTCAAAGACAGTCAAACCAGTGAAAAGGGAAAGTTAAACCAAAGAAAAATTAGAGAACTAATACGCTCCCCAGTGGAGTCAAAAATTTGTTACTAGAATAAATCCCTCTTGCGGAAAAGATCCCTAGAATCCTAACATAGAACTAGAAACAAACAAACATAAGAATATATCTTTCCCTAAGCTAACCGTTTTCATATTACTAAAACTAGAAGAAGAGGATGAAGCTCTTACCTTTTCAATGAAATGCCTGATGAAGACCCCACACTTTGTCCCGATGAAGCTCCTCAATGCTTAGAAGAAACCTGCAAACACGAACATGCAAAGGATCAAAGGCATATGCAACATAATAATAATATAAAAACAAACTTAACCTAATGCTCAAGGAGATTAATAAATTAAATACTTTTAATGAGTATATGAACACAAATCATTCACAATTCCAAGAAAACAATACATTGAGAAAAAGTATCCAAAATTATTATCAGAGAGCAAAGAGAAATCTTACAACCAAGCCTTGATGTTGTATATGTTCCTCCCGAATGCCTCCAATCTTCCACCTCAGTTAAAAAACTCTCCAATCCAAAAACACCATCATAAGACTACTATATGTGAGCTCCCCTAACCCTGAAGTCTCAGCTCAATTTATAAGAGAAACTGAGGAGGTTTTAGATCCACCAAAGATGGCTGAGATCCACAAATGAGGGGATTAGGGTTCCATGATCCAAGGGAATTCGCTCCATGTTTGGAGGGGTTTGACTCGAACTAATATGACTCATAGGCTTCTAGTTGGGATATATGCACCAAACTATGCTTCTAGAACTTACTTTTATTTTTTACTTTACTTTGAGCCAGCTACACAGTTTTGAATGGTAAACAGAGCACAGAACTACTCAGGGATTCTTAGCAGTAATAGTGCATGCGCAGACATTGACTGCAAAAAGTGCACAAGTCATATTTAAGAGTGTAAAGATCCATTTTCCCCAAAATTCATGATTTGGTCAAGGAATATGAATGTTTGACTTACAAGGGAGCATGAGTATGGATGGCGATAAATCTATTTTGATTGTCAAGTGTCATGGTGACAAAATGATGTGTAACAACCTACAACATCTCCTCAGGTGGAGATGATGGGACAACCAACTGCTTGAATAACTCCTCTTCACGATTTCATGAATTTATTTTCATTATATAGGAGCTTTCATATTTGGGACTTCTACATAGGGCACCAACCATCCATCATTT
Source organism: Pinus albicaulis (assembly GCA_034641835.2). Lineage (NCBI taxonomy): Eukaryota > Viridiplantae > Streptophyta > Pinopsida > Pinales > Pinaceae > Pinus > Pinus albicaulis. Next base: position 1,293,208,062 of record CM076583.1, on the reverse strand, counting down.
TCGTCCATGAGTCATCCATGTCATCATCAGAAATTGATCCATTAGTCCATATATTTCCTTCCTTCATGACATGCTTATTTCTTCATGCCATGTTTACTTAAGGATATTTCATCCTACTACATGTGCATCAGTGGTGGAAGACATCCATAGATCCTCCCTTGGAAACTCTACATAAACCCATCCATATATAAAAATAAAGGAATGAACATTAAAATCAACATTACCTTTGTGATGGTATTTCATCATTACATCTTCTAGTTTGCATCAACATTCTACATACATATCGACATATCTCCCAAAGATATATATTTTCAAGGGTCTCTTTATTTTTCATACTTCATCAGAGTTTTCATATCTTCCATGGAGAAATATTATTCAAATCTTCTTGGTCTTTCGGATGTTGCTTTCTGTTACCATGGTTGCATATTCCATGATCTCTTCCTTCCTTTCTTCGCACATTACATTCCCAAGAGCTTCCAATCAAAGTTCCTCAATTTTAGTTAACCACCTCATACTTCATATGAGGAAATTTTATGTTGATTTCATCAAGTAAATATGTGACCCATGCATTCCTTCATTCATTTGAGGGAGGAGATACTTACTTTTGATCACTGTGCTCTCAAGAGCATTGATCCATGTTACCAGCAACCATATGACATAACTTCCACAATATCAAATATAACATACATACCTCATTTTCCTTTGGGTCATCTAGACTTCCTGCAACAACGTCCTGTATTGAAAGAGATTCAATCCCTTGAACTGCTTCAATGTCACCATACCATCATCCCATGAATTCAAAAAGATTGGAATTATTAATGAATTTTTTTTTCCTCATGATCAGTGAACCTTTCAAAGAATATTCCATCAAAGAATCTTTAGGATCTAGATTATCCCCATCAACAAATGTTTCCTTTTGGCAAATGTATGACAGACCTTGTACTAGATGACCTTGCCACTTATGTTCCCAATGAGATTCCCAAGGGCTATATCCTTGACTTCCATAGATTCTAAGCATCTTTCATGCTTTTCTATGATGATGTCTCGAGCTCTTGCTTTCAATGCTTGTATGATGCCTTGATGCATCCAATTTAGTTAATCATGATAGATATATCTTACAACAGAACACTTAGGAACTTGAAAATAACTTAGGTGAGTAAGACTATCTCAATAGTGGAGATCTATTACTTCCTCGTTCTTGGATTTCTTCTTTTCATTTTCCTCCACTTCTTCGGTGATATGAGCTTCTTCTCTTCTTCTTTTGTTATTGTCCTTCTTGATCTTAGGACAATCTCTTTTGTAGTGTCCATATTCTTGACATCCATAGCATTGGATTTTAGCCATGTTATTTTTATTTTTTTGAGGACCAAACTGTCCAAATTTTCCCTTTCTTCTTCTCATTGCAACATAAGCTTGATTTTTCTCACCTGCTCTCACATTAGATTTGGTCTTTAGTCTATATTCTTCAATCTTGCATAGTGACTATAGAACCTAGAACGGAGTAGCTTATTTCTTCCCATGAATACTTGAAGTAAAGTTACCCCATTCTTTCGGTAGTGCATTTAATACCATTTTAGTCATTTCAATATCATACCTGACTTCTCCCAGTTCTTGTAGTTAATCCCGGATCTAAGATATCCTCATAAATTATGAGGCTATTCCACCTTCCTTAGACATCTTCAACTTGTAGACTTCTTTCCTTAATGAGATTAATTCTCCAACAGTTCTTACGCAATACAACTCTACCATTTTTTCATACATTTATTTTGAAGTTTTGAGTTTAGATACATATGGGATGAGGGGATCCTTGATGGATTCTATGAGAATCCTTTGAGCCTTAACTTCCCCTTTCATATACTTGGCAAGAGATTGACAACAAGATGATCTTCGCTTTGATTCCTTCCTTGAGATTTGATCCTTGTGTGTTCCTTGATAAGATGTCATTCCTTGACTTAGTCACCTTAATAAGTGATTTCTCCTCTATTAGTAACTTCTTGTAAATGATTTTTACTTCTTTATATTAGGATCTTCACTTAGGTTGTTAGTGTTCTTCTTCATCAAACAACTACCAATGCATAAACCATAAAGAGACAAGAGACACATAATATAGGATATGATCCAGGGCCAAAACCTGTCACTCTTTGATAGGAAAACCCAAACAAATTCTTCTTATAGATATTCCAATTGACGAATACCAAGACCGTGACCCTTGAACTCTTTGCCACGCCAATACCCAGACATGATCTCTTGTTTTAGTTCTATGGAAGACTTAATACTTTCAGTTTCGATCTTGTAATGAGATTATAATAGACTTGTACTTCGACCTTGTAATGGTACAATCATAGTGTCAAAAATTTGATTATGTGGTAGCCATGATTTCAGTTTCTGAGGCAACATATAAATATTTCTCTTCAAACTTTGATCTCTTCTATATTGTGGCTTCACTGAACTTATTCACTGAAAATTCCATGAATTATTTCTTTGAAATAATCTGAACTTTATCTCTCTAAAATTATCACCGAAATCCTTATCTCTGTGATAGCATCATACAATAGCACCAAGCTTATGTCTATGCAACAAGGACCAAACTATATCTCTGCAGTAGGACTGAACACGTGTCTCTGCAATATGAACGAAATCTATCTCTGAGATTATCGAACTGTTGCAACTAAGCTTCAAACTTCGCACTTTCTTGACTGCGCTTTCTTGGCTCTTTATTCTCTTGTACTTCACACTTTCTGCTTCAGACCAGATCACTGAAATTCTGTGTCTAACTGAAATTCAGATGACCCTATTTATAGTGGTTTACCTCTAAAATAAGTCGACTTGAATAGGGTGAAGATAAAAGAACTTTTGGAATAATCACATCATTAGGATTAGGTCGACGTTTCGAACCAACTAATGTGGTTCATCCTCAGGACAGGTCGAGAGACTGATCAATCTTGATGAATAAATAGTGGAGATGCATCATTGCCCGGAAATAGCCGTTGAAAACTAGCCGTAAGGAAATTAGTTTAAAAATAAATTAATTAATTAAATAAAAATTAACTATAAATATGTTAATAAATTAATAAGTACTTTAAAGATATAAATATAATAGGTAATTGGGGGGGGGGGGTTTAATTATATAATTAATTAATTGTTTAAATAAAATAATACGAAACAAGGCTAACTAAGAAAGATTAGGGTGGAAATTTTTAAATAAATAAATAACCTAAAATACCAAATAAATTCAATAAAATTTTAAAAAATGGGGGTTTATAAATTATTAAACTAAATATAAAAGGTGATAGGGAGGGTAAAATTTTAATTTAATCAAATAAAATTAATTAATTAAATATTCCGATAAAAATAATAAAAAGTAAAAATAATAAATAAACATAATTACCTTAGGGAGGGGGGGAAATAAATAAAATAAAATAAAATAACATAAAAATAAAATAAAATAAATAAAAATATAAAAACAAATCAATAAATTAAACAACAAAAAATAACAAAGATTACCTGGCGAGAACCGGGGTCCAACTCCTACTTAATTTCCAATTGTCATCACTGTTAAGATTCTTATCATGTCGTTCAATATCAATCGCCTCCCTTAATTTCCTATGGTGGAAGTGATCAACCGTAGCAATGACTTTTGAGTCTTCAATACAAACATGGTGGTAGGATTTTTCCACATGTTCAGCAAGAGCTGAGGTACGAGACCAATTATGTCTAATATCTGCAGCATGCTCCCAGATTCTCTGCCTAATGGATCAACCTGTTTCTCCTATATAGGGAGTGCCACAAGAACAAGGAATCATGTAAACCCATTTCATGTCTTTAGGGTCGATAGGGTCTTTAACAGACCTAAGAGAATTTCTAATAGTGCAGAGAGGTTTGAAAGAAGCAGAGATATTATATCTCTTAAAGATATGGGAAATTTTGTTCGTTGTCCCCTGAATAAATGGGAGATGGACCTTGGAAATAGGATCCACCCGAGTATATTTTCCACTCATTCCTTTATACGCCTTCTAAAACGCTTTAAGACCATGAGATCTACTATAACCATTATTTTCTAAAACATCAAGAAGATGGGTTTTTTCTGATTCCAAGGAATTGTCATCAGAGATTCTAAGAGCATGAGTCGCAAGAGTACGCAGGACACCAATTTTTGAGTAGGAAAATGATGGGATCCAGCATGAAGATATTGTTTTGTGTGAGTCTTCTTACGAAAAACCCTATGAGAAATGGAGGGATCTTCATTCCTTGAGAGAAGGATATCAAGGAAAGGGAGCCGACATGACTTTTTGGAGGAGTTAATTAATTCTATTTTAAGCCAACTTGAAGAGGGATACCATTTTCTTGTCTTGGAGGGCTACTTGACATTTGTATTAACTCATACATAAGTGTAATATTCCCAAGAAGGGTCCTTCATACATGACATAGACTCAAATTGACTTTTATGACTAGATGAATCAATCCTAAAGGCTCACAATGGGAGCCATTATTAAAATAAAATTACTTGCTTGTGAAACCCATGAGACAAGCATTACAATAATTTTATTTTTCTTTATTTTCATCAATTACATAAAATCAAAATTACACATGTTATTATGAAGACTGAACCTAGTTACTTTTCAACAAATCTCAACTTTATTCAATAGCATTATGTTGGGAGGATTTACATGTGATACCACACTACCTCTAAAAGGCAAATGCCCTATCCAAATGTCTACAAGGTATGTGCTTGTAGGAATATTCTTACCTTGGATCTCCAATTCCAAGTCCTCAAATAATATTGGTCCTCTTCGACCACTCTTATCTTGGACACCTATCCTATCCTCAAAGATCAGTGTCAACCCCTTTCCTTTCTTGGATGCTATATCCCCAAGGAAACCATAGATGCTTATCCAATCATCCACCATTATCTCTCCAAGGTCTTTACTTAGACTTACAGTTGTTAGTCCTGGTCAAGTTCTTGACACGTGAAGACGAGAATTCACATGTGATGTTTAATATCACTCCCTCTCAACCAAATAGGATATCCCTATTCCCTCTTAACCGATAAATAGATCCTTTCTCCTATTTAAGGAGAATCCCTTTACTCCCTCTAAGAAACAGAGGAGATCCAAAATTCCTTTGTAACTGGGAAGTCGCCATAACAAGATTTACAACTTGTTCTTATAAGAGTACTTAATACTTTTTCTTTATCACTACATGGCTCCCTCTTTCGAGCCTGCTTCCTTTAAAGGTATCATGGAGCCATATTCTCTCTTCAATCTTATGACAAGATCCAAGTCATGTTTAGTGTTCATCACTCTCATCTTCAACATGAAGGAATTGCATCAAGCCTTTTCAAACTTCAAGTTGATCATTTATTCCTTATGAAAGTGATCTCCTTTGACCTTCAAGTTATATTCTCGTACTACTACCTTTCAATCCCAAGATGGGCACATATTAAATTCATAGTTGCTAGGTACTAGATATCGAGATTTACTCAAAATTATTCATACATTTCCATCCATACAGTTGAACTTGCCTCAACTATCATCATGTATTCTTGCAACATTCTTCCAGGTAACAAAATAATATGTTAACCATATAACCAATAATAATTAAAATCAGACTTACCTCATCATGATGACCTTCTCCTCTCATCAACATCCTCGTGGTCCATCTCTATATGAATCTTCCTTCATGCATCATAGTGCCAAGGATTGAACTTGATTACCAAGTTACAACTTTTTCGGAGATTATCCTGGATGTTAATCATTAATCTAGTCTAAATATAGTCTTAATTATTTATATATCCTTGAGTAAGTCAAATCATTTTCTTTAAAACATCATACAATTATTCTAAGCATGTTACAGGACTCTACATACATGAATCTTAACTAAGATTCACTTTCTATTCCTCTTATTCCATCATCTAGTTATATGTCTCATAATAAGTCTGCATCCTGAGCCATTGCATTCCTTCATCTCGTTTCCAATGTTGTTTCCACGTTACATGGAATGTATACTAAATTTTTCATAGTGCTTCTCTTAAGAACCTTCCATAATGATGGTTCTTCTAGGATCATAATGATCCGTCTAAGCAAGATGACTACCTCTAACATAATATTGCATAATTCTTGGATGAATATTATGAAAAAATGGTCTAATTATCTATTATTAAAGACTATATAATTCTTGCAAATCATCTTAGCCAAATAGACTCTGTGTGCGCTACTATCACATGCTTCCTTTTATGATGTTACAGTAAATACCAAATTATTTAAAATAAACAATAATGCATAATCTTCTAAAGGAATGACCAATTTTTACAAAGAACTTCACAAACAAGATGCCTCCTCTAATAGTAGATATATTTCACTTCCTCTTTCTTCAGCTTCTTTTCAGGTTCACTTTTTTCCTCAACTATGTGAGCATCATTTATTTCCTTTCTCTTGTTGTTATGTAGGCTAGGATAGTCCCTCTTATCATGTTTGTATTCATTGCACTTGAAGCATAAAACCTTGGAAATTTATTTCTTCTTGGACTTTCCAAACTTCCCTTTCTTTGGATTCTTGATTGTAGCTAGAAAGGATTGAGATTGATCATCTGATCCAATGTCATATTTCACCTTGATACTAGATTCTTCCAAAATGCATTGACCCAAAAAAATCATCAAAAGGAATTGAATATTTATTAGAGTAGATGCTTGTCGCAAAGTTGCTCCAATCCAGTGGTAATGTATTAAACACACAGATGGTCATTTCTGAATCAGAGATTGTTTCTCCAAGCCCATACAAGTGTTATCTTAACTAAGAGATCCTCATTAGAAAGGATTCCATATTCTCAATCTTTGACTTCTTCATCTTATATAGCTTATTCTGCAAAGACATATTTTGTCCTCATGTACTCACATAGTACAAGTTCACTAGCTTATCATACATAGCCTTGGAAGTTAACAAATATAACAAGGGAATCCGTAATGGATTCAACTATTATCCTTTGTGCCCTTACTTCTCCCTTCTTGTATTTTTCTAGATATTGAGTCTTGTCTTTTCTAGGTTTAGTAATTTCCCTAGTAAAATATTCCATTACCTCATGCTTAGTAAGAGCCAAGTTAATCCTTTTCTTCCATGCTAGGAAATTTGATGCTCCAATAAGCTTATTTCTCTCATTGCAGAAAGAACCCATATAACCTGTAGATTCAGACATGATGTGATAATATTATATTTACGTGATAACCAAGATTTTTCTTGATGATGTCTCCAAAATTATTGATGCCTTCAAGATCTTTGAAGAAACTTCAATAATGTCCTTGAAATATGTTCCCTAGGATTTCTCCAACAACAACTTCCAAGAGTGATGAACAATAAAAATATACTTTGATGCTTCCTTAAAATAGGTCTACCAATGAGTCTTCAACTAGATCCCTTCAAGATACAGTCCTTCTTAAAGTCTCGTTCTTCTGTCTTTCCTTGAAATTTTCCTTTTTCCTTCCCCTTAACAAGTAATTCCTTCTAGTTTCCTACCTACCTTCCTTGTTCACCTTAGCTCTGATACCATGTTGGAAAATTCAAAGTGGCATCTTATTATAATATTTTCCTTTTTACCTTAGTATTTTCTTAAGAGCTTTTTTTATCTTCTTATGTTATTTTAGTTAGATCTTTTCATCAAAAAAATATCAAGAACTAAACAATAACAAAAGAGGACATAGAAATTAAGCTCTCATCCAGGGCAAAACCCCACTAAGGGGAAAGTTAGTAAACTCTTATCTTCTTATAGAATCTGCTTTGAATGAGATAAATACCCAATTCCTAGACCTAGTCCTTCTCCAAATACCAATTCAACCCTTCCAACAAGTCCTTTCTTGATTTTGCACCAACCAGCTTCAACTCAAAACTTTGACCTTCCAGATTCAGTACTACAACTTGACCAGTAATTTTAATCCTTGTTGTTGCTATAGAAACCCTAGATCAACTTCCTCTTAAGACCTTCCCAGAGCAAGACAACTCCTCCCAAGGTCAATGAGGTCAAGATAGAGCTTTTCCTTTTCCTAGAAACAATATACAACACTTCGTCCTATTGCAACATAATCTTGCAATTTCGGCCCTACTTGGAAGCTACAAAAACCCTAATCCTTCACTCATGTGAGAGAGATTAAACCCAAAAACAATTTTTTTTCCTTCCTTTCTTCTTTTAGGCCTTTGATCTCTTCTTGCCTTCCTTCCCAGCTATAGATCAAACTTTTCTTCTTGAGATCGAACTTATTGGTGAGTGAGTGCTAAATGAGGTCGAGCTACTTCTTTATATATCCTTTCCAAGGATTCTAATTCCCTTCCTTTAGGCCGACTTGTAACTGTCAGGGACGACTTGTAATTTTGGGTTTCTCAGACTTTCTAGACTTAAAATAAATTAATTTTCCAATTAATTTTTTCCAAAAGGGTCTTATAAACAATATGTTGACTCATTTCACTCATGACAATAAATTCTAATACCTAAAAAACCCTAGAAACATATAAAACATGCTTTTACCTAGAAGACCATCAATAATGAGAACGAAACACATGCCTTAATAATAATAATTTTTTCTTTTCTTCTTTGGTTTGTCACATGGGATACATATTGAAATAAGTACATCAATTATGAAGACTGAAACTAGTTACATTTTCAATAGAGAGAACTATGAAGGCCATCCATAACTCACCCTTAGCAGGTCTCCAGGTATTCTTCAAGACATAAATGTGGGCAAGAGAAATATTCACTTGGAAATGACTCAAGGAGGACATTTGGAGATATGTGGAAGAATGAGCTACTTGCTAGTAGAACAAGGGAAACCCATCCAATAGGATTACTTCATCCACTTCCTATCCCATAGAAGAAAATGAAATCATTTCAATGGATTTTGTTATAGGGATTTTGACATTGCAAGGGAGAAACTGTATCTTTATGGTGGTATATAGGCTAAGAAAATTGCACACTTTATAGCCATATCTTTTGACTACACATCGACATGGGTAGTAGAGACATTTTTTCGGGAGGTCTTTATATTGCATAGGGTTCCCAAGCATGTTAAATGACCAAGATAGAATATTCCTCAGTTTGTTTTGGCATGAGATATTTATATTGGCTAGCACAAAATTAACCTCGATTACTACTTACCATTTGCAGACAAATATCGTCAACAAATGGCTGGAAGGCTATTTTAGAAATAATGTGGTTGGTTAGAAAAAGATGTGGATTAGGTGGTTGCACTTGGGATAATATTGCTACAACACTCTTTACCATATGTCCATTGGCATGTCTCATTTCAAGGAACTACATGGATATGACGCCCTCATTTATTGAGATGGCATTAGGAGACAACAGGGCACCAAAGGAAAATGATTGGCTATAGGAAAGTCAATATACTCTTAGAATACTCAAACAAAACTTGCAGATGTCCCAAAATTAGTAGAATATATATGCATATCATTACAGGGTGGAGCACAGTTTCCAGGAAAGGGACCTTTTGTTCTTGAGGATTTAGCCATATAGGAAGTACTTCTTGAAAAATAGAGGCTCTAAGAAACTAAAGCCCTAATTTTATGGACCTTATATGGTGATGTGGAAAATCAGGGAAGTGGCTTATGAACTAGATCTACCAAAAGAAATACATATTTAAAATGTCTTCCATGCATCTCATCTCAAAAAGTTACTTAGGAAACAGGTTAAGGTGACAATATAACTTCCACCATTAGACAAGGAGAGTAAATTGGTCCTCATTCCAGAGGAGGTAATGGATACAAGTGAAAGGAATTTGAGGATTCAAATTATCAAGGAGTACTTAACCCGTTGAAGGTCCTACTAATAGAAAATGACACATGGGAAGGTGAAAAGGTATTACAACATACCAACTTACATTTGCTCGAGGACAAGAAAATTCAAGAAGGGGGGACTATAATGTCCCTTTCCAATCCAAAGCAATAAAGAAAAGTGAAGTCATATCCTACCATGATCCCTGTAGAATATAGAAAATAAAAATGGGTTCAACATGTTAATTAGTAGATATTATCTTCATAATTTAATAAAAGGTAGTAAAGTCACTTTAGAAAAATAAGTGACCCATATTATTATTTTTCCACCCATGCTATTTTGGAGAGGGAGAAATTAAAAAGAATATGAGACTTGAGGAAAATGGGTATATGTGAGATTTTATTGGTGAATTGTTAAGTAGATCAAGTAGATATTGTGAGATGGTGAATGATTCAGTTTTCTCAGTTTCAGTGTTGAAATACACACCATAGCTAGTGGCGATTGGTTTTGGTGGCTACTAGGCCATCCTAGCTAATCAATAATATTATCATCTGTAGAGGAGGATGAATTGGTATTTTTAGAGGCCAAGTTTGTAGTATAGGAGGAGAACAATATATTTACCAAATAGGCCAAATTAATAGATTGTACAAGGGTCAATTTTTTTTGTTAAGGGAAGTTGATTTGCATAATTTTTAGAGGTTGAATTGTGGTGTTGCAGGGGTTGAGTTTATTCTTCAAGATGGAGACCGAATTAAAACCTTTGAGGGACGAAATATTATTCTGGAGGAGGATGAGATTACCTTATTATAGGAGGGCCAAGTTGCATTTATTTTGGGAGCTAAAATTGACTTAACGAGTGGGCCAGAAATCATTACCATTTAGAGGGTTGAATTATATTGTTGAGGAGGGTTGAAGTTGATTGATTACATTCTTCAGGAGGGACGAATCCACAATTCGTTGTGGAGAAAAATTTTCATAGTTAAGGGAGTCAAGCAAAGGGTTTTTGGGAAAATTCCCCATCAAGTTTCCTTCCATATTAATTTATGTAATTTATTTCCATTTTATAAATAAAATAGCCAGATATTGCAATATATTCTCTACAATTTCTAGAATGATGATTATAATTTATTGTTGAAACTTTTGGCAAAAGATTATAGTGAATTTATTGAACTCAAATTAAAATTTTGGAAATTTTCCTAATCAAATTCGGGGGTGAGGGTTAAGAAACTGGCATTGAAGGATGGTAGGTCTATTTTTCTTTTCATGGATTCCTCTACCAACGCATAAACTTATTCCCCTAGGAAGTACCAGCTTGCTTGGTAAAAATCCATATTTAACCCATTTGGACTTGAGGCTTTATTCTTCAACATTCCCATCGTGACATCCTTGACTTCTATTAACGCAATCCCCTCATTAGGGAATCATTTTTCTCAACTATGACTAGACTAGGGATGCATGTTAGGATCCAACTTATGGGTGGAATTATATTTAGGGAGGGTTCCCATATGAGGTTGTTGTAGAAACCGATGAGATCCTTTTACAAGTCATTATGATTTTTTATTCTTCTACTAGCACAATCTAGGAGAGATGAAATGCAATTTTGGTTCCTATGCTTAAGCATGGATTTGTGAAAAACTTTGTATTTTTCCCCTTCTTTAAACTAGTGTATTTTTGTTTTTTCCTCCATAGGATCTCCTCCTGCTTCCTTCCTTCCACAAGTTGGGTCAAAGTTCCTCCTTCTTGTTGGGTGAGAACCTCTGGTAGCCCCTCAAGTATTATTAGTTGTTGCATGATTTCCATTTGACTTTCCAACTATTGTTTAGCCTAAAAAATGTTGCCAAATTCTTCTTTATTCCATCTGTGAATTTGAGACTTGAGGGATTTTAACTTCTCTTCAAAATTATACATGGGTGAGGGGTTGGACACATTTATGTCCTACCACCATTTCTTGGGTTTTTCCACAAAGGTGGGGTTGTGGAGCCAAAAGCTCTCAAATTTAAAAGGGTGATTTTTAGGCCCAAATTTTATATCCAATTCAAGATAAATGGGCCAATGGAAAAATCCAACATAGGGAGGAATGGACACTCCAAAAAATACGGCTTTTACTAATAAGGCTTATAAAATAATAAATCTATCAAGTAGACAAGAAATTTGATGCTCACCTCAACGATTGTTCCAAGTGAATGTTCCTTCATTATGTCCACATCTGTGGTGATCATGGATTGAATTGTTTCTTAAAATGATGATATTTTGTATCCAATCGCCTAATCCCCCATTATTTGATGTTGAGATTCAACAAGAAAATTTCAGCACCTACACTAGGGTGGGGCCCATAGTGCTATTTTTGGATGCATGTCTATTTTAGTTATCCCTTGATTAAGATGGACAATAAATTGTAATCTACTCTCAATGATGACTTGAAATACTTAACTGAGAGTGATAAACTCAGTTAGCTAGTGGATTTCAAGTTAGAGGTATTTGGTGAGGCATGCAGAGTAATTATAGTTGTAACAGAGTTTGAAATGCATTGCTGCATTAGTTAATGCAAGTTGCAATCAGTTTAACTCAGTTAAGTGAGTTAAACTCAGTTGTGATAGTTGTAACTGAAGATACACTAATGAGAGATCAAGTGAATTAAATATTAATTAATGTAGATCGAGTGAATCCAAGATATACATGCATGTTGTATAATTTCTACATTTTATTCTAGATATTTTATCATATTGAAGTTGCCTCGAATTATGCATATATCATTGGTCAACAACCTTTTGATTTGAGAAATAGTATTTAAAAATAGATCCTTTTTCGCCAAAATATAAGGTCCATATGCAACAAACAAGCAACCCTCTTCTCTAGACCCTAATGGTCAGAAACAAATTGCTAGGGTTCGATGTGTTGTCATCCAATTAGTAAAATCTATTTCTATAAGGTTCTAGAGTATTTTCAGGCCTCCAATGTGGCCATTTTCATCCAAGGCTATTGATTTTCTACCCTTCCAACACTTCTACGTTAAGGAGTCTAGCTTGTCAATTGAGCACTTATTTTATTGGAAGATTAATACACTAGGAATTTCCTTTTTAAGGTGGTATTTCGAGAGCCTTTCATTCCCTTTGAAATTAAGGCCCCAAATATTCCATGATATAATATTCATTGATAAATATATTGAGAGGAGGAAAACACATCCATGATTAGAGTAACTTTACCTGAATTGGCTAGTAGTTTACCCACTTCGTGGATTAACTTCTTTTTGGTTTTTATCCCGCTCTTTTTATCATCCTTAAGAGCTTTTACATTTTCTTTGAAGTCATGGGTGTGAACCTTTAGAGATCAACTATATGGATATGTTTCAGTTGATGGAGGGGATTTCCTATTTTTAACTTTGAGATAATCTTGATGGATCTGCTTAATTCGTGCATCTAGGATTGTTCTTTGGGTATTTTTATTTCCATTAGTCTACAATGGTTAATAATACTAGCTCATTAGTGTTCATCACTTCGGGGATATCCTGCTCTAGCACTAACTCAACATCTGGAATTTCTACCTCTTCCTCAGGTGGTGCTGACTATGTATTCTCTACATTATTTATTTTTTTATTGTTGAATCTTGTTTTGGGTCTTGTTGGGATGCTAGAGCTTTAGAGTATTTTGCTGGTTTTGTATCCATTTTCTTTGGTGAAGCTAGGGCTTCAAATATGTTCTTGGCCTGAAATGGATACCCTAAAGTAGAGGAGGAGGATTTTGGATTTCTTCTTCTGGAATTAGATTTTTTAAAGTCGTTTGAGTCCATTGCTGCAGATTTCACTGGACGGGACATTGGTTGGGTTAAAGGGAAATATTTGAAAACATGGTCATATTCATAATAACACTTGCAACGAAAGGGGACATGCTCATAGTACAAGAGTTGGATTGTGTCTTCATTCTTATAATCTACAGCTTAAAAATATGGCACTAAAACTTCATGTAAATCTGAATCACCTCATAAATTCCTTTTGCAAAATCCATTTTAATACAAATTCTAGCACAAGAGAAGTTATTATCCTTTCCCTCGGAACTAGTAATGTAACTTACCAATTTTTCACTTATGAATTTGAAAATTTCATCACTGCAAAAAACAAGGGGAAGATAGGGAAATCTAATCCATACAGGCGCAGAAGATATTTTCATGATATGATTACAATCCATTTTCCACTACATGAGAAACATTACACTGGAGCCCATGAAATAGTGCTTAAATTTGTAGATTATATCCCTGTCCTATTTTCTTTCAAAAACAAAAGTAAAATAATTGTTTCCACAATATAAACTACCAATGGGCTCATTATCTTCCTAATTATTATATATTCATTTGAAAATAGAGCTATAATTGGGCCAAAATTAGGTGAACTTACCAATCAACCCTCATTCCTTACGGGTTTTAACGTTCTTTTGCGCAGAGATAAAAAATCCAAAATCAAGAGAAAGAAATGTATCTACCATTTTTACAAATCTACATCAGGGCAGAGAGCCATGACCATCCATGCTAGGGAACCAGAAATACCAACCATTGTACAAACAATGAACTCAATAGAACTAATTGAGAGAATATATCAACAACGACAATAACAATTCGGAGCAGAAAAAAACCAATTTTGAAACCCTGAATTAGAAACATAAATTTGTGATCTACCATGAATATTTAGCATAGCTACTGTAAATCCCAAATCTACAACCAAATATGTTGTGCAAATATACAATGAGAGGGGATGAGAAACCATAGGTAGGAAACCCTAGCCTCTCATTCCCTCAATGACTTCAACTCATCCATTTTTCCCATCTCAAATTATATTTCAACCACTTATGTTATCATGTTTTTTTTTAAGTTCAAATTATATTTATGTATCAAAATTTATAGATCTAAATAGATTATACATTCCCTGATCTGTCATTGGAGAAATTAGATTCCATGTTTTTTTAATTTTTTCCATTAAAACTTTATGTGTGTGTGTGTGTATCATTCCCTAATATCTCACTAGCGAAACCAAAGGAGTGATATTTCGTCAAGTTCTTGTTTATTAGTGTCTGAGAATCAAAGTTCCAGGAAAAATTGACATAATATATGTTTCTAAAACTAATCTAACCAACTGGAATGCATATACAAATAATCAGGAGATAAAAAGAAAAAACAACTAAATCAATAGAACAACATGAAAACTAGGTATATAGGGACGTTTTCCTTTATAAGTGGAATGTCCAAGACACTAAGGGGGTGCAAATGTGCCTCAATTATCTCCAAATACCTATTCAAACTCTTCACTTGAAGTAGAGCTCATATAACTATAGTAGAATATAATCCTCTATGTCATGAAAATCCAACAACACCTTACCCGACAAAGATTTAATTTTCTAGTACAAATAAATCATGTGCATATATTGGTATTTTGATTTGTATGTATTTCTTGTACGTGGGATCTAAGAAAATATTGTGGCTATGATTTTTGAATCAGAAAAACAACCTTTTTCCCTTACCACTCTTTGTTCCATCTCTCATAGTTCCCTTTGAATGTTGGGGGAGGTGTGATCATAATACTGATGAGTTGATGGATTTTCTCAATAACGAGCCTTGGAAACCCCATGTGCCTCATATTATACTACCCCATGCAGAGCACGTACTTGACAAGGAATTGGAACGATTGATTTTGAAGATTGATGCCCTGATAGAAAGAGTCTGTCAAATATCGAATACCCTACAAAACCAAAAACAAATAGAGTGGGGGTGCACTCCTCCCCCTGATCCTATTTTTGGATATGGAATCTTACATTGTAAACATTTTTTCTTAGATCAGAAATAGAAAAAACCATAATCCCATACTTTTCCGTTAGAGAGAGTGGAGTGCTAGGAGGAAACGACTCAACTAAATTGTAGAAAAATGAGTTGAGATTTACCCTCAAAGTTCTTACCTATAGGAAAATTTGAAATCCATAGGAAATCATCATTAAGAGTTCCAATCATAGTAAATTCCCTTGCATGATCCACTAATGCAAGGTCTAGTCTCACAATCTACCATGCAATATGAAAATAGGTAGTGTGATGGCTAAGTCAAATTAAGTTCTGGTGTTCCATACTTGGAGTATACTTCCTTCCATCGTAAACGAGGGAGGGTAGAATCACACATCCCTTCTCATCATAACTCGGCGTGACGACTTCTATGTGCCCTCCCATGTATTACTGTGTTGATCACCATATAAGGGGTATGTTATTCTATGTTACATAATAATGTTTTCATGTTTCACTCTAAATTTAATACCAAGTATGCTACTAATTGACAGTCATTCCTATCACTACCCAAAAATATGTCTTACTATTTTTTTATTAATTTATTTTAATTCAAATGTATATATACTAACTTCATGTGAAATTATAATAATATGTTTTTAGGATAATTATTTATTTCGAAAACTCTGTATTTAAATTCTTTTAGAAACTAAATGTTTAGTAAAAAAACACAATTTTCCATTAAATTTAATTTTTGGTTGAATTAATATTATTATTCCATGTAACCTATGTAGACAAATATTATATTTTATGAAAAAAATAGATAGCAAGTTGAGTGTTTGTGTGTGACTAACCTGTCATTAGGGAAAACTAGACTAATCAATCTGCAAATTGACTTTGTCCACTTAAAATGTTTGTAATTGTAATAGAATTTGCTACATGGAAATATACTAATGTAATTATGCATGACCTTGTCAAATTAAAACTTCTAATACCTACAAACATGCCCAAAAAGAGACCAAACATTTCAACTATTTTCCTTTGACTAGCCCAAAAGGAAATTGACAAGATAGCTAATTATTTAGAGGGGGAGTCCACGTGAATAGTTATAGGTGGAATGTTGCCTCCTCTGAATCTGTAAAATCTAAATTCTCCATTGCTCAGGCCAAATTTGTTACTTTGATGCCCAATTTATTTGTTTGGTGTTGGATTCATCCAAGCAAAGAAGTATTTCTTGTTGCTCCTTCGATCTTTCCACCAGAACTCAACCCATGATAGTTTTGACATACTTATAAATATCCAAAACCCATCTATACTTTGTATTTTTTTCCTTGTAGTTCTTGTATTTGATATCCAATTATTAATGAAACTACGTTCAATTCACGCTTCCGCTTCGACCTTCTCAATCTCTTCTTGAACTGCCAGGGGAGTTGTGCTACGGTATATATGAGCATAGTTCTTTATCATTTTTTTTCACTCTAGATATGGAAGTCCTTGATCCATTCCTTCTTCCTCGATACCCCACTCTTCCCCTTGTCATTGAAAAACAATGATGACAAAGGTGAGTCACAAGTAATAGGGGAGTGTTGACAAATATGAATAAAGATGAGGGGCTAAAAAAAATAAAAAAAACTTGTTGTAGGGATGAAGCACCACAAAGCTATCAAAACAAACTTTGTATACCACTTCCAAAAAAATATGGAAGGCTCTTAACCAAAGAAAACCACAACCATTAGAATTCAAATCCCACTATGAGACGATATGTCCAAGCTTGCAACAAGGTGATGGTCTCGTAGAGGTCTTACCAAGAACCAAATGACACAATTAGGGGAATTTTGAGGTAAAAAATGGGTCTAAAAATGAAAAATGTACTAAAAAAATCAACTTTAAAAGAACCAATAGGATTCAAGATGATGTCGTCATTCCCAGGGGTAAATATTTTTGGAGGGAAAAGAATAAATCTACTTCTGTAACTGTATTTTCAACTTATCTTCTTATAGGTTTATACAATTTCAAGTGTGGGGACTTGTTGGATGCATAATTAGATTCTACATGCAACGGGTACCCACTAGGCATACTTTTGAGTAGACCAACACTAAGAAAATTTTACAATACATGAAAAAATATGTTTTCATATATATTCATTTTTTCTTGGTGTAGGTCTACTCAAAAGTATGTCAAGTGGGTACTCGTTGCATGAAAAATCTAATACCGCATCCAATGAGACCTTGCACTTCAAACTTACATAAAAATATCTATAGATAACTCAAAAATACAATTAATTAAAGTTTTTTCTTTCTTTCCATTTAAAAATCCACAACACTTATTTTATTATGTTTACTATCATTCTATTATTTTTCTTAGGAGGCTCATTTAGACCTTAAAATTCCCCTAATGTAAGTCCTTGTTCCCACTGTAAACCGAGGGCCAAAAAATATACCTAGAAACTAAAACTAACACAACCAACATAGACTAAGGATACTATCCAATGATAAGAGACTGGAAGCATCACATTGCCAAAGCATATACCCACCCTGAAATCTAGATAAGAATCTTACGAAAAAACACCAAAATTACCCCCCACCGCCCAAGACATGCAAGGAATAAGGCCGCAAGAGAATGCTTATGCCAAGTTGTAAACTTGGTGTAGGTAAATATCACTAAAACATTAGCCTACAATAAAAACTGGAAACAATCATGGAATTGAAGACCTAACCTAAGTTATAAACCTATATCCCAACTAAGAGACATCCCACTACGAGAGATCATGTTTCTCATGGCTTGGCGTGAGCTCTAAGCTCCTTTTAATATCATCAGAATGTAAAACTATTATTACTTCCCCCCCAATTGTCGACATGATGAACTAGTCTTGTGCCACTGCCACCAAACTCTTTGTTCACCCATAACATGATCTCATCGAATACTTCTTGAAATCACTTTGAATGTCTAGGGTGGTGGAGTAAATAACATCCACTTTTCATTGATTGTTTTTCATTTCAAGCTCATACTAAGTGGAAGGAATTTCCCCTTCCCACCTCCTCTGCAACTACCTCACTGTAATATTCCAAAATAGAAATAGCAGCAATATAGCTCATAAAATGAAAGCAGCAGCAAGTATTTAACACATGAAATCATGAGACCAATATAAAACCATATTATTGATCATGTATGCAGCAAATAAGTACAAAACAATGAGGCACAAACCATAGTATGTGATAACACAAGCCTCCAATACATAGACACTCTCAAAAGTGAGTTAATGCTGCAACAAAAAATGTCGGAGAGCTGCTACAGTGCAGTTATATTATGCATAACTACAGTTGAAGATGATACAATGATGTAAAAAAACTGATATAGGCCCCAATAGAATCTAAACATACAGATCCGGGTACTAGATCAGCTTTCCAAGACAACCCAAGAGGGTTTCCGGAAAATGCACACAATGTACCAATGTAATCTGCATCCCTAGGGCTGAAGATATGCTACAAAAAATGAAATGGGAAGATATGGCTAAATCTAATGTAGAGAACTACAGATCTGATCCAATAGATCCTCCGGAATGGCTCCTCTACTAAAGAAATCACCTCTCAAAACAACCACTGTAACTACCCTTGCAACTCCTCCCTAAAATAATGCAGATTTGAACTGATACTGCGTTGTAGGCGATATATCCTCCTTGGCCTGGTTCCATATGTCAATAAACCCCAAGGGGATTCTTTACAGGCCTCCCAATGGATGTCAACCTTCCTCCACTGAAAAACTATCTCTGAAGACACCCGATCTAGTCCTCCACTGTTGCACCCTACAACACAACACAATAACCTGCAGAAACTGCACTGATGAAGAAAGCTATAGCTTGGCCTGAAAACCTGAATGTGGAAATGAATACAATGCTCTCATAAGAGGCCTCTCAAGGAAATAGGTGGGATTCCCGCTTGGGAACACCCGGTGCTAAACAGCACAGCAATCTTAGCTAAACAACTGAAGAATGCAAGTAGTCTAAACAGACCATATACAAAATAATAATCAAAACATAACCTCATATGGCTGCCATCCTCTTCCTTATATAGATTATGAGATTCCTTGCCTTTGGCCCCACTCAATTAGGTCATTTCCTTCATGAAATCAATATCCCTCTAAAACTGTGTTATTCCTCAATTAGTCTCCACTCCTCCATAACAGTGTTGTTGGCTTGGTCAAAGTTGACTGAATCAACATGATCCAACCCCTGTTCACACTTGGAGGTGATTTATTTAGCTGCTAAAAAGGTCTCCTTTCACACTTGAAGTTTTTTTATTGCTACTTAGGAGACTTATGGGTCTCCCCACCCACTTATTCACCTACCTAGTGATAAAACAAACTATAATATTCCATTTAGCTAAAGGCTAAATTTTTGGAATATTACAGTCCTCCCCTCCAAAATGTTGTTTGTCCTCAAGAAACTGTATAGGGAGAGAAAAATTCCTCCCCTCCTCCTCTTGTGGCCTCCTCATCAATATTCCCCACCACTACTCAAGATGATCTGCAATAAATCTGCCCTCCAATGGCTCTTCCCAAGTATGCAAAACCTAATGGTTCACATCATGAAAAGGTGGAAGATATAAGTGGAAACCTCCTTGATGTCCAATGGCCTCCCCAAGGTAGGAGTGATGACAAACATGGGGAACCTCATTCCCAATGAGAGACTCCCATACCCATGCTATCATCCAAATGAAATGAGTTATTTTAAGTAGCTCATCAAAAGGATCCTCAACCCTCGGTTCATGCAATGTATTGGGGTTGTATGAAGAGATTAAATTCTTCCACCCAAGTTTTTTCTCTCTCCATTTATGGTATGTATGGGGCTGTTGTTGATCTTGGGATGAAATGTCATCGCCTCCAAGAATGGCCCAAGTTACCCCACCGAACAAATCAGCCATGAAGTGCCTCCTCCAAGAACTCAAGTTCTTCAAATGGCTCCTCCCACATGAAGAAAAGAGATGTAGGGTGGAAATCATGGTTTTCCCATTGTTTCTCCTAAAACATGAAACATGTAAAGTAGGGAGAATCATACTCCCAATGGGCACCTCCAACCTCTGTGCCACTCTCCCAACAAAGCTTCCCATAAACATAAGAGCATCACCAAAATATGAAAGAAAAAACCAATGAAAACAAGCTGCCATATGACAACCGGGAGGTGGATTATAGTTCCACATATGGAACCAGTGCAGTGCATCCCCTTCCTACCTCAAAAAAAATAATAACAAGTGCCCTTTCAGCCACTTGTTTGCTACCACAATCATCCTACAACATAGGATCATGAAAGTAAAATGTGGTGCCAATGGTGCACACCAAGGATCATGTGGCTTCCCCCACAAACCACCAGTACAATAGCCAACCTCAATTATGTAATTGGCCTCAAGTACATCATAATATAATATGAAAGAAGGGATAATCCTCCTTGGTACAACATGTTGCTCATATAAAGTAAAGAAGTACAAATCATAATGCAAAAATGTACCTTCTCTACTATGTACTTTGGTCATTGAGATGAAATGGCTCAACTGGAAGCTCTCCCTCATTCTCAATGAGTAGGAAAGTGGTTGTGACAACCTCTCCATCACCATCTGGGCTATGCATCTCTCCTCATGCTAATATACATCCTGCTGAATTCTCTCCCAAGTGAACTCCTCCATCAAGGAATGATATGCATCAAAGTGCATGGAAAGAAAGTCCACATTTGTTGCATGTAGTAGCTTCTCCTTGAGCTCAGAAACTCTAGTCAAGAAGAATTTTCCATAGGAATAGATAACCTCATCAACCACAATGTATCTATCATCTCTCTCTGGGTCATCAAAAATCATGCAAGCACCAAGATCCTTGGAATACTCTACCAAAAGTTGAGACCTCCAATATGGATCAACCCTACTAAGAGACAGCAATGTAGATCTGAAATGTGAAGCTCCCCACATGATGTTGTCTTCTCCTTTGACATACCCCATGCCAAAGTCATCCTCCAAAGTGCTTCCATGCCCATCATGCAGCTGCTCATGCTAAGTAGAAGTGGTGACCTTTGGAAGTTGGCCTCCCATGAAAAGAAACCATCCAAAAAGAACCTCTTGATCTTGGCCAATGTAAGCATGAGTGGCCTCCATCTACTCCAATACATGGAGGATTCCTTCCACAAAGGAATTACCCTCTATTTCTCCAAATCCATGGAGTAGCTCCCTTGCACCATGGTGGTGCCATCCTCCATCACTGTAGCAACTTCTGTCAGCGCAAAATATGTAGTGAGAGTGGGTAATGCTGCAAATTGGAGAATGTCTCCCTCCTCCTTGAGTCTGCCTCAGACTCTCTGCGTTGTAATATACCCCTCCAAAGTATCCACCCCTCCAGGATCTAAGAGTGGTGCAACCCCATCTAAAGCATCTCTCATCATCTCCTGATCTAGTGGTCTCCCTGGTGGAATGCCTCCATGTAGTGACATTAATGTCAAGAGTAGACTATACATATGGATGGACAACTTCGTCCCTCCCCTCACTGCGCAAATCAGTCTACCTCTTCGGTGCATCAAACTTCTGAAATAGATAGGGGTGTGTGCTCCTCATGATATGATGTTGGTCATCCTTCCTACCTC
Organism: Pinus albicaulis; assembly: GCA_034641835.2. Taxonomy (NCBI): domain Eukaryota; kingdom Viridiplantae; phylum Streptophyta; class Pinopsida; order Pinales; family Pinaceae; genus Pinus; species Pinus albicaulis. The sequence goes on along the minus strand of CM076583.1, from coordinate 1,293,185,927 downwards.
CTCCTTCCATCTACAAGGCTTCACAATCATGTTGTTCATTGATGGTGCCTTGTCCTCCACATATAAAATCTTCAGGAACTTCTTGCAATGATACAAGAATTCCTCTTACTGGAGGAAGTGCTCCATCTACCTCTGCATGAGGTGCTAGATATGCTCTAGATATGATAGAGTTGTTGGCCCCAACCTTCTCTTCTTCTTCAATATGAAATGGAGTCACTTTCTCAATAAGAGGATCCTCTTTTGATAAAGGGATCTTCATGCCCTCTTGTCCAAGAATATGAAGCAAAGATCTTGCCTCTAGCAAAGTATTATGCAAGATGTGAGCCTCTTCAACAGTTTTCTAAAGTGGATTTGAGTTTATAGGTCCTTTTAACCCACGCAAAAGTTTGGTTTTTTTTGGTTTATTCAGTTCCATCAAAGGTGTTTCAGAATGTTTTCCATCAAACCTTTCCACTAATCTCCTAGTGAACTTTGCATAAGAAGAAGTATTTGCATTTTTTAATGAAAAGGACTCAAATATCCACCAAGCATAGGCCTTACCTCCAAAATGCAGCGCTGCAAATTTGATGGCTTCATCTTCAGGAACTTGGTGCTGCTGCAAGTAGGTGTCTAGCTCCTTCACCCAAGCTCTTGCTGAACATTTTGGTGAATCATCAAAAGTAGATAGAAAAAATCTACCCACATCATGCTGCTTGCTCCTCTCCACCTTAATCTTGCAAAACTCTTGGAAGGTGATATGATCTCTGAACCTCTTAGTTTGAGATTCATATTACTGCAAGTAATCACTAAGAGTTTCTCTCTTAGGTATTTATTCTTCTTTCATCTCCCTCGTAGTAGATCTGAGCATATGATTGCGCTGTGAATCATGGTGTGTGGCTGCATGCTCACACCCATCATGTGACAATCTAGAGTTTGCTTTAGATTCAAACTCCCTTGGAGATTCCTTACACATCTCCCTTCTCATCTTCCTGATATCTCCATGAATGTTCTGCATAGTTTGAAGAAAAATATTTGAGAAATTTTCTTCCTTCTTTTCTCCAAACAATGGAGTCATGTCTCTGTTTTCTCTGTACATCTCCTCTTCTTTGAGACAATCTTCTCCTTATGGTGACATATTGGCTGAATTCGCAGGCTGAGCCAAGATTATGCTCTGATACCACTGTAATATTCCAAAATGGAAATAGCAGCAATATAGCTCATAAAATGAAAGCAGCAGCAAGTATTTAACACATGAAATCATGAGACCAATATAGAACCATATTACTCATCATGTATGCAGCAAATAAGTACAAAACAATGAGGCACAAACCATAGAATGTGATAACATGAGCCTCCAATACATAGACACTCTCAAAAGTGAGTTAATGCTACAACACAAAATGTCAGAGAGATGCTACAGCGCAGTTATATTATGCATAAATACAGCTGGAGATGATACAATGATTTAAAAATACTGATATAGGCCCTAATAGAATCTAAACATATAGATCCGGGCACTAGATAAGCTTTCCAAGACAACCCAAGAGGGTTTCCAGAAAATGCACACAATGTGCCAATGTAAGTTGTAGCCCTAGGGCTGAAGATATGCTGCAACAACTGAAATGGGAATATATGGCTGAAGCTGATGTAAAGAACTACATATCTTCTCCAATAGATCCTCAGGATGAAAGAATGGCTCCTCTACTGAATAAATCGCCTCTCAAAACAACCACTGCAACTACCCCTGCAACTCCTCCCTAAAATAACGCAGATCTGAACTGATACTGCACTATAGGGGATATATCCTCCTTGGCCTGGTGCCAAATATGTCAATAAAGTCCAAAGGGCTTCTTTACAGGCCTCCTAATGGATGGAAACCTTCCTCCACCGAAAAAATATCTCTGAAGACACCTGATCTAATCCTCCACTGCTACACCCTGCAACACAGCACAATAATCTGCAAAAACTGCGTTGATGAAGAAAGCTATAGCTTGGCCTGGAAACCTGAATGTGGAACTGAATACAATGCTCTCCCAAGAGGCCTCTTAAGGGAAGAGGTGGGATTCCCACTTGGGAACTCCCGATGCTAAACAACATAGCAATCTTAGCTAAACAACTGAAGAATGCAAGTAGTCTAAACAGACCATATCCAAAATAATAATCAAAACATAACCTCATATGGCTGCCATCCTCTTCCTTTTATAGATTATGAGCTTCCTTTCCCTTGGCCCCACTCAATTAGGTCATTTCCTTCATGAAATCAATCTCCCTCCAAAACTGCGTTATTCCTCAATTAATCTCCACTCCTCCATAACAGCGTTGTTGACTTGGTCAAAGTTGACTGAATCAACATGATCCAACCCCTGTTCGCACTTGGAGGTGCTTTATTTAGCTGCTAAAAAGGTCTCCTTTCACACTTGAAGTGTTTTTATTGCTGCTTAGGAGACTTATGGGTCCCCCCACCCACTTATTCACCTACCTAGTGATAAAACAAACTATAATATTCCATTTAGCTAAAGGCTAAATTTTTGGAATATTACACTAACGCTCCCCACCATAATGACTTTGATAAAACACGCATGATGGGGAATTATTATATATTTTAGTGAAAACTCTATAAACACTATAAAAACAAACTAGTAAAATTTTCTTCTAAATTTTATCAACTCTAAAAAAGAAAATCATATGAATTATTGCTAATTTACAACTTTATTATTAGAATTAACATTGAATCTACACATCATTTATACCAATTTTTTTTAATTTCGATATATATATATATGTATAATCTAATTTTACTTCAATGGTTAGATATGTCCAAAAAAACACACAATTCGAAAACTCGGAATGGGTTGTCTAAATATTGTTTGTTCTTATTTTTATAGTGTTATATATGTTTTTTATTAGTATATTAGTATATTTAATTAGTATATTTTCCCACCAACACAATTTTAAGATGGAAAAAATTGTTGGAACACCTAATCCTCCATGGGTAGGTGTGGAATGTGAAAAGTCACAATGGAGTCCAAATGACTTTGGAATGTGAAACCAAGAGTCACACCATTGTACTATAAATGTACATTATGTATAATGGAAAAATAAGTAAGTCTCACGCTTATCCTTCATTGTGTGTTGAGTCTCTTATTGTGTGTGTTTATTCTTTCTCACACCATGTGTGTGTTTAACATGTTGTTTAACATGGTATCAGTGTTGATACGTCCATAACCAGCTCAACCTTGAGTGAGCCATTTGTGTTTATGGCTTATGCATATCTGCAAAAATTCTTGGCATTTTTGCAGCATTTAAAGAGTTTATGCAGCAGACATTTTGCAGCATTCAGAAAGTGGTTTTGAAGAAAAGCAGCAGTGGTTTTGAAGAAGAGCAGCACTGCGCATCTGAAGGTTTTCATTCTGATTTCTTCCTGCAATTTCTGCCTATTAAATTCTGCATTTTGAAGAGCTGCTGAAAATTATTTAAAGTGGGTTTCTGAAGAAGCTTCTGAGTTTTTACTGCTGAAATTTTCTGGAAATTCTGCGTTTTTAAAGTCCATTTTTCTGCTACTGGGCTACTGGAAAAATTTCTGAGTTTTTTATTGAAAGTTTCTGAAAATTCTGAAAATTCTCCAATTCTGCTATACATTTGGAAATTCTGCAAGTTTTCTGCTGAAAATTTTGTGAAATTCCTACTGAAATTTCTAATCTACTTTACTCTACTCTGTGGTTTTAAATTAAATAAAAAAATTTAAAAAAAAAATTTACAACTCGGCCCTTCGGCCCTCTGCAACTCACCCCCCCCAACTTGCATTTTTTTTTACTCTCACCATACTTACGCTCACCCCTCACGCTCCATACGCTCCCTAACCCTTCGCTCTACACCCTCTCTGCATATGGTCCCTCCCCCTCACTGCAATAGCCACCCTTATCACTCCCTACGGCACAGCCCTCCCCTTCCTCTATCGCTCGACCCCCCTCTCACACCTTACTCCACGCTCACAGTTGCTCACCCTCCATACATCACCCCTCGAGCTACCCACAATACCCACGCCCTCTTCTCCACGACCTCACGGCCCTCTCGCCCACCCCCTCACACGTCCACCCTCACCCAACCGGCCCCTCACCACCGTTTCTTCCGCCGCCCTCCCCAACCTGCAACCACACCATACCCGACTCCCCTCGGCTCTCAACTACCCGCCCTCTCCACCTCAGCCTCCTCCCTGCGTCTGTGTCGGCATCCCTTCCTCACGGCCTCCCCGCTCCCCCTTCGCTCACACACCCGGCCCTCTCTTGCCACCTACGCTACCCCCTTACCCAAATCTCCTACGCCACTACTCTCGTTCTCCTCCCATAGAACCGTCCCCTCCACCCCATATAATAACCCCCGTTTGTTAATTTCATTTTTTTTAATTTTTAAATTAATAATAATAATAATTATTATTATTATTATTTAAAAAAAAAATCCCTTAGTTACCTGCCCCCCTCCCCTCCACATTTTTTAAAATTTCCCTTAGTTTTCCCCCCCCCCCAATCCACATTTTTTTAAATATTCCCCCTCCTTCCATTTTTTTTAATTATTTCCTAAATTACAATTTAAAAAAAAAAACAACAGAGAGAGAGAAAGAGAGGAAGTAAACAGCAGAGAGAGAAAATGAACAGCAGTAAATGAGAAATGGCATATGAAGCAAATGGACTGAATACATAGAGAAAATTGCAGTTTTGCATTGTGATTTGTGGCATTGACATAAGGGTGACTTTCTCTAAAAGAGATTGACATTTGAAGACAAACTGATCCTCATTTTCAAAACAATAGTGGCATTCATAGTTTGGGCACACAAAATTTCTGATTTGTGGAGTTTCTCTTAAGCTCTATTGCATTCTGCAGCAAGGTCAAGCATCCAAGCTTGTGAATATCCCTCCTTTTGTTGAGTTGAGTTGAGTTGTTTTTGGTGTCAAACAGCTCTTTGAAGAAAAAATTCAGCTGCTTTAAAGGCTTCTTGCATAATGTTTTCAGCTACACATTTACAAAATATTTTGCAGAGATATTGACATTGTATTTGCATCTTCATTCATTGTTGAAATCAGTAAATTTGAGTTGTTGGAAAAATTGTTGATTGTTCTCCATCATTTGAGGAGCACATTTTGTACTTTGAGATTTTCATAGTTGGAAGTTCTCTTGAGTCATTTGTATTTCTTGAAATTAAGTTGAATCACATTGTAAACGGGTGCATTTTCGGTTGAAGCTGACACCCTTTATTTTGAGCCTAAGTTGTTGAAATGGCTAAAATCAATAAAGCATTAGAGTTGTTGAACAACCTCATTCATTCAAATGTTCATGATATGGTAAAAATGAGCAAGCATGCTCTTTGTAACATTCAAAGTTGTTTGCTAGATGCACAAGAAAATATTGAGTTTTTGCAGTTGGAATCTCAACTTCAACAAGATGAACTTCAGCAAAAGAGTCACCATTCTGAAGTTGTTTCTGTTCAGAAGATTGAGAAGGACTCCCATCAGCAGCAAATCGGTAAAGTTGTAGTTGATTCCCATTCAGTTCCTTGTACAAGAGCAGATTTACATGCAAATGCAGCAGTTCAGCCTGCACTTCTCAAGCCCATCATCAGACCTTGGGAAGAGCTTGTCCACAACAAACACAGAACTGGTCTTGAATATGACAAGGATGTGTCCTTTCATATTCCAGACTACACCAAGCCCATCATATTTCAGAGTACCGGATTCCTATATGACAGTTCACCTGCAGTTGTTCCAGATCCTGCTCCGCTTCCACAACAACAACAACAGATTGTAAAATGCCAACACTGTGATCGAGTTGGCCATATGAAAGATCATTGTTTTGATCTTCATCCATGCAAGCACTGTGGTCGGGACACCCATTCTTCAGACAGATGCTTCAGAAACAAGCCTCCTGCAATAACAAAGATTCATCTTGGATGGATCGCTTCTTGGCAATGGGCATCAGTAGCCAAGATGTTTAAGACACATGTTAGAACTTGTTCACGGATATTAAGCAAAATTGCAGTTGAGTTTTCACCATCATCTCACCTTGTCCCTGACAGGGGGGAAAATGGTGGTCATGTACAAGCTTCGACGTCAGATCAAGCGAACCTGAGCCACAATCTCTCATTCCATGTTCAGAGTTGTAGCCAGAGACACAACAGTTCAAGCGAGCCTGAGCCGCAATTCGTCATTCCAGATTCAGAGATGTAGCCAGAGACACGAATGCCCATGAGCATGCCTTCGGTTGGTGGACAGCCTTAAACCATCATCTTTGGTTGGTGGATAACCTAAAACCATCACAGGTAGTAGACCTCTCTTCTTTTAGGTTGAAGGTCTCCCTTTCATATATGAGGGACACTTCCTCTAGCAGAAACCTTCAGCTTCTTGCCAGCTTTGGTTGAGTTCCAGGAAATGCTTCAAGCATTCCAGAGTTGTTGGTAATCCTTAAACCATCACAGGTAGTAGACCTCCCTTTTTTTAGGTTGAAGGTCTCCCTTTTTTATGAGGGACAATTCCTCTAGCAGAAGCTTTCAGCTTCTTGCCAGTTTTGGAAGAGTTCCGGGAACTGCAACAAGTTTTGCGTTTCAGTGTTGGTGGTCATCCTTAAACCACCTCTTTTTGCCAACATTTCAGAGAGTTGATTCAGCCCAAGTGCTGCCATGTATACTTTGCATATTTGTATTAAAACTCTCTTCTTGGACTCACACATACCCCTTCGTATTAAGGGGGGGAATGTTGGAACACCTAATCCTCCATGGGTAGGTGTGGAATGCGAAAAGTCATAATGGAGTCCAAGTGACCTTGGAATGTGAAACCAAGAGTCACACCATTGTACTGTAAATGTACATCATGTATAATGGAAAAATAAAAAAGCCTCACGCTTATCCTTCATTGTGTGTTGAGTCTCTTATTGTGTGTGTTTATTCTTTCTCACACCATGTGTGTGTTTAACATGGTGTTTAACAAAAATTAATATAAATTATTTTTATTTTTATTATTTTTTAAAATTATATTATTAAATTATTATCAAATTAATTTATTAAATATTAATAAATAAATTTACAAAATAATAAATACAAATTTAAGAAAATTTCTCACCACAATATTTTTTAGTGTAATATAAAATTCCAAACCTAAATACAAATTTTGAGTAATAAATACAAATTTAGAGTATGAAAATTGTTTTTTCACTTTGTTTTAAATACAAAATAAAAAATTATTACATATGCAAAGTTTTGATTATATTTTGATTTATTAATTTTTTATTATTTATAGTACTTAATATTTTGAAAAAAAAAAAACATTATTTTTTATTAAATTAAATAATATTTTTTTAATGTTAAAAAATTCTTAAGAAATTACTTCCACTTCAAAATCATCTCTTATTCTCATAGTCTGACAAAAATAAAAATCCCGCAGAAAAAATCACTTGGCACGACACTATCACATCATGTATGATTTGATTAAACAAACTCTTAAAGTGGAGAGGTTAACTCGTAGTTATGAGTATGATAACTATGGATTGGACAGGATTGGTTTTTTGTTGTTTTTTTTCATAATTGTGTATAAAATCTTTTAATTATTAATAGAATATAATAATAATAATTTAACTATTATTTTGTCTTTGAAGTTTCTTGTCCAGTCAAATTATCCGTTATGGAATAACGGTTAGTCAGAGTTTTCTATCTATTTAAACTGTGTCTTAGATCAGATTTCTTATCTTGTCCGGATGATAAACCACAATCACTGGTTCGAAATGCGTCGACAAAATCTGCCTGAATGTGATTTTCACCGAAAGATTTTATACACAATTTTTTTTTACTAGTGAGATTATATTTTTTTCATTTTTTTTTTAAATTTTGCGTTTGAAATTTTCTTTTTTATTAAATTCATATTTTTTCTCATTAAATTTATAATTTCTTTTTATTAAATTCATAATTTTGTTTATTAAATTTATAATTTTTTTAACCCACTTAAGATAAATTAATTTTTAAATAGTTTCAAATATTTAATTTTTAAATCAGTTTTATTTTTAATAATATATATTTTTTAAGAAAATTAAATTATATTTTATATTAAATAAATATTAATATAATAATTTTTTAGATAAATTAATGTGAATCTTTTGTTAAGTCTTACTAGCACAATCGATTGAGGATGGGCTTTGTTAGAAAGACGACCCACGATCAAACCTCACAGAGGCTGTTGTGCCCGTGCTAGAGGGAGGAGACAATTTAAACCCAGTTAGCTTAGTATTGGTGTGGCCTAGGTCGGGTGGAATCCCTGGGTGATTTTGACCGCTTAGAGGCCCCTGGGTCACGATTTCTCAAGCTTGATGCAATCTTTGATCAAAAAATTAATGTGAATATTTTTATATATTATGATGATGATGATTAACGTCCACTAATACCAATGTGGTCTACCAGACCTCAAGAAAAGAGTCTAATTGTGATTCTTCATAATCTTGTTTTTGTGATCAAGGAGAAGGGAAAGAAGCACTCCAAGATCTGGGTTGGCTTAATAAGTCAAGAAGATTCTACGTGTGGGTTACTTTTGGCCGTCTATATTCAAAGACTATATTGTTGCAGTTCAAAAATGTTATGCGTGCCAGGTCTTTCAGCGCAAGATGCGCGCGCCACCCCTACCCTTGCATCCTGTCATTACCGTAGGCCCTTTTGCTAAATGGGGCATAGATTTTATGACATGTAACCCTCACTCGACTGGGGGACATGCTTATATAATCGTTTTCGTGGACTACTTCACTAAGTGGGCCGAGGCGATGCCTACATTAACTGCCGACGGTAAGACAGCTGCTCAATTCATTTTCAACCATGTTATTACGCGTTTCGGAGTCCCTCAGGCCATTGTCACCGATCATGGCACTCATTTTTTGGATTACATGATAGTAGAGCTGACATCAAAGTTGGGCTTACGCCATGATAGCTCAGTGCCATACTACCCCTAGGCGAATGGCCAGGTTGAAGCCGTGAACAAGGTATTGGTCACGATGCTTCAACGAACGATTGGTATCCACAAATCCAACTGGCATCTCCAATTGTTCTCATCTCTCTGGGCTTATCGAACGTCAGTAAAGAGCGCAACCAGATTCACACCATTCCAGTTGGTGTATGGTCTGGAAGTGACTCTCCCGGTTGAATGTGAAATTCCTTCTCCGAAATTGGCTGTGGAATTATTGCCCGACACTTCCCTGGAGGAAGAACGTCTCTTGTATTTGGAACGACTGAATGAAACCCGCCGCTTGGCTGCTTTGATTATCAAAGCACAGAAAAAGCGGGTTAAGGCTCATTTTGATCAATCGATTTCTCCACGTTCTTTCATTGAAGGGGACCTCGTCCTCTTATATGACCAAGCACATGATAAACTTGGAGCGGGAAAATTCCAGCCCATGTGGCATGGGCCCTATATCGTTAAGCGAGTATTAAAAAATGGGGCCTATGAGCTAATTGACTATGAAGGTATTCCTCTGGCGCAGCCTAGAAATGGGTTTTACCTCAAGAAGTACTACGCTTGAATTATTCTTGTGTGGTGTGTGTACATAAGAGAGTGATTTCATTTTTGTGCATGTGTGGTGTGGTGTGCTTTGTAAGCGTCTTTCTGCTGATTGGGTCTTCCTGATTGTGCAGATGTCTATTACTCCTTTCGTCGGTTTCGTAGATGGTGCCTCCCGCAGTACCAGGAATCTGTCCTCGACAGCCTAGGTAATTTACAATCCTGCTGGTAAGTTGGTCAATTTACAAGGTGTTTGTCTAGGGCCTACCACAAATAATGTCGCAGAGTATAGTGCCGTTTTGGAATTATTGAACGAGGTTGTTAACCTCGGTATTCGTGCATTACTTATATATCTGGACTCACAGCGTGTAGTGTTACAACTCAATGGTCATTATTCAGTCGAGAACCCATCCATTTTACGACTGTATGTACGTATTCATTTACTGGAAAGGAATTTTGATTACATTACATATCAACACATACCCAGACACATGAATGCGTTAACAGATGCAGTAGCTAATATGGTTAGATAGACATTTACGCAACTTGTAAAAGCATCATCATATGTAAAAAGATCCATCCAGAAATAGATATATATATGTATGTCGAAATGTTTGCAGTTTGTGTACATCACATAAAGTTCAAAAAATATACATGTTTGTTTTAATAATAGCTGGAGACAACATGTCTCGCAAAAATATGCAAATGAAAATCCCTAAATGACTAATCAGCATGGTGCTCGTGGTAGCATTTCACCGCCTGCACCAGTCGCCTCAGTAAACGATGAAGGCGACTAGGCACCCCTACAGTGTGCCTCTGATAAGCCAATGGGATGTCTGCTAAACGAGCATAATCTGGGATCCCACGCGCGATACCCTCCAATTTTTGCACTAGCTCACTCCCCTCGCCTCCCTTTCCTTGAGGGTCATAGGCGAGTGGGGTCCTCCGGGCGATCGATGACATCCCGGCGGGCCTCTTTGGGCCAACATCTGCATACACATAGGATTTTTTGTTAGAATAGGCATGTATCACAAAAAAATCATAAATACATAAAATCAAAAAGAGTCTTACCCAGCTCCTCGTCCCAGTCTTCTCTCTCCAGGAGTGTAAGATCTGGGTCTCCCGTGAAGTCGGTACCGGCATAAGGTCAGTCCTCAACGACGATTATATGTCATCGAAGCCATACAAAGAACTCGGGCCTCCAGGACATTTGCTGGCCCCCTCCTAATCTGGGCATGAGTGCTGCCCATCGAGCCATCTATGGCTCCCTCAATGGTGGATCGGCAACTATCGCCCCCTGGCCCTGAAAGATTGGTAACCGTTCAAGGATGAACGACACCAAGATAGATCCATACCCAAACTACTTCAGTTTGGCCTTCTTACACTTCGTCAACTGTCGTTTGATGTTCATTGTTACGGCAGTGGCCCAATCGAATAGTGTCGGGTTCATGCATTCAGATGCTAAGAGGAGCTGTGTTTTTGTAGCCTCATGCGGCATCTGCGACCCTGCAGCCCGCGTAATGGTATGGAGCACCACTCTGAGTGCTAGATCGGGAACTGTGTGGATATCAACCTTCCCACTGCCTGATCCTGTTCGTGCCCCTGGGCACACTCTTTCCATAACCATTGCCATTTTCTCACCAAATGGCCTAGTACCTGTCAAGATTGGAACTGGACCTCTGCGGGACAATCTAGTTATGAAATAAATTTTGAATACATCGAGTTCCAACACTTGGTCTCAAAGCCTGAATTTTTCTTCGTTCTCGTCCCAAATGCTGATCAAATACTACAGTAACTCAGGTTGTGCTCTCAAACATGGTGTTAAGAAGAACTTTTTTAGACCGCAGTTTCGGAGAGCGTTCATGCATGCTTCGTTCTCCATGGCCATTTCATCTTCTTCACTATGCTCCCTTTCTTTCCACTCGATCACCATTGTGGCCGTGTATCTGCACCAAAATGGTCATAAACACCTCATTAGATCTCTTGAGCACTCAGAAATCCAGCTGATTGGTCCATTTTTTGTAAATCTTGAACGGAATTTTAGGTTGCGCCAGCTGGCACGACCCCTTTGCAAAAAGGAGCCAATTGGCGTGGGTCCGTGCCCGATACCCGTGCCAATTGGCCAAGCCCTAAAATTGCAAAGGTCCCCTCAGGGATCCAAAAACACAATGGAAATCTATAAAAAATTAATTAAAACAAAGCTAAGGAGAGCACCTCTTACCTGAAACGAACGAGAACTGAAATGACGTGCTGGATCGACCACAATCGCCGCCGCAAGTTTGCACAGAAAAACTCACTGTTGCTCTCACAAGAGGTGAAAAGTAAAAGTGAATATGTTTTTACTATTTTTGGCATATTTATAACTTTTCAAAGTCAAATTAGGTTTTGAAGGTCATTTTTCCAATATTTTATTATATTTTGTCAAAAAATGGGTTTTACGCTTGCCTTCTTGTGCAACAACAGGTTTTCACGCGACTTGAACGACGGTACGAGTTGTATTTTATACTTTTTCGGACTCAGTAAAAATACGAAAAAGTCACTAGTGGAGTCATCTTTGAGCTCTTTTCTGACTCTCTAAACATGAAAAGATTTCCGAGTCGCTTGTCGTTTTGATCTCGCTAAATTGGCTGCGAAACGACATCTGCCTAGTATACGTTTACCCCTTTTTCGGGCTGGGATAGATTATTTACGAAAAGGAATACCCTAGCCTATCGCAACTAGGAGGTTTTCTCAGACATAGTTTTCTACCTTTTCGGATCTGAGGAACTATCTACGAAAAGGGACTGTTGGAGTTTACTTTTCCGCTGTCTTTTCAAACTCTCTAAACATGAAAAAACGTCGAGTTCTTTCTTTGTCAGACTCGTTAAAACCTAATGACATCAAATTCTGTTGTAATGATGATACTCGAGTTCCTCCTTCCTAGGGCTCGTTAAATGTACTAGGTTGGATTTGTCTGAAGGACGAACTTATATCACAAGCATATGCTATCCCCTTCAAGCTTGTTCTCAAAAATAATTGGGGTACTCACCAGAAATGGTGGGGAAAAATGAAACCAGTATCATCGTCGTGTCGGCAGTATGTCGCTCTTGAACATGGCACTTGTCTGCATTCGTGTCGGGCTGGGGACATCTCATCTCATTTTCTGCTTGCCTCCATGGGTTTGGGTGATCCTTTTTGACCTCTCATCTGCTCTTTGCCTCGTCGTCATGACCTCAGATCTTTTGATGTCAAATACTGCCAAATCCAGTGTCGTGCCACCGATATGTTCAAGAGAAGTTGACCTCTGCAGTTTTCAACCCTCCTCTGATTCTCATCTGATCCTGATTCACAAACATTATGTTCCTTTGTCTCGTGTCGATGATGTGGGAAACACTATGGCCCACCTTCGATCGAGGTCACTTCCTGTCGACTTCAATTCATTATCCAGGAAGTTGATCTAGAGACTCTTTTCAGGTACCTTGGAGCCTGCATGCCTCAATGGCAGGTTCTTCGCATTCGACATGGGGTTTTTATCATTGGCCTTCGGTCGAATGATTCTGCAAGTGTTCGACGCCAGCGCACTGTTCACATTCCGCGGATTGTACCTATAATACCTTGAGGGCCATTGTCATTATCGGTGGTTCCTCTCGCGTCTGTTAACAGCTTTCATCATTGGCTGGTAATCAGACGATGTTCTTGCATGTTCAACTTCAGCTCACATATTCACATGCGAGGACTTGTACTCTGTACGGGTCGAGATGGAGCGCAAGACCTTGGGTTTTGTCTGATGGAATCCAGGCTGCAGATTTTGTGGGTTATCATGATTGGTTACATGACTCATTGATTGGATGGCTGCGACCATACCTGATTCTATTTACTGATCCCTACTGGATGGCTGTGCCCATACCTTGGATCCTGATTATTGTATACTCTATTATGGATGGTTGCACCCATACCACATATCATGTATTTGTGATATCAATTGTACTTGTCTACGCAGGTTTTCCGATAGCAGTGTTTTCAGTTGGGCACGTTCTCATAAAGCATTTCACCCCTCTCTCTCTCTCGGGCTTCATGCTTTAGGGGGCATCTGTTACACAATAATTTGTCACCATCCCTGCAATTCCTCGTCTCACACATTGGAGGGCCCTTTCCATGACCTGTGAGCAGTGAAATAACCTGAAACCACTTTCATGGCATCCCCCTTGACAAGGACAATCATTCCTCTGAAGACAGTTTCCTGTGAAAAACCCTAAAAATAGACCTTTTGGCCTTGGCGCGACCAGCCAGTTCAGCCCTTGCGCCAATGGGGAAAATTTACCAAAGAGGGCGCGCCAACTAGCACTCTGTCCCAGTATATTGCTCGCGCCAAGCTTAATAAGGATTGTTTTTTTTTAAATAAATGGCGAAAGTTTGATTCCAACCAACTCCTAAACGAGTCTCTAAAATGAGTTGGGAGGTTTGGCTTCGGATCTCCATGAAGGGGAAGTGGTTTTCCACCTATCATGGATAGGGCCAATCCCACCATTGTAGGGATCCCAACTCCCCTTCCACCATCTATATAAACTTGCCATTTTCCCTTAGCAAGCTAGTACTAAGAGCTGAATTAGTAGCAAGGAGACTATCGCCAGACAGCCTTTGAGAGCCAAGTCGAAGAGAAAGAGCTTTGTCTCATTCCCGACGAGCTTCATTGAGACGTGCTCCACTGTCGACCCCGCCGAAGGAAGATCTAGCGTCAGAGCTTAAGGTTGTATCGTTCCTTCGTTTTATTAATGATAAGCGACTTTGATTATGGTTTCATTCGTGTATTTTTATCTTTGATGCAATGAATTACGTCTTCTCTGACTCATGTACAGTTACAAGATTTAGATTCTATGTTGTGTATCGTCGTGTTTCTTCGCATGTGTGCAGGTGTTCGGACGCGCTAAGCAGAAGGATTGTGATCTGTCGAAGCAAAGGACAGGAAGCGTCATCCTTCTTTCGACGACCATCGCGTAGGACCTGAGGTAGGCAACTTGTCATTTCTTGTCATTTTTTAACTAGAGACCTGCGTCTTAGCGTGACTTGATTGTTGCTAGACCCGATCTAGGCTAGTAGGGATCGCCTCTGTCTGCAGAGGGGATTTACCTCTCCAACAATTATGCAGCCAATTTTTCTTTGAATCTCATTGGGTTCACAGATTCAGACTGATATGGTGACACCATTGATCGCAAGTTCACCTCTGGTTATGTACTTAGTTTGGGATCCGGCCCAATTTGTTGGTCAAGCAAGAAGCAGGCTGCCATTTCCTTATCATCAGCTGAGGCCGAGTATAGAGGAGCATTCAATGCCACTATTCAAGAAATTTTGCTACAAAATTTCCTATCTGAGCTTGGGATCAGTGTCCATCGTCCAACTGTCATGTGGTGCGATAATCAAAGTACGCTAAAGTTTTGCAAAGATCCAGTGCAGCGGTAGCAGACCAAACACATCGAGATCCACATGCACTTAATTAGAGAACTCATTCATGATGGGATTATTGATCTTCAGTACTGTCCTAGTTCTGAGCAGACTGCTGATATCTTCACCAAGACTTTCACTGAGCAGAAGTTTCGATTCCTGCGAGATCGTCTCGGGGTGAAGGACACGACTTCCTAGTAGTTGTCTTTTCTCTACTTTTGCATTATATTTTGAGGGGGGGTTTTCTTCCCACTGGGTTTTCCCTCTTTCCTCCTTTTTATGCATTGTATATGGGTACCTAAAATGGTCGTGTTGCCGAGACTCATTCATTTTGCATCACACTCACCTAAGTTATGCTTAAGGGGGGGTGTTGGTGTACATGCACCTAGACTAGTTGTGTTGGTGTACATGCACCTAGATTATCTTTAGTTAACTTACTACTTGCATGTGATGTGCACTTGCTTAATTAAGATTAACTTAATGCTTGCATGTGGTACATGTGCACATTAACATAACATAAGGCACACTTAGCTTCAGTTAGCTTTAACTATCTATAGTTATTGCATGTACAACTAAGCTTAACTTAGTTGTTTTTATGTATTTATTCCAAAACTAATATTGAAGAATCAATTTTCATTATTTTCTCTATTCTTGCTCGCTCCTTCCTTCTCTTCCAAGTTTGTTCATTGTTTTGCAAATCTAGATCTTTGTATCTCAAAATCTTACAGAAAGCCATTGCAAAACATAAATATTTTGTTATATTATATTACAAATATTAGAAATTACCACTGCATTAGCTTCACTGCAGTAACACCTGGATTGTCCCATGTCCATATGAGTATCGAGCTCACTAACTTCAAATAAATGTCCACATTCTATGAGCTTCACAAACGTGGCAGATGGATCATACTTGTCTAGAGCCACCTGTGTACTGTGACCTGAATTCTTGTGAGCGCAAACCCTGCAAACCCTGGGGCAGTGCTCCCCGCATAGACCTAGGCAAGGATGCCCACACTTTAGAGTTTTTGGGCAGGGTTAGTTGCAATGAGGTCTGGTGCATGTTTCATGGCAGGGGAGATCACAAGTATGATGCTCGCACTGCCATTCACATTTTTCCATGCAGGGCGTGCATAAGCTTTCGCATATATGACCACAGATACTATGAAGGCAAATTTTTTGGCAAACATTTTTGCAGGGAGGACAGATCTTAGAGCAATCGGCCATGCATCTGTGGCCACATGGAAGAGACATGAAGCACGATTCCATGCAGGGAATGTGCGAAGTACCTTGCTTGCATGCCCTGCATGTTCCACTGCAAATATGTTCACATCTTGGCCTCGAGACCTTACCACAGGGCTGGACACAAATGAATTTACGGGGATCTTCATAGCATGGCAACTCTGCCCGATGTCTACATGGCAAGGATTTGATGACATTTACTTTACAGGGTCCGCAAGGTCTTCCACACATTTTTTTACATGGGTTACCGTAATGAAGTCGAATTGAACATAATTCGTTGCAGATGGCACCCCTGACAAGAGTGGAGCAAGGAAGAGTTATGCAGCGGCAACATCTTGGTTGAAGACTCTTCGAGACAGGGGTCTGGCAAGGAGGAAAATATGTGGGGAAATGGCAGATCTTCGAGCACTGATGACCACATGTCTCGAATTTCTTCGGACAAGGCTTGGGGCATATGATTGAGTCATGGTCAGATGGATGACACTGCCTAAGGCAAGCATGGCCGCATTTTAACTGATATTCACATGGCCTTCTGCAACCTCCGTCCTCCATTTTTCTGAAATCTTTGACTACAAAGACTTTTATTTCTGTTTGTGGATGCCTTTGGCAAGTCAGAGTTAATGCCAGTCCAATCGAATTGGAATTCTTTAATTTTTGAATTATTGACTCCCAAAGAGTACTTTTAGATGCTAGAAGCTCTGCATTGCCAAAGATGTAAAGCCCACTCTTGGCTCTCGACAGTGCCATGTAGACCCTGTTCACTATCTTGAGAAACCCAATATTTCCTCTTGACCCTCCAAGTCCCAGCATTTTATTGCTCCTCACCAGAGACAATATTATAATATTGGATTCTTCTCCCCGATAATTATCCACAGAATAAACTCGAGGAGTAGGTGAAGTGGCATCATCTATCTTCTCGTTTTGGCTTTTCCTGGGGCACAGGCGTTCACTGAGGTGTGTTTGAAATTCAGTCATCTGGCTTTTATACATTGTCAGAATTGTAATGCCGGTGTTCTTATATCCTTGTCTCAGAAGATAAACACAAAGTTCCACTGCAAGCTGAGCTTCGCTTACGTTAATCTTGTTGGTGGTATGTGAGACCTAGGATTCCATGGCTTGATGATCTAAGAAAAACACATCACTTTTAATTCCTTTAATGTTTTCATACTTGCTCACGCTACAGTGGTCCTACAATGAAGGATAGATATCAGATTTTAATCTTGAAATTTCGGGCCTCATTCTTCTTTGGCATCTTAGGGTCACATGCTCAATCCCTCTGCTTATCAATCTCTCCAACAAGGAGATGTCCAATTTGTATTTGGTGCCTAATTCATATTTTGTAAGAGAAGGACGCCACTGCAAGTGATCGCCAAGGAGAATGAGATGTTGGGTGAAGGAGCTGATGCAGGGAAAAACACGGGCCTCCAAATTGTAGAACTCGGAAACAAGATTAAAGAAAGAAATACTAATTTATAACTAAATGAAACTGAAATATAAACTCACATAAGTAAACACACATAATTTACGTGGTAAAACCTTGACAGGTTGTCAAGGAAACCTTCACGAAACAAGGGATTGGAAATTCTATTAATCAAATGATTCTCCGTACATACAAGCCTCTCGAACCATCCAATTTATCTTGAGCCTATTTCGTTATTCTAACTTCATTTCGTTACTCAACCAATTAACGGTCAATAAGTAATTTTCCCAAAATTACATTATTTACAATTTGTTGTTATATTTTTAACAAACTCCACCTTGACAACAATTTTCCTAATCCCTTGCCCATGCCCATTCATCATCTTTTCTGCAAGCCGAGAGAAGCGAGACACCATCTCAGCTTGTCTACTGTAACTGGCTTCGTGAATATATCTACATGATTTCCCTATGTGCGGACCTTCTTGAGAACTACTTTGCCGCCTTCGATTACATGTCTCACAAAGTGATACCTTACATCGATGTGCTTGGTCTTGTTGTGATAGGCTGGATTTGTAGCCAAATGAATAGCGCTCTGACTGTCACAAAATACATTCACTTTCTCCTGCGTCCTTCCAATCTCATCAAGCAGACCTTTTAACCATATTGCCTCTTTACAGGCATCTGAAGCAGCTATATACTCTGCTTCAGCAGTGGAAAAAGCAATTGTCTCTTGAAGCTTTGACATCCAACTAATTGCTCCACCTGCAAGAGTAAACACATAACCTGTAGTAGATCTCCTTTTGTCCAAATCACCTGCATAATCAGCATCCACATATCTGCAGACTGAACCTTCACGACCATCAAAGCTGATACAATGGTCACTTGTGCCTCTCAAATACCGAAGCACCCATTTCACTGCTCGCCAATGTTCTTCCCCTGGATTTGCCATGAACCTGCTGACAACTCCAACTGCATGTGAAATGTCAAGTCTTTTTGATACCATCGCATACATTAAGTTGCCTACCGCATTTGCATATGTTACACGAGACATATACTTCTTTTCTTCATTAGTTCTAGAACTTAAACCCGAAGAAAGCTTAAAATGGGAAGCTAATGGAACATTAACAGGTTTCACATTGTTCATACCGAACTTTTCAAGTACTTTCTCCACATACTTCTGTTGTGATAACCAAAGCTTACCATTCTTCCTGTCTCTATGTATCTCCATGCCCAAGATATGTTTTTCCGCTCCAAGATCCTTCATTTCAAACGTCCTAGAGAGTTGAGCCTTTAACCTGTTGATTTCTTCCATGCTTTTGCTTACAATAAGCATATCATCAACATACAACACCAAGATAATGAATATGCCATTGAAACTTTTGAAGTATACACAATGATCATACTCACTTCGGATAAAATTCTGGCTCACCATGAAGGAATCAAACTTCTTGTACCATTGCCTGGGGGACTGCCTCAAGCCATACAATGATTTCCTGAGCTTGCAAACTAATCTTCTGCTGCGACCTTGTACAAAAACTTCAAGCTGATCCATATATATCTCTTCATCCAAATCACCATGAACAAAGGCTGTTTTAACATCTAATTGTTCTAACTCAAGGTCAAGTAAAGCAGTTAGTGCTAACACAGTACGAATAGAAACAAGTTTAACTACTAGTGAAAAAATTTCATGAAAACCAATACCTTCAACCTAAGAATAACCTTTTACAACCAGTCTCACCTTATAACTCTCAATACTTCCATCAACTTTTCTCTTCAACTTGAAGACCCATTTGCACCCAACAACACTTCTCCCTTCAAGAATTTCTACAAGATCCCAGGTATTGTTCTTGGCTAAGGAATCCATTTCTTCTTCCATAGCCTTTTTCCATATTTTGCTATCTGCATCATCTACTGCTTCCTGATAACAAGAAGGTTCCCCATCTTCAGTAATCAATGCAAAAGATGAAGCAGAGTCTTCATACCTTTTCGGTGTTTTTCTTTCCCTTGTAAACCTTCTTAGAGTGACTAGTTGATGACTTGATTCTAGAATTTCTCCAGTTTCCTTTGCTTCTCCACCTTTTTCATCAGAAGTCTCTCCTTCCTTTTGACTTTCTAGAAAAGGTTTAGTCTCCAATTGAATCTGCTGATTTGGCGATACTTGCTCCTGTTCAACTTTTTCAACATCTGATTTTAGAAGAGAATATTCATCAAATGTTACATCTCTAGTAATGACTATCTTCCGTGAAGAAGGATCCCACAACCTATATCCCTTCACTGCATAATCATATCCAACAAAGGCACAACATTTCGATTTTGGATCTTACTTTGAACGCCGATTTCTAGGAATAAGAGCATAGGCATCACAACCAAAAATCTTCAAATGCGAATAATCACAAGACTGACCCAACCAAACTTCTTCAGGAATTTTACAGTTTATTGCAACTAAAGGTGATCTATTAACTAAATGACAAGCAGTGGATATTGCTTCTGCCCACAACTCCTTTTGCAGGTTAGCATTACTGATCATGCTTCTGGCTCTTTCCATAAGAGTTCGATTCATCCGTTCTGCAACGCCATTTTTCTGAGGGGTATAAATAGCAATTTTATGTCTAACAATCCCTTCATCCTTACAAAATTGTTCAAATTATAAAGAAGTAAATTGACCACCATTGTCAGTTCTTAAACATTTAATTGATTTCCCTATTTTCTTTTCCACCATTGTTTTAAATTGTTTAAAAACGTTAAATACATCAGCTTTCTTTTTCAACATATAGACCCAAACATTTCGGGAGAAATCATCAATAAACGTTAAGAAATATAATGCACCTCCATAAGACACAGTAGGAGATGGTCCCCACAGATCAAAATGAATGTAATCTAAAATCTGTTTACTATTATGATTTCTAGTCTTGAACCTTTGTTTACATTGTTTACCAAACACACAATATTTACAAAAATCCAACTTCAAGGATTTCAAATCAGGAAGCAACTTACGGTTCATCAGTACCTGAAGACCTTTCTCGCTCATGTGACCCAACCGCTGATGCCATAGACAAGAACCTTCTTCTTCTTTTTCTGATACTATCGCTGCTTCACTAACTTGAGTGCTTCATTTGAGTTTGTACAGATTTATGAACTTTTCAGCCTTCATAACAACCAAGGCTCCTTTTGAGACTTTTAGCACTCCATTCTGACCTGTAAATTTATACCCATTCGAATCCAAAACTCCCAAGGAAATCAAGTTTTTCTTTAGTTCAGGTACATGCCTAACATCAAATAATGTTTTAACTGTATCATCATACATTTTAATTTTTACATTACCAATCCCAACAGTCTGACAAGATGCATTATTTCCCATGAATACAGAACTACCATTTACAGTTTCATATGAAGTAAACCAACTTCCGTGCAGACTCATATGATGAGAAGCACCAGAGTCTAATAGCCAATTTTCAGCATCTTGAGAGACATTACAAAAAGGGAGAGCTTCAGCAATTAAAACCTCATCAACCACACCTGAATCAACCTGATTCGCTTCCTTGTTATGGTTTTTCGACTCCTTCTGTTTCCAACAATCTTTCTTGAGGTGTCCAAGTTTATTGCAGTACCAGCACTTGGATTTACACTTCTTGCCGCCCTTTGACTTCGATCTAGAAGAACCCCTTGCTTTCTCCCCTCTTTCCTTTGACCGACCTCTGGCTACCATGACTTCTGGTGCAAAAGTCTCAATACTAGATTTCCTTCGTACTTCTTCAGATAAGAGAGCACCCACAACAGATTCAAATTTTAATGAATCAGCGGTGCTCAAACTAATTAAAGTTACGAAGTGATCCCATGACTCGGGTAGACAACACAACAAGGTTATTGCCTTGTCTTCTTCTTGCATTTTTACTTCCATATCTGACAACTGGAAAATAAGCGTATTAAAAACATTTAAGTGTTCTGCAATTTTTGTACCCTCCTTCATCCGAAGATTGTACAATTGTCTTTTTAAAGAGATTCTATTTGTCAAATATTTTGTCATATACAAGGTTTCCAATTTTCCCCACAACCCTTCAGCGGTACTCTTTCCAACTATATTAAAGAGAACTTCATCTGCCAAACATAACCGAATGGTACTGAGAGCTCGGGCATCCAAGTCCTCCCAGTCCAAATCTGTCATGCTTGCCGGTTTTTTATTTACCCCGTCTAATGCTTTGTGCAACCATTGTTGCACCAGCAAATCCATAACCTTCAGTTTCCACAATGCAAAATTGTTTTTCCCAGTGAATTTATCCACCTCGAACTTTGCATTTGTCATTTTTGCCATTTCTTCCTCCTAGAAATCTTTCTTCTATGGTTTCTTGGTCTCCCTTCTTTCTTAATTTCCAACTAGGGTTTAAAGAAAAGAAAAAATTGTTTTTCCCCTTTTTCAGAATTTAAAAAAATAAAAATATAAAAAATAAAATAAAATAAAATTTTTGAACTTATCAAACCCTACTCCATGAATTTTTTCAATTCTAACTGTGTTCCTTCAACATGGTCTGCCTTAAATAAATTCAATTTTTGAAAAATATATATATATTCCCGCAGCACATTGAAAAAAAAAAAAAAAAAAAATCTTGCGATTTCTTCCCACAGCAAAAGATAAAATTCACTGTTTCTTCCCACGACAAAAAAAAAAAAAAAATACCCGTTTTCCTCCAGCAGTAAATTCGACCTCTGATCGACCAAACTCGATTTCTTCTGGCAGCAATCAACCAAAAAAAAAATGTACCCGTATTTCTTAGTAATGAAAAATAGGTTCAATGGCAGGCTAGAAGGAGGGGTCTTCCTTCAACTGCGGCTCCTCAAGCTTGGGCTCCGTTCCAGCAGATCGGTCTCTCCCACTACAACGACAGTCGACCTCTCTTGTCATGGCCCTTTCTCCAGCGGTTGGATAGCAAATCGAGAGATGACAAGCCTCTTTGACAGTCGACCTCTCTTTACTGCCTCACGGCCCTCAATAGCCTTCTTTTCTCTGGCAGATGGCAAAGGCGGCAATGGCAGTGGATTCTTGAACAGTCGCTTGAACAGTCGGCGGGCTTAAACTTTCTCCAGCGGATTCTTGAACAGTCGGCGGGCTCAATAACCACTTCAACCGCTCCATTCACCACCAAACTTCCACATCATACTTCATTATGCCTCCTGACGGTCATGTATTGTGCAGGAAGACAAATTCCGAATTCGCTTCTTCTCCCATAACGGCAGGCAGGTTTCTATTCGCTTCTTCTCCCACGACGGCAGGCAGGTTTGAATGCAGGTTTCTTCTCCCACGACAGCAGTCAGGTTTGAATGCAGGTTTCTTCTCTCACGATGGCAGGTAGGTTTGAACGCGTTTGAACGCCTCTTGACAGCCAACCACCAGTGCAACCAAACAAGATCGACTCCTGTGCTCTGATACCAATTGTAGAACTCGGAAACAAGATTAAAGAAAGAAATACTAATTTATAACTGAATGAAATTGAAAGATAAACTCACATAAGTAAACACACAGAATTTACATGGTCAAACCTTGACAGGGTGTCAAGGAAACCTCCACGAGGTAAGGGATTGGAAATTCTATTAATCAAATGATTCTTCGTACATACAAGTCTCTCGGGCCATCCAATTTATCTTGAGCCTATTTCGTTATTCTAACTTCATTTCGTTACTCAACCCATTAACGGTCAATAGGTAATTTGCCGAAAATTACATTATTTACAATTTGTTGTCATATTTTTAACACAAAACCTCGATAGCCTCTTCTATGACCACTATTTCTGCTCCTAATGCCTGGAGAATGTCATAATTCCTAGCAGCCCCAGTGGTTGTCATTCTTACAACCTTTGCTTCTCTTAAGATTTTGAGGCTGGTCTTATGATCATGTTGAAGTAGCCCATCACATACTTCTATGTATCTCTCAAATACAGGATGCAGTTCCTCCTCAACCCTTTCTTTAGCTTTCTGCAACCAATGATTATGCAGTTTGATCCTTGAATTTTGGGGCAATAGCCAGAAATCCTGGGAACTTAGTATGTTGTCCAGAGATATATCTGCTGAAGAAGATTCATTCCACATTTTATGCTTCCCTTTACGTTTTCCACCGTCTTTATCAGTCACTAGTTCATCTCCCTTCCCTTTCAACCATACCTCTTCTATTGTCTGATCATTAACTGAATCCCTGCTATATAGGGATATAATTTGTTGTTCTGAAGCTATACCCAATAACATCCCCCTGGAGATTTTCGTTGCTCTCAGACAAATTGTACACCTTTTGATCTGCTCTTCCACATTCCTTTTAGTACGCATTAGTTCTCTGTGTCTATCACGAAGTGCTCCAAAAGCAAGGTTACTTGGGAGCGGGAGCGAAAACGCGGAGCGAGAGCGGGAGCGCCATTTTTAGAAGCTTCCGGTCCGGAGCGTTTCCGGGAGCGTTTATATATATTATATTTTGATGCATATATGTCAACAAAAACATATAGAATGATGAATTAGACATAAAAAAACATAGATTGAATCATATAACATCAATCATCTAGAAGTTATAATCTTCATCAACCACGCCCACAAGTTGGAAGCATACAACATATTGACTCTTGAGTCTCGCGAATCATCAATCTGAAGGTTTCAAACTTTCAAAATTCAATATCTAACATTTATCATCATTGATTTCAAATTTCAATATCTAACATTTATCATCATTGATTCATTGATTTCAAAATTCAATATACATTTATCATCATTGATATATAACATTTATCGTCATTGATTCATTGATTTCAATGATTTCAAATTTCAATATATAACATTTATCATCATTGATATATATCATTTATCATCATTGATTCATTGATTTCAAAATTCAATATATGACATTTATCATCATTGATATTATATAACATTTATCATCATTGATTCATTGATCATCATATAACTTTCATGAAGCATCATATTCATAATTCATAATGACTTGTAAACTTATAAATGCCAACTTCAAAGTTTCACCTTTCAAATTCAAACTTCAAACTTAAATTGTCATTAAATATATGAAAGAGTCAAGTTTCAACTGTTCAACTATCAACAACAATTAGAAAAGACTAGTAAACAGCAAATCTATTTTATCTACTCGCTGGCCCCTTGCCACGCCCACGAGAAATGTCTAATTTGTGCGAGCCACGAGAAAATGGTGGTCTTCTAGTACTCTCAAGAGTACCACGACCATGACTAGAAGGTGGAGGCTGGATCTGCAAAGGAACAATAGTGTGATATCGAGAACTGGCACTGGCACTAGCACCCGCACTGCTACCAGTAGATGGTGGGACTGGCCCTGTGTGTGGCGGTGTTGTTGATGCTTCATCATCATCCCTAAAAAGTTCTGCTTCCAATTCTTCCATATGTACTGTGCTGTCCTCCAAATTATCATCCTCTGGGTTGTTGTCCCAGACTCTATATGATTTATCCTCATTTGCCCGATCACAGTAATGGCTCAACAACCTCAAGTTGAAATGCACATAAACCAAGCTTTCAGCTCGGTTTTCATTCAGCCTGTTTCTTCTCACATTGTGTATGAAGCTGTAGGTGCTCCAACACCTCTCTGCAGAAGAAGTGTTCACAACCTGTGAGAGAACTTTTTTAGCCAACTTTGGCAAAAGTCCCATGCCGCCATATGCTTCCCACCATGTGATAGCATCAAATCTGTCCCTGTCTTCTATTGCATGGAAATAACCAAAGTTAGCAGTGCAACTGAAGTATTTGCCTAATTCAAGGCGCAATCTAGCACACTCCTCCCTGTCAGGTACCAACTTGTCCAATGCCTTCATGTACCCCTCTTGTACTTTTGGATTTGTGTGAGCATAGTTATTAAAACCGGAACCGATGACCGGACCGGTGGACCTAATGAACCGGGTTTCTAACCAGAACCGGTCTAACCGGGAGCGGTCAGATCTCAATGAACCGGTTTAAAAAAAAAATACATTAAATAATTATTTTTTAACAAAAAAAACTATTTCTAAAATTTGCAACCATGATTCCAAGCCAATAGAGACAAAATATGCAAAGTTTGCTCATTTATATACCATGCAAAGGTGAATATATCAAAATGGCACCGAGTGCAATACATATCATCGAAAAATACATAAGCAATGAGGCTCCAAATGGCCCATAAAGTCCCAAAACAATGCTACAAGCTATGAGGCCATTGGCCTAATACAAGACTACATATTAGTGATCAACAACATGATCACTCCTCATCATGATCAAAATCATCACCACTACTAGACAAGGGATCATCAACATGAGCTACATAAATAATATGGCTCAAAGTTTGAGGACTCCTAAAACTCCTCTACAACTCTAGTAGTAGTAGTAGTAGTAGCAAAAATAGACATCAAAACTACAAATCACTAAGCAACATGGTCTCTCATGAAACTCATCATTGATTCATCGCTACTAGAAATGGGATCATCAACAAGAGATACATAAACATCATCTAGCTCAAAGTCTTCAGACTTGGATTGCTCAACTTTATAACATGATAGAAATTGAAAAAGTTTAACATGCCTAACCAATGATTTTGGTTTGAGTGAAGGGTTCATCTCCTCAACCTTAAAATGCGGTAGAAAAAGATTAGCATGCCTAACCAATTGTTTTCCTTTGATTGAAGAGTACATCAAGGTTCTTAAAGGACTTCATGCTCTTGATCAAATGCCAATATCATACCCTTACACATGATAGAATCAAATGGAAGCATTGCAAATTCCCAAACCATGAAACCCTGAAAACCATTAAGTCTGCTGAATTTTGAGTGAAACCTAAAATTCTAGTTTCTCCATATGAAATCCAATGAAGTCTAAACCACTCTTAAACATCCTGAGTCATTTCATGGTAATGTTAAAAATTTAAGGAAATGTCACTTTTACTTTAAGAATTTAACATTACCATGAAATGTCAATGCTTCCCTTACCTCCACATCAGCCCTAAAACCCATTGCTGGCCCTAAACAAATAGTTTTTTTCATTGAAAAAATTTTCTACCCAGTGGGAAGCGTTTTTTGTTCCGGGGAGCATTCGGGAGTGAACGCTCCCCGACCACTTCCGGCGTTTAAAACACGCTCCCGAAGCGTTTTTTAAACGCCGGAAGTGCTTAAGGAGCGTTCGCTCCCGAGCGTTTCCAGAAACACTCCTGAAAAGGCAGGGAGCGTTTTAACAGGTTCGGAAACGCGCTCCCGAAAACGCTCGTTTTCTGGAGCACGTTTCCTAACGCTCCCGCATGGAGCGCGTTTCGGGAGCGGGAACGAAGGGGTAACGCTTCCCCACAACCCTGTCCAGAAGTACTTGAAGTTGTACCACGTTTGAGCACATTCAGGGTTCGCTTCAACATAATTTGATTTTTTGATCCACCACCGACTCGAACAATATTATTTTCTACGGAATAAATGGATTCCAAGAACTGATCCAGAGTGCATGGTTGGTATAACATATGACCAGAATAGGACCGCACTGTATGTTAGATAGGAGGATTCTGGCAATGGTTAAGCTGACAAAGGTTTTCCCAGTTCCAGGAGGGCCTTGAATAATGGCCAGCCTCTTTGTCAGGCCCAGCTTCACGGCTTCCATCTGGCTTTCATCTAGGTTGGAATTCCACTGAGGCCATTTCTGCAAGATTTGGATTGTGCTTCTGCCCAAATAATTTTGGATACTTGAAAATGCACATTCTAGATTATATGAATCCTTTAATTTCCTCTCTTTGAGATAACCTGGCTCCATAGGTTGAGGCTCTAATGATAGAAAATGCTCCCAAAAAGGAAGCTCTTTCATTTCTGGCCGTTGAAGGCATTTCAAAACATAGACATAGGTTTCATAGTATGCAGTTGACTGGATCATTTCATAGGTTTTGTTCTTTTACAAACTCTCAAAGTTACCTTCATTACTAGCAATCAGCTTCAAAGCAACGCTTCCCTTCTCGAGGCTTTTGCTGTCTGCTTCCTTGACAATTCCCCATACGAAGTTCTGAAATCCATCGGAGGAAATGCACAGCTGTGAGCCAGACATCATTTGTTTCGATGAGCTCCAATCTGCTGCCTCCTTCTTTGTTGTTTTCAAAAGCATGCAGTGCTCCAGCCCTTGATCCCCACATTGGATTCCGGTAAATTTTACTTTCTTGTATCTAGTGATATTATCTGGAACTGTATTCTTGCGGAGACCTTGAATAGCACGTCTAAGTGAGGCGAAGCAATCCTCATGGACCAGACGAAAGTGCGTGGACAAGTATTCGTCAATACTGTTGTAAGTCTGGCATACTCGGTTAATGGGCAATGGTTCTGGACTCTGGGAAGACATTTCATCTTCTGTTGGTAAAATTGGGAAACTCCCCACATCTGTCAATCCCTGTGCATAACCATTTAGCGATGAGCGTTTTTTTTTAATTATCTTTTGAATACAGTGTAAAGCGAATTTATAACAAATCTAGACTGACATTCCAGAATTTGATGAACAAGAGAGGGTAAACAATTTCAGAATTTGATGGACATTGAATTCTAAAATATTTTCAAAAATTTGATAATATTTCCAAAATTTGCAATTCAATTAATTTCAAATTATAAATAAAACTAAAATTTGTAATCTATTTAATTCAAAGCTGCAAAGCATTAATAACTATACACAGCGCTGATTATTTGTTTAAATTAATTTGTTTACTGTTAAAAACATAGAGCAATTTAATTAGGAAGCAATTTCCAAATTAATTTAGAGGGAAAGACAACTTCCAAATTTGCAACTCAATCTATAAAACAAACTAAAATACTTTTATAATTATATAAATTAAATTGTTAATAAACACGGGCAATCATCAAAATATTTATATGCCATATAATTTATCTACTCTATAAACCAATACTTTGAAAAAACCAGTTACTCTGTGCATCTATCCACCTATCAGTAACAGGACAGCTTCAACGGCAATTCAGATCAGCAGAACCCCATTCCTCCCTTCACTCCAGCGGCTAACAATGGAATCTGCGGGCCTTCATCCATATTTTCCAGGTATTGGAAAAAAATTGCTCAATTTATGCAATGTGAGGACTGTTCGAAGAAGGGAGCCTCAGAAAAATTGAAGGCCAAGAGACACATGATTGACATAAATATGAGGGATTTGTTGAATAAATCAAACCCAATCGGTAACCCGAGAATTTGTAACTTAAACGATATATATGTTTTGAAAGGGCGTGTGACAGAGGGCCAAATCTCTGTAAAAGAAGCATATTCATATATTACACAGGGGTGAAGGATTCCAGAGACTGATTCCTGGATAATTCAAATGTGGCGATGGGAGTTGCCTTGATCACATAAGGATCACCTTGATCGTAGGGGTTTTCAGGGGCCGGTATTTGCTATCTGTGGCTGGGCGAACCAAGCTGTGACACTTTTTGGTTGCATGCCCATTTGCTGTTTCTATATGGCAAGAGGTATTGGTGTTTTTAAAAATTCATGTTGGAATATTTGTTTTTAAGTCTAGTTAGTCTAGCTGAAACTTAGACCGGCCAGTGTGTTAATATATAAGTCAATGAAATATTTGAGTCATGTTTGTAAGCTTAACTGAAACTTAGATCAGCTGGCAAGTTAACATATAAGTTGTGATTAATAAAAGATATCAGAATAATAATCACGACTCTGTTCATGCTACAGCAATGAACGGTTGGTCTGAAATAGTAAGCAAGTTTAAGCTAAAAATAAATGAAAGTCTGTGAAATTCGCTCTGCTCTGATTTATGTATAAATTAGAATCACTGGAATGCAATTGTCAAGCTCTCTGTGTGAGTTTTATTTTCTGATAATGCAAACAGACATGAACTACTCCTCTATTGGCATGTCTCTCTCTGAGGGCCAGAAAGAATATTTGATGCTTCATTTTTTTCATCTTTTTGGGTATATGGAAGAGCAGGTATGCTAAAATTTTGAAACAAATAGTCCCTGATGTCTGGGTTTTATGTTCTTTGAAAAGTTTTTTGATGGTAGAGGCTGTCATATGGGATCGTTTGAGATTTGATTCTCATCTCTAATACTGTGATTTGGTCTTCTTTTCTTTTTCTTTTTTCTTTTTTTCTTAGGGTGTCCATTTGGGTGGCGAACCTTGCAAACTTCTCTGATTTTCTTGATTTCTGGGTCTTCTCTGGTTGAAAAACTGTACAGTGGACAATCTTATTTGTTAAACTGATCTGTAAAATTCATTGTTAATTGCTTAGTATAATCAGATATAGATCCAAGAAAATGTAACTTTCTCTGTTATTGGAATGAAAGTCTGTTTTTTTCGTCTGAAAAAAAATAGTCCCTTATGTGCAATATACATGTTCGAGTATTTCGGCTTTCCTTGCAGGAAACCGGGCCTGCAGACCGAAGCTTGTTCATTTTAGGTAATAGGGTTGTCATGACTCATGGCCAATGGGGTATTTTGATGGGCATCATCTGGTGGGGAATGCGGATGCAGGACCTATATGGTTCTGAAGCAAGGCCAATCTTATTGGTTTAGCTGTTATTGTGGTACAGGTTCAAACAGCAGGGCAGAGATGTTTGTTCTTTGGGAGTTTTAGGATGTCTTAACTGGCTGGAAATTGAGGAGATTGTGATTGCTGGTGATTCCAAATCGATGATTGAGTGGCGCAAAGACATTCCAGAATTGGGAATCCTTCTCTTTTCCACTGGCAACATATCAGAGTTTCGTCGGCGCAATTCAATCACATCACATTCACCCATGTTGGGCTTTCAGAGAACAGAACATGGTGGCCGACTCCCTCCCCAAACGTGGTTGATCTTCCCAGCCGGCCGTAATCAGGTTCCAACGCTATGTTGAAGGCTCGCTCTGCAGTGCTGAGAGTTTCTCTTTATAGAGGTCGCAGAGCGGCCCTTTCTCCAATCACAGATTCACAGCACTGGTGCATTCTATGCTTTGGTCTCTTAGGAATCGGTCATGTTTTCTGTTTTTAATTTTTTGCATTTATAGGGGCCCTTCACTGCCACAGTCGCAGTTATTTTTGTATCAGTTCATTAAGGTTTATGCATTGGGCAGACAGAGATTCAGGTCACATAGTAGCTATGTGTGATTTGCCCGTTCCTCTTGCTTTTAGTTTTCTCTCCACAGGGAACCATTTTCGTTGCATTCTGAATATTGGGGGACTACAGAATCTATAAAATGTAACTAACGCTTATCCTTAATGAAAGATAGTCTGTGTTTTTTTCTTGAAATAAAGTTTTGAAACCTATACCTTTTTTTAAATAAAATTTCTAAAAATCCTATTCCAAAATACACCAGGCCTATCAAAAATAAGAAGTCGTGCCAGCGTATTTTTAAATTGATTTAAAAATAGATTTTTATATGATACTAAATATAGAGGTGAAGGATGATAGATCCATGATAGCGTACTGTATTTTGATTTCATGAAGTGAACACAGTATTCATTGAACGCTAGAATAACTCCTACCTGGTATTGCTCTTCAGACTTTGAAAGTTGCTGAAGCCTTTTCATTTTATTTCGATATTCAACGAGCCTGCAAATTTTCTGATACAGTTCAAACTTTTCGGCGCCCTCGGGAATCTCATCAATTGCTTCTCTAAGAGTCTCAGCTGGAAGGAACCTCCATCCATCCGCTGTTCGATTCTGCATCTCTGCCAAAAGATGAACAAATGGCCATAAATCCTTGGGCTTCGGCTCCATCATGGCTCCGACATGGGTTTGAATCTGCGTGAAAAAAGCCGACCCCAGAAATGCTCCGTATATTTTATTGGTATCAAACCTTTCCACGCTACGTCTTATGCCATCCTAGGTTACAAGTTTGGCCAATTTGATGACAATCTGAGATGACAGAGAACAGTTATCTGCTATCTGTCTCAGTATATCAAGCCCCTCAGGCGAACTGAGGTAAGAAATCAGATGGGTTGTAGAAATCGTTAGCTGATTGTCAAGCCATCTCCCGATTTCTGGTAGAGACGATCGAAATCCAAACCTGGAGAAACGATGTTCATCTGAAGTTCCAGAATTGTTCGCGAACGACATTTCGCTGCCGGCAGTGCTGCTGTTGCTCTCTGATCAGGAAATCGCAGAGGAATTCCTAATTGGAGAGATTGGGGGATTCCAGTTACTGTGAACTCTCTGGTGATGAGATATTAAGTATCCACTTGAATACACTTCCCATATTTTAACAGATCAGAAACCTGGCGTCTGTCTGATCCCTCAATTCAATTCACAATGTGGGATAAATTGATCACAAGGAGAAAAATCGCGGCTCCGATGATTCGATTGACAAAGCTGTAATGGAGGGGCAGAGTACATTACATTATCCGATTGACAAAGCTGATATCGATGGTCTTTTTAATTGTTGGGTTCATTGCAGTTTGGCATTGGCCCTGATGGGCAAAGAAGAGAGCCAAAGAGTAATGTTCTTCTTGCATCTATTGAAAACATGCTATATATTGTAATTGTTGATGTTTTGCATACGATATAACTTTTGATGTTTTGCATACAGACATCAACCAATGCATATGCAAACCCCTGCGGGAAGAGTTCCTGCGAGTGCTTCTTCTACATACTATATATAAATATCCATGTAGCATTCCTCTGCCTCTCAGAATATATTATTGGTATTGCAGTTTAAACAGCACTACATTTTATGGGGCGTTCAGATGGCCATGACTTTTGGTATCTTTTTGTAAAATACTTTTGAATACTTATTTTCTTTGTGGTATTCCACAGTTGCATTGTTGTTATTGTAAACCGATTGTAATAGTGTCAAGCCATAAATGCAATTTGTTTGTGTTTTGTTGGGTTTTCTAGGTAACCTGAAAGATTCTTTCTTCTTTCTTTATCTGTGTTACTTCCATGCACTAGTATAAAATTTAAATAGGCTAATTGGGTTGATGTTATAGTGCGAATTACACATAAACATAGATTATAACATGATATACCCATGATGACATAATATAATGAAATTATCAAAATATAATGGAATTAAATAATAACATACAATGTTATAAATAATGAAGAAAGAACATAAGATAAGCATTATTTCCAAAAATTTATTTTATATCGTGTTTCATTACTTTGATGCAATAAATTTTAATATAAACATGACTTCCCTATTGATATTAATTGTTTCTAGATAAATTTTGAATGAGAAAATGTATGGTTCTATAAAGAATCTCGGAAACGACTTTTTTTGTAAAAAATTAAAGGTTGTAGGGGTGTTAGTAAACGAACAGCAAAAATGTTGAATATTATATTGACATGGACATATTTCAAATATAGAAAATGTTATCAATCGGTTAAACTTCCATTGAAATTTAGACAGTTTATTGAATGAAATAGTGGAATATTTCATCAATCCCTCTATAACTTACATGGAAAATTAAATGGAGTTATGTTTTAGTTTATACCATTTAAGTGTTTTGGGGTTTTTTTAATTTTGGGGTTGATTTTCCAGCGCTTTATCATTTTCCAGCGCCTACAGGAAAAAAAAATTATATGCATATCAAATATCCAATTACCATAATCCTCTATTTAGGGTTTTTGATAGTGGAGGAGGAGACAATAAAGACAATGTTGTACGCCTAAATTATCCTTGACCTAGTGCTTGGTAAATCTCAAGATCTCAACGTCGAAATCTCTTGAAATTTGGAGGGCCTCTAGAGGAAATCCTAGAGCAATAATGGACAAGAGATAGAAATCTATTCAATAAAGACAATGTTGAATTAGAATTTATATACATTAGGATATAATCAAAATATACATAGTATTTGATTTGAAAATATTAAATATAAATATTTTTTCAATAAAGACAATGTTGTACAAGACTAAAGACAATATACTAACAAATCATCACATTTAATTCATAGAATAAAAAGAAGTGGTGAATTATCTTCTTTATTACCTCGAGCATGGGAACCTCTTTTCATTTCTCCATCATATATACATTGGATGAATGAGGCCACACCACTATAAAGGGTTTGCTATAACTGCATCCATAAACAAGGGACCACTATAAAGGGTTTGTTATAACTACATCCATAAACAGGGGACCCTTGGATGAGGAAAGTAGATCCTTACCTCTTCCTCCATGAGGAGGAAAGTAGATCCTTACCAATGTACAAAAGGCATCACTCGACCATCGAAACACCCTACCATATAAGGGTTCCCTCTCTCACACTCACACAGAGGGTCTCCCTCCCACATAAGTAAATTTCACTATGCTATGTAGTTGTGGGTTCAAGCCTTGTCAATCCCATCATTACATCATTTTAGGGATATAGTGTATTGAAAATTGCATTGGTGAGTGATGCGGTCATTATCTTATAATTTGATTCATCTAATAGTGTAGGGATTTGAGTTTGGCTGGTTACTAATTTTAGTGATAGAATAATTGTTAAAGAGATCATGTATTTGGGCTACAATGGTCAACAATGAAATCAAGAGGCAGTGCAAGATCATGACATGCAATCTTTCTTTACTAAAGAATTTGACGCAAATCAACATTCTAACTTTCTATTTTCCCTTTTTTGGAGATGACTTGTCTAGCATTCTTCTACAAGGGAAAGTTGATTATCAATGGTCACTTGGATCAAGTTGTCACATCAGTACCTCACCATGCTCAAGTTGTCACAAGTAGTCACTTGCTCACAGTTCTTCACGTTGTTGACTAAGCTACAACAAGGGGTTGTGGGACATATTCAGATGATCAAACAAAACAAGTAGTTGCAAACTAATTAAAAATATAATAATCCAACAAATTTAATGCATGCCCTAGATGACCTAATTTCATACACTAAAGCATTGACCATCTTTTATCACGTGCAACTTTTGTATCATAGATCATTTGTTACAGCTTGTTAGAATCTTTTCTTCTTGTTTTCACCGGGTATTAAGAGTAACAAATTGGAGCAACTAACACTAGTAAAAAATGATGAAATTAATGACTAGGTGACTAAAAATGTTAGCCACCACCATTATTTCAAGTGAATTACTACTAAATTTGAGCAATTTTATGTGACCGAACTAAAAATGACTAACTTAAATGACTAATTTAGTCTTGGAATAAAATATACGACTAGATAATAAGTGACAAAACTAAAAGCGACTAACTTAAACGACTAATTTAGTCTTGGAATAAAATATACGACTAGATAATAAGTGACTAAACTAAAAGAGACTAACTTAAATGATTAATTTAGTCTAGGGATAAAATATATGACTAGATAATAAGTGACTAAAGTAAAAGTGACTAACTTAAATGACTAATTTAGTCTAGGATTAAAATATATGACTAGATAATAAGTGACAAAATTAATAATGATTAATGTAAATGACTATTATAGTCCAAGAATAAAAATATGGTCAAATAACAAGTACAAAAAGTATATGGATTAGTCATTTATGTCAGTAATTTCTAATTGTGTCACTCCATATACGAAAAATTGAAATTTTGGTACCAAAGTGTTACATTTCACTATAGGTGTCTCTGAATCCATTTGCAATGTTAAAATTTAGAGACAAAGGGGTCTCTGAATTTACAGTGTTAAAATTATGAATACCCTTTTTTCTCTAAAGTTTAACAGTGCAGATGGATTCATCTACAATTAGCATAATTGCATGTATCATCTATCAACTTTACACTAATGCCTTCATTATAATTTTAGTAAAGGTTATAATTATATTAATTATATATCCAAATTAATATTTATATTTATATTTAATATTTGGTCATAAAGTTTAATTTTTAAACTTCATTGATTTATGTTAAAAGTGAGAGTTGTTTTAAATCTAAGGTTAAATCTTTATATTTACATTTAATAAATAGATAAATATAAAATTTCTTATGTTAAACATGTGAGTTCATTTAAATCTAGTATTAAATCATCATATTTACATTTGATACTAAATAGATAAACCTAAAATATATATTTATAGACCTATTTAGTAAATAGATATGGAAATTTCCCGGAAGCAGGTGAAAGACCGAGCTAACCAGCGTTGCCACTCAGACGCAAGGTGGCAGGGAACCTGTCCTCCCCATGCGAATGCACATGGCCGCCCGATCAGGTTTAAATGTTGGAGCATGGGGCATTTACTTGCCACCCTCGCTCACCTCCCATTGACGTCCTCTGCCTTAATCATTGTCCTCTACACATTTACTCCGACAGTCCTGCCTTGGTTGCCTCCCATGGCCCTTAAATCCTCCACCCCTGCTCCTTATTCCACAATTCGACTCTCCCTTCGGCTCTGCGCAGACGCTTCTGGGGCCTCATCCAAGCCTTGGCTCCTCTGCCCAATTCCTTGCTCTACTGTTCGCTTTTCTTTGGACTTCAGTCCCCCAGCTGCTCCCTCAGACACTTTTGCGATTCAACAATCATCTCAAACCCATTCCCACTCCTTCGCCATGCCTAGACGCCACCGCATGAGGTGCTACAAAGCAGGGGGGTGTGGGCTTCCCTCCTGACCTCCCATCTCTGCCTCTGCGGGCAGGACGGTGAATCTCTCAGTTGACTGGGCAGAGCCAGAAATCCTCAACCCCATCAATCTCTCTTCTCGCCTGTCTCTCCACCTTCTGGATTCTCCTTTTGAACCCTCTAGCTCTGGCCTCCACCCCAGTAAAAGATCCCACAAGTCCACCATCTCTCCTGATCCCGCCTTCTCCCCCCACAAGATGGTAGCCTTACCGGTGCAGAGTGCTTTGAACAACGACCATGAAAGCTCGAGGGAGGAACCAATGCGGGTGCTGAGACTCATGCGGCTTCCTCCATTTCGCTTAATGCCCATGCGATGCTTCTTCCTCCATCGATAGCCCATGCGTCCAAACAGGAGGAGGATAAGTTAGATTATGCATGAAGAATCGTGGAAGAGTCGTTCCAACCTCTAGAAAAGGATGACAGCTCTCCATCTGCTTAACTGTTGGATGCTTATCTCTCATTCCAATCAATTTTTTGTTATTTCAAGGTTTCTAGTGTTCTGGTTCTATCTTAAACATGTCACTAGTAAGGCTGGTTTCCCGCTATGGGAAATGTATTATCAACTCTCTATGCTCCACCCTTGGGCTGGTTTCCCCGTCTCAGGCAGCACTTTTTTTGTGATTTTGAAATTGAAACTTCCTTCCAGAATTGGCTTTCCAACTCCAGAGGACGAGAAATGTAATCTTTTGGACTGTATGATATAATAGAAGTAGCCTAATTTAAAAGGAAAAAAAAATAGGTATGGAAATTTATTAATTTAAATATGAAACTTAATTAATTTTTAACGATGTATGAACCTTTGTTTTTTTGTAAGTCAATGTTATATTCATGTAGGAAAAAAGGAGTACATATAGCCAGTTACAAAACAGGTGGTCTCACCTCGACTTGATTTGTTGACAAAAATTGCACCAAATGAAAAAAAATACAAAAGAGGGACTAGGGACATTGTCGATAAAAGGTTGGGCCAGAGGCACCAAAACACATATAAAACATAATTAAAGAACACCAAATAGCATACTAGTCATCAAACGTGATGGATGCAGGTTTGTCTGGGGTTGTTCCTAGATGCGGTGGAGGACAGAAGTCACACTAACCGTGCCCTTCAAAGTGTGCCAACCAAGTCTCCAGCTTTTATACTTTCTTAGTGAGTTGATTTTGGCCTCACCAAACCACTACTAGTCTCTCCCAGACTTGGCATTGTAAATAGTGCATTTGGTCCATTAATGTTGTCATCTGCTCTGCATGCTCCTCATGACATAATCTCTCAGTTGTGTCCACTCTTTCCATCAGTTTGTTGATAAGTGAACGACAGTTCTCTAGGTAGCAATGTTGGATAACATGCCCCTCATTTACCTCAAATAAATCAAACCCACGATTCCCCTTGCCACCACGACCTCCTCTGCCCTGACGACTCTGATTTTGAACCCTCAAACCCCCACCTCTGTTATCCCCTCGCTTACCTCCTCCACAGCCCCCATGCGCACCCACACTAGCGAGTCGCGCACGCCCCGCAGTATTTCCACCCTATCGTGGAGCCGCCATGATTATTTTTGAGTCTGCCACACCCACATGGCCATGAACGACAAGGGAGGGAGAACACCCACACCACACCAGGGGCTTCATAATTCGCCAAGGTCAAGGAGCCCTGTCGTGTGCAAAGTCCAGAGACCAAACCCCCCACTATAGAAAACAAACACCACTAGCGAAGGAGCCAAATGTCGTCTCCCACCGCCACAAGGAAGCATAAAGACACCTCCCACTTCCAGATAAATACTTCCACCACCAGCAAAACCAAATACCATCACCCACCAAACCAACACAGAAAATTGAACAAAAAACGATGACAAAGTAGTCGACACCTAAGCGTAACTTCCCCAGGGCAGTGACCAACATCCAAATTCTCCACATAAAAACCACACACCAATCCACCACACGCCGCCACACCCACGTTGGAGGGCATGACATTTGGAAAAGAAACTAGTTTTCCATCACCACACTCGAGGTTTCCTGGACTGCAAATTCTAGATTCCTCTCTTTTCACGAAAAAACAGGCTCACCGAAAGCCAAGAAAAATGGAAACGGCCAGTTAACTCACTTCCCTTCAACTTCCTATCCTTAACCCATGCACAGTTAATGGCTAAGAAATTGAGCAGCAAGGACCAGTTGAACACACCGCACCAGCAAATGCCCACGACAAGCACACACAAGCCTCCATCCATCCGCTGTTCGATTCCGCATCTCTGCCAAAAGATGAACAAATGCCATAAATCCTTGGACTTCGGCTCCATCATGGCTCCGACATGGGTTTGAATCTGCGTGAAGAAAGCCGACCCCAGAAATGCTCCGTATATTTTATTGGTATCAAACCTTTCCACGCTACGTCTTATGCCATCCTGGGTTACAAGTTTGGCCAATTTGATGACAATCTGAGATGACATAGAACAGTTGTCTGCTATCTGTCTCAGTATATCAAGCCCCTCAGGCGAACTGAGGTAAGAAATCAGATGGGTTGTAGAAATCGTTAGCTGATTGTCAAGCCATCTCCCGATTTCTGGTAGAGACGATCGAAATCCAAACCTGGAGAAACGATGTTCATCTGAAGTTCCAGAATTGTTCGCGAACGACATTTCGCTGCCGGCAGTGCTGCTGTTGCTCTCTGATCAGGAAATCGCAGAGGAATTCCTAATTGGAGAGATTGGGGGATTCCTGTTACAGTGAACTCTCTGGTGATGAGATATTAAGTTTCCACTTGAATACATTTCCCATATTTTAACAGATCAGAAACCTGGCGTCTGTCTGATCCCTCAATTCAATTCACAATGTGGAATAAATTGATCACGAGGAGAAAAATCGCGGCTCCGATGATTCGATTGACAAAGCTGTAATGGAGGGGCAGAGTACATTACATTATCCGATTGACGAAGCTGATATCGATGGTCTTTTTAATTGTTGGGTTCATTGCAGTTTGGCATTGGCCCTGGTGGGCAAAGAAGAGAGCCAAAGAGTAATGTTCTTCTTGCATCTATTGAAAACATGCTATATATTGTAATTGTTGATGTTTTGCATACGATATAACTTTTGATGTTTTGCATACAGACATCAACCAATGCATATGCAAACCCCTGCGGGAAGAGTTCCTGCAAGTGCTTCTTCTATATACTATATATAAATATCCATGTAGCATTCCTCTGCCTCTCGGAATATATTATTGGTATTGCACTTTAAACAGCACTACATTTTATGGGGCGTTCAGATGGCCATGACTTTTGGTATCTTTTTGTAAAATACTTTTGAATACTTATTTTCTTTGTGGTATTCCACAGTTGCATTGTTGTTATTGTAAACAGATTGTAATGCAATTTGTTTGTGTTTTGTTGGGTTTTCTAGGTAACCTGAAAGATTCTTTCTTCTTTCTTTATTTGTGTTACTTCCATGCACTAGTATAAAATTTAAATAGGCTAATTGTGTTGATGTTACAATGCGAATTACACATAAACATAGATTATAACATGATATACCCATGATGACATAATATAATGAAATTATCAAAATATAATGGAATTAAATAATAGCATACAATATCATAAATAATGAAGAAAGGACATAAGATAAGCATTATTTCCAAAAATTTATTTTATATCGTGTTTCTAGGCATTAAATAAAAAGAATTATTGAAATCAAGATGAGAGCTTTTAGTTAGCTTTTTGCCACATTTCTATGTAAATTTAAATGAATTTCATTACTATGATGCAATAAATTTTAATATAAACATGACTTCCCTATTGATATTAATTGTTTCCAGATAAATTTTGAATGAGAAAATGTATGGTTCCATAAAGAATCTCGGAAACGACTTCTTTTGTAAAAAATTTAAGGTTGTAGGGGTGTTTAGTAAACGAACAGCAAAAATGTTGAATATTATATTGACATGGACATATTTCAAATCTAGAAAATGTTATCAATCGGTTAAACTTCCATTGAAATTTAGACAGTTTATTGAATGAAATAGTGGAATATTTCATCAATCCCTCTATAACTTACATGGAAAATTAAATGGATCTATAACTTACATGGAAAATTAAATGGAGTTATGTTTTAGTTTATACCATTTAAGTGTTTTGGGGTTTTTTTAATTTTGGGGTTGATTTTCTAGCGCTTAATCATTTTCCAGCGCCTACAGGGAAAAAAATTTATATGCATATCAAATATCCAATTACCAGAATCCTCTATTTAGAGTTTTTGATAGTGGAGGAGGAGACAATAAAGACAATGATGTATGCCTAAATGATCCTTGACCTAGTGCTCGGTAAATCTCAAGATCTCAACGTCGAAATCTCTTGAAATTTGGAGGGCCTCTAGAGGAAATCCTAGAGCAATAATGGACAAGAGATAGAAATCTATTCAATAAAGACAATGTTGTATTAGAATTTATATACATTAGGATATAATCAAAATATACATAGTATTTGATTTGAAAATATTAAATATAAATATTTTTTCAATAAAGACAATGTTGTACAAGACTAAAGACAATATACTAACAAATCATCACATTTAATTCATAGAATAAAAAGAGGTGGTGAATTATCTTCTTTATTACCTCGAGCATGGGAACCTCCTTTCATTTCTCCATCATATATACATTGGATGGATGAGGCCACACCACCATAAAGGGTTTGCTATAACTGCATCCATAAACAAGGGACCACTATAAAGGGTTTGTTATAACTACATCCATAAACAGGGGACCCTTGGATGAGGAAAGTAGATCCTTACCTCTCATATATACATTGGATGGATGAGGCCACACCACCATAAAGGGTTTGCTATAACTGCATCCATAAACAAGGGACCACTATAAAGGGTTTGTTATAACTACATCCATAAACAAGGGACCCTTGGATGAGGAAAGTAGATCCTTACCAATGTACAAAAGGCATCACTCGACCATCGAAACACCCTACCATATAAGGGCTCCCTCTCTCACACGCACACAGAGGGTCTCCCTCCCACATAAGTAAATTTCACTATGCTATGTAGTTGTGGGTTTAAGCCTTGTCAATCCCATCATTACATCATTTTAGGGATATAGTGTATTGAAAATTGCATTGGTGAGTGATGCGGTCATTATCTAATTTGATTCATCTAATAGTGTAGGGATTTGAGTTTGGCTGGTTACTAATTTTAGTGATAGAATAATTGTTAAAGAGACCATGTATTTGGGCTACAATGGTCAACAATGAAATCAAGAGGCAATGCAAGATCATGACATGCAATCTTTCTTTACTAAAGAATTTGACGCAAATCAACATTCTAACTTTCTATTTTCCCTTTTTTGGAGATGACTTGTCTAGCATTCTTCTACAAGGGAAAGTTGATTATCAATGGTCACTTGGATCAAGTTGTCACATCACTACCTCACCATGCTCAAGTTGTCACAAGTAGTCACTTGCTCACAGTTCTTCACGTTGTTGACTAAGCTACCACAAAGGGTTGTGGGACATATTCAGATGATCAAACAAAACAAGTAGTTGCAAACTAATTAAAAATCTAATAATCCAACAAATTTAATGCATGCCCTAGATGACCTAGTTTCATACACTGAAGCATTGACCATCTTTTATCACGTGCAACTTTTGTATCATAGATCATTTGTTACAGCATGTTAGAATCTTTTCTTCTTGTTTTCACCGGGTATTAAGAGTAACAAATTGGAGCACCTAATTCCAAAAATGTTCTCAAGCCTAATCATAACTCTTATCCAATCAAGGAGACTTATCCAATCCTGCAACCAATCAATTCCCCTCATTCAATGAATAA
Organism: Pinus albicaulis; assembly: GCA_034641835.2. Taxonomy (NCBI): domain Eukaryota; kingdom Viridiplantae; phylum Streptophyta; class Pinopsida; order Pinales; family Pinaceae; genus Pinus; species Pinus albicaulis. The sequence continues at coordinate 1,293,144,049 of CM076583.1, read as the reverse complement.
GAACTCAGGAACAACTTTTATACGATTAAGCTTATCAAGCATGATTAAATTGCCTTAGCCAACCAATCTATTATCCTAGTTTCAAGGTCGTGCTCGACCTTATCTCCTATCGTCAGTTACCTCACAACATATTGAATTGATTTATTAACACTTTTTCCTATGGACATTTCACAGTGTCTGTAATTTGTTTCTACAAATACGATGTCAACGACAGATTTAGGATCTTCTCTTCTAATCTACATAAAAATGTGTCTGATGATCCGGACATGTACATAACACCATTATAAAACTCAATACTTTATCAAATTTCACTTCGTCTGTTGGAGGATGTTCCAAAAGCTCTCAACCATCATAGGTTCCTTAATTGTATTCATGTGGCATGTTTCTTGCCATTTGATTTGGTATTTGTAGTTGAGATTCCAGACAAGGACAAAAGTTTCTTCTGAATTTACCTTAAATATATATGTTTTGATGATGAAACAATAAGTAGGTTTGAAACGTTGACAATTCTCTCTAATGTAAATTCTTGAAGAATTGATGGCCTAGGATTTTCACCTTGGGCTCTAAAATCATTAAAAAAATTAAAAAGACTTCAGAGATCCACATTGTGACCCAAAAAAAATGCCCTTGGAGATGACGTATGAGTTACTGCTTTTATTGTGTGAACAAATGTAACATTAATTATTAATTCTTGATTAATTTTCCAATAGTCCAAAGTCATGGCCATTCAGAAAAAATAATTGTTTCTGCCATGAAAAACCAAAATTTCTGAGTATTTACAATATAATGGTAGTATTGGCATTGATCATTCAAACAAGATCTCACACCAGACGATTCTCATCTTCGTAAAATCATGGTTATAAACAAAACCTTGAACTTCTTAATTTTGAGCTTTTCCGCCACTTCTACCTTATCCTTGACAATCTACTTTGAATGTAATTAAATCACCAAGATGCCCATTTAACTCATCAAAACTGGCTTCCTTTTATATAATTTCATCTCTGGCTTGACACTATTACAATCTGTTTACAATAACAACAATGCAACTGTGGAATACCACAAAGAAAATAAGTATTCAAAAGTATTTTACAAAAATATACCAAAATTCATGGCCATCTGAACGCCCCATAAAATGTAGTGGCGTTTAAACTACAATACCAATAATATATTCTAAGAGGTAGAGGAATGCTACATGGATATTTATATATAGTATGTAGAAGAAGCACTTGCAGGAACTCTTCCCGCAGGCGTTTGCATATGCATTGGTTGATGTCTGTATGCAGACATTGAAAAATTTGTGCCACCATAAGAACTCTGACTGGCTAGCGGTGGCATACTTGAACCCATTGGGCTTGTATAATGTCTTGGATTCTGCATGGGGGTAGGACCCAAGAGATATGTAGCAGAAAAGTACGGTGGAACTGACAAGTGAGCTTGTCCTAGAAAACTTGCAGATGTGCCTAAAGGTGTGGCAAGCTGAGCAGGGGAGGTCGTGTAAATTTGATTTGGTGAAGTTCCTTGAATCAGTGATCCTGTTGTTTGTGATAAAGGTCCAGTAATACTAGTTGGTTGTGGTGGATGCACACCAGACACAAAATGATTCCTTGGATACATATATGGGGCAGATGGAGGCTGTCCACCAACTCCAGCAAACAGACTAGAGATCTGCTAGCCAATAAGTAGCAATTGATTTTGTAAAACGCCTACTTTTGGAAGTGTGTAGTCTTTGCTCCGATCATTATTAACCTGTGTACAAGGTCATATGGCACTATTAAGAATCACATGAAAATGAAACAATTATATTTCACAATAATGACAGTTACCTTAACATTGAGGTCTGTGTGGCGTGAATAAGAGAGATATAATTTGCAATAGCCTTCATCATATATAGAATGTCCTTCTAATGCCTCTTTGGCAACTACTGCAGTTGGTATATATGAATACATATAAACATATCTAAGTACCAGCATCCCCATTTTAATCAGTAACGAATTTGACATTTTTTATAACTTCAACATTGATAGGTTATAGGCAACAACAAAAGATCAATGGGGTTTATCAACTCTAGAAATCAAAAAATCAAAGTAGATAGTCCAAAATTAACTAAACTCAGCAAACATAAACCAACCCTGAAAAAACCTGGCATCTGAACATTTAGCAATCAAGGGAAATCTGAACATTTTGGAACCCTACTTTTACTTAATAACCATGACCCATAAAACAACAATCAAATCGTACAAATTTAGGACTATAGTGCGCTCTCTAACAAAAATAGCTTATAAACTGAATCAAAGTTTAAAGAAGGTTATCAATTAGCCTCCACTGCTAAAGCATAAGATATTCAATGACTTCATTTATAAGAATATTTGCATACTGAACTAAAGCCTGCCATCCTGCATTCTTCTCAAACATTGCAATTTTTTGAACTGTGCCAAATGCTGAGTTAAGAGACAAACTATTTAGTTCAAACAGAACTCAAAACTTGAAAGAGACTTATACACAAAAAAACAGAACTTACAGTTTGTCACCATACCGTATGCAAAACGTCAACAGTTACAGCATATAGCATGTTTTCAATAGATGCAAGAAGAACATTACTCTCTGGCTCTCTTCTGTGCCCATCAGGCCCAATGCCAAACTGCAATGAACCCAAAAATTGAAAAGACCATCGATATAACAACTTCATCAACACAAAATAATATCATAGCATACTTCTTTTACCTACCCAGTTCCATCTATGGCAAAAGGGGCAACGGGCAAATTTGGATTTGTATAATCCCTGCAGAAATAAAACATTAGAAACATGGACCAGTTGAGAAGTGTAAATAGTACAGAAAATGCAATGGAGTTTATTGGATAACATCTAAAATCATTCACCGAAAACATATATCTAGAGGCAGAATACGAACTTCCATAATAACATAAATGAATGACATGAATGACTACATCAAAGATATATACCTGCTTCGTTACTCTGGAATTTGACATTCAAGTCAGTGTGAGAAGAAAATGAAATTTGCAGGTGACATGGTCCAACATGATCCGCTAGTACATAGCTATCAATCCAAGAAATAAAAGTTTTACCATTTAAGTTGAATAACTGATGGGTTGAGCACATTCGGAGGCGTGAATGAACCAGAAAGACCCCCAGTATATGTTTATTACGCGCGCTAACATGCTCAGCATTCAAATTCAAATTTCCTGCGCGTGCAGGAGTGGTGGCGTCATGGGGTGGGGGATCGGGGAGGAGCGGCGCGGAGGGAGAGAGGTGGCGGAGGCAAGGGCACGGATCCACATAGGAGTTGCTGCCATCGTCGTCCACCGTGAGGAAGTGTTGTTTCCGTCATCCGCGGGGTCCACCTGAAGGCCGAAGAAGCGGGAGAGTCGCCGGAGGGGCAGTCCGGGAGCCGTCCCATCAACCACCGATTCGTCAAAAAAAAAGACACTTCCGTTCTAAAGGTAGCGTGCTCTTTTAGAGCTGCAAGTGGAAAAGAATTGAAGTGCAGACAACTCTATTACCTTGAAATGTGGAGCTATTGTTTTAGCCATGCGATCACGGCAACCAATATTTTGGCTGCTATCTGCCCATTAATGCGGTGGCAGATACACTGCTCACCGTTAGATTTAAAATTGTTTAAATCTAACGGTGGCTGATACATTTTAAATCTAACGGTGGGCAGTGTATCTGCCACCGCATTAATGAGCGGATAGCAGCCGAAGTGTATCTGCCACCGCATTAATGAGCGGATAGCAGCCGAATTAAGGCTCGCCTGCGATCACTTCATGGCTCGGCGGAGAATTTCCACCCACGCATCAATAAAATAATAAATTAATATAATTCTTTTTATCACTTTTCCTTTTTTTCCATGGAATTCAAGGAAATAATATGATTTTTGATGTTTAAAAAATATTTGTGAAAATATTCCAAATTATACAAAATTCACCGTTCAAATATACACATTCCTACCAAATTTCAAATAAATTTAACTAAAAATTATAAAATAAATAAATTTATATCTTAATTATTTATTAAACCATTACCCCTCTCAACATGTCACTATAAGCCAAACAAGAATTATTAAAATAAATAAATTTATATCTTAACCATTACCCCTTTCAACATGTTACAATAACCGGTCGTCGTAATAATAGCATTAGTAGATTAAATGTAACACTCACAACATAATAGTGACACCTCAACGTGTAGAAACAATGGAAAACCAAAACCACTCAAACCATCATTGAAACACTGTTTAACTTTACCTTAACACGATCATTGCGGCTGTGTTGCATATAAAAAAACCTTGGCATGGTTTATGGAAAATAATGTCATATAGTCGAGGACAATCATACCAACATGACAGTGTTATTCAAACAAAACTATATACTATTAGAGGTGCAAAGTAACGCTGATAGGAGTGGGAACATTATTCAAACAAAACTATATACTATGAAAGGTGCAAAGTAATGTTGATAGGAGTGGGAACGTGAAAAACAAGAATTAAGAAAAATATATGGACAATGACATATAATTGAAATTTGAGTCTTTCTCTCTCTCTATATATATATATTAAAGAATGTAATAGGAGATTAAATTTAAAAAGAAAGTTATAATAACATAAAGTAACACTAACATAATTGTCCAAGAACAATGGCATAGTAATGATGGTATCCTCCCTCTTCCTGCTCCCTTCTCATCCTACTCTTTACTATATGACATTTGAGAAGTGGAAAAAGTACCAAGGTGGGATAAGAATCAACAAATGAAAAATATGAAGAGAGAAAATGGAAGAAAATGAAACCCTTTACATTCAAGAAGCATACAAAATGGATTCATGAATTGATCAAATAAATAAATCATAGAGCTCCTAGCCAATAATGAGAAAGAAAAGAAATTTGGAAAAAAAAGAAAACTTGAGAAAGAGATGCTCATTTGAATATAACAATAGGCTCACAAGCATCTCTTGCCAAATTTGGCTACTCTCTGAAATTCCATTGAAATTAAGATATTTTTTTTCATTGTGTAAAGACAATTTATCAAGCAATGCTCAAGTTATTTCATAAGTTAAAACAAAATAAGAAGCTCATAAAAGTATTACTCCTTTAGCAGTCAATTTTTCCTTATGACTGCAACCCATAATTGTTATTAATAATCCTATAACAAACACTCAACAAAAAAACAACTAATAATCAACCACATTATTTTATGGTTTTTATAATATGCTTATTATGAGAACAATTTAGATCTCAAATTTTCTTTCACTTTAAAAAAAAAAAAAAAACTTTAACATTATCTTATTCATAAAAATGATGATGATTAGAGTGATCGTTAATTCTCATTTTTTAATATTTTTTTCATTTTTTTCATCATAATTTTAAAGCTAAAAATTAATATTACATCATCTTTGTTTTAAAATGTTTCCCTAAATTCAGTTGTTAGTTATTATTTATAAAATTGTATCTCGCATATATTCTCTATTAATCTTCATGTTTTTAATTATTAGCTGGTAATGGGTAATGGGATTTCTTTGATACAGGTTACTGAAGTTGCACCATCTTTCTCAATGGTGGAGATATCGAAATTGCAGGGGGGGATACAGTAAGGTAAACATCAAGCTCTATTTCAGCCAATATTTATTCCTTATTTTCCATAAACTCTCTTCCCGCATTTCATGCAGTTTTACAAAATCTTTTCAAGGGTTTTCATGGATGTTCGTGACAGCCCAGAGGTAAGCAATGTTAATACCTATTTATGCTTCAAGTTCTTATTTAAACTCTTCATTATGTTAATGATAGACAAGTTTGTAGCAAAACAAAATCTTAGAATCCATATCTCTCTTATGTTGTCATTGCTACATGCCCTAAAATTTGCATTAATACAATGCCAAGAATATTACATAGTGGGTAGAAATACCCTACAACCACTCTATACAACAATTTTTACAGTAAATTACTTATCTATGTATTGAAGCTTACGTACTAATCAACTTAAAGCAAGTGCAAGTGGTAGTTAGTAACAAAAGTGTTTGAATTGCATAACGTACAACTAAACTATCCAAGATCCGAAGAAGATAACCATTTAACTTTTGCAAGGTATGAATAAGCTTCTTTTCAATTTTTTCTTTATGGTTTATCGAGTCTCTCCATGTCCATGACTCTTTTAATCTTATATGCCATCATCTCAATTCCCCACTTTCAAGTTTAATTGTGGAATTGACATTAGTTTGTCCATTTGATTCTTGCAGTTGTCAAGAAGTTAAAGGATTACAATTCTCATGTATCATATAACTTTACACAAAATCCATATACCAAATATCAATTTCTCTGTTTGTGGGAATTCTCATCAACATAGTTACCGGTAGCAAATACCTTATGATCATCATTTTTTCTCTACGAATACAAGAGATTACAGTTGAATGCTTTTCAAAATATAAGATAATTAACATATGATGTAATAGATTTATATAAAGCTAGATATATATGAAGCTAAAATAAGTGGTCTCAACCATAACATGCCATTGAAATTGTGTTTTTCACACCGAAATATAGCTTACTCCTTCAAAGAAAATCAATCATGTAATATCATTTATATATATGGAATTATGTTATAAAAAATTACCAAGAAATGTGTGATGTTTTCTTGAAAATCCTACATAAATACAGGGTGTGCTTAGTGCCACTAAATTCCCCAAATAAACTGATTAAAATTGCTAAGCTGGCTAAGATATTAACTTATTAAAAATTAGTGCAAAAATTTGAGGAAAATAGATTAGATACGGTAATTGGAAAGACAAATGAGAATGCAAAATAAATGCAAGTAACAAATGAGAATACAAAAGTAAATGTAAGTAATAACGTGATTTAGTCCAAGGCTCGGATTTTTTTTTGCAGATTAGAGCATTGTAAGCAACTATTATCATTTAAATTTTAACCCGAGGCTCCAAACAATTTTTGCAGACTCCAGAGCATGGGTCGAAGAACAAGTTAAGGAAAATAACATAATCATATATATCTATTGGGGAAATTTTTCCAAAGCAATGATCTTGATAGATATTTTCTACTCAACTTGTATCAAGGAGAAACTATAAATTAGTGGGTGCCACTACAATTCTTCTAGCTTCAAAAATTATGAGGAAATTTGGGCTCCAGAGGACATCTTAGAAAATAAATTTGAGAGGAAACATGTAATCGTTAAGGAGAAGACCATGCTCAACAAACTGAAATTCCATCTCAGAGTACCAACTCCATATGTCAGTGTCGAAATGCAGAAAATACACTATATACAACTGATAATATGGTGTTGAATATCATGTGAAGAACCTGAAGATATGTTGTCATTTCTGTCCCCCAAATCAGCAATGCCACCTTGACCGCATTCCAATAACGTCAGTGTCGTGTACCAACAGCCTATATATATTTAATTATTTTCCAATACAATATTTTACTATATGGATTTAAATAAACAATTTATATGGACATGTTTATTCTTGTCATCCATCCTTTGTACCCTATAAATAATAGTCCATTTGACTGCATACAATCATCAAAACATCTGGAACACTTTCTCAAACATTTATATATTTTCATGTTGATCAAAAAGTGAACTAAACAGATACATGTATCAGTGAGCAACTTATATATGTATATGTCAACAACTGGATCCTAGTACTACCTTTCATTAATATATATCGAAATTTATAGTCTAAAAAACAAGCATACTATTTGGAAATAGGAAAGGTGAGGCTATGGAAGTGGTATATGTAGCCTGACCATCTTTCACAGAAAGAAGACCAATAAAACCTTTATCCTCCTTTTGCCATAATTCATGCTCCACCAATTTTACACTAAAAAGAAATCACAGATTAGTGTTTTTCTCTTCCTTATTTTTTTAACCGATAGAGGCATTAAAATTGGCCCAAACAATTTAGGCACCACAAGAGAGAGGACCTTCAAGGGCGAGCCTCTAATCACAAGCAATTACTTTCAGCCATAGTAACTAAAAATCATGGTTTTACTTTGTTATTGAATGATTTTTCCTTCTTTTTTTTATGTTTGCATGTACATAAACGACCTCAAAATCACTGTGTCAGTCAACAATTATGTTAACAAGAGTATCATCAAATTAAGGTTTAAGACAATTGACATTTTATTGTTCCAAGTTTTGGGAATGCTAAGCAATCAAATTTGTTTGTAAACCATTGTTTTGGATGAGAAATTTTATATTTTACAATTTATATAATTTACCCTTTTGAATGAATGAATGTCTACGAGACTAAGAATTTTCTATGGGACCACTAGCTTCCCTATTTTATACTCTTTGCAATTCAATAATTTTCTTACTCAAATTGATGATGAGATGACCCAACCTTCCAATGCAAATAGAAGAAGTGGGGAGATTGTGGAACGAAATAATAAAGCGAAATATATAGACAATAAAATACAATCCATGTGAGGCTAATTTTAATTCAAATGCTGTGAATTTTCAAGTGAAAAAAAGTTTGTAACTGGTGTGCAAAGTGTTTGAGTTCCCGATTTAACAATCATATACTCTTCCAGCACTAAAGTACCTGCTACCAACCTTGAACAGCACAACTGCATCAAGCCCTCCATTCCACAATTTACTAGGGTTACTCAGTTCACACTTTTCCAGTTCCTCTTGGCTCTTAAGCTCTAACACATTATGTCATGCAGAGGAATAAGAAAAACTCGATGAAATGTATATGATGTTTACAATGTAAATATGTGGAGTGCATAACTGGTTTAAACATATCCAAACATTTTTACAGGTTGAAAAAACTTCCAAACATTTTCAATATAAATGAAATCAAAATATTTTTTTTGTAATTTTAAATATGATCCCACGCCTCTATTGCATATATATTTATAAACCCTAGTACTTACATAGATTATCTCCAACTTGAAATATTTTGCTAGAAGCCCAGCCTTGAAAATATAAGTAAGATGGATCCCATCCTCTATTGTCTCTGACAAAGTGTTGCACTGCTAAACATGGGCTCATATTCATCATAGTTGTTGCGAATGGGACCATGAAGATCACTAAATATTTTCTATGAGACTCCATCTTCACTTCTTTCATGGAGACTGGTGTGGCTGGAGGTTTTGCTAACTGGGTGTCTCTTATGTTTCTATCCTATGTTAATAATCCCTGATTATGAATGCTAAACATTTAATGAAATCAGGGAATCATCGTTAAAAGCGTTAACTACTAGAAGTGACAATTTTAAATAAATAACCTAAAATTTGTTTTAAAAAGGAATCACTTATCAGTGATCATCCATGGGAAACCAAATGCATAATACAAAAATATATAGGTCAAATTTGATTTCTATGCCAAATCCTTTTGTGATAGGTTACAGGTATAAGTCATCATACATATTCTATTTTGATTCAAAGAAGTCCATGCCAGGAATCTGAATAGATTGAAATGTTGGATGACTTTTGGTGTTCTTTAAAAGGTTGTAATTCTACAACTTGTGAACAACCAGGAAGTAGGTGGAATTTTTTTCTTCTTTTCTCATGGAGCCACTTCTTTTCTCACATCATACAAACCTATATTGAAGAGGTAATTATTGGAGAGCTAAAAATCTGTGATGTTAAGTTTAGTTGTATCACTCTGAACTATCGCAACCATACTACATAAGAAAATTTATTTATAGTTTAACTTATATTTTAATGTCTACCTTTTGTCAAATATGGCCGATGGAAATGGAAAAACAGTACATATATAGAGTATGGAATGGGATTGAATAGAGCGTTACTGAGACATAAGTAGAACAAACTATAAAACAAGGAATATAAAAGCTCATCAGAAAAAGCCTAATTGTTGACAACCAAAAACACCCAAATAGCTTTAAGCAATCCATTTTGATCCTAGCTTTAAGCCATCCATTTTTAAGATCAAGATAATTCATATTTATTGCAAGAACCATTTTCAAATACCTAGTTTCAATGAAATTTTTTTAGGTATGCATGTTACTACTATCTTAAAAACAAAATAGCTCACCATTTCTTTGTAATTCTTAAAACAAATAAATAAATGATTATATTTGAAATGTAGCATCGTGAACCTTAGCTCTAACCTGAGAATTGGTAACCAAAATAATGGATAAGATTTGCCCCTGTATTCAATTGAAATTCTTATTATTGAATATATCAGGAAAAACACTTTGGTTGCTAATTCAACACCTATCGAAAATGGGTCTTATGGTAGCACTCTGTATGTGCAAGTGAGCATGGATGGAGTCCCCTATCTCAGAAAGTTGGACCTCAAAATGTACAATGCCTACCATGATATCACCTATCCGCTGGAGAAAATGTTTGGTTACTTTAGCATGTTATGAATGTACTGATAGTTCTCTTTATTCTTTTGGTTATATTCCATTCCATTGCCTTCAGAGAAATTACATTGAATAAGAATGTGTATATTCTCTGTAACAGAGGATGGAAAATAAGAAATTGGAGATGGAGCTAAAGCTTACCCAATCCATTGCCAACAATAAAGGCCATCTTGGATCTTCTGTAACCACTGGCGGTGTGGCCAGTGAGCTCCCATCCTTGAATAGTGTGATCTACTCCCAAGGCTCTTTGTCCTGTAAAAAGAATGCCAATACTGGAAACAATAACGATAATCAAGGCATCCATGAGACTTGTAGGCGCTGAAAATAACTTGTATTTCCTGGTTACACTGGCAACAATATCTATAGTCAAGGTGCCCATGAGACTCACAGGAGCTGCAAAAACTTGTATTTCCTGGTTACAAGAGATGGGTGGTGTATCCTTCGGTGACGGGGATGGGGATTCTTGTATTTCTGAATAAGAATTCTCCTGATCCATGAAAATGTTGCAGCAAGTGTGGATCCCATGTATGGTCGCCAGCATGTTATCACTCTAGTAAATTCTTAAGTTGTGGGATTTTGGATTTAAGTCAAATCTAGAGGTAACCACAAACCTAATTCAAACTCTAGGATGTAGCCTTCCTAGGGTTCAGAGAGGGCTCTCTCTTTAAAATTTATCTTTGTTTGATTTGTAGGTATTAGGCTAGTTATTAATGGGAAGTTTGGTTTTTATTGATTGTGTTGGTGGGAAAAAATCACTAGAAGGGATGAATAGAGGGAAATTTACTTGTCCATTGGGTTATGGAGTCTAAATCAAGCTAGCAGAACTAGGATCAGGGCCTAAAAGGTCAAATGTCTTCAGGGAAAGATAGATAACCATTGGAGATTATGGTAAATTGTTTTTTGAGGTGGTATGATCAGGATAAAGGGCACTTAAGGATCCTTTTATCCAGAAAAGGGAAGTAGAAGGCAGAGGTCAAACGGGAGTGAGAGCAATTAAGAATTCTCAACACCGGAAATCAGAAGAAAACAAAGAAATGACAACTAGTTAAAAACAGGGTGCTATTAACATGTCATGTAGTAATACTCCCAGTTTTACATTCAGATTTAGAATTAAAGCATAGATTTATGCATGTAACAAAGCAAGATTACAAATGACAAGTTTAGAGAGTACTTCACTCCAGATTGCTTATCACAGGGATCCTGAAGTATGATGCCAAAAAGGTGATCCAGTCTGCTACTCAAAGTCGAAACACGCAGCCTTCAAGTCAACAATATGTCTATAAAAATCTTCAGCATTTTATTCCACACTTAATACTTCTGGAGTTGAAGTATTTATACAAAATGTATTACAAATATCCTAGAAGACTTCTAGGAATTAACTTAGGAAAAATAAAATATCATTACATAATAAAAGGGACAGTTGCTTAACAAATCAGCAAGCTATCCTCTTTTATCCAAAATAAATAGAATTGTTTTGATGACAAGGCGTTATTGGCTGCCTATGTGTCCTACTTGCTAGCTGCTAGATATTATCTTGCAATCTTCTTGCCTTCGTTGATACTCTTTAACTTTATACTCTTTGACACTTATACTCTTTGACCATCAGTTTTACTGTCTTATTGCTATAAAATACATCTTTTAGCAGTAAAAATCAGCAAACTGTTTTTTCTTTTCCTTTGCTTTTCTTTTGACTGTCTTGAAGCAAACTGTTTTATTGTTTTTATCTTCAATTTTTACATTAAGTCTGTGAAAGTCTGCCACTCTTCTACTTTAGGAATTTGCACGTTCTTCAACTTCCTGAAATTCTCATCAACCTCAATATATCTTGCAAAAGTAGGCTTGATGACAAAGAGATGCTTAGTTTCATGTTGTAAGAAGAATAAATCCTCAAAATACTGAAGTAAAACTTTCCCTGTAGGAGTGCCTTGTGTTGGTGGCTTGTTTACTTGCTCTTTAGCAAATTCCCTGATATTTTTGTCCTAGTCCTTCTGTGGCATAAGCTTTTCATTGAAAACATGTATATCAGGTAAGCCTTTCTGTCTAAGATTTGTATACTTTACCATAAATCTAGTTATGGCAAGGTTCATGGCTTCACACTTTTCTTCAAGATTTTTCATCAAGTTCTTTTTAGTGACAACTTTCCTAATTTGTATGAATGCCTATGTCCTATCTAATACTTGAAGTTCCTCAAGTTCTTCTCTGTTCTTGCTATTGAGAAATGTTATGAGTTTTAATTTCTGTTCAGGTTTATCAGTCAATTCATCCTTGGTCTTCTGTATCTCTGCTTGAGCTACCAATAACAATTATTTCTGCTCAAATATTACTTGAATTGAAGGCCATTGATTATGAATGGCTTCAATGATGTTGGTCTAGAGATGATTTTTGATGTAGGAGATCTGCTCTGTGAAACCCAATTCCTTTTGTAGATTTTTTAGTTGATCCCCTAACTTGATAGCTTTCTGTTCATGATTTTTGGCATTAATCTGAGCTGTTTTATTGGCACTCTCAAGATTTTCAATCATCTTCTTTAATCTATTTATTTCATTTGTTTTCAAGGACATATATTCCATTGCTTTTACTATCTGGATGGCTTCATCTGTATGTTGTACAGCTGTGGTAGAAGATTTTGTAGCTGAAATGGTGGCAGAAGTCACTGGTACTGCAGTTGCCAGTGGGCCCTTTGGTGATAAATTTTCTCCTAAAGTAGAAGGTACTGATGTAGAATCACTGGGATGACTGTAGGAATTGTAGGAATTTCTGGCTCTTTTACAGTTTCTCTTTCTTGGACCAACTTGTCCATTTGTGTTTCCATATCCTTAATTTGAGTTGTCAATTGAAGTATTAGTTTCATCATTTCCTCTTTTTCACATTGATTCTGGAGGACTTCTTTTCTTTGTGGATGCTCACTTTGAGGAAGTTTGAGTTGTTTCCTCAAAGCTGTTATATCTTCATTCTTTTTCTTAATCAATAATTATGCTGCTTTGATGTTTGAGGGATCATATCCCACCTATAATACTAGTTCTTCTAAGGCTTTGATCCTTAGGTCTTTGGCATATAGTGAAGCTTTGTCTATCTTCATCTGATCTTGCATGTTGAGGATGGTATTTTGGAGTTTATTAGCACTCATTGCTTTAGTTACCACTGTAGAATATAACATTTCAGAGCTCTGCCTATGGAACTCAATTTGGTCTAACTCGTGGATTTTTTCTGTGTCTACCTCAAGATCAACATTTTTATAATCTGATATTGTTTTTGGTACTGAGGTAGTAGGCTGTAGAAATGACATCATCATTTTATTGCTTAAATAATCAAATATTGATAATAATCTATTCGGATTGCCAGGCTTCTGTTTCAAGAATTGAGAGTATATTTCTATCTTTATTTCTTCATTTTTCTGCTTAATTAGCTTGTAATTCTCTTTGATGTCCAAGTCCTTTTCCTCAGTTGGCTGTGAGGAAGAGGCTTCCATGCTGTGTTGTTCTCAATCATCTATGTGTCATCCTGATTTATTAATTTTTCCTTTTGAATTTCCACAAGTGTTTCATTGATTATGGATGTTGCTATATCATCATTGGTCACTGGAGCATCTGTCTCATCAATATCAATTGTTACTGTCTCCTTATCAACTGAACTGAGTTTGGGCCTTTTGTTATAGATTATTTTAAATTTAGTCTCAATTGTTGTCTTTGTTGTGTACGCTCCTTCTTCCCTGACTCTTTTAATTGATGTTTCTGGCTGTTTGGCAACTTCCAATGCTTGTGTTGTATCTTTTTGGCTTGCTGCCTCTGTCAAGGTGCTTTCAATCCATTCAACTTGATTGGAAAATTTTTGTATTTCAGGCTTTGACTCATGGATAAAGGGTTTTAATTTACATTTCACTCTTAGTTGGCTTAAGATCCCTTGTGGATCATAATTCCATGGAAAACTCTCTTCAAATCTAAATTCTGATAACATCTTTGTCACTTCCTTTTCAGCGTCCCTATGGTTGCAGATAAATGAACCAATTTGATTTTTCAACTTAAATTGGGTCTTCTTCTTGGCTGCCATAAAGTTAATTGAATCTGAATTGAGAATCTGTCTAAGGTATTCTAATGTAAAAATTCTCATACACATATTCTTGGGCAACTTGTAGGGTAACAAGTTTGACCCAAAAATCCTTAATTCAGTGTGTTTTTCATAAAGGTACCAATCTCCAACCTTGTTCTGCTCTGAAAGTTGTAAAATTATTTTCATTTCTTCATTGATCCTTGGCTGCTCTGATTTATTCAATATGGTCATTGTTGGATGCAAAAATAGCTCTGAAAACTCTGAATAGGTGAAATCATTTACATTATTTTCTCAGCAATGAAGTCCAAAAAATAATTGATAGAGGTTCTCCCTCTATATCCATTTTTTGCAAAGTGAATGGAAATTTGTCTGCTTGAAAGAATAGGAACAAATGGAAAAGATAAAAAGTATATCTAAATACTCCTTTTGTGGGTGATTTAGTCAACTGGTAGTGGATGGAATCTTCTATGAAACCAGCATAATAAAAAATGACTGATGGAGGTTGACCAGGAGACATGGTGGATAAGAAACCAATAATAGATTCATCAATATGCTCATCTGTAAAATATCCAAGGATAAAAAAGAGCATAGAGATAATATGTCTAGAGCCTTCAGAAAATTTAGCTGTGGAGTATGGAGGATTTATCTTCGTAATATCAACATGAGAAGGCATAAAATTCTGAAAGATCATGAACCTTTTAGGGAAATCTAGGCCAAGGTATAGTTGAGTTAAGGCCTCTATAGACAAGGGGACTTCTTGGGGATCAGGCCGCAATTGTAGCATTTGATTAATAGACTGGGCTGTAATAGTGAAAAGTATCTCTTTGTCAGCATTTACTACAGCCTTTTGATCTGGTTCATAATACTTTTGACATAGTCTTATGAATTCTTGACCTGGGTGGGTTAAGGGAACTATATACTTGGGTAAATGTGTTTCCCAAATAGGAATTTCATCTTTGTCTAGATACTTTTCATAACACTAGTTGTGTATATCTAACAAATTGAATTCAACAGCAAGATCATCAATTTTATAATCAATATCAGTTAAAGGAAGGCTTTCAACAACAACCATAGGTAGTTGAAGGGGGTTTACTGATATAGCAGATTTGGCAGTGATGACTGGAGTAGACTTAGGGGCTTTGGATCCCTTGGGTTTTCCAGTACTCTTTTTTTTGAGCATTTTTAGGTTACTTTTTCAAGATTAAACAATTTGCAAGAGTAATTTTTCTTTTAACAGAGGGAAAACTGGGAAAATTTTAGGTTAAGGATAGTCTCTTCTAGGTTTTATACTCAATCAATTTATTTGAGGATATAAAAATTGGTATAAAACAGAAAACAGGGGTTTTTTGAATTTGTTTGGCTAAGAAAATAGGAATTCAAGGTATTTCAGAGGTTTTTTGGCCTTCCAAATCTTTGAAATTGATCTTTCAATTGTAACAATTGAGGAAAATTGCTTGAAAGGTGCGCAGAGGATAAAAAAGGTTTTGGGAAAATTTAGCTAGGGTTTGGCCTGTTTTTTGTGTTTTTTGGCTGTTCAATTTGATTAATTTTCTTAAAAAAAGGATTGGTTCTCTTCAAGATAGTTTAAACTCAATTTGCATGTTTGATTTCTTCAGAAAATAGCTTTTTATGCAGGTACTTGGCTCTGAAAGGGGTCCGAGGTTTTTCGTTGAATTTGAAGACTTCAACAGCTTTCTGGAGCAGTGAATAGCTTCTCAAAAGTCTTCAAGGATTTATATTGGCAATTGCAAAGGTTTTGGGCGTAAATTAGCAATAAGAGGCTCAAAATGCTTTATTCAGTCGAGATCAGTAACTCAGAGGTTTAAAACGCGTAGATAAACTGATAAACGAAGTTTTCAAAGGTTTTAACATATATTTTGTTTGTATTTATGAGTATTAAATGCAGGTCGCGTCATGGCAGGAGGTGGTTTCAGATTTTAAATGGAAAACCAAGCAGTGGTTATCGCGCAGCGTTTGGGCGGTAAGCGGATTTGGACAAAACGCACGCGATCCAGTGAAAAAGCGACACGTCAAGGAGAGAGAAATGAGCAAAACTGCCCATTTTGCGTGCATTTGAAGTTCAGGCGATCAATTACATTTCTACGCGATATTGCGTATCGGCCATCAGATCTGAAACTTAGATGCGAAGGGTTGAGATTGAATGGAAAGCTGCGGCTAAATGAAATGGTGGGACCGGGCTTTATATGCATGCGCGGATAGTTAAAACATATAATTAAACCTTTATGTTTTGTTGCGGGTAAAGGCTTTAATCATATATCGAGGTGGGGTTTATTAGGTGGCAAGGATTAGTAACTTTATACATTGGTTTATATAATAACAGAGGTATAATGGTTTAAAACATAGGATAATGTTTTAACCAATGCAAAAGTGCGGGCTTTTATGTATAAGCAGGGCTAAAGCTTTTGTAACTTTATTAGATTTAAAATTTTGGAATGCGGGGTTAATATGTTTTACTCAAAACATTTGTAATATGTCTTAATAAAAACATAAAGGGTGCAGTATTTAATTTTTATTATATAGTATTTAAACCTTTTTGAATGGTTTAACGACCATAGGGGCGGGATATTTATTTAATGATAGTTTAGACCAAAGGGCTTTGTAATTGGGGTTTTTTATTTTAGCACATGGGTAATAAATTTGGTCTAGAACTTTATAATAGTGGGTTTTTTTGGGTATTTAGATATAGGGAGTTAAATAAGTAGGAAAAGGTAATTAGTTAGGGATTTAATAAAATAGGTTAAAAGCTAATATGAAAGGGAAATGGAATATAACACAAACTACGTACAATCACTAAGTAAAGTGTAAGAGTAAAGCATAGCTTATCTTTTTATCATTTCACCAATACTTAGGATAAATGTATTTATGAGGATTTTATGCATGTTTCTGAAGGGATGAAGTTAATTACATGGGGTTCTATGCTTCATTAAGTAAGAATGAGTCTTTACTTATGAAAAGGAGTTATAATGTATGAATGAGGGATGAATAATGATAAAGTGGGGATTTTAAAATAAGAACTCAACATTTTCAATTAACCAGTCATCAAGCCTTGGGTCCGGTCCCAACAAAAGTCGGAGAAATTCTCTGAGCCTATTTGACTGATAGCTTTAGAATATTGAATACTTATAGGGGAGGGGAAATTAGTGATTTTGCCTGATGATCAATATTACATGCTTTCTCCACTTCATTCTACCTACTCAGCCTTATTCTAACATTTTTTCTTCATTTGGCAGATGCATTTAGGCTTGCAACCTTGAAATAGTTATTCTATTAAAGCATAAAATATCTAGATATGCCTTATTTCATCTGAGGGCTCAGATCAAACTGTTGAGCTCCTCATTATTCTCTACCTATCTACTGATTTGTCAAGTTTAAACTGTTTGACAATTTTTTATTCACTATCTAAAACATGAAATTGAAAACATGACAAGTTAAGATTAAACAATTTTGACTTCTCATAGATTATGGCATTTATTGACACTCTGCCATAGTCACTATTCTTTGAAGTAAAAAGTAATAGTGGAATTTGGACTTGCTCACTTTCATGTTTTATTTTCATCTCTTTTTTCTTTTGAGGTATATGTTTTTCTAAGTCCTTTGATATTTCCTTTAGGACTTTTTACCCTCTTTTGATTTTTTATTATTTTTCATTTTTTCAAAATATGGGAAAACAACTTACAGAAAGCAAGGTATGTACATATTTACAAGACTTATCAAAGTCAATTCAAAATTTTATGAACCCTATTATTATAGGACCCTAACAGTGGCTCCACATGGGGATGGCATTTCCTGGTGAAATGTCAAGAAATTTGAGATCCAGTAGCCTTTGACTTTTGACTATGATGTTCATGTAAGTGTCTCATGCTTTATGTAATAACTTATATTTCTGACATTTTTCCCTTCAAAGCTTAGGGCCTTCTCTTCAGGCTTCAACTCTATAAGGCAAACATCCAATCCAATCTAAACTTTGCAATATATATGTACAATGCTATAAGTGAATAAAAACTAACTATTTGTTAACTCAGGGGAGTAGTAGTGCTTCGGCATTCTACAATTGACTGGTCCTTCTTGTAGATCTGTTCCATATAATTCTTTAAAAAAGAAAGCAGTTTTTCCTCTATATCCATAAATTACATAAGGTCCTTTCCACAGGAAATCGAATTTCCCATGTTTAACTTTGTCTTATCTCCTAGAATCCCACTTTAACACTTGATCTCCAATGTAAAAGTCATCCTCTTTGGCCATTTTATCATAGATTTTCTTGATTTTATTTTGGATAAATTGGGATTTAACATAAACTTCTTCCCTTGTTTGTTGCAAGTGAATAGTTTGGTTAATCCTTCTCTGAATATCATTAGTTTCAACCTGTAATTCTTGGATAATTTTCATTACTGGTACTCTTAAGGAGGATGGAAAAACAACATCCATTCCATAAACAAGCTGGTAAGGAGATGTACCAATGGATTTCTTAGTTGTAAGTCTATCTGCCCATAGGGAATTGACTGAATTTCTACTCCAATATTTCTTGTTATCTTCCAGTAGTTTTTTAATGATATTTACAAGACTTTTGTTTGAGGATTCAGCTAGGCCATTACCCTAAGGGTAATATGCAGTAGAGTGGCCTAGGGTAATATGGTATTTGTGGCAAAAGGCAATCATCTTTTTGGATTTGAATGTTGCTGCATTATCTGTAATAATCTTCTGTGGGCATCCAAATCTTGAAAGAATGTTATTTTCTAGGAAAGCTATAATGACTGTGCCAATTGCTTGTCTGGAGGGTATGGCTTCGATCCACTTTGTAAAATAATCAGTAGCAGTTAAAATCCACTTATGTTGGCCTAAGGATGGAGGGTGAGTTTCACTAATGAAGTCTAACCCCCATTGTTGAAATGGCATCTCAGTTGAAATAGGCTCTAGAGGTAGGGGTAACAATTTTTTCTTGCCTTCAAAAATTTGGCACTTGTGACAAGAAGTCACAAACTTTTTAACATCAGTGAACAAAGTAGGCTAGTAGAAACTAGCTCTAAGGATCTTATCAGTAGTAGTTTTCCAATATACATGCCCTCCACAGTCACCTGCATGAAATTCTTCAAGAATTTTATCAAATTCTTCCTTTAGTAAACAATTCAGTGAAATCCCACTATGATCTTTCCAAAAGAGTACATTATCTAAGATACAAAATCTTACTGCTTTAAGTTTAAGAAATCTAGCTTTAGTTCTTGACAATCCAGGAGGAGCTTGTAAGTTTGATAGTACAAAGATGATATATGAGTACCAAGGTGAATCTGAGAAGGCTTCACTGATCGTTGGAGTCCCCATCTCTTTCTGGTTATCAACCTGAGCAATAAAATTTATATCTAAGGCATTACAGTTGGATTCAGCCATAAGTCTGGCGAATCCTTGAACCTTGATGAGTTTTGTGGGTTTAATTTCTATGGAATATTCTAGGATAGTGGAAATCCACTTACCTCTTCTTCCATCAGGACCATCCTGAGTAATAATGTCTTTTACTACATAATTTGGGACATAGGAAATTATGTGTGAATAGAGAATATACACCCTGAAGTCTTTTATAGCCTTTACCAAAGCTAAGGCTTGTTTGTCCATTATGTTATATTTCAAAGGGGCATCTCTAAGAGTTTACTGAAGAAAGCTATAGGTTGTTCAAATCCTTGGTCATTTTTCTGCAGTAAAACTCCAGCAATGGTATGTTCTGAAGCAAATGAAAAGATTATGAAGTCTTTCTTAAAATCAGGACTTATCAGGACTAGAGTTTTGGTTAAGGCTAGTTTGATAGATTCGAAAGATTGTTTAGCCTCAACAGTCCATTTAAGAACTGAATCTTTTTTTAGCATGTTATTCAATTCTCTAATTATTTCTGCTAAGTTTGAAATGAATCTTCTTAAAAAAATTATCTTACCTAAGAAATCTTGTAACTCTTTGATATTTCTAGGTGGATTGATGTTCAAAATTGCTTCTATCCTAGCAAGATCAATTCTAATTCCTTCTTTTGAGATTATATGCCCCAGTAACTTACCTTCTTCTAGTCCAAATAGACTTTTCTTTGGATTTAGAGAGATGCCAAATTTCCTACATTTAATGAAAACTTGTCTCAAATGATCCAAATGTTCATCATTTATTTTGGAAAAAAGCAGTGATGTCATCTAAATAAATTACCAAAAAATCATGAATCTCTTTTGCAAAGGCTATATCCATAGCCCTTTGAAAGGTTGCCCCTGCATTCATTAGTCCAAAAAGCATTTTTACATACATAAAAGTGCCCCAAGGAGTGCTGAAAGTTGTTTTAGTCTGATCTTCTTCTTGGACTAGGATCTGGTTATATCCTGAAAAGCCATCTAAAAAAGAAATCCTAGAAGAACCTACTACCCTTTGTAATATATGGTCCATCTTAGGTAAAGGGTAATTATCCTTTAAGGATACTTTGTTAAGATTTCTAAAGTCAACACATAATCTAATTTCACTTGTTTTCTTTCTAGTGGGAACTAGGTTTGAAACCCAATCAGAGTATCTGATTGGTGCAATGATCTGGACACCATACATTATTTTAGCTTCCTTTTCTATCAAAGGTAATAGTACAGGATTAATTCTCCTCGTCTTTTGTTTGAATGGTTTTTGATCCTCTTTTATTGGAATTTTGGGTTAGATTATGTTTGTATCATAAGATTTTAAATCTTCATAACTCCAAGCAAACACATCCTGATATTCCTTTAAAAGTTCAATATATATATCCTTTTCTTCTTGAGGCAAATTTCTTGAAATTTTTATCATTTTAGGTTTCAATTCTGCACTAATATAACACTCTTCTATGTCAGGTCTTACTGGCTCCATTTTTTGTTTTCTGGCTACATCATTGGAGTCAAAAATATCTTCTAAGGGTGTTAATCCTTTAGGTAAGAAATTATCTTTGATGTTTAAAATGTCATATTCATCATCCATAATTTCTTCAATTTCTACTTTCTCTAAGCTATCTATGTCAGCTTGGGTAAATCTAGTTGGTTTATCAAACTTTATTCTATTTACATCTAGGTTATTTGAATCTATTTGACAATCCAAATCATCATTTATTGTACAATCAATATCTATCATACAGTTTTTAAATTCTCCTTCATTGTTCAAAAACCTGTAAATCTGTTCATCCTGAGAAAAAATCTGCCAATACTTAAGATTATATGGAATTGTTGGCCTATGCTTGACTTCAGCAATACATCTATGATTTGGTTGGAATGATAAATT
Source organism: Pinus albicaulis (assembly GCA_034641835.2). Classification (NCBI taxonomy): domain Eukaryota; kingdom Viridiplantae; phylum Streptophyta; class Pinopsida; order Pinales; family Pinaceae; genus Pinus; species Pinus albicaulis. The sequence goes on along the minus strand of CM076583.1, from coordinate 1,293,122,372 downwards.
GCATGTACTAGCAAAGGTAGCTAGACAATGAGCTTGTATATTTTGTTTTCTAGGTATAGTAGTAAATTTACATTCCAATAAATCATCAATTAAATCTAGCACAATGTCCCTGTATCGGCCTAGTCTTGGATTATGAACAGAATAATCTTCGTTTATTTCGTTTATGATTGATTCATAATCTCCCATGATTAAAATTCGTTGTCCTCCTGAATTTCTAATGATTTGAAGTCCTAGAATTAAGGCTTCATACTCAGCCATGTTGTTTGTACATTTGAAATTAAGCCTGAAAGCATGGCCTTCTGAGTGATTATTTTCCATGTTTGTTATCCAAACTCCTGCTCCTGCCCCTAATTTGTTAACTGAGCTATCAAAGTCTAAATTCCATAGTGATTGAGGAAAGATGTTATCATTGTTTGGTTCTTTATTTTTTTCAGTTAGTTTAGTTTATATTTTATCAGTTTCAGAGTTGCACAGGATAAAAGAATCAAGATCAGTTGGTGTAGTGTAAATTGGAAAATTTATAGATCTTTCAGCACTACTGACCATATACTTCAGCAATGTTTCTCTATATAACTTTTTAGGTTGACCAAACACCAAGATAGTAGCATAACTCATGTCCAATTGTAGAGATCCTTGTAACTTTGCTCCCCATGAGCGAGAAAGTAACATCCCATATTTAAGGGGGATATCAGCTACTACAATGTCCATTAATACGCTCTTATCAGGGTACTGAACTAATGTTACACATAAGTCTTTGATTAATCCCAAACATTTAACCTTACTTGATTCAAAAGAAAACAAATCTTTGTAAGGCCTTTTTATTTCTAGATTTAGAGTTTCCATAATGGCTTTAGGCATTAAATTGTGGGAAGCTCCAGAATCTAGCATAGCATTATGTAGAATTTGATCATGAATGGTAAGACTGATATAAAAAGGAGGGATTGCTCCATCTGCATGTTTTTCATTCACATATGGGCCAAAGATCAACTCTGGTTGATCATCATTCAAATTAATAGAATCTTCACCATCATTCATATTCAATGTTTCAGTTATAGTTGATTGGTATAAGTCATGTTTCACCAATTCAGTTAATGGAATTGGTATTTTCAACTTAGTAATTTCTGTTTGAATATTAAATGTAGGTTGAGACTTACTAATTTGAATCAGTTCTTCTTTATTAACTGTAGTTTGGCTTGGTTTATTTTGAGTTTCTACAGTTATGTTTTTATTTTCAATTGGCTTAATAGTCTCTGTCTAAGTTTCCTGTTTTTTACTACTTCTAATTATCTTTTCAGGTGTTGTTTGAGAGGCAGTAGAAATTTTTTCAGAATTAGAACTATCAGAAGGTCTTCTTGAATTATCAGTTTTTGAATCTACTAATTTAGGATCAGCAAAAGGTGTTTTAGGGTCTAAATTTGCTGATTAGCAGAAGACTAACATTTTCTTCAGAAATATTTTACAGGATCAAATCTTATCTATGATGGTGGACAGTGATGAGGCATACAAAGGTTAAAATCATCCACCTAGCGACTCCAAAAAATTTTAAAATAAAATAAAATCTAAGACTCCACTAGTAGAAGGATCTAGCTTGGTTGTATAGATATAGTGGCCCTTCTTTATGACTAATCTACAAGATGACCCAAGAATAAAATGCAGATATTCTCCCATGATCAGAGATCACATACCTGAATTCCACACAAACTACCAAAGGTAAATTGGGATAAAAATCTTTCTATATTTCAAAATGAGAATATTGATGATCCTTTGTTACATCTCATTAAATTTCATATACACTCATGGAGATTTAAGGGTGATTGGAATGAGGATTGCCTCATGAAGCTATTCATGGCAACCTTAGAAGGACAACCAAGGGAATGGTATGAAGCTCTCAAACCTGCTAGTTTATTTTCTTTAAAGGATTTTCATAAGGTATTTTATGAGCATTACAAACATGATTTTCCATCTTTATCATTAGCTGAAAATTATTGTGATCAAGCTGAAGATCTCATACATTACCTTAAAAATATTGATGAAGATTTTGGAAATTGGCATCCTGAAGATTTATTAGAAAAAGTCCATAACTTTCATTCTCAAATTAAGTGTCGTGATAATCAAGAGGAGTTAATCAAAGATCAAATAGATCAGGAGATAAATCAAGATCCACAAAGCCCCTCTGTAGTAACAAATGATGTTTCATATAATGTTTTGAATGAAGTTAAAGAAAATATTTAACCTCATGATCAGTTTTTACATAAGAGAAAAAAAAATTGTTATTAAAAGCTAAAAATTCAAAGATTTCCATCCCCCCTCACCGAAGAAGAAATAAATTTTCTTCTAAACATGCAACCATCCTCAAAATGTTTACATAATGAAGAAATTGTTTCTACTTATTCTAATGTTGATGTATGTACTAAATTTTTTATCCATGAAGAGACAGAAGAACAGGTTGATGCTCATGTTGTTCTACCTTCCCAAAAAGGCCCATTGCCTGATAGTACTCCTATTGAGCAAAATGATGACCTTCAAATAGAATGCAACCAATCTAATCAAGATATATCAGGATAACTGGAAAAGCAATCTGTTGATCTAATGTGTATAATTGATGACATTCCTTCATCTGAAGATTTGCCTAAGTATGATCAGTATGATGATAATTATGTTCTCCAAATTCAAGCTAACTTCACAGAGCAATCACTAGCTAGTTTGTGGGATGACGAAGTTCAATTTCAGCAGCTCAAATATAGTGATCAGACAATACACATCAAATATGGGAGTGAAGAACAAAGTTCAGAAATTTTGAAAGAAAGTTCTATACCATTATGCTCTAAAGCATTTTAGTTTTTAAAGGATGAACAACCCCTAGAAATCTATGAAGTTCCATTAAAATCCAATAGCTTGCAACCATCCTCACAAGTTTTCCATGATCAAATAGCTGATGTAATGAATAATAAATGCAATCAAAATCTTTCTCCATTAACTAACTATAAGCTTCAAGACCAAGATGATAAAAATTTCCTCAAACAAACATTTTGATCAGTAGAAATTTCATCACAAAGCTTGTCTGAAAATCTAAAAGTATCTAAGAACAATCATAGGTTGATTTTGCAACAGAATAAAGTTAAAAATGGCAATTTAGTCTCATGGCATGGAGGTCATCCAGAATAGATGTACAGTTATTTAGATCAGTTAAACATTGGTGTATATACCTTGGAAGATCGTTTTGAAAAGTTTTTAGAGTCAACAAAGGAAATCAAGTATTTCCTTATTCTCTCATTTGTTGACAAGCTTCTAATAGGTTGCAAAATTACAGTTTTGACAATCAACAAGCACATGCAACAAAATCTATCAAAGTACATAATGCTTGAATGGTTGCATTGGCTATTTAATTTTGCCTAACCAGCAGTTGGACAACTGATTAGAGTAAGTAGGTAGGATTTCAGCTTATTTCAGTTTTCAGTTTTCAGCCAAGGAAAAGGCCCTAAGATATTGATGATTTAGTAGTTTGGGTTGAAGGTTGTAGCACATTTTTTTTAGTCTTGGATCATATTTCAGTTTGCAGAAAATGGTGTAAATTTAGTCCAAGAGTTTCAGTCACAAAGATTTTATAACAAAGCAAATGCATGTTTGTGATTGGCTCAATGGATCAGGCTACTAGTCAATGATGTTCTTGACATCTCACTAGGAGATGCCATCCCCATGTGAAGCCGTTGTTAGGGTCCTATAAATATAGGATTCATAATTTTGAATTAACTTTGATAGTCTTGTAAATATGTACATACCTTGCTTTCTGCAAGTTGTTTTCCCATATTTTGAAAAAAATAAAAAAATAATAAAAGCCAAAAAGAGGGTAAAACGTCCTAAAATGAAAGATCAAAGGACTTAGAAAATATAGACCCCAAAATAAAAAGACATCAAATAAGGCCTGAAAGTGAGCAAATCCAAATGCCACTACTTTACTTTACTGCAAGAATAATGATTATGTGCAAAATGTCAATAAATGTCATAATCCATGATCAGTTAAACAGTATAATATTAACTTTTCATGCTTTCAATTTCATGTTTTAGATAGAGAATAAAGATTTGTCAAACAGTTTAAACTTGACAAATCAATAGATAGGTGGAGAATAATGAGGAGCTCAATAGTTTAATCTGAGCCCTCGGATGAAATAAGGTAGATCTAGATAGTTTTATGCTTTGAAAGAAAATGTTTAAGGTTGCAAGCCTAAATGCACCTGCAAAATGAAGAAAAAAATTTAGAAATAAAGTTGGGTAGGTAGAAAGCAGTGGAGCAATCATGTAAATAAAACATCATCGAGCAAAATTACTAATTTCCCATCCCCTATAGGTATTCAGTATTCTAAACTATCAGTCAAAAAGGCTTAGAGCATTTCTCTGACTTTTGTTGGGACCAAACCCAAGGCTTGATGACTACTCAGTTAAAAATATTGAATTCTTACCTTAAACCCTCTTTCATCAACATTTACCCTTCATTCATATATCAAAACCCCTTTTTCCTAAGTAAAGACACGTTCTTACTTAGTAAAATTGTAACCCTAAAATAATTAACTTCATCCCTTCAAAAGAATTCATAAAAACCCTCAAAATTACATTTATCCTAAGTATTAGTGAAAAAAATATAAACATGAGCAATGCTTGATTTAATACTATACTTAGAGATAATATGTATTTTTTTTTTATTACACTACCCTTTCATATTAACCTTTAGCATACTTTTATTAAATCCCTAAGAAATACCCTCCCATAGTTATTAATTCCATTATATCTAAATACCCCAAAAAACCCACTATTATAACATTTAGACCAAAGTCTATTATCCCATGTGCGCAAATAAAAACCCCAAACTATAAACCCTTTGGTCTAAAAACTATCGTTATTGAAATATCCCGCCCCTATGGTTTGAAAACTGTGAAAGTCGAAAAACTATATAATATATATTATTGCGCTTGAAAATAACATTTAAAACATGTCACAAAGGTTTTTAATACAAATATCAATCCCCGCCTATACCATTATTAAAACATTTCATATATGTTTTATACCTTTACCCTCAGCTATATTATAAAGGTTTAAACGTATTTTAACCCTTTCGCTGCATATAACCAATCCCGATCCCACCTTCCCATTCTGATGCAACTCCCGAAACGATCACAGCCATTCGCTTTAAACCTTTAGATCTGACAGACAAAACTTAATATCACGTGAAAAAGATGCCCGACCCTTCAAACACCATATCCGCACGAAATGGGCGGTTTCACCCATTTCTCTCCCATCCACGTGGCATTTCCTCACTGGATCACACGAGTTTAGTTCAAAACAGCTTACCACCTTATGCCTACACGATAATCGCTGGTTTTAAACACCTTTGCATTATGAAACCGCCTCCTGCCGGATAAGACCTGCATTCAATGCAATTCATATATTTTGATAAAAAGCTTTGGTTAAACCTTTATTCATTTATCCATTGCGTTTAACCATTGTATTGCTTTGCCAAACTGTATAAACTCTGTTAAAACCCCTGGTAGCCATTTTTATTCCCAAAACCTCCTAAATTCACCGAAGTATACCCGTGAAGACTATAGAGGAGTTGCGCCTTGCTCCAGATAAACTGCTAAAGCCATCAATTCGACCAGAAACTGTAAAAACCCTTTCAAAGCTGATACCTGCATCATACCAGGTATTTTTCTCATAATTCACCCTACATAAACCTTTTTAAAGAAAGAGAAACATTTCAAATTAAGAAATTGAGTAATAAAATTGCCCAAAATTCCCAGAAACAGGCCAAACTCTGCCAAAATTTTCCCAAAAACCCTGTTTGTTTGCTGCACAGTTTTTTAAGTAAAATTATCAATTTTTCACAGCTTAATGATCCATTTCAAACTCTCAAAGGCTAGCAAACCTTTGCAGGTATCCTGAAACCCTCTGTAATTTTTTTCAACAGAGCTTTAGCCCCATTTCTCAGTCAAAAAATTCAGAAAGCCCTGTTTTCTGTTTTAGACCAGTTTTAAAGCTTCAAAACTTTCCTGATAAACCTAATTGGGCAGAAAACCCAAAAAGAGACTCTATTTTGCCAAATTTGCCTAATTAAGCTTCTGCCATAGTAAAATTGCCTCTGCAAACTATTTAAACTCGCAGAAGCAAATCAAGATGCCTAAAAAAAAAAATGTAAGCAATCCTGAAGGTTCCAAAGTGCCAAAATCAAATCCAGTATTGTGACCACTTAAAGCCATTATCACCTCCCTGCAGCGAGGGTTTCATTAACAATTATTTTGTTTTGCAGGTCATTAGCAAAAGGAGAATTTGGATAAAACAATCTAAATACTAGTTAAAGATATGTTTTACTCCAAGAACTTACAAGGAAATGAATTCAAAGGATTTTCCTTAAAATATTCCAGACATCAGAGTTAAAGAATAGTCATCCTGTGAAAGATAAAAGAGAATTTTAATGTAAAGATTAAAATAGGGCATTCATAGTAGTCAGAGGTAGAAGGAAGAACTCACAGTAAAGTTTAAAGTTCAAATTAAAGTAAGAATTCACAATGACAGTGAAAATAGAATAGTCAAAGAACATTAGGGTTAAAGTGTATCAGATGAAAGTTAGAATCAAGGTTAAAACAAAGTTACAGAGCAGTCAAGGTAAAACGTAAAAGTAAATACATAAGAAATAAATGGTAAATAAAGATGAAAATACCTTCAACAACAATGAAGTTTATCCAAAGTGAAAGTAAAAACAGTTAAAAGAACAGTAAGGTTAAAAGATGAAAACAGAGAAAGAAGGGACATTTTTGCATAAATTTTGTGTTTAAAGTCATTGTTTTGAAGAAACTATTGTGACCAATCCAAGATGCATTTTGCAAAACTAAAGGAGGTTTATGTTCCTAAGATATCCAACTACAAAATCATCTCTCACGTTTCTAACAACCATTATGGATTTGGAAATATTAAGCAATATTTGAAAGCCCTTTTTATAGAAAATTCATGTTAAGTCATTAGTTTCCAGAGAAGACTGTGGCCAATCAGAAATACATCTTACAAAACTGAAGGAGGTTTTTGTTACTAAGAGTCTCATATACAAAAACCTATCTCACTGTTTTCATAACTATTACGGAATGAAAGATACATGCACATATTTACAACCTACTGTTCAGATTGTAGAAAACTTTGTTTTACACATCTTTTTGCAGAGCCTATTGTGAACAACTGGAGAAGAATTTTAGGGAACTGAGAGAGGTTTATCTCAAAAAAATATATATATAAAATAACGTCTTTCACTTTTTACATATCTATTTCATATTAAGAAATAAAAATGTATCATTGGACCCCAAGTTTGCAGAATTGTTGGAGAAGAATGCACAAAGAAAGGAGACAGTTAGTGACTTGGATGCCTCATCATCAACTAAGAGTTGAGATCAAATTTGAATTCTCATCTTTGTCATCACCTATCCATAAAAAATAGTGCCAAACAGATGCATTAGTTTTGAGTGTCCTTTACTTAAGTTCTATTTATGTAAAACAGTTGGAGATATTTGTAAACCAATCTTGATATTTTTTCAAGATATTCTAGTTTAGAATTTGTATAAATACTTCACTCTATGAAGTATTTTGGTGGAATAAAATTTCTGGAGATTACTATAGATATTTTGTTGACTTGAAGGCTTTGGATTTCGATTTTGAGTAGAAGACTGGATCAACTATTTGGCATCATACTTCAGGATCCCTGTGATAAGCTATCTGGAGTGAAGTACTCTCTAAAACTTATCATTGTTATTCTTCTTTATTACATGCATACATCTGTGTTTTAATTCTAAATCTAAATGTATAACTAGGAGTATTACTACAAGACATGTTAATAACACCCTATTTTTAACTAGTTATCATTTCTTTGTTTTCTTCTGATTTCTGGTGTAGGGAACCCTTAATTGCTCCCTCTCTCGTTTGACCTCTATCTTCTACTTCCCTTTTCCGGATCAAAGGATCCTTAAGTGCCCTTTATCCCAATCATACCATCTAAAAAACCAATTTTCCAAGATCTCCAAGGGTTATCTATCTTGCCCTGAAGACATTTGACCTTTTAGGCCTTGATCCCAATTCTGTTAGCTTGACTTAGACTCCATAGCCCAATGGACAATTATATTTCCCTCTATCTATCCCTCCAAGTGAAATTTTCCCACCAAATCCAACAAAACCAAACCAAAATTGCACTTTCATAGCTAGCCTAATATTCACAAATTTAAACTTTAAAGAGAGAGCCCTCTCTGAACCCTAGAAAGGCTAGATCCTAGAGTTTGAAGTAGGTTTGTGGTTACCTCGGTGAGTTCTCTCTTGAACCTGGATAAATTACTGAGTGATAACATTCTGCACAAGAACAAGGTAATGGATCTATTAAATGGGTCAGAATATCTACCTACCTATGAAGATAGAGACAAAGATTGGATGCTTCTTAGTGAAGTACCATGGGAGTAAGTATTCAACTCCTTGAATTCAATTAGCCTAATTTTGCGTAACAATATACCCAAGATAGAGGCTAACAGACTTAGGGAAAATCCCAAAATGGAAAAACTACTGAACCACAAAAGAACGACGATGACCTTGAGGATGACGCTAACCTTGAGAACGCCATGGTTTCCTGCTGGTAGCTCGGTGGATTTCTGAAACCTCGTACGAAACCAATTACACAGATATTTTAGTGCAAAGAATATATCAAGAGATAATTAGAGAGGCATGGGAGGTGTAGCTAAATGGAAGAAGGCTCTGGTGTCTAAAATACCACGTAATACGACATATCATCACAACCGGTCACTGTCATGGTGTCGTCCACTTGGAAGTTTTCTCACCACAATCCTGTCATGGTGCCGTCGACCACTTTTCACGCATGTTCTTGCTCCAGATAATTTTTGAAGTAGTCTCGACCCTTGGGGTGCTTCATCTATAGACCTTCACTTTAAGCTACAGGACAGAGCCCAATGTTAAGCAGCAGTTCGTAAACTTCAACTCGAACCTTCAAAACAGATCAAGACCATTGTGGGCTTAATCCCTCCTTCGATGATCACCCTGGGCATATTCTGTTGCAAGGACAGGGCATTAGGGTTCAGATTTCCCAGAAAATCTCCAAATTTTGCTATGACATGCCTCTAGAATCTGGGTACTTGCTAGTTCTTCGCAAACCTGGTCAAAACACAAAACCCTTACTAGACATGACATGGCCCTTTCTCAGCCCTTGGGGTCCTTCAACCACCGACCTTTGCTTTAACTTACAGGACAAAGCCCGAGGTCAAGCACCAATTCGTAAACTTCAGCTCGAACCTTCAAAACAGACTAGGCCCACTGTGGCCTTAATCCCTCCTTCGTTGATCACCCTGGGAAGACTCTGTTGCAAGGGACAGGGGACTAGAGTTTGGATTGCCCATAGAATCTCCAAAATTTCGCTATGACATGCCTCCAGAATCTGGGCACTCGCTAGTTTTTCACAAACATTCCCAAAACACAAAACCTTTGCTAGACATAACATGGCCCTTATAAACCTTGAACCCTTTAATAGAAAATTTGAGCACCAACCTTGATAACATGGCCCTTAGAATCAATTTTTTTGGGTCTTGGATTCATACAACATGAGGTTATGGAGTTAAAACCACATCAGGAACATAGAAAAATAAATTAACTTACACAACCCGACCTTCCAGTAACTTCGATAAGAGAGACAAAACTTTTAACAGGACCTTGGGGTCTACTAATTCGATGAGCATTGGCAACGTAATCTGGATCATATCAAGCTTGGAGACTGTTTCTTTGTTCCTCTGCCGCCTGATGATGATATTTTCCTCTGCCACCTGACCTTTTGCGAAGGAGGCAATGATAGATGAATAAGACAGATCCAGAGGAAAACGAAAGAGGAAATGTGCAAAGGAGTGAGTGAAAGATCCTGCCATGCTTGAGAGGACGGGGCTCGATTGACCAGCAGCAAGTGAAGGATCCCGCCATGCCTGAGAGGATAGGGATAGATTGACTAGCAGCGAGCAAAGGATCCCGCCATGCCTAAGAGGACGGGGTTCGATTCACCAACCTAAAGGAGAAACATATAGCGTGCCAAAGAGGAAGGCATGAACAATTAGGACATAGGGAAATTTTCTATTAGTTTCAGGTACAAACAGATGGAAAAATATTAGTGGTTGGAAGGGCGATAGCCAAGCTTTCCTATTGGCTAGGGTGAACAGTGTTTGCTCACCCCAAGCTAGCAAATAAAATGCCTATCAGCGTAAATATAAACAATTCCAATATTTCACAATTTATGGTTCATACTCATGGGCATGGGACAATGGAAATAATGTTACTAAAATATGTCCAATATGATTCCATATTTATTCATTGTTTATATGCATGGATCATGCAAATTTCAGTGGAATATTTGAAATATATATACTTTTTCCCTAAGGAAAAATCGTAATTTGATTCATTTTAACAAAATTACGTGTAAATGCTAGATAGCATATGCAATATTTCACAGATTTGATATACAAGATCATAAAACACAACTCATGAGAGAGTTAGCAGGCTACTCTTTCTTACCCTTTCTTTTTCCACTTTCGGCCAACTATTAGAATTGGATGGGGGAGATACAATAGAAAATTGTGTTTCATTTACATTTGGTTGGATTTCTTTGTCAGAATCTGAGTTTTCTGAAATGTGGGTTCATTTGGTACCACTAGTTGATTTTGCAGCCAAAGTCATCACAAGTTGTTGTTGTTGATCGATTGTTACTGGAACCAATGCATATTGATGCATGACCTCATCCTTCATCACAGTTTCCTGGGTATTCTAAACATTGTTGTTGTTAACATTGTCTGTGGGCTATGCTGCTTCAGTTTCTGCTTCCGGATATTCTGAAAACTGCCATCCTTTCAATTTTTTTGTTTGTCTTTTTTTCCTTTCCTTTTTAGCTTGTGGACAAGCATTTTGGAGGTGTCAAATAAGAAGACAAATACAACACCGAAAGGCTGTATTTTCATAGTCAAGGGATTGTGTCCACTACTAATTTTTATAATATAGCTAATTATATTCAGATAACCCTTTACTAAGGTCCACCTCCACGCAAATTTTGGCAAAGGTATAAATGGCCATTGTGACTTGATTAACATATATATTTATGAATTTCCCTAGTGAATTCTCAATTCCTGCTAATACTTTGTGATGCCAAAAAGGCAATGGTAGATTATGTAATCTAACCCACACGGGAATTTTGGAGACAACCATGATATTTGCATCAAATTCTGGAAACCATGGTATGATAAATAGGCCCACATTGCCCCAAAATCATGGTCCCTCGTTTAGTGCATAATATCTATCTTTTGTTGTATCAAATTTGACGATAAAAAAACCTCTGGAGCATAAATGGATATCACATTTTTTCTTTCCATATAGAATAAATCCACTCACATAATGCACATATTTTGGCCAGAAGCCATTGAATATACATATAACTGTTTTAATATGGAGTTCATCATGAATCGCATTTACCTTAAGTAGATTTATCGTCAAGGACGAAACTTGGTTCATCTGCTACACAGTGCAAGGGCATGGTATAGTGTGAGCTTTTGTTGGTTCCTCCTTACCCTTGATGACATCTTTGAATGATACTGGTCGTTTGGAACTGGTTCCAGGGCATCCACCTAGAAGTCTCGTGTTAAGAGTGATAATTGAATTTGGTCCAATGTCGTAATCCTGTAGGTTAGATTCATATTGCAATATTTTCCCTACATAAATCATATTTTACATGCGAGTTAGAATTCTTGTCTTGTCTTGAATCCTTTGTTTAAGATATCTAATCCATTCCTTGACGCTGACTCTCAGACATATTTTTTCCCTTCCAATGTTCTGATGAAGAGTTGGATTCGGATGTCTTCAGGTAGATCTGGTTTTGGATAAGCTAGATCCATCCCCATAGAGAGTCATCGCTTTCTATATGAAGGTATATTATGCAGGGGAATGTGATCACATTCGCACCCTATTCGTGGATTCCTCCTTTGAATATATACCACATCCCCATTATAGCAAGCGCCATATGGGTCCCAAGGGAGCAGGTGTGGACTTGTACTAAATAGATCTCGAATAAATGATACTTCAGAAGTTATTTTCTATACTCGATCCAGTCCTTGGGAGAAAAATATCGAGTGTAGGGATTGTTATGACCAGTAGATCTCCATCGAGGCCACAAATGCCAATAATGTGGCAGAACCTACAAGAAACCATAGATATGTGCTTATAAGGGCAAGATCTAACTTACCAGCAAAATACTCCCCGAGATCTGGTACAATATATACTTCAAACTGTGGCCCAAAACAATATGGCCCTTCAAAATTCTGCTTTGACGACTGATTCCTAGATGTATTCTTAGATTGCAACTGCCTTAAATTGGAGTTGACTATGTCGTAAGATCGTTCGGCAAGTAAAACCAGACCTATTTCTTCCATCCATTTATACACAAACATATCTGGAGTTTCATTGATTCTCCTGGCGCAGAGGGTGTGGTCTTTGCAGATATCATCCATGTTGATATGTGATCTCCGACGTACATGATCCGATCTCCCTGTACGTTTTTCCGCGGGTGCTGAGATCGCGATCTTGTAAAATCACGAGGGTGTGAAACTAGTTTTCAAAGATGAGTGGAGTGGGGATCCAGTTAGAACATATCCAACCATTGCATATCGATGAAGCAGTGTTCGTTTTCCATGACTACGTGCCGAAATGGAGTCAACTCACTCTAGGGCGGCTAAGTTGAAAGTTGCAGCAACGACGAGCATTGAAACCCTAGCAGACTCCATTGCACCATTTCAATCAATCCCTTTCAATATATATACTTGCATAGCAAATTATAATGTTTATTATTTAATTTATTACGTTATTATTTAATTTATATAATAAGAGTAAAAGCTATTTTTTATTTACTAACACAATTACATTAGTAAATGTGGTTGATATACACCTATAAAAACATATATATTAACATTGTTAATCATTTTGTTAAAATGAATATAATTTCTATAAACCTAATATTACACTATAAATTTAATATTATATGTTATTATTATAAAACTTAACACAACCACATAAAACCTAATATTATTATAGACTTAATAAAACCTACTATTTATTATAAATCTAAAGTAATAATTCCTAAAATAAATCTATCTAAGTAATAAAAGTTAATTGCTAAAAATAATAAATTAATAAAATTTAAATAATAAACTTAATTTTTTTTAAACTAAATTAATAAACCTAGGTTAAGTAATAAACCTAAAACAAAAACTAAACTTAAAAAATAAAATATAATAAACCTAAAGCATAAACCATTAAAACTTAAAACCTTCTGCCTAATACATAATGCTAGCCAAGGTAAGAACCTGGCGATCACACACTAAGCAAGTAAGATGGCTACCATGAGATGGTGAGCAATAATGCAATTACCTTTGTAACACCACTAAACGAAATGCTTGATCGATGTGCCAATATATTTCTTTAACCACAAAGGAATGCAAAGAGAATACTACAAACTTGCCACATGGAAGTTTTATAATTCAATACATTAGTTTTTCATCAACTCTGAGGTCCAAGTGGAAAATTTTGGAGTGACACGCAGTTGTAGCTGAAAAATATAACCATTAGTTATCTAAGTTCTTAATTCGGTCTGTTTGATTGCAACTAAGACTAAGAATATTCCAAGTTTATCAAATCACAATCCAAACATTTTTTTTTTTTAAATAATTGAAACTCTTGCACCTCAATTCCAACGTAGACGATGTTTATGAGTGTAAAATATATATATATATATATATATATATATATATATATATATATATATAATTGGAATCTCAAAAAATAATTAAGTTAAAATTTATGTGCTTGTATATACGTTATTAATGTTGGAAATACTGAGAGGGGGTGAATCAATATTTCTTAGCAATTAGCATTTTTTAATCATTTTCAGAGCATTAGTTATTCTTTAGTTATGATCAATGTTCTTCTTCAACAATTATAAACAATAATCAACAATAAACAACACCATACAACAATACAGAAAGATAAAACAGTAGACACAGAGATTTTAAGGTGGAAAACCCTCTCTGGTTCAAAACCACCGAACGCTTCTCTAGTAATTGTCTTCTTCTCTCTTTAAAAGAAATAATATTTACATCAAGATTTAAGCTACAATTGAGAGATGTGTTAACCCCATCATTCATAAGCCATAACCTATAGGACGCTACTAAACCCTAATATCCTGTTGCAACCAGAAGGACGCCACAACGCCCTGTAGATCAAACCACAACCTGATGAGTGCCCCAACAATATGTTTACCAGTTGTTGTCGAAAAGGATGCTTCACTGCCTTGTTAGTTTATCAGCCACAAATGAATGGATGCTACAACACCCTGTGCAAGCCACAACTTTCCCTAGCACCAACCTGTCACCCTGAAATGTGCTCATGCCACAATCTGAAGGTGACTCTGATCACCTAGAAGAGTCAGTAGATCATGTTTCAAAATTTTCATACTGGACCCCATGTACTCTGAATCAATGTAGAATAATTGTAAGGAATATGTATTGCCTTCATTTTTTCTTCTTCATCTGTCTTATCTTGTAAGTGTTATTTTTGTGAACCCTTGAGTTTGTTGATCTCAACAAGCACTGCATCAAGTTCTTCTTGCTTTTGAGCAAGATATTATTGAGACCATATTTTTGAGGTCTCCCTTCTTTTTTCTACCTCGTCAACATGTAGCTTGAGAATAGTAATATTCTCTACTTCTCTGTTTAGAGCCTATATCTATTCCTTCCACTTCTTGATCTCAATCCTGAACTTGATTAGTTTAGCTGAAGAGGTTTCCAATTCCTTTTGCATCTGGTCATTCAATTTTCGCTTCCTACATCTGTTGTTTGATCTTGCTAATTTATGCAAAGGCTCTGTCAATTTCTTGTTGCTTTTGTTGGACCTATCTCTTGAAGTCTTGTGTCTCTGTATTTTTGAATTCTTCCAATTGAGCTCTATGACTGCTAATCATCTTCTTAGACTCTTCATTTTCCTTGATGAGTTCCTTTGATGCCTTCAATTATGCTTCCAAAAGTCTTGTCCTTTCCTTTTGACTTTTGAGTTCCTTTATCACTTTGATCACTTCATTTTGAAACTTTGACTGATTCATTTCTTCAATTTCTTCATCACGATCAGAAGAACCTGAATTTTCAATAACATATTGACCTGATTTCTTTTTTGAAAAGAGATTATGAAGCTTTTCCTAGAGAGATTTCACTGTTGAACATTGACAAACTTTTGTTTTCACAGAATTTGGCAAAACATTCAAATTGTATTCATGGCCTTTGAATTGTACCTTTTAGCTTTGTCGGTAGATGTGTCCCCAGAAACAACTGATTCTCATTCTTCACATGCATGCAAATGTACTTCCATCCAAGATTCCCACATCCAGTATTTATCTGCATCAAAACCAGGGATTGGTATATAATAATTACTTTCTTCACATTTTGTTGCACTTGTACCTTCCTTTGAAATCCTTGCAACTCGCTTCTTTGGATTTTCCATCTCTATGCTCTAAAAACTGCATTCCAGCGATTAAGTTGTTACTGAAGGAGCCACACTATGATACCAATTGTTGGAAATACTAAGAGGGGGGGTGAATTTGTATTTCTTATCAATTAGCACTTTTTAATCATTTTTAGAGCATCAGTTATTCTTCATTTATTATGAATGTTATTCTTCAAAAATTATAAACAATAATCAATAGTAAACAACACCATACAACATTGCAGAAATATAAAACAGTAGACACAAATATTTTTAGGTGGAAAACCCCTCTGAGTCAAAACCACCAAACGATTCTCTAGTAATTGTCTTCTTCTCTCTTTAAAATAAATATTAGTTACATTAAAATTTAAGCTACAATTGAGGGATGTGTCAACCCCCTAATTCACAAGCCACAACCTGTAGGATGCTACTAAACCCTAATATCCTGTTGCAACCAAAAGGACGACACAATGCCCTTTCGGCTCAAATGGGGTTTTTTTTTCAGCTTCTAAAGCTTCGTAAAAACAAAGTTATAGTGAAAATGCCATGATGGCTAGTTTTGGAGGATATATGAGCTTTATTTTTATAGAGTTGAGAGGGGATTCTATAGTGAATGTTGAAGGAGACATTTAAGATTTTAACACATTATTAATTGTTAATTCTAATTGATAGATATTATGTATTTTGTTCTCTTATGCCCGAAGGAAGATGCACTACCTAAATATATTAGGATTTTTATAAAGATGTAGGAGTTATACGAGTGCATAGTGGTTTGAATCCCTTCATTATGATAATATCTCCACAAATTATGGAAAGAAACCCTTAATCTTAACTTTAGGTGTCTACAACTAATGGAAATGTGCCAAGTCACCTTCTTTTGGGGTTTAAGCGCACCAACTGGAGTTTTTACCTTCAAACTCACTTATCTATCTAACTAGGAGGAACCACGAGGCATACTACATACCCTTCAAAAAACCTCAAAAAATTCAGGGTACAGCCTCAGTCCAAAGAACCCAAACCCTAGGACTTGGGTTTTCAACCATCCAAAAGTGTTGCTGCTATTTAGATGTAATATGACAATTACTGAGAAGCATTCATTATCCATTCGACATCAATGACTGGTGTTTTTGGTCAAATTCAAATCTAGTCAATTCCATGGGTTGACATGATTTGAATATGGACAAACTAGTTATTGCTATGCTAGCTCCCTCATCGGTGTTAAAAATGTGTGATTAGGATTGTCTCATGTTAACCATTTGTGAAGGTGTTTATTATCAAGTTTCATGTGTCTTTGATGATCAAATTATGAGTTAATTAACTTTTAAAAACTCATTTACAACAAATAAAATGTAGAAACATAACTCACAACAATCACATAACACAATGGATGATAATGGAGCTCACCCCTCCTAGGCTACATCTCCATGGACCTGCTTTAACTAGCTAGGCCCTCTTGGGATTATGAGTCAAATGTTTGATTACAAGCATATGTGATGCTCCAGCAGATTTTTTTACTCTTCCATTGGCTTCAGAAGACATGAAAACCCCAAAAATGACTATTCAATTTTTGAATTTGGTTACCAACTCCTCTAGGCTTGACATCCCATCTTGGTGGCCATGGGCTTGTTTAATTTCCAAAGTGAAAAAATCTCCTTCAAATGTGCTCTAATGCCACTGAAAACTGTACCACTTTGTTCAAAGAATCAAATACATCAAAAATAAACTATTCATTCACTCCATTTGGCCTTCAGTTGACCTGGGTATGGCCTTCCCTCCTGGTGGCCCTAGGCTTAAAAATTATTCAAGTGACCAAAAACACATGTATATTTTCTTCATTGCCTCTGTAAGCTATTCAAATGGATTCATAGCATGTCAATCTGCTAGGAATGACTATTCATGAGCCAAAATTGGTCAAAAATTTCTCAAGATAGGCCTCATTAAAGTTTCCCCTAGATTCTGCCTCTAAATCTGGAAAATTTCCAGTTAGCCCCGCCAAAGTTGGAGGCCGCTCCGAATTCGGAGATTCCGCTAAAAAAATTCCAAGTTAACTGCAGGATTAATTATGGGATAAGTGCGGATTAACTACGGCTAAGTGCGCACTAAGCGCGATTAACGAGGGCGCTTGTGCCGAGGTCTTATGGCACGGTTTTATGAGGAGGAGGGCTGGCCCCCTCCTTCCGCTATCAGATTCTTCAATACCCTTCAAGTCAAAGTGGGCCGCCACACCTTTCAAGTTCTTAGGGCGTGGCCCATTGGTGAAGTTGGAGAAGTGGAGTGGGGCAGGTCATGGGGTCGAACCCCAACCTCGCCCCTCATATACGTATTTGTGCTCCATTAAATAATACAGCCTCCGAAACATTAACTTTGGAATCAGACCAAGGTTTAAATTGGAATATCCAACGTAATAAAACCATTTGTATTAAATACACATATAATATGTGCTTCCAACCTTAATACAACGTTGCAAATATAATATGTGCTTCCAACTTTGCAAACGGACGAACTTAGGATATAGCTTAATGCACCATGTTTGCAATGTTTGTCCACCATATAATAATACGAATGGACTATGGTTTATAACCAAGGTTTAAAATTTGAAATGTGGACTATTGCAAATGTTAATAATACAATTGCCACCGTAATGCTAAACCAAACCTTTACCATTCTAGTATTCAATCTGAACCTTAGGATTCATAATATGTGCCACCAATAATTAAATTTCCCACCATATGATTCTAATCTTAGGTTAGTATACCAACCTTGCAACTTTACCATTCCAGTATTAAATCTAAACCTTAGGATTCAAAATATGTGCCACCAATAATTAAATTTCCCACCATATGATTTGAATCTTGGGTTAGTATACCAACCTTTCAATTCATGAAATTCGAATCTGAGCTTGGAGAGGGGGTCCACTAGGGGACATGTGGTGGTCCCTGGTTGGGAACATGAAAAAAATTTGAAATTCAACCTTAGAAGGTCATTGGAGGACATTGGGAAATTTTCACCTTCACAAACCAAACTGGTGAATCCTGCAGTGACACTTGCCACAGTCCCATTGGACAAAAATTGAAGAAGATTCTCTGCATGCTGATTGGACTGCCATGTCATCAGTTGTACCTGTTATGCATTTTTTTTTTAAATTTGTCTGTTCTGAACAGTGATTAGCAGACCATAACTTCTTCATCCGAACTCATTTTTTGACGAAACAAATTGCGTTGGATTCCTAGTGACGGGTCGGTCACTTTCATTCTAGTTTGGTGCAATTCTGAGCACCTTAATTTTAAAATAATTTTTGACCCTGATCCACATTCCGATCACACCTTCCCACTAACATGCTTTTGGACCCACAAAAGTTGGTTATCTCATGAGTACTGAATACTATTTTTTTCCCAAGTTCTATCATCTTGATTCTACTTGGAAAAATCGCTATTACAACCACTTGTTCAGTGACATGCCTTGCCTTACTGTGCAAATGGCTTGGCTCTTCAACCACTGTTCTCCTTTTTTTGCTGACCCAATCCAACACTTTTTGGCTGCTTGCTGACTGATATAACACCTTGTTGAGCCAAATCGATTCATTGGTGCTTGGAAAACTAACTGATTGCCTTCCCACTGAGAATCATGTTCCTCCTTTACACAATGAGTGAACTACAACAATGAGTTCCAACATCAATAAAAATAGGAAAAGAAATGACCATTATTTTACATTCGTAGTTCCAAATTCCACATCTGGAAGAATGCATTCACCGTCTCCTTCTCTTCTTAGCGTCAAGACATAACATGGTCTACAATGGCTGCAAACTTTTTTTTGACATCTTCTCACAAACACAACCAATATGAAAAACACATCGTGCAAGAAATATAACTTGACGACATATCCTCTCGCTCCTTCAGAGAAACCAATTTCACATCATGTGAACATCGCCATTTGTTAGAGTCCACTTTAACACCTTCATGGGATACAATATGACCTAATTATTCCACTTCTTGAACCTTAAATGCACACTTGGAAGGCTTTGCATATAGTTTTTTCTCTTCTAATAGTGTTAAGACCCTATCAACATGTTTTGCATGCTCTTCCAAATATTTTTGTTGTAGACTAATATGTCATCAAAAAATACTAACACAAATTTTCTAAGGAAGGGTTTGAAAATAGAATTCATCAAGCTTTGAAATGTTTGAAAGCTACATTAGTAAGTCTAAATGGCATAACCAAAAACACATAATGACCTTCTCGTGTTCGAAAGGCTATGTTGGGAATGTCTTCTTGCCTCAATCCGATTTGATGATCTCTAGAACAACGATATAAACTAGGAGGAATCAATATGGAACATAAATACATACCTTCCAAGAAGGGTTCCTAACCTTCCATGAATAAGAGTTATTTACTAGTGTATTAATAGATTGCGTCAAACTACTTGTGGGTAGTTCAATAATTAGGTTTTATTGTTTGACTACAATAAGAAGAATCCTTTTGTAAACTTATAGTAAGGCCTTTTTGCTAGATGAATAACAAATTAATGTCTTCACAAGCTTATTACTAATTCCTAATTTCAAATCGGATTTTTTTTTTTTTTTTTTTTTTTAGGGTATTAAAAGGTTCCTACTTTACAACCATATTTAAACCAATAGAACTATGCACACATACATCATGTTTGTAATGTCGTTATTATGCTAAAATTCACTATTGTAATGCTAATTTATTTGTTTGATATAGTTGTGACACACATCAGTGAAAAAATTGAGACAAGGTGATGCAAATATGAGATTATTTTTACTAATACATTTTTTCATGTTAGATTTTTTTTGATATACAACGATGTTAAATACAACACTACGTTAATTAATTGATGCATTTGTGATGCAATTATGACACAAAAGTGATCAACACATTAATACGTGTCTTGGTTTTTATTGGAATAAAATGCTAATGACACAAAAATGTATTAGATGTAAATGCAATGTATACATTATTTCACATCATAGGCAATGCAAGTGCATTCACTTTTAGTGCAAATTTTTGTAAAGTGTCATGTTTTATAATGTAAAATGATGCAAATACAACATAAAATAACATAAAAATATGCAATTTTAAAAAATATGTTTATGTAAAAAAACATAAAAATGATGCAATTTAAAAAATACGTTTGTGTATTCCATTTTTTAAAAATTCAATATATGATAGCAAAAAAGTGCATTTGCCAAACTTAAAAAAGCATTTGCAACACAAAGTTGCAATGCGGAAGCTCTTTATTATAATAGAATCAACATATAGTCTTCAATAGTGAAAAAAACATTTCTACACAATTCTAGGATAATAAAGACTTATCTACCATATAACTTGGCCGTGCCTATATTAAAGAACAATGAGTCACATTATCCAGTATAAAGCCCCCAAGTTTATAAGTAGTGGGCTTTAAGAAATGGATAGAAATGGGCTTTATGTATAATAATACGTCATCAATTATGACCTTAAATATTATACGTGCCATTATAATAACATTGAATAGCTCAACAAATGTGACCACAAAACAACACTACAACATGTTTGAACAATCAAAATGTTGTAATTAAGTACACAACAATTACCAATTAAATTAGGAAACAAAAATCTTTGCTCAATAAACTTAAAAAATAAGAACTAGACGAAAACTCCACTTCCAAGAAACAAAGACTCATAACAAATCCTTAATATATTTTGAAAATTATCTTGCCAAGAAAAAAAATTGAAATGAGAAATTTTAAAATGCACATACTACAAAGAAGAGGTTTGAAGTAAATGACAGAAAATTAAAACCCTGCTGCGATGATACTAGGTTATATCATGTTTATATGAGAACTCTAATACAATGTAGCCTCTCACTAAGTGAATTTTGGGATTTTTTTTAATAAAGAACAAGATCGTAAGTATAATTCCATTAGCTAGTGATACAAATTATAGTAGATATTTTCACGAAAGTGTGGTAGATTTTAACCAGTGACACCAATTACAGTATATGTAGATTTTTTCATGGTAATATTATATTTAATCATATGATTAAATTATATTTGAAAAATATAATTTTTATTTGTTTTAGTTGTAATGGTTTCCTATGTTTTAGGAGTTGTTTAGATGATTTTTAGTTTGGTTGAGATATTTGTTCAACTAAGTGATTGTGTGGTTAAGATAGAATTTCTATCTTAGACAAATATTTGATGTATTTATATGTATGTTTATCATAATGAAAACAAGTTTTGCGTATGCAAGTGGTTTTTTAAATTAGTATCAGATCCTTTTTGGGCTTTAATTCTGTATGAAAGGGCCTAGGGATGTGCAGGCGTAATAGTTTTTACAATGTGTGTTTGGTCTATCGATATTTTAATATGCGACCGAGAGTGTTGGTGATTTGTTGAGCCGTTCATGTTTATGAAGGTCAACTTGGGTGTGAAGTTGCGCCTGGTGTTGATTTGATAAGTCGTTTCCTTCCAAATGAGTTAAGGGCCATAAGGCATCGAAGCTCGTCATTCCATGAAGTTGTTCACTGGAGATGAGGAAGGTTGAAATTTCCCTATCGTTAGTTTGAATCTTGAGGAGTTGTCCGTGATGGTTTTTGCTACATATTCAGATCTAGGAATTGTGTTGTTGCTATTGATGTTGAAGAAGATCCGATTTTATTTATTTATTTGGGGAATGTATAATGACCTTTTAAAGCACTAAAGCACTGCTTTTTATAAGAGTGGCCCACAAATCATGAGGCAATTTGCGTGACTCGAGATACGTGCAAGTCATGAGAGAGGGTGATTGAGTAATATTGCTGGTGATGTGTGGCTCGAGACAGTGTGGAGATGAGTGAGTTGAGTGTTAGCTATTGCAAGGATGAACTTGCGTTCTGTGAAACTGAGAACCAACATGCATTGAAGCAGAGTGGCAATTGTGGAAGTCTAGTGTGGTGTCGTGTGTGGGAAACAAAGATTTCATGAAGCATCGATCCCTTTTATCCATGAAGTTATTTCTTATCAGTATGATTGTTGTTTCATCCTCCTTGATCTTGCGTCAATTTTTTCCTAGCCAGTCCTGTTGTGAAGGATGTCAAGTCTCTTTATTGTGCTACGAGTATGATATTGCGTGAAATATCCTGACACCCACTGTGAAAGAAGCTTGTGCATGCCTAACCAGATACGTTAAATTGGAGTTGTTGAACGACTATTGTGGTAGCGTTAGTGTCTTTTGAATTTCAATTTTATTAAGTGTTTAAATGGTCATGTCATTAATGTAAATTGGGTTCAAAGATATCTAAAATTATATTTAAAAAAAAAAGGTCAACAAACTTATTTAATGGTCTAAAAAAATTTATAGAAGGAATCAAGTGCAGGTAAAATCTCAATATGGATGGTTGTCTAGATAGTTTAGCAGTTGTAGATCTATGGAAGGATACCTCGTTTATTGAAGACGTGGAAGTGGTCTTCTCGTGAGGTTGTGTGACATCTTGGGATGTTTTTCAGTGATTGACTTCGGGAGATATGTGATTCAGAGTTCGAGAGTGGAACTCGGGAATCCAACTTGCCAATTATACCTTTACGAGGGTTAAGAGACAACTTGATGGAGCTAGTAGCCTAGAATATTTTGAATTGATGGAGAGGTATGCAATTAGAATGGTTGACAGAACCATGTATGCGAAGGACATCCTAGTAGACTGGCAGTTGGGCACCCAAGCATTCCGGTGGATGGTTGTTCCTTTATATGTACATCGACATATTTTTCTTTGTGTTTGTAAACACCATGACCACAAATAGATCAGATATTGAGGCAAGTAGTCATTAAGGGGCCCACTTGGAAAATATAATTCTTACTTGTCTTAGTTGTGATGGTTTCCTATTATTTAGGAGTTGTTTAAATGATTTCTAGTTTAGTGTTTGGTCGAGGTATTTTCTCAACTAAGTGATTGTGTGGTTAAGATAGAATTTTTATCTTAGAATAATATTTGATGTATTTATATGTATATTTATCATAATGAAAAAAAAATCTAATATTTGATGTATTTATATGTATATTTATCATAATGAAAACAAAATTTGAGTGTGCAACTGATTTATCAAATATTATGATATTTTTTTTCAATATAATTATGCCGAAAGGCGTTTTCCCTGTGGGCATGGGTTGAGAAGACACTATTCACCCCACTCGATCATAGACATGCATTTCCGTCCTCCTTACACGTATGAAAATTTGACATGTAGTTGTTTTTTATTGGTTATCCATGTTTATGTTCGTCTTTTTCTCTAGCTTGAAAGAAAAACTGCGTTGAGTTCAGATTCTGAGGCTCTTCTCTATAAGAAAACCTGCGTTGAGTTCAAATTCATAAGCTCTTCTCTAGCTGCAAAAGAAGACATGCGTTGAGTTCAGATTCAGAGGCTCTTGTCACACTCGAAAAATGACCTGCGTGGTTTGAAGGCTTCCCTAACCTCCATGGGATTTCACAACAAGCAATGTTGCCCAACCTTAGATTCTTTGTTCAATGGACCTAGTACTACTTTATGGATGGAGTGCTTGGAATATATTGCCTTGGTCATATCACACATCTAATGTAAGAACAAAATTGATGTATGACTCAGCCGATGTCGAGGTGGCACTCACCCACGTCAGTAGGTCGATCCAGTGGATGTTGCTACTCATGTTGTCGAGCCAAGAACAGTTGATGCAGTCGATGTTAGGTCCTTATATTACTAGTGTAGTCCCTTATTGTTGTTAGTGTAGCCCCCTTATTGTTATTGTTGTACCCCTATAGCCCCCATATTTTTATTATTATGCCCTATAAAAAGCCAGTATTGTTATTGTTGTGCCCTTACATTATTATTGTTAGGTCAGCTAGGATTATATTGTGACCCCATGGACTCCTATATATAGAAAGGAGGTTTTTTCATTTGTATCATCCAAGAATTATTCATTTACGTAATGTAAAGGAGGTTTCCCCCTCGAATTGGATGATTTTTAAGTCGTTGATCTTTCTTTTCTTCTATTTTGAGAGATGGTTTCATAACATTTGGTATCAGAGCTTTTGATTCTAGGGTTTCGCTGCTTCAAAAAGGTCATCATGGAATTTGCGCTATAACGTTTTTTATATGAAGGTTCAAAAGCTTAAACAAAAACCCATTTGCGAATAAATCCCGAGGAACTTCGTGTAAAAATTTAAAATCTTGGTTCACAATATTTTTGGAGATACTATCTGTGAAAGTTAGGGTTTTGTCAAGCTCTCTAATTTCATCTCAAAGATGTGACCTTGGGAAAATCGTCATAACTCTCTCTCTGAGGATCAGATTAGAATCTATAAAAAGTGTCCAAAAGAACACAGACTGTAGTTTCCTGTGTATCAATTTCAGAGCTGAAGGACAAAACAGTGACATGTGGCTCTCTGTACAAGTTCGATATACTAAAATAGTCCATAATTATGTCATTTTGCCTTGAAGAATCCACATCAGGTCAGACTTGTGGCATTGGAAATAGGATTCATATGGCAGACTAAAGATAAAATCTTAGGGATCTGAAATTATAAAGATACATCTGTTTCAGTATCGACCTCCTTAAAAGCAAGAAAAATGTGTGTATTTTTTTTCAAATTGCATAAGTCTTGTTTGAAAAATCAGTTTCAAGTGATTCCAAGGGCACATTTAAGCATATATATCAATATTAGGTTCTAAAATGCCCCCTAAAAAGAATTCAACACCCATTAAGTCCTCAGAAGTCTCTATTATGACTCATGAAGAGGAAGAAGTGCAACATGATATATCAAGATTACAAGAGCAAGTGCAACAATTTTCGCTCTCGTAAAGAGCAACAAAAAATGAAATGGAAGTTTTGAAGAAAGGTATGGAAGCTAAGATGGACGGTTTCAAGAAAGGTGTGGAAGCTAAGATGGATGGTTTGAAGAATTGCATGGAAGACATTGAAGAAAAAATGAAAGACAACATGGAAGACATGAAGAATGATCTAAAAGCAGACGTGGAAGGTTTGACATAGTTAATACAAGAAATGATCCCTAATGGCGAAAAAATAGTAGAGGAAACTCATGATGAGAAAAAAACAAATGTTAATCATGATTTCATAAACTCTAATGTTGGATTGAAGACCCACCATATCAGGGAAAATTTTAAGGATGGAAAATTATCTTGAAGTTTAAAAAATTGGCGAATCTCACTAGTCCCTAATATGAAAACGATAAAATGTTTATGGATGTATTTGTAAAATTATTCAAATTTATAATGATTTTATATATACTCTCTATATAACGTTAGCGATTTTTAAGGTAAAATACTTTTATATTGTAAAATTTGGGCGAATCATTTTTATAACAAATGGAAATTGCCGAATCTTTTTTTTTGGGAAAATCATGGAAAATTAGCCCAACTACGACTATAGCCCCTAAAATTTTCCATGCACCATATTCCAAAGATCGATATGAGGAAGTTTGATGGCAAGGATCCCGTAACATGGATACTACAGATGGAGCAATATTTTGATCTCAATAATGTGAAAATCATGCAAAAGGTATGTATTGCAACTTTATATTTAGAACAAAATACATTTGTATGGTATCTATAACTCTGCTCCCGTAAAAATATTGTCACTTGGTCAATTTTTATGGAGGAAATGATAACAAATTATGAGGATACAAAGAGAAATACCTTCTTTATCCAAATGATAAATCTCAAACAAAAGGGTTCAGTGGTGGAGCACATTAAGGACTTCCAAAAATTGAATATAAGGGTAGCTTATATTTCAGAGGAACACAGGATTGATGTCTTCATAGGAACTTTAAAGGTTAACATCCAACATGAGGTTCACCTTTGGGAACCTGATTCATTGGAGAAGGAATTCAGGTTGGCAAGAAAAATTGAATGTAAATTATGGAGACAAAGAAGCCTACCACTCACATCTATAAAGATGGAAGTGTTGCTACTCTTAGACCTCCACAACCTACCAGGTTGAAACCACAGTAATTGGAAGAAAATAGAGCCAAAGGGATTTGCCACAGTTGTGATAGAAAATACACTAAAGGTCATAAGTGTGCTGAGAAAAAATTATTTTACATAAATTGTGAAGAGGAGGAAGAAAATGAACAGGAAACTTCAAAAGAAGAGAATATACCCCAGGAACCAACCCTAGAGAAAGAAGAAATGAGTTTGACCATATCCTGTAATGCATTGGCGGGAATTACCACTCCTCAAACTCTCAAGATAGAAGGACATATCAAGAAGAAAAAGGCAATAGTATTGATTGATTCGGGTAGTACCCATAATTTTATTCATTGTAAGGTAGCCAAGGAATTGAATTGCTTCCTATACCTTGTTAGGTTCCTATAATAATATGATTCATAATTTTGAATTGACTATGATTAGTCTTGTAATATTGTACATAATTTTGCTTCCTGCAAAAAAAATTTCCCATATTAAAAATAAAATTTTTTAAAGAGGGTGAAGTCCTAAAAGAAAAATCAAAGGACTAATAAAAGAAAAAGATCAAAAAAGAATATAAGATATGAACCCCACCAAAATGAGATAAAATAAGATCCTGAAAGTGATGCAAATTAAAATGCCACTACTTTTTACTTTACTTTACAAAATAAGATTGTGTGCAGCTTGTCAAAAATGCCACAATCCATGAAGGTCAAACTGCTTAATCTTAGTCTTTCATGCTTTAAATTTCATGCTGATAGATAGAGAATAAAGATCTAGCCAAACTGTTTAATCTTGGCAGATCAGTAGTTAGGTAGAGAATAATAAATGAGCTCAACATTTTAATCTTATCCATTGGAAGTAATAAGATTAGAATTATATAGTTTGTTTCTTGAAAAGAAAAGATAAAGTGTTTGCAAGCTCAAATGCACCCAATTAAATGAAGAAAAAAAAATGTTAGGGTAAAAGATGGGTAGGTAGATTACTATTACAAGGCATGGAAAGCAGCAATTTGGTCATTTCATATCACTAATGTCCCTCAAAATTCCCTCCCTTAGCTAAAAACCATAATGCCACCTGCAAAAAGGCATTTCCCCTTGTAAAAATACCCCTTCCCCTTCATTTTAACCCTTTCCCCTTACTTCAATCTTTTTCCTTTACAAAAACCCCTTTTCCCTAGATTAAAATACATTTTCCCTTTGAAAAAAGTAAAATGCCTTTATTAGCTTCCCTTTTCATTCAAAACCCCCTAAAATACACTTATCCTAAGTCTAAAGGTTAAATGATATGTCGGGTCCCACATTCAAAAATCCTTCCCTATATCAATTTTTACATTAAAAATTAGTGTATTTTATATTCCGTCATCATATTCATTTAATCCCCCCATTTATATTAATCCTGGGTTTTAACTTTATTATATTAGCTCCCGTATATACACATTTACCCCGTATTATATTAATTCTCGCATATATATATTATCCCCAACCCCTTATCTTATTAAAACATATAGTTTATTAATAATTCCCCTTTATATTTAGTCCCGGCCCCACATACATACCATTTTATATTAACCCCGACTATTATAAACCCTTTTCATATATCCTATAATCCTAGCGCATAACTTAACCCGAGCCCCATGCCTAACAAATCCCCGACAGAACCATCCGATTCGCCCATCCGTCAGATCAAGGCTCATCAGGTCCTACAGCCAATAGCCTCTTTCACATTCCCGATAGAGAAACCTTTAACACCACCGAGACCTTGCGAAATGAGCGGTTTTTGCAGCCCCGCTCCCTGCTATGTGGCAGCATATGATTCCATCGCATCCTCCAAAAGAATACCGCCTACCCGCTTTTCACCGTGCGAAAACCACTCGGTTGTTTTCCACCTGTACGAATAATCCCACCGCTCCCATTTGAAATTAACTCCGCACCTGTATGTTTAACCACTATTGGTTAAAACATAAAAGATCGCCCTTTGCAAGCCTTTTCACCATTTCTGTTATAGTTTACGGAGAAGAAGCCTAGCCGACCTGATTTCAGTTAAAGAACCTCTACTGACTTGTTTTCAAGCCCTTTTACACCATAATTCAAGACTCTTTGTTGTTAAAGACGTTGCAGAATCAGCCTGAAGCCCTATAAAGACCAATTTGAAAGCATTTTTCATTTCCAGAAAGACTCCGTTGCTTCTAGGACTTATTCTGCAAACCTAAACCTTCAATTTCTAGGTATTCCTGAAATACCAAGGCCTGTACTTACAACAAGAGAGTAATAAGTTAAATTAAACAGTTTAGGAGCTTTGCAGACCAATAGAAAGCCAGTGTTGCCTTTAAAAACCCTTTTGCATATTATAATCATCCTTTCACAGTGTTTGAGAGATGACCATATTTCTTGAACCAAAGATTAATTAATTGATAAAACTAAATAAATATGGCTTCCCAAGATATTGTAATAGTCAATACCCTGCAACCTCCAGTTGTAGATGTAGAACATACCCCCCTTACAAACAGATACTTTAAAATTAGTGATCCTGTCACTAATTTTAATCTCCTTAGCTCCACTGCTGGAGCCATGACAAGTCAATTGACCAAGCTGATAATGATTACCTTTGGGAGTCAAATTAGCCCAAGTATGTTGTCCCACAAAATTTCCAGTGTCCAGAGGCTATCAAACTATGTCAAACCAGTTATTTTCCTGTTCAAAGATCCATTGTAACCCCTGGTAAAGAGATTTTGTTCACTATCACAGCTGAATCAATTAACCAAATGCTACAAAATCAACCTAGTCCTGATGAAACCCCACTGTCTATTGAGACCCTCACACAATTGTATCTCATTCTGGACTTCCCCAAGAGGTTCCAGATATTCCAAACATTCATTCCCTCATCAGTAGAAACTCCCAAGACTAATCCTCCTTATCCAGCAGCTATATTCTCTGAGAGAACTAGGCATATCATCACAATGTTGTCATGTATTGTGGGTTATTTTACTGATGAGCATGTTGATGCTTCAGTCCTAGGTTTTCTATCTATTTTCTCCCCTGGTCAGCCTCCTGCTTCTATATTTAATTTTGCCCAGTACCTCTCTGATACAATCCATGAACAGTTTGTTAAAATGCCTGAAGAAGGTGTCTTCAAGTATTCATCTGTTTTTTTCCATATGTTCCTATACTTTCAATCTGAAAGATTTACAATTAACCTTTAAAAACTGGATGTTGAAGGTAATCCTCAATCAGTAATCTTTTGGACTTCATTAATCAGGAAAGATTCAACAGATTTCACATACACAAACTTCATTGACTCATTCATCTATCCAATTGTCAACATGTTGAACAACAACATTCAACCAAAATTCAGTGATGAGATTAGAAATATATTGTAGTTATCAGAACACAGCAAGACAAGAGATTGGTATCTTTACCAAAACCACACTGAGATTAGAATTTATGGTTGTCAGTTAACCCCATATAAACTAGAAAAATACCTCCCAATGAGGGTATCTGCACTTGAGTATATCAGGAATATTCTTAACTCTGATGAAGTTAACTTTCTATCAGCCAAGATGAAAACACAATTTAAGATCAAAACAAGATTGGTCCCTTCATTTATAATAACAGGACTGCTGATAAACAGGCATAAAAGTGTCTTCAGGAATTCAGGTTCAGTGAAAGCTTCAAATGGAATTATGATCCTTTAGGGGTTATCAACAAAATAAGGATTAAATTTAAGTTAAATCATTTTTTCCATGAGTCCAAGCCAGATATAGAGAAGTACTCCAATAAGTTTGAATGGTTCGAGAATACTTTGAAAGAGCTGGAGAAACCAGCAGAGACCAGTACTATTCTGCAAACTCCAATCCTACAAGGTAGGAACTCCAAGAGAGTCAAAGAAGAAGGATCATACTCAACTCAAACCACCACTGAAACAAAATTCAAATTGATGTACAGGAAGAAGCCCAAGCCAAATCTTGTAAATGAGCAAGTTGAGACAATTGAAATCATTGATACAGACCCAATGATGAAAAAGAATGCACCACCTGCAGTTTCTGAAGAAACTCACCAACCTTCAACATCTAACACTCAGATCATTCAAAATCAACATAGTGTTGAAGTATCCTCTTCAAGTAAACCAACAGATAAAGAAGAGGATATCATGCAATAGTACAAGGAAATCAAGATCAGGAATGAGGCATTAAAAGCAGATACGTATACTCAATACTGGAAGCAGACACCTAGTGACCAAAGCAGGTTGCTTTCTGCATTTTATTACAAGACCAGGAAGATGCAGATGACTTTCTTACTACCCATAGTGAAGCATCCTAATTCATCAGCAGATTATAAGAAGACATCATATGAATTTCAAGCTAAGGATCTTCATCCTATAGACCAGATATAATTTCACAAGAAAGCTAGTGAAATGTTGTATTCTACCATGGCCAATAAAGCCATGAGTGTTCAAAAGATGCAAAACACTCTAGAAAACATTAGAGGTCAGCTAAAGCTAGAAAAGGCTTCCTCACAAGCCAAATACAACATGATCAAATCTCTAGAAGAACTGGTCATAAAAGTGGGATATGATCCCAAGAACATCAAAGTTGCAGAAGAACTCATTAAGAAAAAGAATGCAGACATTGATGCATTGAAGAAATAGCTCAAATTTCCTCCTACTGAATATCCACAGGCCAAAGAAGTATTACAGGATGAAAGCCAAAATGTGAGATGATGAAACTCATTCTTCATTTAACTACCCAATTGAAAGAAATGGAAAATGAAATGGATAAGTTAGTACAGGAGAAAAAGGCCAACTCGGAAGCAATCCTTGTCACTGCTATTCCTGTAGTCACTACAACAATTACTTCTACCTTAGCAGATTCATTTGCCCCATCAGTTCCAGTAGCTACAGCACTTACCATTTCATCAGCAACTACTTCAGCAATAGAGTCATCTACAGCAACAGTTTAGCCTAGTGATGATGCAGGTAAACTTGTTAAAGCAATGCAGGATATGTCCATACAGACTAATGAAATAAATAGACTTAAAGAACAAATCAAAAGTCTAGAGGATGAGAAGAAACTAGTTCAAATCATGCATAAGAATGAAGTACAGAAGACAAACAGATTGACAGAGAAAGTGCAGAAGTTAGAGAAAGAACTGACATTGAAAGAACCACTTGCCCAAGCCAAGCAGCAACCGTGGGCCAATATCATTGACTCTGTCAAAGATATTTGGCCATCAATTCAAGTTATTTTTGAGCAAAGGGATCTAATCAAAGCAGCAAGTGAATCCATTCAAAAAATCAAGGAAGAACTTGGTAAGAAGCCAGAGGAGGCCAATGAAATCATTAAGTTTCTTAATTCCAAGAACAAACATGAATTGGAAGAAATTGGCATAAGTGATAGGAATGAAACAATCCTAGAAGTTAGGAAGGTAATTTATAAAAGGAAATTAATGGTACAACTAGAAGAAAAATGTCAAAACATGGAGCTTGCCATAACTAGATTCATGGTTAAATTTGATATCTTGAGGCAAAAAGGTCTGCCTAATCCTCTCGTTATCAATGACAGGTTGATAAAACATGAGGATTATGATAAGAAAATCAAAGAAGTGGCAAAGGAACAAATCAACAATACAACCATGAAGGGAATTCCAACAGGAAAGGTGCTTTATCAGAGTTTTGAGAGCCTCTTTTAACTACAACATGAGGTAAAACATCTATTCATTAACAAGCCTACTTTTGCAAAGTACACAGAAGCTGATGAGATATTCAGAAGAATAGTAAAAATCAAGTTACCAGATGCAGAAGCTTGGAAGAAGTTGACTGATTTACTTTGAAAGTAAAAAGGTAAAATAGATGAATCAAGAAAAAGTAAACAGGGAAGTCAAAGTGAAGATAAAGCATAAAGTTTAAAGTTAAAAACAACAGTCAAAGGTCAAAGTGAAAACAAAAATAGTTTAAAGAGTATCAGTTAAAGTTAAAGAGTATCAGATGAAAGATAAGGTTTAGAGTAAAAAACAGAGATAAATCAGAGTGAAATACAACCAACTTAAAGGATACTCAACAACCTAAAAGACAGCCAACGTTTAGCAACAACAAAGAGAGAAACAAGCAATATATCAACAAGAAAACAAAAAAATCAATAAAAGCATGGACAACTTGCATCAGTTAGATAGTTGTCTCTATCTTCTTGCATGAAGATATTTATTTTTCCTTGAATAATTCCTAAGTCAGTTTAGGATATTTTGTAATGGTTTTTGTATAAATACTTCACAATTTGAAGTATTGTGTGTAGATTGGGGATTGCTAAACATTTCTATAGTTGCATTGATCTGAAACTTGAGGGTTATTTGTACCATTTTTAAGTCAGCAGACTGGATTGAGCAATAAAGGCATTATATTATAGGATTCATGTGTTGGGTCAACTTCAGTGAAGTACTTTCAAATTGTTCTTTGTTATTCTCTTAAGTTTTTCACATACTTGCATGTTTTCTAAATCTAAATGTATAACAGGAATATTATTTCAGAACTTGTTTAAAAACACTCCATCTTGAACTGTTATTTAATTCTCATGTTTTTTACTAATATCCAGATTAGGGAATTCTTAATTGCTTCCTAGTTTTGATTGACCTCTGTCATTTCCCTCAATATCTAGATCTGAGAATCCTTAATTTCTCTCCCATCCCGATTGAAACCATTTCACCATCTAGCTTAAAGATCTGGAAAAGCTCAGCTACCTTGCCCTGTGAAAACTTCCTTTAGACCTTGATCCTGCTTCTGTTGCTTGATACATTGACTCCATTAGCCCAATGGTAAGCAAACCTGCATATATCCATCTGAATTAGTAATTCCACCACCAAACCAAATCAACACCAAAACCAATCAATCTCACATAACTAGCCTAAAATCAATTAAAAACAACAAAGTTAAATCATAAAGATAGAGCCCTCTCTGAGCATTAGGAAGGCTAGATCCTAAAGCTTAAAAGTAGGTTTGTGGTTACCTCTAATATTCTTTAGAACAAAAATACTAACAACCCTAAGAATTATTGGATTGATAACATACCGGCGACTCCACTAGGGAAATCAGTCCTCAGTGTTTAAAATAAAACTTAAAAGAAACATTTTTACTCATCTTTTCACCTTAAGGTTGTTTTAAGGGTTGTTAGGAAACTTTTCATTAGTAAATTAAAATTCTGGCTTCCAAAAGAACCTACTATACCAGGTCTCATCCTGATCCACAACCTGCTATAATTGTGGATGACCCTGACAGAAGTTTAAAGAAAAACAAAAAAGTAGAAAGTCTAGGGAATACTAGTCAATTAATCAAAGCTAATTCACTCCCAAAAGAATTATCAAGTTTACAAGACATTAAATTTGATTTAGCTTTTGAGCAATCTTTGTTTAGAACTAAATCAGAAAGTTCCATCTATGATAGTGTAATAGATCCTGATTTCATTTCATTTATTGAAACTAAGAAGGAGACTGTTTCACTTAATTCATATCAACAAGCTCTAGACCTTTTGATAAACTTGATGCTTAGGCTACAAATTTGATTAAGGAAATTGATGAAGCCTATCTTTAACATTCTGTTGAGTTAATTGCTTTATCTGCTTATACCCCTAAGCCTTCTACCATTCATTCAAAGTCTGTAAATTCATCATTTTTTAGTACCATCTCATCTATTATATCCACTACACTTCATTCCACATATTCATTCATCCCCGAGCTTCCCCTTCAACCTAGAGTTGTATTTCCATCTCCAAATAGTTCAAGTTCATCCCCTAACACTTCTGCTACATTTTCTAGTACTTCATTCTCATTTCCAAGCACATCTTCTAGCATCCCAACTACATCTTCTAGTGTTCCAACTTCATCTGCAAGTACTTCAAGCTCATCACTAAGTACTTCCACTTTACCTCCTAGCCAAGCAAGAATCTTAGCCATGGTAGCCAGCCATTCTCCTTTGGTCCTCTCAGCTCAATTACATGCCATGCCCCAAGACTACCAAAGTAAAATCTTTCAATTTGATGGCACTGGCCAATACATTGCACAACAACATGTTAACAAAATGACTGATTACTTTGAATTGCATGAAATTGATGAATCTGATGTTCAAATGAGACTATTTGCCCAAAATTTAGCTGGAGATGTAAAGAAATGGTTTAAAGCTTTACCTGCCAATCATATTGTTGATTTAGAAAATTCCATAGATTGTTTATCAATAGATGAGAGAAAAAGAAGAATCATTTACAAATATTGTCTGAATATGAGAACATAAAAAGAGCACCTAATGAACCAATTCAGGAGTATCGTACTAGATTCAACAACATCTATAATGTTATTCCAACAAACATTAAACCCCCACCAGATCTAGCTTTAATAAAATTCCCTTATGGTTTTGATATGGATATGTCATACCAACTGAGAGAAAGGAACCCTGAATGATTAGAGTAGATGCAAAATAATGTTGTTAGTGTAGAAGCCAATTTGTTAGCTAAGAGAGCTAGAATGAGAAATGAAAGAAGAGTAACAATAAAAGATGAAACATCCACATCAGACAGTAAGATAGATAACTCGGCAAAAACCATGGACAGAATGATGGATAGATTAGAAAATATGGAAAGGAAACCACAGTGGGATAATCAACAACAAGGTCCTCAAATAAGAAATCCAAACTTTAGAAAGAATCCCAACACTGGTAAAACTAGAGAATCAGCACCTGATCAAACAATAAGACCACATTTCCAAGAGAACTATGTTGAAATTTCTCACCAGAATGAAGAAGATGAAGACACTTAGATTAACTTAATGGGCATTAATGATGATAATACTATTTTTCTTATACAAGAAGAACAAGAATTATACATGCTGCAACAACTACAGTAAGAATCTGGAGATTCTTTTGATTATAAGCAAGGTTATGAATATGCCATTAATGAAGTTCACAAGCAATATAACCTTAGGAGCAAGAAAAATGTAGAAGCACCTACTAAGAAAACTGCCCAAACTCAGACCAAGAAAATAGTAGAAGCTCCTACAACCAAAGTACTACAAATTCTCCCTAGGGAAACCCAGCAAAACTGTAGTTCAAATCAGAAAATTTATAGTCCAAAAATTGCACCCAGTCCTAAAATTGTTGACATTACAGATACTGTTGTTCAAACATCAGCTGATTCTCAAAAATATGCTGCTGTTAAGACAACAGTTTCTGCTAAAACATCTATTGCTGATAAAAAATCAGCTGATCCTCAAACATTTGTTGCTGCTAAATCAATAGATGATCCTAAAAAATCAGCTGCCGCTAAAACAACTATTGCTAAAATTGCCACTATTACCCAAACTATCCCTGAAAAGAAGATTGAAAACAACAAAACTATGGAAACACAGACTGAAAAACCAGCTGTAGATAGAGAAGAGAAACACACTCAAACTGCAATTGGTAGAGAGAAAATCATCTAGTTAGGTAAAGCACAAGCTCCATTCAATATCCAAACTAAAAATACCAATTCCTTTAACAAAGTTGGTAAAACATGATTTATATAAATCACAGATCATTGAAACACTGAACATTAATGAAGGAGAAGACTCTGTCAATCTAAATGATGATCAACCAGAATTGCTATTTGGCCCTGAGGTAAATGGAAAACATCAAGAAGGTGGTGTTCTTCCTTTTTACATTAGCTTGAGTATTCATGATCAAATCTTACACAATGCTATGCTAGATTCAGGAGCCTCACACAACTTGATGCCAAAGGCAATCATGGAAACATTGAATCTAGATATCACAAGACCATACAAAGATATTTTCTCTTTTGATTCTAGCAAATTTAAATGTCTTGGCCTAATAAAAGACTTGTGTGTCACTTTAGTCCAATACCTAGGAAACGTATAGTCATGGATATTGTAGTTACTGATATCCCTCCAAAGTATGGAATGCTATTATCTCGCTCATGGGGAGA
The DNA here is from genome assembly GCA_034641835.2 of Pinus albicaulis. Lineage (NCBI taxonomy): Eukaryota > Viridiplantae > Streptophyta > Pinopsida > Pinales > Pinaceae > Pinus > Pinus albicaulis. The sequence goes on along the minus strand of CM076583.1, from coordinate 1,293,085,909 downwards.
AAAATTGTAGGCATCTCTACAATTAGACATGTCTTATGCCACAATTTCAGTATTTGGTCAACCCAAAAAGCTTTACATAGAGACTTTAATGAAGTACATGGTCAATAGTGTAGAAAGACCTCGAAACTGTCCTATTTATTCTGTACCTTCTAATACGGACTCTTTCATTTTATGTAATTTAGAAATTGGCATAGATAACAATACAGTTGTAAAACAAAAACATAAGGAAGTTGACAGTGATAATAATTTTCATGAGTCTATGTGGCACTTAGACTTTGATGGCTCAGGAAACAGATTAGGAGTAGGAGCAAGAGTTTGGATTCATAACATGGAAAATAATCATCATGAAGGTCATGCCTTTAGATTAAACTTTAAATGCACCAATAACATGGCTGAGTATGAAGCTTTAATCTTAGGACTGCAGATTGTTAGAAATTTAGGAGGCAAAAGAGTTTCTATCATGGGAGACTCCGAATTAATCATAAAAAACAATCAGAGGAGAGTATTTTGTGTATAATCCTAGATTAACCCAATACAGAGAAATAGTTTTAGATTTGATTAAAGAGTTGCTTGAAATTGACTTTGCTGTAATTCCTAGGAAACAAAACATGCAGGCACACAGTTTAGCAACTTTTTCTAACACCTGCAAACTGCCTTTTCAGCCAAATCACCAATATATAGCAGAGGTAAGACACATGCCTACTATACCAGACAACCTTAAATATTGACAGATATTTTCATAGGATACTCAAATTTACAACTTTATGAATGCTAAGGGAGAATTCAAGAATTGTAACATGGATACAGATTGTATAGTAGATGATACAATAGATAGTGAGATAGATGCAAATAATTTAGATTTGACTGAACCCACTAAATTCACTCAAGTAGAAATAGATACATTAGAAACTGTAGAAATAGAAGAAATAGCAAATGATGACTCTGAGATTTTAAACCTAAAGAATAACTTTTTGCCTAAGGGATTAACCCCATTAGAAGATCTTTTTGATTCAAATGATGTAGCAGGAAAACAAAAAATGGAACCATTAAGATCAGATATAGAAGAATGTAACATAGGAATAGAACATAAACCTAAGCTCATTAAATTATCCAAATCATTACCTCAAGAAGAAAAATTGAAATACATAGCTTTGTTTAAATAATTTCAAGATCTGTTTGCATGGAGTTATGAAGACCTTAAATCCTATGACACCAACATCATTCAACACAAAATACCTATCAAAGAGGATCAGAAACCATTTAAACAAAATCTTAGGGGAATCAATCCAGTTCTTATGCCTTTGATTGAAAAAGAGGTAAAGAGGATGTATGAAGCACAAATCATTGCACCTATCAAATATTCTGATTGGGTTTTAAAATTAGTTCCCACTAGGAAGAAAACAGGGGAAATCAGACTTTATGTTGATTTCCAGAACTTAAATAAGGTGTCCCTAAAAGATAACTATCCTCTCCCCAAAATGGACCATAGTTTACAGAGGGTGGTAGGATCATCTAGGATTTCATTGCTTGATGGATTCTATGGATATAATCAAATCTTAGTTCAGCCATAAGACCAACCAAAGACTGCATTTACTACTCCTTGGGGTACTTTCATGTATGTGAAAATGCCTTTTGGATTAATGAATGCAGGAGCTACATTTCAAAGAGCTACGGACATAGATTTTGCCAAAGAAATTCATGATTTTCTTGTTATTTATCTAGATGACATAACAATATTCTCAAAAACTGACATTGAACATCTAGATCATCTGAGACAAGTGTTTATTAAATGCAGAAAATTTGGTATTTCTTTGAATCCCAAAAAGACACTCTTTGGACTTGAAGAAGGTAAAGTTTTAGGACATATTATTTCAAAAGAGGGAATTAGAATAGACCCTCCTAGAATAGAGGCAATTTTGAACATAAGTCATCCCAAAAATATCAAGGAATTACAAGCTTTCTTAGGTAAAATTAACTTTCTCAGAAGATTCATTTCTAATCTAGTAGAATTAATTAGAGAATTGGATAACATGTTAAAAAGAGATTCAGCACTTAAATGGACAGTAGAGGCCAAAAAATCATTTGAATCAATCAAACAAGCCCTTACAAGAACATCAGTCCTAATAAGTCCTAATTTCCAAAAATATTTTATCATTTTTTCTTTTGCTTCAGAACATACAATTGTTGAAGTCTTACTACAAAAGAATGATCAGGGTTATGAACAACCCATTGCTTTTTTCAGCTAATCCTTAAGAGATGCCACACTAAAGTACAACATAATGTAAAAATAGGCACTTGCTTTAGTGAAGGCTATTAAAGATTTCAGAGTATACATCTTTTATTCACATAATATTGCATATGTTCCAAATTCAGTAGTTAAGGACATTCTAACTCAGAATGGGCCTGATGGAAAGAGAGGCAAATGGATTGCCACTGTTTTGGAATATGACATTGAAATAAAGCCTGACATTGAAATAAAGCCTACTAAACTCATTAAAGGCAAAGGTTTAGCCAAACTCATGGCTAAATCGAACTGTGAGGCATTAGATGTTAATTTTATTGCTCAATTAGATGATCAAGAAGAGATGACGACTCCACAGATCAGTGAAGCTTTCATTGACTCACCTTGGTATGCAGATATCATTTTTTTTTTACTAAATCTACAATCTCCTCCCGGTTTATCTAGAACTAAAGATAGATTTTTGAAAATGAAAGAAATGAAGTATTGTATCATAGATAGTGCTTTATTTTGGAAGGATCATGGTGGTATAATACTTAACTGTTTACTGAAAGATGAAGCTGATAAAGTTATGCAAGAGTTTCATGCAGGTGACTGTGGAGGACACCTTTACTGGAAATCAACTGCTGATAAAATCTTGAGGGTAGGTTTTTACTGGCCCACTCTTTTTGCAGATGTTAGAAAGTATGTGACCTCCTGTCACAAATGCTAGATCTTTGAAGGGAAGTAAAAACTATTACCTTTACCCCTAAAACCCATCTCCACAGAAATTCCATTTCAGCAATGGGGTCTAGACTTCATTGGTGAAATTCACCCCCCTCCTTAGCCCATCATAAATGGATTTTGATAGCCACTCCTTATTTCACCAAGTGGATAGAAGCCATTCCTTCTAGACAAGCCACTCATTCCTTGAAAATAATATACTATCTAGATTTGGTTTCCCTCAAAATCTCATTACTGATAATGCAGCTGCTTTCAAGTCTAAGAAAATGATTGAATTCTATAACAAATACCACATTAAACTTGGCCATTCCACTGCCTATTACCCTCAAGGTAATGGACTTGCAGAATCCTCAAACAAAAGCCTAGTAACTATCATCAAGAAACTATTAGAAGACAATAAGAAGTCCAAGAACAAAAGGTTAGTTAATGCCTTATGGGCAGACATACTAACTACAAATAAGTCCATTGGTACATCTCGTTATCAACTAGTATATGGGATGGATGCTATTTTTCCATCCTCTTTAGGAGTGCCAGTGATGAAGATGATCCAAGAACTGCAGGTAGAATCTAATGATATCCAGAGAAGGATAAATCAGGCCATACACTTGCAGAAAACCAGGGAAGAAGTCTATGTCAAATCACAAGTTATCCAAGATAAGATCAAAAAGATATTTGACAAGAAAACAAAAGAAGATGATTTTTACATAGGTGATAAAGTGCTTAAATGGGGATTTAGAAGAGAAGATAAAGGTAAACATGGTAAATTTAATTTTCTATGGAAAGGCCCCTATATCTTTTATGGTTACAGAGGTAACAATGCATTCTTTTTTAAATAAATAGATGGATCAGATCTACCAGGAGGACCAGTGAATGGTAGGATGCTAAAGCATTACTTTTCCCCAGATTAACATTAGTTCACTTTGTTTACTTTGCTCATTATATATAACATTGTAGAGTTTATATTGAATTGGATGTTTTTCTTACAAAGTTGAAGCCCGAAGAAAAGGCCCTAAGCTTTGCAAGACAAAATATCATAAGTATGAATAAAGCAAAGCTTAGAAAATAGTTTCAAGGCAAGCACAGTCAAAGTTCGAAGGCTACTGATCTTAAAGCTCTTGACATTTCACCAGGAAATGCCATCCCCATGTGGAGCCACTATTAGGTTCCTATAATAATAGGATACATAATTTTGAATTGACTTTGATTAGTGTTGTAATATTGTACATCCTTTTTCTTCCTGCAAAATTGTTTTCCCACATTAAAAATAAAAAAATGTAAAGAGAGTGAAATCCTAAAAGAAAAATCAAAGGACTAATAAAAGAAAAAGATCAAAAAAGAATATAAGATATGAACCCCACCAAAAAGAGATGAATATAGATCCTGAAAGTGATGCAAATTCAAATTCCACTACTTTTTACTTTACTTTGAAAAATAAGATTGTGTGCAGCTTGTCAAAAATGCCACAATCCATGAAGGTCAAACTACTTAATCTTGATCTTTCATGCTTTAAATTTCATGCTGATAAATAGAGAATAAAGATCTAGCCAAAGTATTTAATCTTGGTAGATCAGTAGTTAAGTAGAGAATAATAAATGAGCTCAACAGTTTAATCTTAGCCATTGGAAGTAATAATATTAGAATTAGATAGTTTTCTTCTTGAAAAGAAAAGATAAAGGGTCTGCAAGCTCAAATGCACCCAATTAAATGAAGAAAAAAAAATTTAGGGTAAAAGATGGGTAGGTATATTATTGTTACAAGGCATGGAAAGCAGCAATTTGGCCATTTCATATCACTAATGTCCCTCAAAATCCCCTCCCTTAGCTAGAAACCATAATGCCACTTGCAAAAAGGCATTTTCCCTTGTAAAAATATCCCTTCCCCTTCATTTTAACCTTTTCCCCTTACTTCACTCTTTTTCCTTTACAAAAACCCCTTTTCCCTAGATTAAAATACATTTTCCCTTTGAAAAAAGTAAAATCCCTTTATTAACTTCCCTTTTCATTCAACACCCCCTAAAATACACTTATCCTAAGTCTAAAGGTTAAATGATACGTCGGGTCCCACATTGGAAAATCCTTCCCGATATCAGTTTTTACATTAAAACTTAGTGTATTTTATATTCCCTCGTCATATTAATTTAATCCCCCCATTTATATTAATCCTGGGTTTTAAATTTATTATATTAGCTCTTGTATATACACATTTACCGCGTATTAAATTAATTCCCGCATATATATATTATCCCCAACCCCTTATCTTATTATAACATATAGTTTATTAATAATTCCCCTTTATATTTAGTCCCGACCCCACATACATACCATGTTATATGAACCCCGATTATTATAAACCCTTTTCATATATCCTATAATCCTAGTGCATAACTCAACACGGGCCCCACGCCTAACAAATCCCCGATAGAACCATCTGATTCGCCCATCTGTCAGATCAAGACTCATCAGATCCTACAGCCAATAGCCTCTTTCGCATTCCCGATTGAGAAATATTTAAAACCACCGAGACCTTGCGAAAAGAGAAATTTTCGCAGCCCCGCTCCCTGCTACGTGGCATCATATGATTCCATCACATCCTCCAAAAGAATACCGCCCACCCGCTTTTCACCGTGTGAAAACCTCTCGGCTTTTTTCCGCCTGTAGGAATAATACCACCGCTCCCATTTCAAATTAACTCTGTGACCGTATGTTTAACCACTGTTGGTTAAAACATAAAAGATCGCCCTTTGCAAGCCTTTTCACCATTTCTATTATAGTTTGCAGAGAAGCCTAGCCGACCTGATTTCAGTTAAAGAACCTCTGCCAACTTGTTTTCAAGCCCTTTTACACCAGAATTCAAGACTCTTTGCTGTTAAAGACGCTGCAGAATCAACCTGAAGCCCTATAAAGACCAGTTTGAAAGCATTTTTCATTGCCAAAAAGCCTCCGTTGCTTCCAAAACTTATTCTGCAAACCTGAAGCTTCATTTTCCAGGTATTCCTGAAATACCAAGGCCTGTACTTACAACAAGAGAGTAATAAGTTAAATTAAAAAATTTAGGAGTTTTGGAGACCAATAGAAAGTGAGTGTTGCCTTTAAAAACCCTTCTGCATACTGTAATCATCCTTTCACAATATTTCTGAGGGCGTGAGCATATTTTTTAAACCAAAGATTAATTAATTGATAAAACTAAATAAACATGGCTTCCCAAGGTATTGTAACAGTCAATCCCCTGCAACCTCCAGTTGTAGATGTATAACATACCCCCCTTGCAAACAAAAACTTTAAAATTAATGATCCTATCACTGATGTTAACCTCCTTGAGCTCCACTTTTGGAGCCATGACAAGTCAATTGACCAAGATGATGATGTTTACCTTTGGGAGTCAAACTTTCCCAAGTATGTTGTCCCACAAACCTTCCAGTGTCCATAGGTTATCAAACTCTGTCAAACCAGTAATTTGCCTAATCAAAGAGCTGTTTTATCTCCTAGTAAAGAGATTATATTCACTATCACAGCTGAATCAATTAACCAAATGCTACAAATTCAACCTAGGCCTGATGAAACCCCACAGTCTATTGAGACCCTCCAATTTTATCTCAATCTGGACTTCCCCAAGAGGTTCCAGATATTCCAAACATTCATTCCCTCATCAATAGAAACTCCCGAGACTAATCTTCCTTGTCCAACAGCTATATTCTCTAAGAGAACCAGGTATATCATCACAATGTTGTCATGTATTCTGTGTTATTTTATTGATGAGCATGTTGATGCTTCAGTCCTAGGTTTTCTATCTGTTTTCTCCCCTGGTCAGCCTCCTGCTTCTATATTTAATTTTGCCCAGTACCTCTCTGATACAATCAATGAATAGTTTGGTAAAATTCTTGAAGAAGGTGTCTTCAAGTATTCATCTATTTTGTTCCATATGTTCCTATACTTTCAATCTGAAATATTTACAATTAACCTTCGAAAGCTGGATGCTGAAGGTAATCCTCAATCGGTGATCTTTTGGACTTCATTAATCAAGAAAGATTCAACAGATTTCACATACACAGACTTCATTGACTCATTCATCTATCCAATTGTCAACATGATGAACAACAACATTCAACTAAGAGTCAGTGATGAGATTAGAAAGATATTGCAGTTATCAAAACACAACAAGACAGGAGATTAGTATATTTACCAAAACCACACTGAGATTAGAGTTTATGGTTGTCATTTAACCCCATATAAGCTGCCAAATACCTCCCAATGAGGTTATTTACATTTGATTATATCAGGCAGATTCTTAACTCTGATGAAGTTAACTTTCTATCAGCCAATAAGAAAACACAATTTAAGATTAAAAAAACCAGATTGGTCCCTTCATTTGTAATAACAGGACTGCTGGTCAACGGGCATAAAATTGCCTTCGGAAATTCAAGTTCAGTGAAAGCTTCAAATGGAATTATGATCCTTTAGGAGTTATCAGCAAACTAAGGATTAAATTTAAGTTAACTCCTTTTGTCCATGAGTCCAAGCCAGATATAGAGAAGTACTCCAATCAGTCTAAATGGTTGGAGAATACTTTGAAAGAGCTGGAGAAACCAGCAGAGACCAGTACTATTATGCAAACTCCACACCTACAAGATAGGAACTCCAAGAGAGTCTGAGAAGAAGGATCATGCTTAGCTCAAACCACCACTGAAACAAAATTCAAATTGATCTACAGGATGAAGCACAAGCCAAATCCTGTAAATGAGCAAGTTGAGACAATTGAAATCATTGATACAGACCCAGTGATAAAAGACAATGCACCACCTGCAGTTTCTGAAGAAACTCACCAACCTTCAACATCTAACACTCAGATCATTCAAAATCAGCATAGTGTTGAAGTATCTTCTTCAAGTAAACCAACAGATAAAGAACAGGATATCATGCAGAAGTACAAGGAAATCAAGATCATGAATGAGGCATTAAAAACAGATACTTATAGCCAATACTGGAAGCAGACACCTAGTGACCAAAGAAGGTTGCTTTCTGCATTTGATTACAAGACCAAGAAGATGAAAGAAATGACTTTTTCTTACGAGCCCACGGTGTGTTGGGAAAAATGCGGGGGGGGGGGTGAATCAGTATTTAGGGAATACTCAATTCTTTTTACTTTTTCTTACTTCAAAACCCATACGCTACTTTGTTGAAGCCAACTAGCGTATACACACGGATCTCCTTCATTAAAATCGCGTATACACAGAGATCTTATTATGCAATTAAATCTTTACTTAGATCTATGCAACATTCATTCTTCTGATGTTTAGTTAACAGTAAACATGTGCAGTAATAACAGAATAAACCATCACACATAAGCATCACACATGAACACCAGGATTTTAGGTGGAAACCCAAGTCGAGAGAAAACCACCACTGCCGTTGCTCAGCCTTCAATATTTTATTATAAAGAAAACATCTTACAACTTATGTACTGGCGCAGACTCATACCAGTACGCAGGCACCCACCTGTGCTCGTTTACTAGCCTCTCCTGGAAGGGAGCACCGAACCCCTGCTCTCGTTTACCAGCCTCTCCTGGAAGGGAGCTACGACCCCCTGCTCTCGTTTACCAGCCTCACCTGGAAGGGAGCTACAACCCCCTGACTGAAGGCTACAACCCTCAGCACCACCATGCACCACGTTTCATCAATTTTCACACAGGATCCAAAAGCTTCCTTTAGAACACAACTTGCAGGCCACTTTTCATCATATTTTCAGACTGGACCCACTCCACACATTTGAGCGCAATCATACATCAAACTGAAACTTATAACTTCATCAATAGATAGTAGTAAACCAACAAAACAGATCAGACATCTCATACCACAAACTTCAGAAAACCCTAGTTTTTCATACGCGCTTTCCTTTTACTGATACCGCGTATATACACGCTTCCATTCACATCAACCCACGTATACATCTGCACATTACAGAACAGCCCATACATACTTTCTCTTCATCAAACCCGCGTATATACGTTCTTCTGCTGCGACAAACTAGCGTATAGAACTTCAGACATTATAGAGCAGCATACTTCTTCATATCAGATATTTAGTTCAGATTTAACCCTTTACTTTCAGATAGATGTTCGCCTCATCTCAGATTTAAACATTCCACAAACAGATCTAGAAGATACAAATACATTTAAGATCTAGATAACCTTCTTCATCAATTTCTTCATAGGTGCATCACAGATTCAGATCTATCATCAAACTATTACCCTTTCCATACATATATACTTCAGAGTGAAGTATCCATTCAAACCCAGACTCATGCACACCCTTTGCACAATGATTTCCTTCTCCTTATATAGGTTTACCCTTTTTCAATACCATGAGCCAAAACCACATCACTTCCGATGGTATTCCTGGGTGGGATCAAAATAGACAACCCAGCGCTCAATACAATGGGTCAATACCATGGTAGTAACCCTTGGTTTTATACATTTAGAGCGCAATTGACCATACGCGACTTGGCACGTCCTTTTCCACGTACATACACGACTTCCCTTAAGCAAACCCGCGTATGCCTTGTGACATACACTTTTCATCATTGTTCTAGCACATACTGAAATTCCTTTCATCATTACATCTGAGTTGCTCTGTAGACACATCATATCACATCAGATTTATATCATTACCAAGTCCATCAAGTCAGGAATGACTTCATCAAGTAGGTTGCCATCATCTTCATTAAGTGGGTTGCCATCAAGGACAACACATTGCATCATATTGCCAACAATCTCCCCCTTTGGACTTGATGGCAACCACGATGGTGTTTGATCACCACAACAGATAGATACATGAAGCATAACCATTATTCAAATACCATGACATTCTTTCCCCTTATTCAAACACCATGTCACTCTCCCCCTTTGACATCAAGGGCAAAGGGCGGATCAAAAACCAACACAAGGTTTTTCTCCTCATGTAGAGCACTATAGATCTGATGTGCACTGAAGTTACCATGCTCCCCCTGAATTCATGCTGAGTCTTCAAACATATTCTACAATGAAGTACATGACTCTATGACCTTCCTATTACCAAGGACTCATACTTACATCAAAGATCCAACCAAGTGAATTTACATATGAGATTCAAATACCCAACCAAGTGGGTTTACACAATTTGACAAGTCCTTACCTTGTTGGAATATGGCAATTTTACATCATGACCTTTTCATCAAATTACAAATATGACTTTTCATGACCAATACCAGAAGGACCTCAAGAGAGATCACATTTCAGAACCACCATAATGCCAACAGTGCATCAAACTCAACAAGACTAATGCTCCCCCTGAAAATGTGCATCAAAGCCTCCTTTCCATATGACCAAGGCTCCTCCTTAGCTTGTGCAACCTGAATACTTTCAAAAGCAAGTTATCAGAAACAATCGCTGCATGATCTGTCCTAATCTCTGAATCATAAAACTTCCATCTCATCCATGTGTGAAAGAAAAGAATACTCTTCAGCAAAAAGAAAACATGGCTCATCCATAATCTCATCATAAGAAACCATGTAACATGTCATCATGAATTGGAACTGAGAAATAAATAGATATAGTGCCAATAATAAAGTCATTAATAGTCAGACTGATGCTCCCCCTGAACCTATGCTCCTGATCTTCAGCTGTCATACAAATTTTCTTATCACAAGTGCATACGTGACTGTCTCCACTGTAACTCACGTGTATATGCGGCTTTAGTTCACTGAACCCACATATGGAAAGTGAAACATTGAAAACTTCACATTCCTTCATCTCCCCTGAAGTTGTACCACCTGTACCTATCTTCTTCACATCAGATGCTCTGTCAGAAATAAACATAACCAGAATAACCAAAAAAACTATGAGAATCATCATACATTGCTCCCCCTGTGATGATACATTACTAATCCCTATAATGTATCTCACATCACTCCTGCAGTCATTCAGAGAAGTAAGCTTTAGAAGCAGATGACTGCAGTAGGGTCAATATTCCCTACGATTCTGACCGGTCCTCCTTCCTATTCCAGCTTTGCTTGAAATTTCTAATTGTGTGCTAAAAATTATCCAATTTCTCAGATTTGTTCATCCTGCATTATTTTTCCACATTTCCATACTTGTTACAAGCATAACATCTCATTTGACCAGAAAAGTAAGCATAAGGATCATAGTGTGTTTCTCTATTCTTCCTTCTATTGCAATCAGCTGCTTTATGACCATACTTGTTGCATGAAAAACAATATCCCTTGAAGCAACCAGAGTACCTTTCTGAATAGAATCTGTTTGATTGTGACTGAAATGATCTGATTCTGCAATTTGCTGCAACATGCCCATAATTATGACATTTAAAGCATTCAACATTAGTGAATGATTTCCTTTGAGTATTCATGATTGTTGGTTGACCTTTTGTTTCTTTCAACACTTCAGGTTTTGCTTTGACATCCTTTGAATCTTTAGCACTTCCTTGTGAACTAGATTCTCCTTTAACCGTTTCATGAAAACCCAGACCAAGTTTAATAGAGGGAGACCTTTGACTACTAAGAATATTGTCCAGAATCTTAGTACTATCTTGAAACCTCAAAAGTTTATCCTTTTCTTCTAATTTACCTTTGAGAATGTTTACCTCAACTTCCAATCTTTGGCATTGCTTCTTTATATTTTCTTCGACCCTTTTTCCTTCTTCTACTTGATCATTCAGATTTAGAATCTCTTCTTTCAACCCATTTTCTTGATCTTCAAAAGTTTGTAAGAGTTCTTCCTTCTTCTTATTCGATGATTCGAGATTTGCTTTCATAGAGATGATTTCTGCTTCAATTTCTTCATTCTTTTTATTTGATATTTCCGGATCTTCTTTGAGCGAGATGATTTCAGCTTCAAGTCTTGCATTCTTCTTGTTTGATGTTTCGAGATCTGCATTTAGATCGTTGATTTCTGCTTCTAGTCCTTTCATTCGATTGGATGCATAAGCATGCAACCTTTGATACCTGTCTACCTGTCCATTCAGCATTTCTATTTGTTCTTTCATTCTAGAGATCATCTCTTCGTAAATAGATTCTTGTCTTTTAGATGCTCTTTGTTTTTCTTCAATTTTGATCTTGATAGCTTCCTCTAGATCCAAAACATTACTTTCACTATCTTCACCATTGCATGCATAAGAAAGTGAATCACAAGAATCACATTCAATACCTGTTTTATTTTCCTCATTTTCTGCTGCACATGTTTTTTGAGAAATCTCCTTTTGAGTAGCCTTGTTCTTTTGCTTCCTTGCCATGAGCACTAGTAGATCTTGGTCAGAATCTTCTTCATCTTCATTTGACATTTCATTATTATCTTCATTTGCATAATAACTCTTTCTCTTTTAAAATTGTTTCCCTTTACCATGATTATCTTCATAAG